>SEMN01000141.1:0-600000 GCA_005408345.1 Macquaria australasica | reverse complement strand
TTAATCTCTAAGCTGTTCATTCCATCCTCAGTGTAATCCATCTAGTATAAGACCCCTGATTACAAAACAAGCTATTGCCCTTCACCACAAAGCCACATCCTCTGACCACAGACTCCTCTCTCAGTGTACAGCCTCTCTGTGGTTGGCATCTGCTGTCCGCCTACAAGCCTCTAATCTGAGGAATAAGAAAGATTAGTCTGCTCATCTGAGACGTCCACCGCTTTTATCCCTGATCCTACCTGCAGTTTCAACTGGATCCAGGAGCACTTCACTATGTATTAACTCTGCCTACTCTGCCTACTCTGCCTGCTGTTATCCCCACACTTATGCTAAAACTGCTTCTCAACAGTAATGTGTATTATTACTGTGGTAATAGCATGTCTGTGTGCCCAGTTGGAAAAAGTAAACAAGTGAATGTCCATCTATACAGCGCAGTATTTTCTAAACCACATGGCCTTCAGAGGAATGGATGTACTAGAACCAAGCCAGAGTCAGTCTAATATTTTTCCAGTTGTTTGTGTAATAAATACTAGCTGATTTGTTATTAGTGTGGTCCATTCTAGATAAACTGGCAATGGTTGCATTGTTTGTATGTCTTTCGTTATTTGCATATCTTACCACCAGTGTATATCTTTTCTGACGCATTTTCAAACAAGTCTCCAGCCAGTTCAGCTAGTGGCTCTGTGAGGCTATGAGTGCTATGAGCTAAATGCTAACATCAGCACGCCAACACGTGCACAGCGACAATGCTAACATGCTGATGTTTAGCAGGTATGTTCACCATCTTAGTTTAGCATGTTAGCATGCTAACATTTGCAATAGCATTACTAATTGGACAAAAGAAAGGCACATTGCCATCCATAATGCCACACCGCTAGCATGGCTAAAAGTCTGAATAACTTAGAAGCAACAACTAGTTATTAAACTAACTAAAGCTGCTCTTATATGTCTATAAGTAGAATAATGGATCCCAGAGTATAGGCCTACATAATGTTTCAAGGGTGCTTACAGAAAGCTAAAAATTGCCCTGTATTGCCAGTAAAGCCTTTAATGCCAAGAGCCCTGATTGAGTACCACACTTGTAATTGAGGTTGTCAGCATAATGGGCGAAGCTAAAACAGCTGTGACCCTCCGGTAACACATCTCTTACTGCATATCTTGAGTACCACATCTCTTGTTAATGACCTTGCATCCACGCTAAAGTCACTCATCTTCATCTCTGCACGTGTCCAAGCTGGAGAAGCAAAACAAGCTGGATCCTGGCGTGACGCAGAGCCAGCGCCTGCAGCCCGAGAGTAAAAGGGACATCAAATCGCATCTTACGTAAAGACATTGTTGATTACAATTTCTATTCTAACCACACATCCACTCACACATGGCTCTCACAGTGGCAGTGGACTTTCGGAGGGGTTGTTGTGACGGCTTTACGGAGGAGTTCATCAATCTTCGACAGGCAATGGTTAGGCAATGAACTAGCAAGGCACACTACATCTCCACTGACAGATTCTCATTTGTTACTTCACAACATACCATTAGACAATCATACATCAGCAAAAACAGTACACTGGAACAAGCAGCAGAATAGCAAGCCTCCGTTTTTGTCAAGAACATTTGTGAACAGACATCATGTCTCCTCATTTCAAGAATGTACCATGTTTTTCTTTGTACTGGACTCACCAATGAACCCAATATAAGTAAGCGACCATATATGACTTGGATTACTGTAAGTGTCAAATGAGAATGTTGAGTGTAGTAAACCAGCAGCCACCTGGCAGCTGTGTTTATTGCTTTCAAGGGGTTCAGTCTGATATGTTAAGAATGACAAGGAGACTGCTTATTTTAATGAAAGAGTCTACTCTAGAGAACTTGTAAACTGTTATAAGATGTCAATCTTTTGGTGTACCCACTGACCCAAACCTGTATTCATTTATTTTTTTGGGCACCTGGGGGCAGCGTTGTCTCGACATATTATGACCATATCAAGTTGATATGCCGAACAGTGGCTAATTTACACACTGAGCATAAAAGGAGCAACAGTGTTTAGCAGAGTTGAGTGCACGATGAGTGAAAGTCCAATTTTCACTCTCTTTTTAGCCTTGTTTTCTCTCCACCAGCTCTTTAGCTGCTAAATACTCGTTCACTAGCTAGCCACTAACTTTGTCTCTCTACTGTGTGCTGGGCAGGTAGCGTCCAGTGGGTTTATCAGGCCTTTTTTGCTGAAAACAGCTACCTGTTGATGAGAGCGGTGAGACGAGTGAATGAAAACAGTAAGTTGCATGCCGTAAAACCAAAACAATGATTGCTCAAACTAGGCTAAAAAGCTCAGTATAGCTAAGGGGAACTGTAGAGTTGGCTGTTTACGAGCAACCCTTTCACATTACACGTAGTCACTGGACCACTGCAAATGTAAAAATATGGATTATAGTAGCTTTAACGTTGGTTTTATCTACATCTTTTCTCATCTACATCATTCTCTTGCAATATTGCCCTTCCACACCCTCGGACAACAGGTGTGAACATGCCAAGCTACATTTAATTTATTTTCTCACTTATAGTCACATTCAATCAGAGCATGTTCAGCTATGGGGCTGAAGAGCTCTAAAGAGGTCCCTCCTGTGGCACCAGGCAGTGTAAGGGCTATGGGAGCCAGGGCCACCGTAATGGAAATGCTGAAATATGATGCAGTCAGACCACTTGATTGTAGACAGAATCAGGCCACTATTTTTGCCTTCCCTCACTTGGTTATCTTTAGGTACCTCCAGCCCTGTATGGATGTATGGTATTAATGTTCTGCCCTGAGGTTAAGTGTTTCCAATCTGCACTGTTTAGAAGTGATGGAGCATCCAAAGAGCCTTACAGACAGTACTTGGATCCTCTCTCTCTCTCTAAAACACACACACACACACACACACACACACACACATAAACGCACAGCAGCTTTGCACACTCACATTATCACTTTGAGTAGTTTGCCTCAGGAGAATGAAAGCTAGTTTGCCTTGCAGATTAAATTTAAATGTAATAGAAGGAGCTTCACATCACAGATGCCCAGTTCCTCAGAACTGCGATTTAAAAACAAAACAAGAAAAACCCTGCAGCATAAGAAAAAAGATTGAAAAAGCCAACAGCCATTTGCTGTGCTCACAACAATGAAATAGTGAGTAAACACAATGACTAGTATATGAAGAAAATCCTATAAGCCTTTTATGAAGATAAAGTAATGTGCCCGGAAGGGGTACATAACCAAATAATGTCTGCATCTCTCTCATTTCTGCTAACTCTCGGCAATCCCTAAAGAAGAAGCATCATAAAAATTGACCGTTCGCCAAACCCATTGTTCAGTCATAGCTGAGCAACCATAACCTTTCTCAGCATATTGAAGCAGTGTGTATGGGGCTGTAGTAAGAGCAACTGGGATGGTGGTTCTGTCATTTACTCTCTCCTAAAGCAAAAACAAAAGAGCAAAAGTGTAAGGAATGGATGTCTGCTCTAATGTTAACTGAAATCATTAGCATACCTGGCTTACCAGCTTAATACAGTAGTAGCACGAGTTACTTCCTATGCAAAGAGGCACATTAACTACATTAGTTACACCCACAGTGTAGTACTGCCTGGATGCTATTAGAGTTTAGGGTAACGTTAGCAGCTCTGTACTGCTCTACATTGGATTTGGCAAAACAGTAACCCCAGCCAACGTTACCTGAAATTCTGCGTTAGGTACATTTGCCAAACACATGGGTCAGTCCTCATCCTAACAGCCTCTTCTCTCATGTAACATTAGCCTCTGGCCATTAGCACAATATCATATGTTGCCATCAAGTGCATATTGTCATGCCACGCAATAATTAAGTTAATCTAGTTAAGTTATCTGTGCTTCAGTGTCTTGTCATTTCCTGTTTTATTTTGTCTTTTCAACTTTCCCTCTCGTTCCAGGTGTGTTGACTTCCTGCCCTCGTGTGTCTACCGTCCGTCTGATTGTCTTCCCCGCCCTAATTGTTTCCACCTGTTTCCCATTACCTTGTGTATTTATACTTGGTGTCTCCCCTTTGTCTTTGCCAGTTCGTCTTACTGTAATGTCAGAGAGCCAGCGTTATCTTCGTACCCTTGTTATCAAGTCAGTGTTTTTTGGTCGAGTCATTGTTTTGTTTATTCAAGCCGTGAGTGCTTTTTTTTCCCTCTGTAAGAGTGGTTTTTGTTCGTCGAACTTGTTCAAGCTGTGTGTGCTTTTTTCCCTCTGTAGAGTGGTTTTTTGTTCATCAAACTCTTTTTCAGTAAAGACGCTTTTTGTTATTCCGACCCCTGTTGTCTGAGTCGTGCATTTGGATCCAGTTCGTGTACTCAGTCGTAACACATATTTAAGACCCATTTTACAGGATCCTTACTTTAAAACAAGTCAGCAGGAAACATTAAAAAGTCTGAAGGAGACAGCGTCTTCAACCGACTCATGTAGCCAATGCTAGCTTAATTAGGACCCATTGTTTCAAAGATTAATACGACTTTTGAGTGCTAAATCTGCCACCAATGTGCCCTGAGAGAACAGGAAGCTTAACACGCTTAGCAACAGTAACCAAGGGGGTTGGCATAACTTATGAGGGCCGTTCGAGAAGAGTAAATGCAGTGTATCTAAGTTGGCTGTAATAAAGCTTGACAGAGTGATGCTGATTACTCTTTAAAATGACTTTAGAGAGTCTTGCTGTTAAATATGCTCAATGATCCCAAATGTACCATTAACACAGTCTAGTGTAATTAGAGTTATAGCTTATCAGTGGGTAGATACCATCATCAGATATTGATGGTAAACCACTGCAATTCTCATTTTCTGAAAAGTCATTAGTGTATTTTAATATAGCAGGAAAGACTAAAGCATTGGGAACCTTAATTGCAGTACAAGTAAATTATTTAATTATAAGCAAATGAGTGCTTAGAAACAATAAGGGGGGTGGATGTGTGTGTGTTTGTGTCTGTGTATGTGGGTGTAATGGTGGGTTGTGAGGGGACAAAATCCTCCTTTATATTACCAGAATGGCCTCATACAAGAAAAATCTATGGAAGTTAATGTTTCAGATTCTCAGTTTGCACATCTTCCCTGCATCATCATCATCATCAGTATTTATTTTTTCCCTCAAGGATGAGACCATCTTGCATGGTATGGCACACTATAATATATAGGCGGGGACAGTATTGTTCAAACTGTACGTCTGAAAATCTGTTCCCTTAAGTATGACCTTCTCCGTCTGCTTGCATCGCTCATGAGGTCTGTCTCTGTTTTATTGGGTTATTAAAATTTCCAAAATGTATCTATCAAGCACAGCAAACATATGGTAAATTATTCATTTTGCAATTAAGAGTGGTACTGCTAAATATCTTTCAAATGAAATGGCTCTTTATGACACTCAAATGTCAGAGGAACCCTGCGGTGTGTGAGGAGAATAACATTTTCTAAATAGGACCGAAAGGAAAGATTTACAATATTACCCCTAAACACTGTTTTACTCCTCTGCAGTTGTGTTTCTGAGAGATTAATCCTCAGCTTTGCAACATCAGCCCTCCCTGTTGATCCCTCTTCAGTTTTATTCACAGCAGGGCTCAAAGTGTCAGTCTCCTGTTAATGCGCTTAGTGATTTCTTTTTCTTCAGCTGCAGTGTGTGTCTGCCCTGATCAGCAAAATAACTGGAGCAGAGACTCAAAGATTATACAGATGGTTTCGTCTGCAGACTCATCTTTTAAAGAGACAGAAGATGTTAGAGTAAAACTAGTTCAGTTTGTTTCTTTGCACAGGTAACAATACACAACAAATAATGCATTAAATTTGTTTATTTAAAAAAAGGATTGTGCTGTTGAGATTTTTAAAAATGGGCTTCCATAGACATATCACCATAAAACAATGACAACTAAAATTAGATTTTATCACTGAGGAAAGAAAGAAACAATAAAATAATGATCATATTACAGAAGTGTTCAGTCTGATTACTAACTGTAGCAAGTCTGACAAATCTTTTTTTATAAACTTTTTGTAAACAAAAGATCTTAATAAGGTTGGTGTAATAAGTTGCAGCACAAACAATATTGCAATATGTAAGGTATGGGGAAACTAATCTGTAATAACAAGCATTGAAGCAGTTGATTTTGTTATCTTACTGCAAACTGAATTTCCAGCTCAAATTTTCATCAAGACATCTTGTAGATGAGACTTGAGAGATGAAAAGGCAAGAATTACATTTACAGTAACTTTTTCCCCCAGTAATTATCCTGGAATTACATTTATTAACATTTAAAGAAAGCTTGTTCAATTTAAACCACAAAAACACCAAGGTGTCTTTATTTTATGGTGTATTATGAGCTATAATAAAATATATGTATGTGTAAAATCAAAGAAAGAATTGAATAATGGATTGAAAAAAATATCACATTGTAGCTAATTAGAAAACCAGTTTATGAGATAGTCCAAGTTCCTGTTTCTTTCCGGGTCTCTGCATCTTTTCCTCTGCTGGTCCTAATCTGCTTGACAGTGTCAGTTCCCATGGATCCTCATCCTGACAAAACAGCCACTTCCTCTGACTCTGTGGTTTCCATATTCCTCATAAAGCTGACTGAACACGAAACTGGCGTTAAAATAGTTCACAGCCGTGACAGTTGGACTCTCCAGCTTTGGAGTTTGAAAAGCACGTGGGAGTATTGTGGTGACAAGAGGAGGAGGCAGAGGAGTTATCTTTGGAAGGCAGGTTGTAATAACTGAGCGCTGGGACAAGAAACGGGGCAGTTCACACCTCACTGCAGACTGAGTGGTATTAGGTGAGCAATCCAAGAAGTGTGGAGTGGAAAAGGGAGAGCAGGATAATGTCCAGCTGATCAAACATGTCTAGTGAGAAGAGAAGAGAAGAGAAGAGAAGAGAAGAGAAGAGAAGAGGGGCAAACAGTTTCTGTCACCGTTAGGTCAGACTCTGCCAATCCACTGCTTCAACATCTGTCATCCGCAAATACCAACTGTGTATGTGTGTGTGCACGTTTGTACATGTGTAAGTACTTGTGTTCATTTAATTAACCTGTTCTGAATAGTTTCACAGACATCTAGCTAGCTAGCGAGAAAAATTGATTTCTCTTTTTTCTGTGTCATTAATATTACAAAACTAATTTGGATCCATATCATTGCTCAAACCATCATTATCATGATAATCAGGGCTATGAGAGGTTTGGTTAGGTTTAGGCACAAAAAGATCATGGTTTGGGTTAAAATAAGTACCTGCTCACAAGACGTGGTAACAGAGTCTGCCAACTAAGTGAACAGAGCTAAAGGTATTTATACATTATGGTGTTCAGACAGGGGTGATTAAGGGGGCGAATGGAGCACGTCTCTTTTCGACAGTTGCATCACCGTACCCCCCATCCTGCGTACACTATCACACTCAGACATAGGCATTGTGGTTTTAACAGGTTTTCACTAGAAAGAAAATACAGAAGTGGAAAGTACTGAAGGCTAGAGGGTTTTGTCACTTGAAGGTAAATATGTTGTTTTGGGGCGCTTGCTGAAACTACTGATGCTGGCATTCTTCTTGGGAGGACAGTCTCCTCCTAGAAAATATGTTCTAATTTGTTTTCCGAGTTATGTTGTGGGAAAACTTTGGTTTAGTTTAGGGACAGACTGTGGTTTCAGTCAATTGTCAATACAGTAAAAAACATTGAGTCTCATGCTTCAAGTAACTGACTTTTTCTTCATTAAAACCACGATCATTTCCTAACCTTAACCAAGTGCTGTGAGTATCTAAACTTAACCATAAAAAAAGTTAAATCATAGTTTAGTTTCTACGAGTGATTATTATACTGCAAGAGCAGATATTGTAGGAAAACAAATGAAATGCATTGTCAGCGAACATTTTACTGACATGTTTAGTATCAACATTTTGAAAATTGCCAGTTAATTAACAACATTTGCTAATTATATTGATTGAAAAAACATAATTATGGCAGCATTACATTTCCTCCAAAACACATTTGCTGTTACATGTAGTTGCATAAAAGCACAATTTCTAGGAGACAAACTTAACACATCAGCAAGGCATCAAGATAAAGACACACCTCGCATGCAAAACCACAGAGTTAAACCCACAGAGCGAATGTGTCTCATATTCAGGTCTAACATGTCAACCTTAAAGGCATGATCCCGCATGGTCGGCTCTGAGTCAGTTTAAATTAGACCCAGTTGTAACAGAGCTCGTCCTAATTTAGAGCCGTGTTACATCATCAGAGGGGACGGTGACGCCAGGGGCCGGAGGGCAGCCCTTCTTCACAGAGCCACACAGCCGTCACTAATGAGCAGGACAAAAAAAAACATTATTCAACAATTATAAAAGGTTTTTTTTTTAGAAGGCTATAGTTTTATTGTAAGACTTGGAATTGACTCTTACTGTGGTTTTATGATTAAAATCTGTAACATTTAGTGGAATCAACTTATCTTTTCTCATTAGCTTAACATAAATACATACATTTTATTAATCTCAAGTTAATTCAACTTAATATTTCTAGTTTTTATTTTCAGACCACTTCAGAACATGGGCTGTTCTGACACGTAGTCTTTTGACTTGAAATGGAGAGTTGAATGAATGTACTGCTGTGAAGTCACTAAACTCAATAAATTAAGTTTTAAAAGAAACATGTTAGCATATTAGTAGACTTCCCAACATGCATTTGAGAGTTTAAACTCTTCACAGACCCATCTGTTTTTGTAGTTTGAAGAAAACATGCATGATGTATACTTGCTGTGTCTTTAATTCACTATTTGGTTTTACATTTTCAAAACTCATGAGATGACTTTGAACTAATTTTTCAATTTAAGTTCTGTTAACTCACATTTTTAAGGATCTACATTTTACATTGAACCAACCTAAAATGATTTGCAGTGCATTAGTGGCTGGATTAGATGCTGCCTTGGTGTCAGAGCTGGGTCCAAGGTTCTACAGATGAAAAACGTTTTTAATTAAATAATTGTATATGCATACAAAAAAGCATTAATATACACAATAGCTATAGCATGCATTGTACATAACCTACAGTATACTTTTTTAATGAAACAAGTTTCTTAGCCGATAAATGAAGCTACAGGATTGCAAGTTAATTTTGATATAAAGTACATTTTGAAGTTTTTCAGTGATCTTCAAAGTAATCTTCAAAGTAAACTGTCTGGATTTAAAGGAAAATAAATAATCCACCCACAGATATTCTCACATTGCAAAATAGTGAGAATGGAAAGAAGCCTTTTATCATTCATCTTCAGTCATTAATGCATTAATGCCAGCACCTGACATTTACTGTTTTTGTTTTAGACAGTGGAAAGATGTCCTCTAAATGGTATATATTTAAATATTCTATCAAACTCCATTGTAGATGGACTGGAAATGAATATATGTTTTCCTAGTTACATGCAGAAATGTGAAAAATCACCAAACAAGACGAGAATGAAATTATTTTAGAATATTATTTTGGCCATCTTGCAGTGTCTCCTGGGATTCTCGATATTAAAATAATTTGTCACACATACGTGGACCATTTACAAACAATTATTATCTATGTAGAGAGTACACAATTAGACTAAGGCATTGTAAATTACCATCTACAACATGACTTCAGAACAGCATTGTGTGACCTTTTAGTTTTTTCACAAATATCTGTAGCTCAGACTTCCTCATCTGCATTTCATTATGTAAAGGTCAACTACCGTACTTTCTGCAATCCTTATCCTACCATCACTTCAGACCTTCAAGAGCCCTTTTGTACTTTATGAGTTAAAAGGATAATCCAGCATTATTTTCTCTGGGCTGTTTTCTCCTCCGTGCTCCACTGTGAACAGTGCCGGTCGAGCCATGGCACCGGCATCATCCCTGACGAGATGATTGCCCTGTCAGCTAAAGGCTCTGTTTGATTATGCATGTTTTCACTTTGTTTTCATTCAACACCATGCATGCTAACTGGTTCTGGGGGAATGTCGAGGTGAGAAAGAGGCTGCTAAGATGTAATTAATCTTCTTGCCTTGTTGTGGTCTACAGCGTGAGGTGCTCTGCCCAGCGCCCATTAAAAATAACACTGGCACACTAGAGACACTGATGAAAACACCAGCAGGACAGCGAGGGCAGCAGGATGATTAGTAGAGTGTTGATGGGCTTTTCCCGTTCCTCCAAATGCAAGCGGTGTGATTGAAAAGTGGCTTTCACTAAAGAGTTTAATGAATATGTGGTATTTGCATGAGGATGCACATATCGAAGTGCACACTTAATAGCATTTGGGAGAGCATAATGAAAAAAGAAAAGTTGATTTACTTGGCAGACTTTCCTTTAATCTGTGTAATTGCGTTTGGAATACAAATTACCCAAATCCAATTAGCCTTGGATTTGATGAGGCATGAAAAAGATTTTGTGTAGCTGAATTTCACAAACCTCATGTAATCATATATGTGAATTCATTGCATATGCTTGCAACAAATGATCACACTTTATTGTAGTTACGCTGGTGTCTATTCTTTTCTAACAAAACTGAGTCTACAGCCTTGCTACTGTAGCTGCTCTGTGAGGCTGTACGTTGGCACTGTGGTGGTCGAAGCACTAACATGCTAACGTTTAGCAGGTATAATATTTACCCTGTTCACCATCGTTATAGCATGCTAACATTTATTTATTAGCACTAAACACAAAATACTGGTTAAGTATGGGTGAGTCATTGGTTTTGCAGGTTTTTGGTTATAAACCAAAGTATTGGACAAATTGAAGCCTGGTGATGGCACTGGAGGAAAAATCAGGGGATCACCAAAGTAATTACAATTCATCCTGAGGGGAACAAGAGATGTACCAAATTTCATGGCAATCAATCCAAAAGTTGCTGTGAAATTTCACTCAAAGCCACAAATGTCAACCTCATGGTGGCGCTAGAGGAAAAGTTAGGGGAGCACCAAAGTCTGTAGGATTCATCCTCTAGGGACCACGAATGCCTGCACAAAATTTAACCGACATTGCTGCCCATAGAGCCACGCCATGTGTCATTCTGATTGAAGATTTTCACATTCATTCCAATATATGATCAATCAGATTGAAACCATTCTGGAAGGAAATTACTTTGATTACAGCAAGTTGCAAAATGGCCCTGAAAAGGTCATGTTCAGTCATGTACTGCAGCACAGTTTTTACAGTGTCTGTATGATCCATCTGTGCATGAGCGGATGTGTGAGGAAACATATTTCGGCATGCAGCATACATGCAGTGAAAAGTGGAAGCCCCAGCAAGTACCTCTTACTCTAAACACACAAACTGTAGAGGTCTTGCCGTGCTGCCTGCTGGGAATCATTATCCAGTGCTGGAAGCCGAAAAGAGACTGCAAAGAGTTAACATCCTGACACCCCTTCACACACACTCTCAGTGGATAGATGTGAACTTGCTATACCAGGATTCTAGTGTCAAATTCCCAACCTTAAGCAGTCAGCTGAGTGATAAAGAGCCACTACATGCACTTACTTACACACACGCGCGCACACACACACACACACACACACAGGCTTTTGTTTATGTTTTTGACATTTTCACTTATCACTGTTTGTCTTTTGTGAGAGTGAATCTCAACGGGGATAATTAATCAATTAGAGATTTTAGAGGCTTGTTGTCCTCTGTTGAGTGGGATTAATGGGCCCATTTATGTGATGATGAGGCAGTGTTTTCACCGGGGGCTCTGAAGCTGTGTCATGCGGAACAGAACCATGGCGAGACCCCCATCCGGGTTGCAGTGAATAAAGTAAATCTCCACCTTGTTGGTCTACGAGCCGGTAATAATCATGTTGCACTGGCTGTACCTGATAAGCACCGGCAATGTTCCCTTTCAGGCCCCTCAAGTGTCATTTCTCAGGATCATTTGCTCCATTCTTTTCCCCCCGGAGGCGTTTACATCCGAGAATCACTGGACATAAAATGCAAATAACCCCAGCAATGAGAGCGGCTGATGTTCAGCTGCAAAGGCAATCAAGCTCCTCCATTCCAGCTGCCCCTGAAATCTGAATGACTGTCATCAAAGGGAGCCCGCGGTGGGAAACATGCGCACACAGAGTACGCCACGTTCCTTCACCTTTTTTGGCCACATGTGAGTGCAACGCAACACAAAGTGCACCTCATAATCAAACATTAAACACTGGTGCTGAATTGTAAACCAAACACAGCAATAAATCAGTCCAATTACAACATGTAATGTATAAAACACATTTTGTATTTGTTTTACTTATACACTTAAGTGCTGGTAGAGTACATTCGTTTAAAAGAGAAAAACACCAATTGAGTGAGTGCATAGAGGGGAAAAAAGAGGATAAACTTGACTTTGGTGGAAGAGGTACTCAGATCCTTGTCTTTGAAAATGTATAGAGACCAAATAATTAGACGATATGGACTATATGTTTGTGATGTTAATGATATTCTGTCATTGGTTGTGTATGTGTGCGTTTTAATGTGTGTACATTTGCCTAAGAAGGTTGTTGAACGTATTGGCAGAGCATCTATAGACACATTTATGTTACTTATTTTTCCTTTCCCTGCTCCTTTTCGATAATGGAGCATTTTTTTAAATAAATAAATAAATGATGTAGTGGAAGCACCAATACAACAATGTAAAAATACTCCATTACAAGTAAAAGTCCTGCATTTGAAATCCTAATTAAGTAAAAGTACATACCAAGTATTATCAGCTAAATGTACTTAAAGTATCAAAAGTAAAAGTACTCGTTCTGCAGAAATTTGGCCCCTGTGACTGACATATTAGTACATATGACTTTATTATATTGTTAATGCTGTTACATCAATGTGTAAGTAGCGTTATACTGTTGTAGCTGGCTGAGGTGGAGCTAGTTTTATCTACTTTATATACAGTTAGTCCAGTGGCCCCTCCAAAGGCTCACAAGATAAATCTGAGGGGTCATGAGATGATTGATGAGGCAGGAAAGAAAAGTTCTGATACACAAATCTGTATAAATGTTTTGGACTTTTCTCTAATCTTTGTTTTATTGTGAAAGATTACCTCTTTGGGCCTCGAACAGTTAATTAAATGATACCATCTAAGAAGTTTAGATGGGAAATGTCTGTGTAGTGGGACTGCTAACAAATCATACACACCTGAAATGTGAAAACAGGCCCCAACTAGACACTGCTTTTTTGTAAGGGAATCACCGGTTTAATCTTTAACAAAATCCGTAAAGTCTGAGAAGTAACTAGTAACTATAGCTGTCAGATAAATAAAAGTAAAAAGTACAGTATTTCCCTTTAAAATGTAGTGGAGTAGAAGTATAAAGTAGCATAAAATACTCAAGTAGAGTACAAGTACCTCAAAATTATACATAAGTGCAGTACTTGAGTAAATGTACTTTGTTACTTTCCACCACTGAAAGCTGATTCACTGCTGTATGAAAAAGTCAAACTAGCTGAAATTAGCCCTCTCCTGCTTTTGGCCTGTTGCAGCTCAGTGTGTCATTCAGAATACAGAGCGCTGACACCCGTTGACCTGTCGCATTTTTGGCAGAAAATGTTCAGCCCCCCCGTCGATGACTCACGGCTCCGCTAATGACTAACATCCGCCTCCCTCAGGATTGCTTCTATATCAGAGGCCAAGGTGTGAGCAAAACAATATCCCACTAACTCTGTTCTTCCGCTGTTTAATAGAGGAGGCATATTAGGTTTGTAATGACAAGCTTAAAGACATAAGCAACAAGCAGCTCCCATGAGCGTCCAAAAGAACGTTTTACCTATAATGTCAGGTGTTATACCCATCAAATGAAATGTGCATTTATAGGTGAATCTACTGTTTATTTTAAATCAAGTCAATTTGGCCACAGGGGCAAAACATACAAGTAAAGGAAATGAAAGCAATTGTTTTATAACGTGGCCACAAAACAATATATGGCTGTCCTCATGTGTTAATGGATAAAGAACTGTCCCCAGGCACATCCATCATGCACAACATACAGCTGAGTTAGAGGCAGGCAGAGGCTGGGAAATGTGACTTTATTTTAGAGATCTATTTGGATTAAATGTCAGGACAGTTTACGACGAGGCTTAAGTGAAAGGGAACACTGCTGTTTTTGTTTTAATTTAACTCGAAGCATGTCTCACAAAGATGCATTAGCCTTTTTAGAGAGCCAGAGTCATGTTACCATAAAAATAAAAGCAATTCAGGTTAAATGCATTCTCTATTGTCTCTGTCTCAAATGTTACAGAAATCTGTTTTGGTAGTCTGTGGTTTCATGGGCATAATGTTGCTGCAAATCAAGAGGAAAACGCAGAAACGATTTCATCCATCTAAGATTAAATGTAAAAAAAAATTAATCTCTATCTACACTTTATCAATTAATCAAAAAAACAGTAATTTGTGATGTCAAGAGACATATTTCGTTTTTGAACATTTTGCCCATGCTGACCTTTGCAGGGACTAACATTTTTTATAATATAAAATACAATGCAATACAATCAGACCAAATATATATATATATATATATATAATATATATATTATATATTTGGACTGATTGTATTGCAGCTTCACAATCCAACAGGTCATAATGAACATGATGTATGTGTGTCTCAACAAGTGTGACCCTGTTTGAGACATGGCTGATGTTTTTAGTTTAATCTTGTAAAGTTGCATATTTGTTTGGAGGTCAGTAAACATGACTAATATAGGTGACTGTCTGCAGTGCAGTGAACAGCCTCATAGGACAGGCTGGATAAGTCGCTCTCAGTTTCACTCATACAAGCATTAAAGGACCATGTTTTGCATGTTATAGCCCATTTACTACAAACTGTGTGTCAGATTTTCCAATGGATACCACAGGTTTCAGTTTAATAGGTAATCCATTCACTATTATTGTTGCATATAAATGCAATTGAAAGCACTGACTTGAGGAGAACCATTTTGAACACAGTATTTCAAGTGGTCCATGAAAAGCTCAGATATGCAAGACTTGGGGTTTGGTTGCCATTTGGTTGCTATCCATGAGCGGCTCTGCCAGGAAATGAAACCCATAACACAAGCATTAGGGAAATGAACATTGTTAAAATAATGCAAATTTTGTAGCCTTTGTGCATTATTGTCGCTGTTCTCAAATTATACTGATGCCAGAGTTTCTCACCATCACTGGAATGCACCAGCCTGGAAGACTTCTCCAAACAAGGCATGATTTCAAGGTTCAAGGTTCATTTGTTTGTCATTTTACAACACAGGGTCACACAATGAAATGTAACTTGTAACCCCTTCAGGCTACACACACATAGACCATATATACAAATATTTGAATTTTAACAGAATAAAATAAAATAAAACAATATATACAGTTACATATAAGTATATACCTATACACGTATACACACAGTTTGTACAGTATGTGCAAAAAAAAAGACCATTTAACTTTTCCAGAGACTGTGATGGATTACCGTTCATTTCGTGAAGTGAAGTGAAATAACTGTTCCCTGAAAAGAAGGAAAAACACATTAATCGGTCTAAAAATCTATAGTAGTATGGTTTGGAAAATGGTTTGAAAATAATTAAAAGATCTTGCCATTACACAGAGAATGGTCAGTCTACTCATTATTGACACACTAAAACTGTCCACAACCTACAATTTCCTGGTAACTTATAAAAAAAAAGTTAAATCCAGGGAGGACCATTTGAATTTGTAGACGTCAGCATTGATCTGTGTTTGAAGAAGGAGCACTGCAGCTTCAGTCACTATTGAAATACAATTAATATTTGCCTGAGGATCCAGGAGTCGCTGTTGTCAAAACTCACAGAGCCTTATTCAACACTGAGTCAAGTTAATGTAGATAAAATTAACAGTCTTAACTTGGACTATTGATATTTCTCAGGATAAGTTGTCATGCCAGAGGAGTACATGCCAACACACTTTTATCTTCCTTGTCAAAGTCAGATGAATGTAATGCAAAAGCTTCCTGTGTCACAATACAAATAACTCTATTCCTGGTCAGAAGTATTGTTTGTTCACACAGATTTGAGGACATACTCTGTGGGAGAGGGAACGTGCTCTGACATTTGGTGAAGATGGTGAAAACGACGCATCCTGCTGGAGGAGAAAACCGCTCTGACCACACTGTCACCACATGAGGCAGAGTACACAATGATCCAACAAGTCCTCCAACCCACACGACCACGTAGGTTGTTTGTTCCTAACCTCTACTATGACCCACACAGGGGTGTAAATATAGACAGTGCGGGCAGTGCGGTTGCACTGGGGCCCCTGGGGTAGGGGGGCCCATAGAGAGAGTGGGCCCTCCTTACGAGTCGGAAAATATGCCTAGCGTGCACTAGGGACCATCATAATAGCGTGCACTGGGGCCCGTTGAAACTACCTTACGCTACTGGACCCACGTTTCCTAAATTAGCGCCCCAGGCAAGAGATATGACTCCAAAAACGACAGAATAGGCGGAGCAGACCTTCGGCGTCATGGTAACTATAATAAACATGTGGTTAATGTTGTGAAGCGGTTGCAGTTTGGTTAGGTTTAGGCACCAAAACTTCTTGGTTAGGTTTAGGAAAAGATCATGGTTTGGGTTAAAATAAGTATGTTTGTATGTTAAGTTACGTGATGGTCTCAAGTTAAAATGTGTCAAAGTTGACTTTTGGTTTCACACGGGACACGAACAGCGGTGTCCGGGGTGTTTTTTATACTACCTCACTGGACTTCCGCCTTTGCTCCTGTCATAATTACCTACTATGGCCACTAGAGGACGCCGTACATACAAACGTAAATATGGCTTGTAATAAGCTGCTGCATAGACGACCTGTACGGATGTATTTTTGGGGAGGACAGTCTACAGTGATCAGAGCTGATGCCTCCGCTCTCTCCAAAGTAACCAGCCACTGGATCCAACTTGGCAGCCTTCACACTTAACACTTACAGTAGAGTAATGAGATCATGCCCCATCGATTATCAAAATAGCTCCCAGTTCAGCACCAAATTGTTTTTTAACACAGTCTGATTAGTAGCCAGGATTAAAAGTCATTGGTGGAGTGCACAATATTTCCTCTTTAAGCAGCTGTCTCCAGGTTATTACTGTGGCAATAAAAGCTGGATGCCAGTGTCAGACATCTGCAAGTTATTCACGTGTAAGACTGTAAAGTTGTCGGGTCATTAATCAATTCAGTTTAATCATGCTTAACAGTTCAACTGTGTGATGCAGCAGCAGCAGTTTGATTTTTCCTTCACTGTATTCCACAGAGTAAAACTTGAAAATGTATCTCTGTGTTGCAGGGGGAATACAGCAAGTATATTCTGATTATTTCAGGACAGCTGAATGTGATTTGTTGTAACTTTAACGTGAATCTTTATATAATGCCATCCCAGCCCCAAGGAAAAACAAGAGGGAATGAAAAACACGAGATAAACTTCAGACCTCCTTCAGAGGAGCTGCAGATCTGCATGAGTGGACTTTGGTGTTCATCACAAACTTCCCCGTAATCTCAAGTGACATTTAGAGCAAAACAAGTGGATTACACCATTAGAAATAAGGGTAGTTTCGTTTTTAATTTTCCACCAAGCTCTCTCCACTCTCTATTGTTGCAGTTATGCCTCTATTACATGAAACCAAAGGTAACAGGGTTCAGTGTCACTGGCTGTATCGGGTTGATAAGCAATATGATTACCTCGGCCCACTAATAGCTTCTCTACGTCCACTGATGTTTTTAAGCATTGTGATAAATGCAAACCCCCACAGTTCAGTCATCATTTTTGTTTTGTAACTTCACTTCCTGCTGCACAAGCCAAAATGGACTGAAATTAAAGCAAACACTAAATTGCTGTGACAGGGAAAATGGACCTTGAACATTTTGGATATAACACAACATGTCTCCATTACTGCAGCCGTTGTTATTTTGGATGTAGGAGTCCTGTCTGACCTTTTCTAAGGAGGCTGGATGGTGGGCTAATATCGTTTGTTAGTCTTCTGAAAACAAAAACAACATATTCTACAAAACATTTCTGATGTTCCAGATTAATGGCCTGAGTGTTTGTCTCCTACGATCTGTTTAATACTGAGTTGTCACTGAGAACACAACTTGCTGGGTCCTTCTCTTTCTTTTTTTTTTCATCTTCATCGTTATCATTAGCAGTCCGCAGCCTCTTGCAGACTGCTAATGATGCTCTCTCGTCCTACTGGCCACTGACTCTGAGTCTGCACTATAATTTTGCTGTCAGATTGAAAGAGCTTGTTAGCTCTGCTTCACAATTAGAGAAATTGCGATTCAAAGAGAGATATTTGTAGAGAAAATTGGGCCACACAATTAAACATCTTTTGTTTGTAATTTGGACTATTTCCCAGTTTAAAGAATAGTATTTAAACAGACGCTACATTCCTTATATAACTATCTTCCTTATATAATGTCTTTGTGACATCCACCCCCTTGGCTTTCGTTCCTGTTTGCGTGAAGATCACTGTTCTGGCCTGGCCTGCAAAGGGCTGGAGGCCGGAGCAGAGAGGGGAAGCACGTAGGCTTAGATCCGCAGTCAGACCTCAAGAGAAAAGCCTGGCTCCCACTCTCCATCCCACAAACGTTTCCATGATGTGAAACCATCGCTCATTCTCTCAACTCTGCGATCGTTCCAAACCAAGAAGATCAGCGCTGTTACCACCCAGTGAGAAACAGGCAACAAAATACCTCAAGAGAGAGGAAGAGAGGCATATTGCTGTTGTCAAGTGAAAACTGTTCCTGTTTAAATATAATTTCACAGATGTATGGCTCCTCTGAATTCAAGAGCTCACACATTTGGTCTTACGAAACCCATTAAAAACACTTTGGAAAAGTGGTATGGCAGCAGCTTTAGCTTTGAGCTCAACCTGTAAGGACAGGCCTGGATTAAAGAGGTCAAACAGTGAGAAGTGGTGGCTTCTCACTGGCTGACGACCCTGCAGCTGCTCCAAAGGCACCATCAGAGGTGCGACAGGAAGCAATGCTCTTCAGTCTTTACACCACATTGCAGCTGAACTTAGCCAGTTTGTGCTTGCAGTTGTTAGGTTAGTGCAACTTAATAGTGTAGCCAGATATACATTGCTCCATGCAAATGTCCACTTCAGTAAATTAAATAAAGGCAACGTACAGTATCACTGGGATGTCTGCTGTCCCACTGACTCTCGTCACACACATGAGATTGTGGAAATGAAATGCAATTAAATTACTGCACTAAATTGTTACCGGTGCACGCCGATGTGGTGTGGGAATACTGATTTATTAAACCAGAGCTGAAGGTGAAAATCATAAAATCACTGCTCATTCATTTTACAAACATACTGTGGCATTTTTAAACATGGATGCAAATGACTCTCAGCGTAATAATTAACAAACATTTATTGATGGATGGGGAATGTTGAGGACAGACACAGTTTAAGTAAACATTTGTCTTCTCAGCATATGTTTCCCTTTTATGGGCTGAGGATAGAGGAGGATGAGGATGAAGAGGATGACTTTCTCAGCAGACCCTCGTCAGCTTTTTAAAGAAATGTCAGCCTAAATAGTGAAAGGCTACTTTAATTTTTTATTTTGTATTATTAAATTGTGATTCACAAATTGCAAAAAAAAAAAAATCTCTGAGGTTGACAATTTATTTATTGGCCAAAATACAAGATTCAGACAGGATAAGTCATTTATATAAGAAGGATGCTAGTTCGCTGTAGCTGGAGATATCATTTGATATCATTGACTGTAAAACCATAACAGCCACAAAAACTCTACTGTGCAATAGATTTGGTTTTTGATCCTGTAATCCTGTCTCATACTTGTAAGAGACATACAGTAAGTCATACGTTGTTTTGGTGGTGACTTTCTATTAAGAGACAAATATCTCATCAGTGTTTACCATTATAACTGTGGAACGGAAACCTTGTTAGTGCTCCTGTCTCAACACCGTGAAATTGAATGCCTGTCCTTCGCATGTTTTTCATCAAACACTTTGTCAACACACTCTTTTTAGTCTTGTATTTCCACAGGCCACGTTTCAATGTGAGAGAGAAATGTGCTCCGTTTGATAAGACCTTCACAGAGATTGAAACGTTTTCCGACGATTTCAAGGGAGTTGCTGGTAGAAAATTAAAAAGAAAAAAGAAAAAATAATAAACGACAAAGCATGCTTGTTCATATGCACAGTGAGCATCCTATCAGAAATCACAGCTGGAAATCATTTCTCCTTGTGCTGAGATATGAACCAGCAACATGTGGTGAAACAATTATTCCTGTTTGAAATCTCAAATTCTGCTTCTGTTCCAAAACATTCAGTCTGTCAGTTCTCAGCTTCAAACCGAAGTTTGAGGTCTCTTTTTACCAGAAACGAGGATAGAGGGAGAAAGAAGGTATATGTACTTGTGCCAGTGTGTGTGTGTGCATCATTGACTGTACCCTCAATGGATGTTTGCCAGCACAATGGTCAGTGACAGAGACAGATGCCTGATAAAGAGGAACCTACAAACCTGCGTCAGTAAAGCAGGACACACACTGAAAGAGAAGGATATATACACAGACGTACACCTCTGATATGAAGCATTACGTGTCATTACCAACCTCTGTCATCATGCAGCTCTTTCAGTAATCTCCATGACAACCACACTGTCTCGCCATTAGATGACTTTTTGCACAGCTTTAACAGGGTTGCATAAGCTGTCCATTAACAACTTGAGAACCCCCCCTCCAAAAAAAGTCGGATTATTTATAAAAAGAGCTGATTTGGATATATTCACCCCCATACACATTAATCTGTATAAACTGATTTGTGTCATTCAACAGGTTGGACTGCAGTAAGTGAGAAAGTTAATCTGTCTTTTCTCTTTACTTTTACACCGTAGAAAGAAGCATCAAAAGCAGAGCTGTCATGAGTTTGACGCTGAAGACGACTATCATCGCTCAAATACCGTCATCGATATATACAATAAGTAAACCGTGGGACGTGGAAAAATATCAGGTGTCTTTTAAAGCCCAACATGATGGATTGTACATCCCTGTAAAAGGTAATACTTGGAAAATAATACATTGAATGATATAAAATAATAAGAACCCACAAACCCACATACTGTTACTGAACCAAGACTCACAACTCTTTTTCTCAGAATTTCAGAGTCGAAAAATGTGTGTCTTCAGATGAACATTGTTTCACAAGCCCCCAATAAGGTTTAAAAAGCTGCTGATTGTCTTCGTGAAAGCACAGTCATATTGTGTTAAAGTGTTCCTAATCTGGAGCTTTTGTTCACTCTAGTACATGCTGAACCAGCCAGTTAAAGTATACCTGTTCAAGAGAGAGGAGACCTGACAGGCAGCTAAATGACTGTGCTTAGACTGACGGAAGCTCAGTAAAGAGACACATTACCAACAAGGCCGAAGCCCACAAGATAAGCAGAGATTCTTTTATTAATTAAATCAGTCTCATTTTTCACAAGTGCATTTTTAAGATATTGATTTAAAACTGAAACGTCCTCTCAGGGATAAACGACATCGTCTTGACTCTTAACTTGACTTCTAAAAATGTGAAAATTAGGCCTTCAATCGCAAACTTTCGTTGAAATCACTTTCCATCATGTGAAAATAAATAATCTTGTTTTGGCAGTGGTGACCAAAAACTGTGTGGTACAGATATACTCAAATTCTGCATCATAACAAACAAATACACAGTGTATATATAAACACAGACATAGTGTAACATCCAGAGGGCAAAGAAGGCCTTGTATTAAAAAGTATAATGGTGGCTCCATGTTTACTAAACCTTCTTTTCACAACCCATATGTCAGATTTATAGTTGTACCGTTCATTGTAAGCTAACACAATCTGATAACTCAAGTCATCTGTGTTTGCAATGCTGTAGGAGACATGGAAAAAAAAATTACATTTACATGTACATGACATTTCTTTCCATTGCAGTGCCTTATCTGTGCTTTGCGTGATAATGCATGAGTCACTTCCATTTTGTGTTACGGATGAAAATAACGTTGCATGAAAATGGATCCTTAGACGCACACTGCTATGTGACTTCCTCTTGGCTCTTGCTATTAGTGGTATTTAGTGGACTCTTTTTAAGAATAGCATCAATGATGAAGCTGTCCCACACGGAGAACTGCTGAAAATGTAAAGGGCGGCCATGGCAACCTTGAGATATCACTTCCTTCCTCTCAGGTGACAACCACTGCACCAAAATGCCGCCTCAGTTGTTCGAGGAACACGAAGGTGAGGACCGTGTGAGGCATGAGACGGATAGCTGCAGGGACAAGACCCTGGACACAAATCACATCAGTATTTCAGTAAGTGAAAAGACATTTAAAATGCAGCAACACTGACAGAATATGAATATAAAGAGTCATGCTTTTGTCCGGAAGGAGCAGTGTGAAACATCATGTCTTTGTGTTATTAACAGTGAAAGGGACATCCACCTTGTAAAATGCCTTCGGGCCCAGTTTTGCTGTTTCTGTTAGACAATGAAACACACCCTGCAACAAGGAGACACAAAAACTAAGACATGTCAAGCTGTGTAATTCTCCCCACAGCCCATGAATAAAACATACATGTGAGAGTGATGAGAGGGAGACCACGAGAGATTCCCCAAGAAACCCCAACCCTGATGTCCAGCAAGAGATAAAACCAGAGCGTACAGAGAAATCACAAGACAGCTTGTGTTGTACACAAACTCACCCCATATTCCAGTTTTGAGTTCATTAGTCTTGTTTTAACAACATCAAGTGGTTGGCACAGGATTGTGGCACATCCCCCCTGTGTGGAAAAGTAGAAAAGGTATCTTATTTTTCGGAAAATGTGGCGATATTACATGCGCAGTGACAGAGGTGACTCACTCACCGCAAACACGCTGGCCAGGAAGTGAGTGAGGATGCTGTCAGTCAGATAACCAGTAGCCAGAACCAACTGCTTGGACTGGTCGTAACAAGACAGCTGCAGGGGGAAAAAATGCAAACATACTGCAAAATAGTACAGAGGCATTTTGTGATGTAATAGTTGTACAACGCAGAGGTCTTTACCTGTCCGACAGAGACCAGTGCACCTCTAGTAGACGCCACTGTAGCACCAGAGAACAGTTTCCTCAGTCCCTCTACAAATTAAACAGCAGAATGGAGGTTGTATAAAGGTTTGCTCTTGAATTCAGTGTTCTCAGTCATGTCACATGTGAAAAAAATGCCTGCACACAGGCTACACAACTTTTGTTATGCTGAAGAAATGTTCCCTTTAATTTCACATTTTTCACACTTGTGGACATTGTAATAAGATGATCCTTTTTTCTTTTTTTTTTGCAACTGAAGAGCCGATTTCAAGTCGTTTGTCAGCATTTTTCCTATGTAGCGCAACATGTGAAGGAAATAAACCTCATCTGTAATGTAAAGTAAGAAAGCGTTTATGAATCTTACCCTCCTTCCAAACACGTAATAGTCCGTCTAGTGCATGAGCATAGCTGGTAGAATAAAAAAAAAATCACAATGTGGTGATTTGCATGTAACGATGACCACAGACATGTTTTCGTGACACAAAACGATCTGTACAGGATGTATTCCCATTTTCAATTTTTACTCACTTTCTCCTGAGCTCTGCCGGCAACTTGACATCATTCTGCATTCTGCACAGACGCGAGATTGAAATATTTCAAAGCCAATTCATTGTCAGGATGAGTAACCTCCACAGTGATTATCTTGCTACTGAATTCAGCAAAAATTGGCCAATTAAACCAGAACGGTGAGCACAAAAGGTTGTAGTTTCTTCAGTTAGTGACAGATCTGAATCTAACACCGACCCCAGTAAT
The DNA here is from genome assembly GCA_005408345.1 of Macquaria australasica. Classification (NCBI taxonomy): domain Eukaryota; kingdom Metazoa; phylum Chordata; class Actinopteri; order Centrarchiformes; family Percichthyidae; genus Macquaria; species Macquaria australasica. The sequence continues at coordinate 576,206 of SEMN01000141.1, read as the reverse complement.
GAATTTCGCATTGCGGTACTACTTGGTATTTGCCCTACATAAAAATTTAAAAGAGGGGGAATTACTTTTCTTTAGTAGGATTACAGCAGTCTTGTTCATTTATTTATTGTGTCAGTGCTGAAAATTAGATTTTAGTATTGTGCAACCCAACAGCAGCATCTAATAGTAGCGCTGCATTGTATGATAAAAGTAAAAGTGCAGGTTGTGACTTCTACCTGGTGAACAGCTATTAAATTAATAATGTGAAGTAGAAAAGAGTTTTAGAGTTTTTTAAAAACACACAAAAAAACTCTTTCATAATAATAATAATTAATCTATCCACTAAACTCACCGGACATTCACCAGGTCAGCTGGGGTCCCAATGAAACCACCAGCAAACCCTGTTGGAGAAAACACATTAAGTAATAAAAATAAAATACAGACTAACATGCCAAATACTGTCACAGCACATACCTCCAAAGAAACCCAGCAGGACTTTCTGGTAGAAAGGCACAAGACCTTTGTTCTCTCTGTTCATCTTGTCCCTGACAGTCTCATAAATGGCGAACCGTGACAAAGAATATGTCATCTAGGAGAAAGGCAGAAAGCAATCTATCCAAGATTGTGCAGCATTTATATTACCAATGTGAATGATTTAATGTGTGTGTGTGTGTGTGTGTGTGTGTGTAGTTTTCCACCTGCCGGCAGAGGGACGCGCTGAGGCCACTGTAGAGAGCCAGATAACCTTCTCTCCTCACCACGTTAACAATCATCCCGATCATCCTCACCCTCACCTCCTGCTGCGTCTGTAAGTGCACCTGGAAATGACCACATGGAAGCAGCAAAGAGGGTCGGTCGCACTTTTACTGAGGGCAACAACCGCCTGCACGTGTGTGTGTGTGTGTGTGTGAGGTGACAGTAGACATCAACAAGAAAAAGTCTCTCCCTGTCTTAAGCAGGTGCCATCAAGCAAACACAAATGGTTCTTAGCATTGATATTCACACTGAGTGGTAACATCGCCACAAACATTCTGTCAGCGAGCTGAATTAAAGAAAAGCAATTCAATATAATTCAATAGCTGGATAATAGCTGCAGGAAATACAAAACTGATCCAGCAGACCTGTGCTAAAGATGTTTCTGTCATTATTTTATGCACTTCAAAGCATCCAAACAAGCCTATTGATTGTCATAATCAAGGCCATTTAGGAAATTGGGCAAATTGAATCAGTGCTGCCCATAAAAAAGCTAGCTATTTCGAAAGTCAGTGTCGACAGGAAAAGAGAGCATAATAAACCTCCAAAGAACATAATTTTATTAACATTTTCCACAATGCAATCCAGAGGCACATGTGAGAAACACTCCAGACAGATCAATGAGGCCTAACTGGATTGTTTTCTTAATTTCTTAAAGGAAAAAAATTGTGCTACAGTGGTGATTGAATTAAAAATCAATTAGAATTATATTTTACCTTAATTAAATCCAGTGGGTGTGTTAAACAGGCAGCTGCGCTGGAGGAGACTCCACCAAAATACCAACGAGAAGTGCGATTCTCCTTCATGTTGTTCGTGAAACAAAGTCCAAGGGAAGAAGGCAAAGTGTCGGCTTCTCAAAGGTTGTTGGGACAACTTTGTCCAAGGGTACACTCTTCATCCTCTTCTCTCAACACAGCTGGCGATGGTCGGACGCCGTTCAGTGTCCTTTATGTCAATCTGAGTTTTCTTTGTCTCTCAGAAAGAGCTGGACATTTTGGATTAACATGTGGCTGAACTTGTCCAGTGGAGTAAGTGCGGAGACCTTCCTACTCCATCTTTCTGTGCCATGAAAAGGGTCGCAGCTGGTTTGTGGGACGTGGACGTGACTAATACAAAAATAGTAAGTCAGCTTGACCACTGCTGCAGTTTTGTGACTGTGGTATGCCAGGATTCAACTAACACGGAGCAAAGGTCATGCAGTTCAAACAAATATTTGTCAAGAATAGACGTTGCCTTCAGTCTCAGGGTCACACAAAGGATCACAAGGTCAAAAACATTCTGCATGTCTTCACTTTTATTCAGTTAACAACATTCAACAGCAGTTTGTACCACTGTTAATAAGTTATCTCTTCTGGAAGTCTCTAAAGCCCTCTAAAGTGTCTGTTTTGTTTCTCAAGCATGACATGATTTTAAATGAGCAGCACAGCAGTGGTATGAATGGACCGCATGGCACTGCACTGTGTGTGCTGACTCAGAGGGAGGGGAACTCATGACAGATGACAGGAACGGTAACTGGATACGCACTCCAAGTCAGACATAAGCAAACCCTCGCCGCTGCAGGATCCGACACATGCAGATACGTGTAATGACACCCAATGATTATTAGTATTCTGAATCGGGTTTCTGTGCTGAGTCTGGCTGTCATTAGTCCTAGACAATAAAAGAGAATAATACATATCTTAAAGTTTTATCCGTTTATCTGCACACAAATCTGATGATGAGGTCCTGTGAAACCTGAGTTGCCTAATTTCTGCATCTTTTGGATTTCGCTGGAGTGAAATGCCAAATAGCCCCCTATATGGATGTTTCATTAAATTACCTGCACAGATTGCATCTAGTTTTACATGCAGTTTAATCTTTGTCAGTTATTTTTTTTTATTATATCAGTTAAACTTGGATTTGATTTAATGTGTTGCCTTCCTGCAGTGGTCCAAGTTACTGTCTCAACACTACAAAGCAGGCTGAAACCATCATCAGTAACACAGCAGGGTTCCCTTTTCAGCACATTATTCTCCAGGACAATTTTCCAGGACCCGCACCAGGACTGACTTAGAGTTTTCTCAGTGAGGTAATTGGATGACAAGCCATCTATGACACATGCCCTTCACCTGCCATGCTTCCTCCCCGTGTTACATCCCTACACATTGTCTTCATCAGTCTCTGTTCTTTCTCTCCTCTACCATATCTCGGCCTTTATGCAAGGTGACATAGACATAACAATAGGCCTTTTTCTCGCAGAAGACATGTTGAAATGTCACAGTAGGAAAAGCACAGGTGTAAATAATAAAAATAAATGATGGCTGAATTCCATTTAGCTGCTTCAATTTCAGGGTCCTGGACACTGTCATGACTTACTGGGAGCCATCGTTAATATTACTAACACCGGAGCTTTTCCCACTATGACAAGTCAAAATGTCTGCTGTGCTAAAAGGTTTCAAATGACATCATATTTAAGATAGAAAAACTTTAACATTTTCAAATATTTTCTACCACATCCTGAGGTGTAGACCTTTTTACACCTCCTGATGACTGATCCACATCTCCCCCCTGGTTTTAAAAGTACTTTCCTCCTCACTTTAGGCCAGACCTCCTCATTTACATTGTTTAAAGCCAATGACAAAAGCAAAATTGAGGGGGAAAAAGCAAAACTATTTAATTCAATTTGAATTGTCTTAAGATGTTTTCTTTTTGTCCCAACTGCATTACTGGATTTTCCATTTTAACATTTAATTTGAGCATTTCCGTTAATGCTTTTCTACATTTTCTCATTTGCATTTTTCATTTATTTTTTATTTATTTTCACTTTCCTTTTTCAAGTTACCGGTCCATATACTGTCATTTCAATATCAAAATGTACTTGACTATTTCTTTTCTGTGCAATATTCATGGTGTTTTTTGTCCCTGGTAGAATAAATGTATGCTCTCGTTTCGTTTTTCGATTTTCTCCATAAATGCTTTTTTCTGGGCAAATGATCCTCCTTGTATGATAATGTTTTTGAAAAGGCACTTCAACAGGCTCTTCAGTGTGCATCTGAAAAACGAAGGTAATTCAGCACCAGTCTGAAATTTCTTCTGGTTTCTGCTGTCACGGTCTCTTGAGGGAGTTGACTGACGTGCGTACCACACATGGCATTCAATTCAGCCTGAGAGGAGTTTTGCTGTAAGTCATCTCCTCCTCACTCCTATCCATCTATCATTCTCTTTCTCAGCTGCCTTGCAATTTAGGCAAAACCAAGCGATGAAACCTCAAAGAGGGAACAGCTTTAGTAAATGCAGGGGATGCAGAAGGTGGCACGCTGCTTTCTAAAAGTCTTTGAGTGGTCTTCTAACAGTTTTTCCAGACAGAGAACCTCTAACAAAAATTTTACATTTTTGTTGCTTTGGTAAAATTCTCAAGAACGGGTTGAGGTCCGTATTTACTGACATCTAAATTAAAATCGCCAATGATTAACTAGTAACCTGCAGTTACTAGTTAATAGGCACCATTAGGACTCTCAATCTGTTTCCAACCAGTCTCCTGATTAGCTCATTCAATGTTACCTTGCACCTTGATGTAATCTTTTAAACACCAAAGAGTACCAAAAATAAGATTCTCACATCATTGTAAATGAATGTAGGTGTAAATGAGGTGGATGGAAGAATTTATGTGTATTTTAAACGCATGTAAAATGAGCTCTGGGTTTATTCTGAATCTATGTCCCTATGTGGACTTAATAAGAATTTAATCCTATTAGCCTACTTGAAGAAATATGAAATACAACCCCCTCCAGTAAAAGTAGTGCCACAGCAAACGCAAAGGCTGAAACCATGCAGGGCTTTATAAATGTCTCCTGTCGCAATAAATACACCTTAGGCCGGCCATAGATTCCCCTTTGACCTCCTGAACCAGCATTCAAAAGATATTTATTATAAGATTAACTGCAATGACTTAATCAGCATGAGTTATCTGATGGATGCACACCAGAAATTATAAAACAAAACAAAAAAAAAGGTTGACTGGCTACACAATAAGATTTTATTTTTTTAACATTTAAACCACACCTTTTGTCTTTTTCAAGGCAAACTTAAACTAAGTGTCAAACACAGCCTTGAATACAGACTGCAAACAGCACCTGGTGGCAATCTACAATCTGTCAAGTCAAAAGGTGCACTGAAGTCCATCACAAAATACCTCCACCGTCCATATACATTTTAACATATGATGGAAATTATACCTCTTAGGAGTATGTTGGGAACTTGTTCTTGTCTCAATAACACAACATAAAGACTCTGCACACCCACACAGGTGTTTTCAGTTATTTTGGCTAGTTAGACCTCTGGTTGAAGGTGGGTGGAGCTACACTAATTACCTGAGGTATTGAAATACATGTACTAATAGAGATGATGAAGGTGTAACTTGTCCGACAGGAGGAATAGCACAGGTGTAAATAATAAAAGTAATGATGGCTGAATTCCATTTAGCTGTTTCAGTTTCAGAGTCCTGGTATTATGCATGTTGGCTGACTGTCACACCCTCGTGACTTACTGGGACACTTTAGCAGAACGGAGCCATCGTTAATAACACCTGTGCTTTTCCAGCTGACAAGTTGGCTGTGAAAAAGATTGTGATGAACTCAGGTGTTACTTTTAACCTATTGGGAGTCACTAATTTTAGAGTTCCACCAGGTGGTGTATGTATGTTTCAGGCAGTATCAGACACTTAGTGCAGCCATCTTGAATTCAAACAGTAACTAAACTGGCTGCAAGCGTATGAGATAAACAGGGTTCACTGCAAATTTGAATTTACTGTGTAGGTTTTACATTTTAGTGCAACGACAAATAGCATATACTGTATCTTTCCAAATTACCACAAGTTTTGAAACTGCTTTCCTCTCTTCCAGGACAGCAACTTGTTTCTGTTCGTCAAAATTAAAATCAGCATAATTAAGACACTAATGTGGTTCAAACAACTTCTGTGATCTGGTCTGAGGTGATTAAAAGAGATCTTAGGACCCCTAGTGGTCAGTAGCAGTAAAGCAGGATGTAATAGATTATCAGTCTCAGTACTGCATGATATGTTTAAGGCAACACAAGGCTCATTAAATGGATCTTTCAATTTCATTCTTATCATTATCACCACAAGAACACATAGGAGAAGGGAAAATATGGATATTTCAACTTTAATCACAGTAATAACAAATCTATAACCAATATGAGGACTGCCATCCTCTGAACTAGATACAGTATCTGGTGTTCATCAACATAGGAAATGGTAACCATGTCCCTACAGCATAATCTTTCTTTCTGTGAAAAGTTAAACATACACACACAGAGAATGACCAACTGACTTACTTGGCACCCAGGCCAGTGTGTCTGTAGCTTATTTGCTACGCAAGTATCAGACAGAGACATGAGCAGACAAATGGACAAGGAAACAGCGAGGCGGACATTTGTGCAGGCTGTGTGCCTGGAAAGTTCAGTCCGAGGTGCACCGCCCCACCTGACGCTGTTAAGAGACAGTATTAATGTCAGAAGGCATTTCTTTGTTTCCTTTTCTCCCGGGATCCTCCTCTTTGTCATGTAAAAAAAAAAGTGAATAACAGGATGAAGTGCATGAGCAGCAAAACAGTGGAGAACGGGCAGCCACATGGACCTACTCCAACACCACGGTGCCACCTGCTGCCTCCAGGGCTGCTTTCAGTTTCTCTGCCTCTTCTTTGGATACATTGGCTCGGATTTCCTGGGGAAGAGACTCCACTAGTTTCTTAGCCTGGTTTAGGAAGGACAGAGAAAAAAAAAAAAAGATTTAGTGAGGTCACCAAATCTGTGAAAACAGGAACTGGGATACTGTCCTGAGCCAATATGCAGTAGAACCTGTTCCAGCTTCACAATGCAGTGTTGCATGCAGCTGAACTATGAAGCAGCATGTTTCAGAGTAGATATTTACACCGACAGTATGAAATAGTGAGAAAAGCAGATCAAAATCAGTTTGTGATTTAAAAAAAAACAAAAAACTATATATATATATATATATGTATAGAGAGGAGCAGGAGCATATATATATATATGTATATATGAGATATGTATATATATATGTATATATATATATTTCAGCAATATTTTGAAGGTGAAGTATCCCCTATAAAGTGCTACTATAGTAAAAACCTACATTTGAAATTCAGTATTTTGTGGCTGCTCTAACAGATCAACAATGACACTCATGTTTCCACAGATTTTACAACACCAAACACCATAGGACCCTGTATAAAAAAAAAAAAATTTAAAAAAAAAGACCACTAAAGGAAAGGTGTGACGAGACCTGTATTTTCTTGCATATCTTATTGCAGCTGTATAATGTCAGAAAATACAAGTATCGGACCGAGTGTATCAGCAGAAAGTACTAAATATTAAAAGGTGTCCTGTGGAGTTTTCTTGTAAACAAAAAAAACTTTTCTGTTTACATTCAGCGTTTCTCACCAAAGTGAGTGCGTTTCCTTGAGGTCTTAACAAAAATGTGAAAGCCAATTTTATAAAATAATTTATATATGCATTGTTTACATCCACGTTTGCTAACTTGCAGTCATCCTCTTCTTTGCCTCTGTTGGTGCCTTGCTGCATTTCTTGGCCAATACTGCCACCGACGGTCAATCAGCAGACATTGCTCCTTAGCGTTACTAGTGGGTACCACAGGGTACCTTTAAATGACTCAGAGCAGGACTCAAAACTGAGCACTAATGATGAGACTTACCTGCACCAGATTCAAGCCTTGGATGCAGTTCTTCACTTCTTTTATAAGTTTCACTTTTTCAGCTGCCTTTAATTCTGTCAATTTTACTGTGAAGTGAGTCTGCTCTTTCTTGACCGGCTCCTCCTCCTCTTCTGCGGCCTAGTTTCACACAGAAAAAAAAAGAAGTCATTTTTGAAGTTGCAGTTTATGGTGGTGTAGCAGATGAAGAGATATTGTATACAGTTATATCATCGACTCTCTGTACTTCATTTAAACATCAGTCACCTGAGCCACAGGTAAAGCTGATGCAGCCATCGGCATCATCCCGACATCCTGAATGTTCAGAGTTTTCTGCAACACAAACATGATGAACACAGATGAATCACAACAGTCTCCATCTGACACGGCGTGCTGCGGCTTAGATTCAGTGTTTCGGGACTTTTCCACAAACCTTGAGGAGCTCGTTGAGGTCCGACACCTCTAATAAAGTGAGGCTGGCTATGTCGTTGACGAGCTGTTGGATTTTGGGGGAATATTGCTTGGGTGCTCCGTCTAGTGGAGGGGTGGCGATGGCATCTGAGTGGGTGGCTGGACTGGTCTTCAGAAGTCTGAGAGCACACAGGGCTGGTGCCTGCCGCTGAAGCTGTTGCCTGGAAAAATGAAAATGGATTAGCTAAATGACCGACTGCGTCTGGTCCTTTACTGTGGTCCTCAGACACAAGACACCGTGTATCCAGGTGTAGACACATCTGCAGCTCACATCTGGCATCGGCATGCATCTTCAATGTGTTTTCACTGATCAAGACTGATGTAAAAGGTGGCAAAATGATGCAGTAATTTACAAGAGAAAAAAAAAGTATAATTAGAACAATCCATCAATTATTTGATCGACAATTAACTATTTTAAAAACTGATTAATCATGTGACTATTTTTTCAACATTCCCTGGTTCCAGCTTCTCAATTGTGAGGATTTGTTGCTTTCTTAAGATGCAAAACTTGACATCTTAAGGTTTGGACTGGTGGTCGGTCAAAACAAGCAGTTTGAGGGCATCATTTTTTAGTTTAGGAAATCAATCATCAATCAGATATCAGCCGATTACATAATGACACGAATGAATGACTTGTTAGTCCTCATTAAGCAAAGATTTAGAAGAAAGTCTGCCAAAACAAGCCTAAATTATGCGTTTAATTGTTGTCCTATCCTGCTAACCACCGTGTGACCCCTCAGATATACCCTATGCCTCTTTGGGGGGCAGGGGTTACTCATACACCGGGATGGGAACCACTGATCTGGTTTGAATGGGGTGTTGCACAGACAGCAGCTATTACTGTCAGTCCTGGTGGCTTCCAGTTGGTTCCTTCACGGATAACCATCTTTGCTCAGAGTACAACAACGAATGAAGAGATGCAGCATGTGGTTATCTGACCCGCAAAAGGCTGAATTTTCAGTCACACGAGTGTGACCTTGGCTGTCAGAAACATCGCTGCTCAACGTCCTGGAGGAAAACCTCAAACAGCTGCTAAATATGTCTTTTTTTTTTTTTTTTTACAACCCAAACTAAAGACGAGGACAAAGTGTTCATGAGAATAATATTATATATATATATTTATATATTGTTGTTGCAAGTTAAAGCCTGTAAGGGTTCAGTTACTGCTGGCTGAAGTTACCCAGCTAACACACAGTCTGACTGCGGACCAAACTCGTCTTCTGTATTCACACAGCAGCAGTAACCGGCTGTCTGCCCTTGAAGAAGCAGGCGGGCGGGCGGACGGACCTCCATGTACCGTCACCGCTTCCCCGGACCGACGCGACTGACCGCTGCCCGCTCTGCAGACGTTACGTACCGGTGTGTGGTCGCCGCGGCCCGCAGCGCGGTCCGGAGGCAGCGCCTGGCGCAGTACATGCTAACAATGTGAAATCGGAGCCCGTTTGTCCCGGTGTCCCTCTGAAAACAAGCCAAGTCTGCCGCGACCAGGTCTCCTTCCAGTCCCCGCTTCACAAGCACATGGCGTCCTCTCGGCTTCTGACCTACCCACAGTGCATTGCGCGAACTGTTAGAAAATCTATGGGAGCCCATAAGGGACGTGTGAAAAGAATAAATAAATAAATAAATGTGAACAGCAGTGATAGTTATACAGATTCTATAATTAGCTCTTAAAGGTATTAACAAGGGAATTCATAGTTAGTACTAATGTCATAAGTAGCTGCATTAATGACATACACTTTAAAGTATGTAAGTATTATCAGCAAAAGTACTCATTATGCAGAAAAATGGTCCCTGTCAGTGCTTTACTATTATATTCTGTTTTGTTGATTAATATCACTTGTGCATTAATGTGTATGTTGCATTTTACTGCTGTAGTTGTTTAAGGTTGCTCTAATTCTAACTACTTCACAGACTGTTGGGTGGTTTCATCTACAGCAATGCATCATCTTCTATAAGGTCATCATGTGTTTGTAGCGTCGCCATCCTGTGAGAACCACGTATCTCTAAAAAGCCAGCTTTTCATGAGATAGACAGCCCTGTTTCCAGCTTTGTGACAATGCCTTCTCCCACTAATCCAAGGGTTTATTTTAAATACTTTATTTAGTTTAAGAAGTAGGAGAATCTTCTCAACCCATAAAGGAACACTTAATCCTTCAGTTTATCAAAAATAAATAAATAAAAGAAATTCACATTCAAAAGCCCCAAATTTGGAGATACATCGTTTTCACTGGACAGGAAGGGTATGAAAAATTGTAATCTGCAAAGTAACTAGTTACTAAAACTGTCAGACAAATTTAGAGGTGGAAAAAGTACAATATTTGCCTCTAAGATGTTGTGGTGTAGAAGTGTAATATTGCATAAAATGGAAATACTCAAGTAAAGTACAAATACCTCAAAGTACAGTATGTGAGTAAATGTACTTGTGTGTCCTGCCTGTACTGTACCAGTGCTGACCACTGGGGAGGAGCACCGAGGGAATCCTCTTAACCAGGTAATCTCTGCACCCATCTGCTGTTACTGTCATCCACCACACCCAGCCTCCACCAATATGCTATTCTCTTGCTAGTCTCAGTCAACCAGCACAAGAGACGGTAAGAAGGTTAGAGAAAATCAACGCATAGCCTGGCAATACAAGATGACAGGGTAACGTGACCTTCTGCTGTTTCTCCTCCAGACCATGCTGCTGTCTCCTCAGGCAGAGAGGAACTGGGAGGATCTGTGTGCTGTGCTTGAAGATGTGCTGGAGGCCCAGTCCCACAGGCAGCTGTTCGCCTTAGAGCTGGGCTCTGGAACGGGGCAGCATGTCATACGCTTTGCCCAGAAGATGCCCTTTGTCACCTGGCAGCCATCAGACATCAATGAAGAGTCGCATGACAGGTTTGTGTCTTATAGAAAAAGGCTTCCAGTAGTTATGCTATCTTACGTGCATCAGACACAACAAACTATTAATGATCACCATTAATGGCTTTACAGCAGTCAGACAGGCAAAGTGTCACATGGACAACAGGTTTTACATTTTCCAGTTATGTGGATATGAAATAGCAGCAAGGGATTTATGAGAATCTGAATTTGAAGTAAAAATGTAGGATTAAGTCTGCATACCTACTTACAGTATTAAGGCATACATTGCTGCAACCCATGCAAAGAATGTGCTGCAGCCTGTCCACCTGGATGCCAGCGAACCGTGGGAGAAATGGGCAGGCCTTTCTCGCAACTCCTGTGATGTTATTGTTGCCATTAATTTACTGCAATACAGCTCCTTCAAAACAGCACAGGTAGGCCTGCTTAATTTTGTGAAGGGTCGTAAAACAGATTTCTAAATTATCAAAATATGCCTGTTTCATATGCAGTTAAAAAAAATTATAACTTTCCAAGGGTGTTTTCAATGGAGCCGGTCAGATCCTCAGGCAAAACGGCGTTTTGGTAACACATGGGGTATGTATTAGCATGATGTCATCAAGTGAGTGTGAAGTGCAAAAGCATGGCGCAACAGGCTTTAACAACTGACACCTTTCCAAATCTTAAACATGTTCCAGGTGTATGCTATTAATGGCACCATCACACCAAGTTGTAATGAACACCTGGATGCAGAGCTCCGACAAATGTGAGTGGGCGTTTATTTTATCTAATACATAATACTGCTGGTAGGATGTAAATAGACTTATTTAATGCTTTTAAACAGGAATCCAGAGTGGGGTCTTCCAGACATCGATGTGCTGAGACAGCTGGCCTATGGGAACGGGATGCGTATGGAGAGGATGGTGAGCCACATACTGTAGCTTGGAGTAACTACTTGGTAACTACAATATAGCGTTTGTACCTGTATTGTTTGTCATCTCCAGGTTGAGATGGAAGAATTCTACAAATGCCTCGTCTTCAGAAAACTTTAAAAGAAGCCAAACTGCACAAAGAAGAAATGCGGACTCTCTTTTTTAAATACTTACGCACAATACTAAGTTATATGTTAAAGCACATTTCATCATATCACTTATCATTGTAATGTTATGGCCTTTACACTTGTAAAAGAAAATTAAAACGCCTCTTGTTTAAACATGTATGAATGTGACATGAAACACTATATTTACATGAATAAAAGTTGTCATACCGTACATGTCCTATGGAGGTTTATAGATAAAAAAAAAACAAGCAGGTGAAGCAAGTGGACAATAAGAACCAGATATTTATTAAATATAATTTTAAAATTACTTTAAAGTCAGACAGATCAGTATGATGGAATAAAGAAGTTCACAGATGGCAACTGAAGGGTTACAGAAATCACTTATTGTCTGTGTGTGTGATACATACATGCGGCACATCATGTTCGCTCTGCAAGCATTTCCACATTTCCGGAGAGCCAAGTACACTTTAGAAAAGACTGCCCACTTCTGACAACCAAATGCACATGGGGTGAGGAGCCTGGAGGCAATTTGCAGTTAATTACAGTTTATGGTCCTATGCTTCTGTCAGTCTTGTCTTGTGACAGTCCTTTATGATCAGCAACACAAATCATTTTAATAAACAGATGGAGGATGCTATTAGAGTTGCTGGACTGCTTTAGTATGTATATTTTATGGTCACTAGTTGTGTAATTTCACTGATTTCATGTATGAAAGTGTATTAAGAGAGGATTAAACAACCACCCAGGTAATTTTCTAACACTCCTCCCACAATGTACAATCCCTGCAATGTGTTTTGTCATTTAAGAAGCAATATTCCATACAGTGCACAACAAATAAATGCCAAAACAAGATAAGATGGCCCTAGTTTGTGTGTGCATGAGAGGGGATGGAACCGAAAACTACAAGCTGGAATGGAAAGCTGTGAACCTGATGGAGATGTGAGTTAGTGCCATTTATTTCAGGCCTTTGACTGTACCTTCACTCCCTAGACATCAGTCTTTATCCCCACACCCGCAATCTCTTAAACAGCACATACAGATGTCTCTCAAACGCTTAGGATAGGTTGCAATAAGTCACTTCCATTCCAGAAAATAATAAACATGCAATTTTGCTTTAGAAAAATATGAGGCAAAGGATGGTTATGTCTTGTCTTTTTTCTCCTCAATTATTATCATATTTTTCTTATTCATTTTTAACTTTAATACCACTGACTATTTCTGAGCTTCAGTTATTCTTTTAATAAGGAAATACTACATACATATCAGCTGAAAAGAGGAAGGACGAGGGTGAAAGGGTCTGGGTTATGGTGCCCCCTCTTGCAGCTTCACCCCGCATTCCCATACTTCAGTGAGGGAGAGGCAAGGGGAGCAACACTTCTGCAACATCATCACAATATTTTACATTGCCACAACATCACAGCAAGGTGGAAGGTGGGAGGTGTTTGTGTGTTTCCAGAGGGCATCCTCAGAGTCCAGAGAGCAGAGAGCAGAGGGGAAAGACCAAAAGGAGGAGAGAGGGTGTAGTGTTTCAGACCCTGCAGCGTGTGGGCTTTCAGTCGAAGGAGATGAGCTGTGCCTCTGCGCTGCCGGGCACAGCCTGAAGGGCCTGCTGCTGCTGCTGTGGCTGCTGCTGCTGCTGTGGGCCACCAGGGGGAGCCACCTAAAGAAAGGAACAGTAAAAGTAAAAATAGGAAGATTAGTGAGGATTGAAATAACCTGGATGCTGTAAAGTGTAAATATAAAAGGTACCAATAAATTATTAAAGTAGAGGTTCTTGTCTCAGTCTTGAAGACAGCTTGGCTAATTTGCCACAAACTCTTTATAAGGTTTTCTCACTGCTAACACATGCTAGAAAAAGAAGAAATGATAAGTGGCTGACCTGTTGGTACATGGGTTGCTGGCCTGGCATGTACTGCTGTTGGGGGGGCATATTGGGGTCCTGTCCTGGCAATGCTGAAATCATGTTCTGCATGTTGTATGGCTGGTACCCCATGTAACCCATACCATTAGTGGGGGCAGCCTGGGACATGGGGGGCATACTCTGGGCCTGAGAGACCACATTCTGCACAGAACAGGGACAACAGTTAGTGAGCTGATCATTTATCTTTAAATAAATCGGCGGTAGTGATCACACAATGAAAGTGGGAGTCAGTCAGACCTGGTAGCCTTGTGTGGGTGTGGGCTGATAGTTGGAGTAAGGTGGACTAGTATTGGGTGGAGCTTGACCAGGAGGAGGAGCAGACTGCCCATTCGCTCCTGCAGCCTGGTACATGTATGCATTAACCATATTGGGATCTGGAGAAAGAAAGGACAATCAGTCACACACAGAAGCACACTTTTTTTAAAAAGTATCATGTCAAATGTTTCTTGACTGTAATGCAGTTGTAAAGGCGATTAAACATGGTGGATTTTCTAGTTCTGAAGCTGTCAAAAGTATGTGAAAGCATTCTTTCAAAGTTTGTGCTTCTTCTTGCTGAGCTCCTTACCTGTGGCAGGACCGGGCATGGCCTGGTACTGTGGTGGTGCGGTCTGCCCAGGCTGGCTCATATAGATGTTGTGCATAGGTGAACCCTCAACAGAACCAGCAGGGCTGAAGGTGCCTGGGTAGTTGGGTGGAGCACCAGGCTGGTACACCACCCCTCCTGCCACATTGGGGGGCAAAGACTGCATCTGCGTAACAGCACATACAGATGTTATCAGACATTTATTCCCAAAGATTTATGAGGAGGTAAATATGGTGGCTAAATGGCAAAACGTGACCGATAAAATAAAATGTACTGCTGATTGGAATTACACAGTTAATACAGGATTGCAGTGATTCTCAATCATGCACAGTGAAGGCCAATGTGTCATGCCAACCATTCACACTGGGTGATTTTACCAATGTGTTACCCTCTCAATCATTCTGCTAATCCCAATTACAGTAGTGACATACAACATACTGACTGGGTCCATTGCTGTATGAGACCAGAAAGGTTGGTTAACTTCTGGTGAATTCATTGAGTATGTGTACCTGGGCGTAGGGCAGAGAGAAAGCAGGCATTTGGGCTCTCATCTGGATTGTGTGCTTCTGCTGCTCCAGACGCATCTGCCTCTCCTTCTCCTGCTCCTGGAGGCGCTGGATGGCCAGCTGTCTCTGCATCTCCAGGTACTCCTGCAGTTCAAAGACAAACACTTGTGAGCATGGTAATAGTTTATCAATATCTGCATTTTCAGTGGAGAGACTCATTTCATTACCTGTTTCTTCTGCCTCATGATCTCCAGTTTTTGTGCCAGCTGGATCTGCCTCTGTCTTTCTGCTTCCTCTGCGGCACGACGCAGCTTCTCTCTGTGTTCATCCCGAAGGGCGTTGAGGGCAGCCCGAGCATCACGCACCTGAGCCAACTTGTCCTGCAGCCCCTCATAGTACACTGCAGACAACACACATGATGCAATAGTTCAGAGACTGGACACACAGCATGACAGGAATGCATAGGCACACACAAACTCACGCGCGACTAACACTCACATCGCTTCTCATCTAGCTGGTTGAGGATGTCCAACAGCTGAGGATGCATGTTGTTAATGGACTGGAAGAGTGAGAGCACAGCACTGTCGTTGGTTATGCTGCGCCCACGCATGTGGTTGCTCTTCATGCGGTTGAGGAAGGTGGTGACAGCATTCTGCAGAGCCTTCAGAAACTGCTCATGGTTCTCCTCTGACTCCCCGTTCTGGTACTGCTGCTGAAGGCGGGGACGAGAGGAAAGCAAAGCGCAGGTCATTTGTGGTCTGCCCGCTCCAGTTCAGCTAGACAGAAAAACTACCAGCATCTGCTCTCAGCACAACGTCTCAACATACCTCCACTATGCTGACTGGCTGGACAGGAGGGACATGACTTTCTACAGGCTGACTGATTGCCGGGAGGGGCTCGGCCAATGGCACAGGGGCAGGGGCTGAGGGGGTGGGACTCTTGCGAGCCTCTTCCTGTTTCTTCTCCCAGTATGTTCTGTTCAGGTAACGGGCCAGCTGGAATAATGTGACACATTACCATCAGTGTTATAAGCATGACGTAAGATTTCCATTAGTCTACCTTAATGCAGGTATTAAAGAAGAGAAGGATACCACTTGTACCTCAGGGTCTACATCTTCAGCTGATGGAGCAGAGGAGTTCTGGAAAGAGTATATAGTCAGTTATACAAAACATATTTCAATAATTTGCTCAACAATAAACAGACATTTGAACCTTGTTTTAATCATGAAAAAATATTTGGTAGTTAAATAATTCAGTTTGCCAGAGAGAAGCATGAGAAGTCTTACCACAGGGGAAGTGTAGAGGGTGCTGACTGGTGGTGCTGAGGAAGTCACTGGAGTGGGATCAGCTTTGGGATACATTGAGTAGGAGTTCTTTTGTCTCTGTTAGAATACACAGAGGCATGTATCAGTTTCTCTCTATAAACAGGCAGTACAAATACAAAGGGAAATTTCAGCTGTGCAACCCACCATTCGCTCCTTCTCCTCTGCCTCACTTTGAGAAAGGGCAATGGCCAGCTGCAGCTCCTCCTCCTCCTGCAGTGCCGCCTCATCTCTCTTGGGGGGCATCTGGTGAGAGAGCGGAGCAATGGTAAGATCCTGGGAGCAGCAATGAGGGGAAAGGAACCAAAAAGAATCAGCATCTATAAACTCCATTGAATTCCAATACAGAGCAGGGTGAATCCAAGAGGATCTTTAAAATACGCAATATACAATACAATATATGTCTGTTTTCCTATGGAGAGTCCTTAAATATCAACTTTCTTCCTCAACAAATTTATTTCAACTGTGACCAGTTTGACCATCAACTAAGTCATCTTATTTTTGTACTTATAGTTTCTAAATAATTACCTGTGACTGTTGGGACAGCGGGCTGGTCAGGTACTCAGGAGGCAGCTCGGCAGGGCCTGGGGTGGGGGCTTTTCCTTCAGCTTTCCTAAGTGGAGGAGAGAGGGAGGGGTGGCTGGTGAGGAAAAGGGATCAGGGAGGACAAACAACCTTGTAAATTAGAGGAGAACATGCTGCTTGAAACACCAAGATCTCTCCAAAAACAGTACAGTACACTACACACCTCGGTCAATGCTGCAAAATCCTCTAAATGTGTTATTCTAATCTACATTCAGATTTGGATCTGCATCAACACACATTCTCATGCCGAGTTTTGGAGAATGCCTGAATTCTGGGAATGTTAAGGCTCTAAAAGTTTAACAGTGCAACATTTCAAGTCAGTCAGACTCAACACCACAAAATGATGGCCATCTAAATAATGTTTCACGTTGCTAAAGAGCCATTTATAGGCCAAATACCATCACATTTTGCAGCATCGCTCAGAGTAGCTTTTCATTCATCATCATTTAAATTGCATAATGTGTTCTTAAATCATTTGTCCTATAAATAAGATGGTTTTATGGCATATCAAAAAACAATAACTTTTTTCGGGGTCATCTAATGTGTCATGTACCAAAATTGGGAAATACTGTAGAAAATTAGTTGTAATGAAACACATTAAAAAGCATGACAGAATACATTATAAATGGCTACATGCTTGCACTATTTTCCTAAAAAATTAATCAGTTCTTTTTCGGCCCAAGGTTTAACTTTTCATAAAATTATAGTAAAATCTGTCTTTGCGATAATTAACTTACTAACAGATAAAAGGGGCTAAAAACATGAAGCAACATTTCCAAACAAAATAAAGTTCAAAGCATGAAAAAGCGTGAGCAGAGATTATAGACAAGGCACTGCATTACATCTGTTACAACTGTTACCCTAAACCAAGAAGCAATAGAGGCTGACGGTGATAAAAATAACAATCTAAAACCAATGAATACTTAAGCGCAACAACAAAATATACAACATGACTTGAGCTAGACAATCATTTAAATGTCAGTGTCATACTGCAGCTAATGAAGCAGTCATCTACATTGCTGGAGACGGATATAGAAGCACTGTCCACAGCCACCATACTTTACACTCAGAGTGAAAATTCACACTAAATCTGGTGGTTCGATCATCAGGTCTGGGGACTCACTTGTTAAGCAGCTCAAAGCATGGCTCGCACACACGCACTTCCTTCTCTATGCCAAACTTCGGAATGGTGGAGTACTTAGACGAACACTTGCCACAGAAAATCTGGCCACAGGCTCGACAATGGTGCTGGAGAAGCAAAGAACAGAAATCGAGGTCAACTTCCGCACACGCGCTGTAAACATATACTCCACACGCACGCACACACACACACAGCTGTAACTGAATGAAGGAAACCATAAAATCTGCCCCAGTTTCAAGAAAGCCCGGCCTACCTTTCTTGTCATAACTCCAAACTGGACTCTGCACCGATGGCACTCCTCAGCATCAACCCAGTCTGGGGCCTGGACAAAGCAGACAGACATCACATATTACTAACAGATGTTGTGATACAACAAAATCACTGGAGTTGGTGTACTGTCATCCTCTCTTCTAAATAGTTCAGAGCCATGGCCAGCACCAACTCATGCTGATTTTACAGATATCCACCCATTTCATAAACCTAACTCAACTTCAGTGAAACAAGTAAAACAAAATATCTCACTCTCTCCGCTGCAAACATGGCATCACTCTCCTTAAACTCGGGGAACACATGACCTATGAGAAAAAGGAAAAAACAGACCTGTTAAACACAGTGTGATACTAGTAGCACATTAATAGAAGTAAACAATGATACATAATTGCTGTGTAATACAAAGTGCCATGTTATTGAATATTGCATGAACTTTCAGGAATGTTAGAATTGTAATGAATAAATGACATAAATAAACAACTGTTGATGAGTTTTTCTTAAATATAATTGTAGCTAAGACAGTGGTGAGAAACAATTATCTGTGTAATTATACTTTCAGAGATCCTTAGGCTTACGTAAGCGTACAGCTTATGCACATGTGTCCACTTACCTTCCACTTTCATGATCTGATAGGTGTCTTGAACCACCTTATATTTGGGTTCGTTGCGGAAGGCGTGAGCCCACGCCTGGATCAGGTACAAGATCTTGTTTCTGACATTTGGTTCCGTCTGTTTCTGGTGGTAAAAGAACCACACAGAGTAAAATAAACCCGTCTTTACAGCTTTAAGTCCCTCTTCAGTTTATATTCTACCATTTCTGTTGTCACATAACATTGGTACGCCTGAGCTTTTCAAACACAAACTGAATCAAACACTGTTTGACAACAAGAACTGAGGCGGGAAGTCCCTTGCTTTGGTCTGAAAAAACCCTCCTGTCACAAGGGTATATCATCAGGAAGTGGAAACCAGCATGGGCTGCCGGAGCTTGTGTCACATGGTACAGCAAGGATCCAATCAAATACTGCTAGCTCATGCTGTAACGCAGTGAGCACGTATTGATTAAAGAGATGGTGGGAAAGGTCATAAGGCTTCCAGCCACAACATGGTCAGACAAATCACCCTGTCTGTGTGTAACAGGGTCAAAGCACTGTTTCCAAACGTTCCACTGCTTGTTTACATGCTACTTTGACAGAGTAGTAACACATATTTGCACAGATATTATTTAAACTGATTAGACGTAAAACAAGGACCAGATTAATTGATCGACAGAATTAATTAGCAAAAATGTTGACAATTGATTAATGGTTCTATCAACCAAAAACACTTCATATTCGTTGGTTCCAGCATCTTAAATATCTCTGTTTTATATCATTGTGAACTGAGTATCTTTGGGTTTTGGACTGCTGGTCAAAAAAAGCAAGACATCAGAAGATGTTAGCTTGGCCTCTCAGAAACAGCAGTGGGCATTTTTCACTATGTTTTGACTTTTCAAAAGACAAAATGCTTAGTTGATTAATAAAAATAATAACTCACAGATTAACTGATAATGAAAATAATCTTTAGTTGCAGCCCTCAACCAGACTGTATAAATGCTGCGGCTGCTCCAGTCCACCTTTGTCAGCAAATTTAGCTTCACAATGAAAAGACAATATTGCTTACAATTAACGTCAAAACTCGTGCAAATGTATGTTTGTAACTTGTGAGGGGACTTTGAGAGAACCGGATTGTAGCAACTTGAAAAGAACAAGACTGAGGACAGTATATTGGAAATTAAACGGAGCAGGATTATGAAATACAAGAAATGAATAGGACGAAGGTCACCTTAAGTAATTCCTTCAGTTCCTCCATAGTTTGTTTACTCGCCACCTCATCGTGGACTGTCTGGCCACAGTTCTTCACCACTGACTCCAGGACCTGAAGGGTTAGGCCACATAATTATTCACTTCACCAACTATGTTATACACATTTCACCAAAGCAGCTTTCACCAAATAAGAGGTGACAAAACAGCACATTAACACACAAAAGGTTTCCAGTTAATTTACTTTAATTTTTACATGTTATAATGTATTTTTTTTTACCAGTTGAAGAATAATTTAGCAGCTCATTTTCGACTGTACACAAGTCATACCTCAAGTGCGTAGAGGGCCACATGTGGATTTTTGTCATTCAGCTTCTTCTTAATGGCACCGATAGCATATTTAGCTCTGCAGGGATTTAAACAAATATTGCTCAAAAGAAAGTCCAGACAATAAATTAAGTCAACAAAGCGCACTTGTTCGGTTTAATACTCAAATGAGCTATTTTCTAACTTTAACAGCTAGGGATATGAATGTAGAGGGGAGTGGGCAGAATCACTCACTGTGCGTCTCCTTGTCGAATGAGATCACAGATCTGCAGAATGGATTCCCAGTCGGTCTCCAGCAGCAGCTGACTGGTGGCTTTATCTGCAATATGTACAGATGGTTAAAGCTCTAAAATATGTGTTGAATGTCTAATATCTACCACACATTATCTACTACACCAAACCAACACGTCATAAAAAATAAATGGGCCTGAAGGTTATAATATTCAGTTTTTGTTGAAACTTTTTTTGGAGAGTTGTTGAATCAACTTTATGATCTTTGTGATGGTCTTGGTGTTTCTAATATTTCTAAAATAAAATAGCAACTAAGTGTATTTATCTCTACATACATGTACTACATCGTGTGTCTTTGTCTTAAGGGGGATAAGGGTTCTCTTGATTTAACGCAATCATACAGTGATGTTTTCGATTTGAGAATCGTTACTCATTAATTACTGTGGCATAAGAAAGTCATTTTTATGACAGAGATAACTGAACTACATCCAAGTTTGTTTGTTTTTTTTAATGAAGAAACACTGTTAACTGTTAACCTTGAGATGAGTCATACTGTGATATCATCTGGGATTTCACTTTATGTATCATTGCAATTTACTATAAACGTCGTCTTTCCGTTATTTCAGAACATGCCATATAATTAAGTAACACAATGTTTGGACTTATTTCACTTTTTAATTTAATGTCATTCTCAAGCTGATTGGCCATCATATCCACATAGAGTGTGATTTAGCCAAAGTGGGCCAAAATTGTACCTTTGGGAATATGGAGATATGCACAGCTATGGACCAGTATCAGCTGACATGATAAGGGCCTTGTGGTGGATTTTGCTTTGTACCTGATCTTGAGGGCCTGTGTCAACATCTAGTTTTAGGAACTTCATTGCCTAAGCCGATAACTGTGCTCACATGGTGTATATTTCGATGTTTCAAAGGACCACACAGCAAACTTGTGAATATGTCATCTGCTGAGGGTTCGTAGGGATCCAGCAGCAGCTGTTAATCTGGCCATCGATGTCAACTGAAACATCACCGTCTGTCCGTTATTAATTTAACCAGATATATTGTTTTTATCTGACGTGACTGTCGTTTTTCAGCATGACTCATGAAACCACCTACGCCAACTGCATGGTGTGACAAAATTTTTGACAAAAACCTGTTGTGGACTTGACAACACTGAAAGTCATCAGCATCACACAAATGACAATGCTGTGCTCGGCTGCCTCGTCTTTCTTGGACAACCAAGCCATGTCATCAGATATACAGTAACGTTGTGAGCTGTGAATCACCAGCTAACGTTAACATATTATCGTGCGTGAAGCCGACACGAACCTGAAGAAAACCAGCAGCCTGTCGTCGCTTCGGCTAATTAGCACAAAGACAGCGCGGGGGTAAGGCGATTCGCTTTGGTAAGACTTCGGGGGACAGACACGGCTGTATTCGCCGACGTTACTTAGTCGGGCTGGCTGAATACTAGCGAGCCTGTCTGGGCCTCCGAACAATAGCGGCGAAATTGTTAGCAGGCTAAAATTAGCCGGCCCGGGAGCCACAGCCCCAGCGACTGTCACAACAATACGCTGGGAAACGTCGCACTTTGGCTCGCAGTTGGCTAATAAACTTTTAACTTGGCGAATGTGCTGAAGACTCACCCAGAAGCCTCTCAAATGTACCTCCGCCTTTCCCCATGTTAGATTCAAAGTCTCAAAGTAGCTGTCGAGGCGATACTATCACCGCCGACGGTTAGCCAGTTAGCTGCTCTGCTAGCCACACGGAGCACAGCTGTACAGCTCTTCCTTCTTCCCTCTTCCCTCTTCCGCCGTAGAAACCGCAGCAGTCGGAGGGCTTTTTCTCCCTCTGGCGACCGGCGAATGCAAAGACAAGTTGTGAGAGTAATCACGGGATAAATGTTTATTATTACAGTATAGTCTCGACCGAGGTGGAAGTAGTGTTTACAGTACATTTACAGTACTGTGCAAGTTAGTGCTTAGCACAACGTAGACCATTTGTCTTGCACAAGGGATTTAATGAAGGAACAAAACCTACACAAATTATTATTATTATGTTGTTTATGTATTTCTTAAACTGCTGAATTGGCCACCTCGAAATAATATTATACTAGTGGTAGGTTGTAGGCCCATAGTATACTATTTTATGAAATTATAATGAATATACACACATTATATAATTAATATATTAATTTTATACTAACATGATACTATTTTTTTCCATTTTACTTTTTATTTGATGTGATAATATTATACTAATAAACAAATATATACTAGTTACTCATTAAGGTTGTGGATAATGCATGTGCAGTGGACAGATGTAGATTTAGCCAGTGCCATTGTGCCAATTATGTGCTCCTTCTAGCCAGCCTCCTCCTAAGAGCAACACATCCCCCTTGTTCAATTTTACATCTATTTTACTAAAGTTATTGTTATAAATATTGTTCAGTAACCTTGTTTACATAAAGTGTAGTGTGGGTGGTGCTGGTGGGTCGTGTGTCCGTCCCTGGTTAAAAAACTACAAGTCCCACGTTCCACAAGCCGCAATGTGCCAGTCACAGTAGAGTTTTCTGTGATGAGTGTTTTCACTCTTTCACTAGATACTAGGGTCTTTCACTTTCATGGTCCTTCACAGGTTTTCACATCATGAATGCACACAAGGAGAATGAGCATGCACAAACGCACATGCAGTATAAATATGTATGTAATACACTGTTTGTTAATAAACTCTGTGTTACTTGAACATTTTTCACTGTTCTAATATATTTCTTTGTGTGCACCTACATTTTTTCATTTAGGAGCACATGTACTCCTTGGGGAAAAAGTTAGCGCAGAGCCCTGAAGCTCCTAGCACTTGAGTATTTATATTTTTCACTACATTTCCAAAGGAAATATTGTACTTTTTACTCCACTACATGTATATGACATATATCCAGTGGTGGAATGTAACCAAGTACTTTTTCTCAAGTACTGTACTAAGTACAATTTTAGCATGCTTTAGTATTTTTACACTGTGGTATTGCTACTTTTACTTAAAAGAGAGATCTGTGTATTTCTTTCACCGCTGGTTATATCTACCGGTTAAGTTGCAGATTAAGATTTTAGAAATCTATAATGATCATGTAGAATATGATGTATTGTTATACAGTAAACTACCCAACAGTAGCCTATATGAAGTTGTTAAAATTACCTCGACCTTGATCAGCTACAACATTAAAGATTAACTTAAGACTGCGTGAAAATCTTGTTTTTCCTGTCCTCACCTTGCTGCAGTGTTGTAGAGTTATACTCATTTAGCCAGTGAGTTATGTCACAATGCAAATGCAGAAAATCTTCAATTTGATGTCAAATTCTCTTTTTAAATATTTTCTGCATCTACAGCCACTCAGTTTCACCTGTAAACATTATTGTTTGTATTTATAGTGAGGGCTCTTGGTCTAAATTCAGACCTATATAGAAAATAGCAATATGTTGTGTAGTTGGCCCTGTAGATGGTTTACCTCACTGTGAATGATATTATCAATGATTCATTAGTACACTTATAACCTGTATGATTAACTGTTACTGTAATTGTGTTGGCACCATACCTTTATAGCTATTTTGAGACACTGCAGTGTAAATGGTGCACTTGTCTCACTCTATGTTTTCCCCATTACAATTGTACAGTAACAGCACAGACTGCCTTACTGTATTCCCTGCATTACTCTACCGGAATTGGTATAGGCCTACTTAGGTCATGTATGAGTCACTACCTGGCACTTGGAACACTGGTGCCCATTGTTATTGTGGTGCTGTAATGCTCTATAAAGTGGCATTGTGGCAGTGTTGCTCTGTCCTCTGCTGTTACGGACAGATAGAAAAACAAAACTGAAGGAGCCATGCATCCCTTCGCAACTGTGATCAAATTTACTGTTTACAGCAGATGGAAAGCAAATGCCAGGGTGTGTATTCTAAGTAGTTATTCTAGTTTAAGAAATGTAGCCTGGACAAAAAATATTGAAATTCAGAAACAGCGTCAAGGCTGCATGTACAGTAACCAAACGGCAAGGCTCTCAATGGTTTTAATTCACTCAAATTGTTTTTGAAATTCTCTGTGGATGATCATTTACTTCAAAGTAAAGGAGCACAGATTCTTAGGGATCTGAACATCATGTCTCATGAATAACGATTATGTTTTTTTCCACTTTTTTTTTAACTTATTATCATATAATTATCAGCTGGGATATCCAAGATAGGTGATGGGATGGAAACTTTAGCTATATCAGTGAATTCCTGTCCATTGTGACTCTGACAAAGAGTAGGAGGTGCTTTGAGATCACTTGTGCTAAGAGAGCCTGGTTCACTGTACTTGCTGTTAACTAAAGGAATGCCAGGATTTTTATCTTGTGAAAGAAGGATATTTGTCTTTGTCCCTGGTACCGGGTAGCCAAGACAGGGACGAGGAGATGGAAGATAGGAGATGGAGGACCACACACACACACACACACACACACACACACACACACACACACACACACACACACACTTCTAAACAATATGGCACCACAAGCAAATGTACACACATCCCCATTGTTCCATTGTTCTTCTCCACTCAGCAGCTCACTCCCCTCGTAGTGTTTACATAAATGAGCAAAGCAAAGATTTTCTTTTTAAAACTACTGCACTCTCAAACGCATACGATTCTTTTAAAGAGCTTTTACACCTCATATCATAAAAATGTGAACACACACCATTTCCCTCGGCAGAGGATTTGGAGGACCAACAATTTTATTGTATTTTACAGTGACAGACAGAGAAAAAAGGTTACTTAAGGATATCAGGTATGAAATAATGGAATGAGTTCAATTTTCCCTAAACAGCCTCCTGCGGCTTTTCAGAGAAAAAAGCACACTGGAATAACATTAAATATAAAATAATTACAAGAAGCAAAATCAAAAGGAGAGGAATCAGGTTTGTCATCGTTTGGGGTGTATTTGTGGGACTTGAAGGCATTCAGAGATTTTGAAAACTTAAACATAACCTTTGACTTGTGTGGCAGGTGCCCTGCGAGGACTACTTTCTCCACTGCTGAAGGTGGGGGAGCCTGGGATGCCAGGGGGACTTGACCCAGCATAGAGCAGAGATCCCCCAATGAGGAGCAAAGCTGATGCCCCCCAGCCGATGTAAAGGGCAGGGCCGAGCTCACGCTTGTGTGGGGCCGCCACATGTGGATCATAGAAATCCCTGATGATGGAGTGGGCAGTCCAGCAGATGGGCACAAGGTAGAGGAACCCTGCGATGGCAAAAAGGATGCCAGAGATGCGAGCAATACGGGCCTTGAGGCTGTTTACACCGATGCACCTTGTGCACTTGACTCCTAGGACCCCCAGAGCCAGAGCCAGGCCACAGATCAGGATGGAGAACACGGTGAGGCCTCGGGCAGCCTGCATGTCACTGGGCAGAGCCAGCAAGCTGTCGTACACCTTACACTGGATCTGACCTGTGCTCTGCACAATGCAATTCATCCAAAGGCCTTCCCAAATGATCTGAGCCGTCACTATGTTGTTACCGATGAAGGCAGTGACTCGCCACAGGGGGATGGCACAGACTATTGCCCCACTCACCCAGCCCACAATGGACATGATTAGGCCCAGCAACTGCATGCCTGTGGTTGCCATGGTGAAAGCTGTTGTTTGAATCAGATGGACTTGTCTTGGTTTTATTTCAGTCTTTGTTTGTTGCAGAGGGCTCACTTATAGTCCCACAAAGATATGTGACAGTCTACAGTAGTGTAAATATTGTGCTCCACTACTGGATCCTCAGTCTTCGGGCGATGATGTCGTTGAGTTCAGCTTGGGTTAGACAAGGACAGGTACCCTGAAAACAGTAGAACCAATTTAAATCTTTTTTTTTTAATTTATCATACAAATGGTGCTGGAAAACTCACAGATTAGAAAATGTATATAACTTCTTACTACGTACAGCAATGAGCATCACATTAGTAAATTATGAAAAGACTAATGGAGCATATATTTATCATAAATATTTGGTACGAGGCTGGGAGGCCCATGTTTAGTGGATTCCAGCGAGAACCACAGAGAATAGCTGTCTTTGACGCAGCTGTGGGTGTCGAGCTACGCCTTGCCGGGTGAGTGGATTATCTCAGAAAAACATGAGGAGACTCCGAACACAAGCATCTTTCATGAAGGCTTGTAGAGTGGGCCAGGAGGACCATCTATTTATTACGGCTCTCAGAATCCACATTTTACCAATTCTGTGAATCAAAACCCTCCCCGCACAATCAATCCCGGGGTTGCTTCACGATAAGGGTGGATGGAAAAATGCCAAAGGGATAAGCTTTGCACACTGGACCCCATTTAGATAAACATGTATCCAGTAGATCCTCATCTGAGAGGATTATTATTAGATAACGTGAATAAAATGACAAAGTCCAAGTTTTGTAAGTGGGCAGATATCGATGGATCATATGACTCCTCGAATAATAATTCAGACAGGCCTACATTCTCCCACTATTACAAAATATTGCGCATGGATTTATAGTAATAAATTATTCCTCCCTGGAAGTCCCTTAAAGACCCTTGAAGGCCCCCAGACCTCACTTTAGGAATATGTGCCTTATCTTAGGTACAACTAATGACTTTGCCTACTTTAAAGGAAATGATTGCAAACATTACAATGAGGCAAGAGCAATTTCATACACCTGCCTCCAACACTGAGACTACTTAAACAGGGATATTACAATGTGATACAGCTAAATATATAATAGAAGAATTATTGGGAACAATCTTTATAATCCAGCAAACTCGTCACACTTCACACAAATGTAGTTTTTTGGACATTTTTGAAAATGTAACTAATGCGCTAATAGAGGATATTATCAAGGATATTTACCTCAAATTAAGTACTCTCACTGCTCCCCTTGGTCCACAGGTTAGTGTTACTGCTCCTTTGCTTGTGTAGATCAGTTGGGAAGCCCAGAGTTGTGAACGACGGCCCTGAGAATTCAGTTCAGTCCACAGGAAGGCTGCAGAGCAGGGGAGGCTCTGTCTCAGAGGTCAGGTGAACTGAAGCAAAGAGGGTCGATCGGCTTCGACACCCAGGACTGGACTGGAGATAGGGCTGCCCTCCGAGATGCCAGCGCAAGTCTGTGTAGCAGTGGGCAGAAGCATGCGCTTGTGTGCACGACCGTGTCAGTGTGTGTGAATGAGTGAATGTGTTTGAGTGTGTCTCCCAGTGCCTGGTGTACGAGCACAATGCCCTGCTGTTTTGCTGTGCCCTCCCTCCCTGCTCCCCGTCAACCTCTGTCCCAGCCCTGCAGCCCCTCGCATCCATCCAACTCAGCAACCCATTTTCTCCTCTTTTTCGACTTTGACTCACTTGTTCATTTATGAGAGCCTTCTCTTTTCTTCTGCCCTCCTCTTTCCTTTTCAATCTGTTTATGGGTTTCATTGAAGTTTTTTCGAGTGTAGGGAGTCAGTCCTTATGCAACCTCTTGTTCACTATTCTGACAGGGAAAATGTGGTTCATTGTAGTTTTTGGTACTGATTTGTAACTAAATAAATATATTTGACATACTGGAAAGATAATCACAAGCACAACAACTGTATTTATACTGGAGATTTATAAATCGTGTATTAAGTATGATGTTTAGATGCTGCAGAAACTAGAACAGATGATTAGTGGAGTAGCGTTTTTGCCGGCATGCAGGCGACCAGGACTGAAGAATGGATGAAACCTGTCAGTAAATGTATCTGTGAAGGTGAAAATGTGGACTCCAGATTCTGCGCAGTAGAAGGACACACGGCCTTCTGTGTAGTCCAGAAACACGCCCACCTTCTTGGGTCTCTGCTCTAGAGCCACCGGAGTGACAGGAGAGGTGTTGGCGATGTACTGGCCTCCAGCCCTCAGGCTTAAAGTCCAGAAACCATTTGCAGGGCACACAGTGAACTTGCCCTTTCTGTTTATGGACTGTCTGACAACACCCAGGTTCCACTCGATCTTCTCCCCGACCTCCACCTCCCAGTAGCACCTCCCACTGCTGAAGCTTTCTTTGGCCAGCACGTTTGGCACACGGTCGAAACGCTTGGGGTGATCTGGTACCTCCTGAAGTTTGTCTGTGTGTCTCACCTGTTTTCTGTCATCTGAGACAAAGAGGAAGGGGTGGGCTGTCTTGGCACTCAGATTGACATCCACTAAGAAGCAGAGAAGAGAAAATGTCAAGAAGGGGTCAAACAGCATGGACGTGTTTACTTCACTAAGGGACTGTAAGAAAATTACTGGGATGGGGAGGGGGGTTAAATCTTATTTTTCAGTTTTTAAAATTACAAGACCCTCCCCAGCAATTTTAATATTGTATTTGGACCCAAGGCTTGACTTAGAAAAAACTGCAACACCCTCCCCCTATTATCTCAAAATATAGCTCTGGGTTGGTACAACTCATTCCACCATTAATAAAGAATTTAAGTAAGGTGGAATTAGCTATTTACAAGTTTATGTCAAACATGACAAAAGGCTGAACTTGAATAATAACATAGGCCTATTTTATATGAAACATTTAACCTTTAAATCCCTTAAGAGGGAATGCTGAAATATAAATTTGGAGTGTTAAAAAATAAAAAGCCTAATATCTTTTCTCCCAAAAACATCAGACTACCCTTCCCCTAGGAAGAAGAAAAAATACATAATTCTCCCCCTTTTCTGACCTCCCCTCCCCCTCTAATAATTTGTCCCTTAAATTTGTTTCTGTATAGACAAAGCCTTACCTGTGTATTTCTCTGTTCTCTTAAGTTCTGTCAAAGAAGAGCCATAGGAAAAAGGAAAAAAGAAACGTCACTGTCATTGACGTTATTGTAAAATGTTGATTTAATACGTAGGATAAAAGTCGCATTACTCACCAGATTTGGAGAGCCTGTTGACTTCTACCTTTATCTTTTCCAACATGTCTGACAGCGCTCGTCTGGTGACCCCAACACAAGGGTCAGTTTCTATGGTAACCTTGGACCAGTCCTTCATCTCAGAGGGGCACATAGTGGAAACACTGCTCTGCACGACATAAACAAAGACATTTCACTGATGATAGCCAGTGTCTGTGCTTCACCATTATCATTATATTATCTGCAGAAATGTAAAAAGTGCTCACCACGGTAACTTGCTTCATATCTTCACTTTGATCCCTGTTAACAGGAATCTGAGGGTCAGATTCAGCGGTCTCCGTCCTCAGCTCCTGGATCTCATGTTCGAGCTCCCCCACCAGTGTTTCCACTTTCTTCTCCTCCTCTCTCTGTCTCTCCTCGATTGCTGCAACGACCGATTTGTGACTCTTCTCCATAGCATTTACGAGTGCAGAGAAGACCTTCTGGCTCTCTCGCACCTCTCTGAGGTAAGAGTTCTGATTGGACATCATCATGCATCGTCATTCAACGATATACATTTTAAAATAAACAATGATTTTAATGATATGGAGGTTTTCAACGCACCTTTTGAAGCTCGAGGGAATATTTCAACCTTTCTATCTTCTGCAGCCTCTCCTGAATCATTTGCTCAACATCTATAACCTGTACATGTGCAACAGTGACATACACAAATATACTAGATTTATTAATTATCAGATGATATCACCTATGATGGGATAACTGCCAAATGCAATAAAGTACCATTTCCTCATCAGGTGGCTTCTGCGGTCGAGTCTTTCTGTAGTTGTCTGAGACGTCTGCCAGAATGCGGTTGACACTGAGGTCAGGCCGATCAGTAAATACTCTCTTACAGTGGGGGCAGTATTTGGCCTGGTGTCGTGTCCAGTAGTGGCAGAGACAGGACAAGCAGAAGCTGTGTCCACATGGTGTGGTCACTGGGCTGGTGAAGATGTCTCTACACAGAGAGCACAAGAAGTGCTTCTCGGGGAGGAGGCAAATTGTAGAGGCCATACTCTGAAAATGACAATGTCAACAATGTGTGACAAAGCTTTTTTCTGTTGTTCTTTATTCAAAGACCTCTGTGGCTAAGCTTGCACTTGAGGGAGTGTGTTGGATGGTAAATAAGGTCAAACAGAGAGAACCAAAACTTGACTTGAGAAGTGCCCATAGAAAACATTTGATAAACAAAAAGGATTCTTATTTTTTAGGGAATAATATTGTTATAGAAAAGAGCTAGTGGACAGTGATTGTATATGTATTACTGAGTACACACACACACACACACACACACACACACACATATATATATATATATATATATATATATACATATATGAGTGGTGGAAGTATTCAGATCCTTTATCTGAGTGAAAGTACCAATAGATTCATGTAAAAATACTCTATTATAAGTAGAAGTCCTGATTTCACAATCCTATTTAAGTAAAAGTACAAAAGTATCATCAGTTTTAAGTTGCTAGATTATATCTGTCATATAAATGCAGTGGAGTAAAACAGTTCAGTATTTCCCTCTGAAATGTTGTGAAATAGAAATACAAAGTAGCGGGAGTACCTCAAAATTGTACTTTAGTACATTATTTGAGTAAATGTACTTACTTCCCACCACTGTATAAGAGTACATACTGTATCATTACATGTATTTTAAAGCTACAAGTTGTCATTTGATAAATGTATTGTAATATCAAATCCATCTTGAACTATAAGTACCTGCCACTAACTAAAGAAGGAGCATTTACACTGAACTGTGAAAACACATATTTTCAGCTCAGCTATGCAGCACTCAGACTCTCACGACAAATGCGACGTCATGTTCTTGAGAAGAACGGCATTCCTCTCATATTATACAATGATACACAAAGGACAGGACATGTGGTTCTTTTTTATTCTATTGAAGTAACATTCATTTCACTGGCGAAAGCGCCTAGCCCTCTGATTGTTTTCTACCACAGTGTCTTCTTTGTCATTGTCACAGACCTTTGAGTTTAAAAGCATTCATTTGAGATCAAGGACAGACAACAGAAGCAGCCAAGTAAAAGATGTAATGTAAAGTATGTAGTCAAACAGGTAGCAACCAAATGGTTTGTTACATAATGGGAAAGCTACAACTCAACACAAAACAGAAACTACTGAAATCTTAAGGTTGTTTCTCATGTGATTCCTGAGTTTTGTCCCGACTCCGTTGTACTCTGACATCCAAGTAGGAAACACTCTTGGATTATGCAACATGTTCGTGAATGATTCAGCGGTCTGATTTCTGTCTGTAAGTATAGCTTTAACAAAAGTGAAATAGAAACGTATGTAAAAAAAAAAACATTTACTGAGCCGAGTGTGGTCTTACCTATCCCAGTTGATCTTGTCCAGATAACACAGCAGTCAGCCTACACTGTTTCTCTTCACAGTTTCAGGTAATAATGCTTTGATACTGCAAATGGTGTACGCTCAACAGGTGCGCTAAGGTGTGTGTGTGTTGTCTAGGAAAGAGGCAGTGCTTTAGATAATGGCACTCACAGTTGAAACTCCACCCTGAATGTTATCTGAGCTACACTTCAACTAACCTACTCCAGGAAATGTTGGAAGTTAAATAAAATGGTATGTGGTTGGCAAACAACAAACTCTCACATGTGCTGTCAGAAATCACAACTCTGTTTATTCAAAATACAAATTTACAGTTTAAATCAGCCATGAGATTTGCTGTTTTTGACCATAAGTAATCCCCTTAAGCTGTTCTTTGACAAAACAGTCAAGTTTGTGTTTCAGCCTAAATGGAGTTGTACATTTTCTTATTTAATTTGGCATCATCAAGTCAGCCTGAAAGCTACATAAGCAACAGCTGGATAAAAAGAGCACATGTGAAAAACAGGTCATAGATCAATACCACACTGTCATGGACGAGGAGTTGCAAAGAAGCGATTGATGAAGATTGAGTTAAAGTTGAGTCTGGCAGGAGGGGCCACTCTGTCCTCCATGTGCTTTATAGCTACCTGGGCGGTTCCTCCTGCCGATCCACCTACTGCACCACCTATGATCCCATAAAGAACCATACCCCCTGGCCCCTCTATAGACCCAACCAGTGCACCCATGACAGCTCCCACAACCAAACCCGTCCCCAGTCCTCTGGCCAGGGACGTTCTGAGCCATCCATTGTCCATCTCTGCCTTGGCTCTGATCTCTGCGCCGACACTGGTGGTGTAGGCATCCTTCTGGTGATACAACTCCTCCGCTATGTACTGCTTCTCCATGTCAGTCCATGCCCTCTCTATCTCTGCTGTCCTCTGCTTCCTGAGCCTCTTTTCCTCCTTCTTCACGCTGTCCTCTGCCTTCTGGAAAATGTTGCTGGAGAAGAAACCCCCTCCTAAGGAGGCCACCATCCGCTCTATCTTCTGCAGCAGCTCTCTGTCCCGACTGCGATCTCTCCAGTTCTTGCTGAAAACGTGAAAGCGGCCACCGTACTTCTCGATCAGTTCTCTCAGGTGCCAGTCAGTCTTCTGCACCCTGTCTTCCAGGGCAGCTCCCTCCAGATTTCCTTCATAGGCCAGGAGGACCATGCAGTGCCTCAGACAGTGTCTTCCAAAGCGTTTCTTCATCAGTTTGGGGGCTCTCATGTCATTCGGGGAGATTTTCTCCATGTCAAAGGCAACAAGAAAGGCATGGGGACCAGGAATACATAAGCACTTAGACCTTCTCAGCTCCATCTTCCTCTTGGGTTGAGATATATCCTTGTCATAGATGTTTGGTCCATTGATGACAGCCACTCGTCTACCAGCCAGCTCTCCAATATTCTTCCTGCTGTCAGAAATGCTGGTGATATCTTTAGAAAACTCCTCCCTCCCAAGTATGGCATTTGTTAGTAGGAACTGCGAAGGTCCACTGCTACCAACCACCATAAGCCTTAATTCTGTAGTAGATCCTGTGAAAAGTGAAGTTCAGTTGAATTTGAGAAGGAAGTATCACCACGTAAAAGCAAAAAGTAATGTGCATTTGCGCACACTTATCATTACTGTTATACATCATGTTTTTACGTTCTCTTGCCGTAGAATCATTAGCTTCTAAGTGCCTCAAATTCATATGCAGAGGCTGACAAAATAATGTAAACAATTCATGAAAAATGACTCCCTTTGACGTAAATCAACCACTCTTGCTAACACAAGAGTGATTAGGTTGTAGGCCATTTACCAGTGCTGCCAATTACTTTGTTCCTCTATGTTAATGTGGTTTGTTTGTCATGTTTTTTTGAGAATGTTTTATGATATATCAAATAAATTTGCGATTTTCTAACAATGCACTGTCAGTATGAGAAAAGAGACTATAGCCGTAGCATCTCTGTGATGCTCACAATGATCATGTTAACATGCTGGTGTTAGGCAGGTATAATGCTTTCCATGTTCACCATCGTAGCTTAGCATGCTAAATCTGCTAATTAGCACAAAATGCAAAGTACAGCTGAGGCTGATGGGAATGTTAGTTTAATTAGTTTTGCAGTTATTTGAACATAAACCAAAGTATTGGACAAAATTACAATTTTGACCAGATGGTGGTGCTAGATGAAAAGTCAGAGGATCACCAAAGTTATTACAGTTCATCCTAAAGGGGGACATAAATGTACGTACCAAATTTTATGGCAATCCATCCAACAGCTGTTGGGACATTTCACTCAAAAACTCAAGATCTAATGCTGGGCCTCTTTTACCTTATACATGGTGCTAAATGGCATGCAAACTGATGTAGCTTGAGTAAAGGCACAGCAGAGTAGTCATTCCCATGTCACATTTGTTTACCCGCTGTATATATTAAATCAGTGAGCTTACCTTTCTTCCTCTTATCCATTTGGCAGATTTACAGCACAGATTCACTCTTTTATTTTGGATTATCACAAAGTTCTCCAGCTTCTCACTGGACTGAACTCATCACCATAAGTGTTGCATGTAAACACATCCCCATCCTTTCCATCCCTCTCTCTCCCTCTCTCTCTCTCTCTCTCTCTCTCTCTCTCTCTCTCTCTGTGTGTGTGTGTGTGTATGTGTGTGTTGATTAGGTAATTGGGTACCAGATTTAATATTAAGTGGAAAATGTCCCCAGGGTCAGAAGCTGGCAGTGAGCACATTCACATTTATTGACATTTAAAAAATAAAATACTTACATTAATTACTGTGTTTTGTACTTTTGTAGTTTGTACCAATTGGTAATACTGTGAAGGATGAGAGGATGGGGGGGTTTATTCATGTTCTTTGTGGTGGGCGCTGACCGGCTCATTTCTATATTTACATATAAACACACGTCATATAAGTGATTTGCATAACCATCATCATCATGACAAACTCTCCAGTGTTAATCAGCGCTGAGCAGAGGTAATTATTTGAAGATGAGAAGATGAGATGAGAGTTGTTTGCCCACTAACAGAGCCGAGTTGGCTCTTACCTCAAAATGATGAAGAGATTTAGTTAACTGTAACCCTGTTGAGCGAATACTTTTGTAAACATTCAGTGTTTATAACAGTGTTTAACAGTGTTGCTTTTTTTGTTTCTCTGTTAAAATGAACACTCTGATTTTAAAGGTGACCCTACAAGGTTATCTCACTGTCAGCCCACATCCTGGGATCAGGGAAATCAATAGCTCATTAAATCCTGTGTTTGTTTGATCCTGTCTGAGAAGAGCACTAATTTATATTCCAAATATAGACTAGTGTCTTTATGTGTTGTCACTGCAACAAATAACAGTGTTTACAAAGCCCAGCGGATATTTAAATCAGCCTCATGCAAAAAGGCTACATATTGTGCATTGCATTTATTATGCAGCTTTTCCTCTGGCACCTGTACTTGTTTTTTCCAATGTGCGTGCTACATGTTTGATATAAGTAAAGAGAAAAATGTTTGTGATTCTTTAATTTATCATAAATCAAATTAGGTGCCTAAACAAACAGTTTGTCTGTTCCTGACAGCTTCCATTTGATTTTCAAAATGCGTATAAGACATTCTTTAATTCCTCATAGTATTACTAAAAAATAACAGCCAAACTGGTTCCTAATTAGAGTGATCAAGCACCTGGGCATGCACCATTAGTCATTCAGTAACAGAAAAAGCCACCAACATGTCTTTAAAAAACGTTTTTTTTCTTGAAATATTGAATGCCACATTTTTGCCATTTTGGGATATGTTTGGCACACAAAAGGATGCCTAGGTGCATTGCTTACTAACTGCTTGTAAAACCTCAGTACTTTTACACATCAACCTGACATTTGGTACATTTGTGGGCAAGAAGTGTGGGAACCAAAAAAATTTAAAATTTTAGTTTTATTATTTAAGTTTTATTATTCACATTTTAGTAGGTTCAGTGTTTTTATTTTTCCACAAATAAAACTGTGCATTCACTGTCCTATATTTTCATGGAGATTAATACATTCAGTAATTTAGGTTCACACATTTAACGGTGCAAGTGTCTTCTTCAATTTAAGCCATTAACAATGGTGCTGTGATGATTTACATGAGAAGTTATTACGCATTAAATAGAGGTATGTAAAATCAGGAGGAAATAGGCCCAAAACTTCATTCTCGGTTAATCCTGAGCCTATAACTCACTCACACACTTACACATTAGCACATTTAGACTAAACAGTGCCCAAACACTGCAGTGTAAAACAGGTGAACAGCCGTTTGTACTTTTTGATGGGTGATTCTTACGCTAGTAAAACAGCGCCTCCGTGTGGTCAAACGTCGTAACAGGCAAAGAAGAAACCACACGTACGTATTTCCTGTTTGGAGCGACGTCACAGCTACCAGGAGGTGACTCGTAAACAGACCGAACACCTTTGCGCTGATTTGTAGTCACTTTGGCCACACTGGTGTCGTGGAAACCGTGATACAATCTTTATCCTCATGGTGGAGCCAGACGCGTGTGTAGCTGCTACAGTGGGGCCATGTGTTAAATCTAGACAAATAACGTTGCTGTCACCGGGATGATCAGACACACGTTGCGGGCGGCCGGACGTGCCCTCTCTCCCGGTCTGCGGTGCTTCTCCGACACTTCCGGCGGAGAAATAATCGAAGATGCGTTTGAGCGGACGGGCTCTCCGCGTGTCACACAGCAGGCGTCTCTCTACGTACACGTGAGCCGGCTTTGGTCAATTTGACTGATTAAATAAGCTATTTCTATGCAGAGATACGCTCACATCTGCGAAAGCACTGAATTAGATCTGTTTTTCAGTCTAGTCTTTAATGCAAATGCTATGTCGTGTCTAGAAAGTTTGCCCAAAGTGACCTTCCGCCTCCCTTCTACAGTGGCCTTACTGTCTCAGAAGGTGCTCCTACTGCAACTTTAACAAGTATATACCCAGAGAGAACAATGGCCACATAATGACTGAGTGCCTTCAGCGGGAGACTGAGACATTGCTTCAGCTCAGTCAGGTATCCTGGTATGGTGCTTTGTTCCGCATGAAATCATCCAGTATCCCCTGCAGCTTTCAACACATGCCTTCACCCACCCTTAATTTTGAATTTCTCCACGCAGCATTACCTCAGTATTTTTTGGTGGTGGGACTCCGAGCCTGGCTCACCCCTCAACCATTGCTGCAGTCCTGGAAACAGTTTCCAGGCAGGCGAATCTCTCAGATAAGGCAGAGGTCACACTCGAGGTCAACCCTACTCCTGTGGGAATGTCAAAGTTAGAGGACTATTGCCGTGCTGGGGTGAACCGTTTCTCCATTGGGGTCCAGGTGAATATTATCTATTTGGTCACAGAAGATTAGATTGTGCACTGTATAGTTGCACAGTCTACTTATCATGTTTTCAATCTTCCAGTCTTTGCAGGATGAGGATTTGAAAATTCTGGGGAGAGACCACAGTTCTCATCAGGCTTTGCAAACTATTGAGGAAGCCAGGAGGCTGTGCCCCGGGAGGGTGTCGGTGGATGTGATGTTCGGACGGCCCAAACAGAGCGTTGACTCCTGGGAGAATGAGTTGTCTGAGCTGCTGAGGGTGTGCGACGACCACGTGTCTCTGTACCAGCTGACCTTGGAGCGGGGCACCCAGCTGTTCAAACAGGTGCTGCGAGGAGAAGTGACTGTTCCAGGTGAAGACGTGACAGCAGAGATGTACCAGTGTGCCAGGAGGACTCTCCACCAGCATGGCTTTCTGCAGTACGAGGTGTCTAACTTTGCAAGACGTGTAAGTCCTCAGCAGAAAGACAGTTCACTGATTGTCCTCCTCACCTTAGGAGACATTGATTGTTTCATAGAGATTATAGGGAAGGCAAGTTTATTAGTGGAGAACCTTTGAGTGCTTTATATAAGGAATAAAAATGCATTACAACAACATTTAAAACAGTGAACGTCAGCATGCTAACATGCTCACAATGACAATGGTAACATGTCGATGTTTTAACAGGTATGCAGCAAATTTCATGGCAGTCCATCCAATAGTTGTGGAGACATCTCACTCAAAACCACTGATGTGAACCTCATGGTGGTGCTAGAGGAAAAGCCAATCACCAAAGTAGGATTCCTCCTCTGGGGACCATGAATGTCTGCACTAAATTTCATGGCAATCCATCCGATAGTTGCTGAGAAATTTCAGTCTAGACCAAAGTGGTGGACTGATTAAGATGGTGGTAAACATTATACCTGCTATTACCATGTTAGTATTGTGATCATGTTAGCACGCCTAAGTACAACCTTGTCAGTCTAGCAAACTAGTCTTTCATCTTGCTTGCTATTTATGATTTTATTGCTATTATTCATCTTTTTTCTGTTTTGTTTTTGATGAAATGTCTTCACCAACACTCCATCAACAAGGCAGATGTCTCCTCTGTTTTGCACCATATGGCCTCATGAATACGTCCGAGAGGACCAGTCACTACACACCAATAATGCTTTACTTTTGTGTTATGTAGAACGCCGTGAGTCATCACAATATGAGCTACTGGAAGGGAAGACAATACATCGGTGTCGGCCCAGGTGATCTATTATCTAGATTGAAAGCAGCGATCAGTGAAATATTGTACTTGTGGAAAAGTTAGTTTTAACATTTGTGTGTGTGACAGGAGCACACGGGCGGTTTGTTCTTCCGGGGGAGGGAGGTGTCGTTCGGGAGGCCCGGACCCAGACTCTGGAGCCTGACGTCTGGATCTGTGAAGTCCAGCAGAGGGGACATGGGACACGGAGGCGGATTCAACTCAGCCATCCTGAACTGTGAGCTGTTGCACTTACAGACAGTAGTGTTGTGTGATGAGTGTATTTGGTTGTTACACAAGGGGGCAGCTGCCATTTCCAGACATTTTCAGCCCATGTGAAATGTAGCAATTATGTATCAGCCAATGTAACTCAACACTGTGAGAAACATAGTGTTGGAGGTCGCTGTACATGTGCTTGTTCTTTCAAAGATTCTGTCCTTGTGAAACACTATTATCAGACTCGTCCATTTAGTCAATTTTTCTCACTCTGTCCTGTCCTTGTTGTTACCAGAGTCTCGTCACTCTGAAGTTCTCTGATAAAAGATGTTTGTTTGGCAGATTGGAGGAGGTGTTGGTGATGGGAATGAGAATGACCGAGGGCATTAATCACAAGGTGAAGCCTTTATACCTACATGAAATAAACTAATGGAAAATATTCTATTCACCACAGTTTCTGTGCGATCGTCTCTGTCAGTGAAGGTGATGTTCAGTGTTCAGTCAATTTTATGAAATGTGATCATTTTCTGGTATTTAACAGCACTGGGAGTTGTTTAGCCCTCAACTTGGCCTCCATGAAGCCTTTGGTACGTCCACCAATGTCCAAGAATTGCTACAGAGCGGACGACTCATTCTTGATGACAGGTGACTTATGACTATCATTTTACAATACTTGAATTCAAAGTTTGACGTTTTCTCTGACTAAAAAACAGAATACCCACTTATTTTCATTATCAGTTACTCTGCCGATTCTTTTCTAGATTATTCGATTGATCGTTTTTTTTTTAAATGCCTTATAAAAGAGCTTCGGGCTCAGTAACACGTGGAGCATCCAACGGGAATTGTAAGGTGCTCTTGCGTAAATCCTCATTTGGTCAAACAGCTTTTTCTGTTCGGGGGATTAACATGTGGAATTCCTTACCTACAGAACTCAAACTGGATCCTGACTGGGATCATTTTAAACTCAAACTGAAACAGTTTTTAAAGAGGGATCAGTCATGTAGTCATGAATGATCTGGTGCTTCTTGTTTTATGGTGCACTATTGTATTAGTTTGCATCTTGTATTGTTCTGTCTGTATTCTCTTGCTGAGTTCTGACTTTGTGTTTTTAATGTATGTACCCATTGTTGAGTCTGTGTTTTGTTATGTCTGCTGTGTATGTGTTGCTGAGTTTTATGTGTTTTTAAAGGCCCATCAAGGGACGGGCATTGCAAATTAGCTTAGGCTATAAATGCTGTGGTGTGTAGCATTGGTTTATGCTACATACTTGTCCCTATACAAATAAACATTAAATAAAATAAATAAAATGTGAGAAAATGGGTAAAAATGCCTGTTATAATTTCCCACAGCCCAATGTGATGTATTCAGATAGCTCGTTTTACTTGACCAGCAGTCTAAAACCCCAAAATATTCAGTTAACTATAATATAAGACAAAGAAAAGCATCAGATCCTCACATTTGAGAAGCTGGAACCAGGGAATGTTTGGTTTTGCTTGACAAATCAAATAATCGATTATCAAAATAATTGCTAACAATGAAATATCATTCTGTTAATCAACTAATCGTTGCAGCTCTACACTTGTGTCTGAATCTATTTTTTTTTTTTCTTCTTTCTTTATTAGAGGTCTGCGCTGCTCCTGGGATGGACTGGCCTTACTGGACAGCATACTGCCAGCTCTACTGGTGGCGCTGGAGAGACAAATCAGTCAGAGGTTACACAGAGACCACCATGCTGATGGACAGACGAAGAAGACCTCCAACCCACGATGACAGTAATGTGAACAGAGCAGATAACTCCAGAGGAAGCTTGTTTGTGGGTTAAGCTGACAGGACATTTAAAAAAAAACCTGAAAACAGGCAGATATCGACAGGCCAAATCCATCTAATGTGTCTTATTTAAGTTAATTATTTAGTTTTTCTTTCGCTGTGTTTTGCTGTCCTGGTAACTCAAACCACCACAAACTGGCTGTAGAGAAATAAAACAGGCCCCACAGGCTTTTCCATTACACTGACTGTATCATCCTGTAAGAATTGCTATCGCTCTGGTTTGGATGAAACTCGGAGCATTAAATGGTAATGTATTTTTAAAAGCCTCCAGGTGCAAATATCCAATATCATGCATAATTATTGCTAGTGCTGAAACATTTCTCATTAAGTCATTTTACTGTCATCTAAACCTAATTATCACTCTCCCGGTCTACAGGAAATTGTTTCAGTTGTCATGGCCGTTTCAGTATGTAGTGTCTGTACTGAAAATACAACATGCAATAGCTGCATGTGCATGATCTTTTCAACACTGTAGATGGCACAACCTCTAAATGAATATTCATTTCCTGGCCAACTCTCACGGGATTCTCTGTACATCCTTATAAATTCTTTAAATAGACTCCCAATACTCATTTGGAGCATAAATGTATTAATTAATCCTTATAAATAGGTAAATTGGAGAGAAATGTTTGCTTTACGGGTCTGTAACTTCCTAATTATTTCCTTGTCATTTCCCTGGGAAGATAATGTGGCACTAATTACAGAGAAAGTGAGGCAATGTTAGTCATTAAACACTATAACAATACAGTTCAACGTATACGAAGAATAAAGTTTAATTAATATTTATTTGGGTTTTAATGGAGCAGATATTTGAAGAAATTCATCTGGAAATCTACCGCTGCTTATAAACTCAAACTAAGGTCAAATGACAGTGTCAGAACTTGAGTTGAGGGAAATACATTGAGATATATGGACATAGTTCTTTCCAGGAAACTTCCTTATTAGGATTTTTTAAAAGAAATTATGGACCAAAATTGTTCTCCTTGACTGTCAATACCAGTTTGATGTGGATTAATTTAGTGTTAACTGCTGTTTTTCAAAGAGATTTACTGACCCACTCAACAACATTTCAATCAAACTCACTCCACAAATCAAAATGATAGATCTTGCCAGAGAGGAAGTAGCGGTGAATGCCCTGTCACTTTCTAGTAAGGACTGCTGCTTTTGCAGTGCTGTTACAGCCAGAGTGATTCATAAACATACGATCTAGTCAGTTCAATAGTGTTTTTACTAGTGAAGACAGACAGACAAGTGTTTCCTGTCTCATTATGGATAAATGGATGAATGAACTGATGGACTGAGATAATTGCCCAAATCCCTGTCGTCATGGACACTGGAGGTGTGAAGTGTGAACACTAATGAATTGTGTTCATTCTCTTCTCTTACAATACAATAGGCTATGTTTTCAGTTGTATTGCGGTCTGTTTCTTTTATGTATTTTTTATGTTCATATAACCACCACACAGTGTTTTCCTGCACAGCCTGACACAACTGTGCATTTGGGATTTTTATGATTCATGAGGCCGGTATAAACAGGACTTGCATACAGCCCCCATTGTTTTCTGCAGTGATCACGACATGCTGCCAGTGTTAAGAATTTGCTGGTGTGGTGGAAATTGTGTATTTCCTTTGAGGAAGTGAGCAAATAAAATGAAGATCCAACAAGCTGTTGTCTTTTGTATATTTAATTAAGCAAAGAATAAAACAATCAGATAAAATGGTAAATAAGGATAAAAAGTAAATGAAAGGAAGAGCAAGCGAGCACACAGAGTCAATCTGATTTCAGCTGAAAGGACA
The DNA here is from genome assembly GCA_005408345.1 of Macquaria australasica. NCBI lineage: Eukaryota > Metazoa > Chordata > Actinopteri > Centrarchiformes > Percichthyidae > Macquaria > Macquaria australasica. Next base: position 533,983 of record SEMN01000141.1, on the reverse strand, counting down.
GAGATCATACACCAAGATGCATATGAGGAGTCTGACCAAGAAGGGAAGATGCAGTCACGTATTTATAACCTCACAAGACATAGCAGAGAATGGCAAGGATACCAGAATCACCCCTAACCCAGATAGTCTGTCTCCAGCTAAGTGTTCCTGCCCAAGGCTGGAAACCCAGGGCAGACGGTCCTCCAGACTGCAGCTGTCCTTCTTCCTGATTACAAACAATTTGTCCTCCAGCCACAACACCCAGCCAAGATACCAATGTACCTTACGACAGAGATGACCCGAGACAGAAATTATCTAAGTATGTAGAATACAGACTGATTGACTAGAAAACAAGTTATCACACTAAAACATATCTAGTGGCAGAAAAAGAGAATTTTTGCCCTCACAGCTGGAAACATCACTATAAAGGCATGATTCGTTACCTTTGCTTTATGGTGAAGAGCGTGACTACATTTATTTGCACCAGTAAATCTGGTATTTGAGAGTGAAGGTTTAGCCAGGGAACACAGTGAAAAGTGAGTCTTACCTTGCCTGACTTTAAAGTCAGTTCATTTCAGCAGCCAGAACATACTGAATAACTGTGGCTTTTTCTCCATCAAACAATCCTTCTCACAAACCAAGGACACTCTGAATGGACAACCCACGCAATAGTTTCTTCATGGACACCTGACGAGTGGGTTGGATATGCAGTGTTTTTGCTAGGATATAAATAACTTCTCCTCCAGTTTTAATGTGGACTCTCTCCATGGTGCTGATTTCACCCCCTAATAAATTACACTCTGACTCTTTGTTTCCTCTGAAACTATGGTGACACATGAGTGTGTGTGTAGACTAATATTGCTGATTAACCATGCAGACTGTGTCACACCTCGGTCCGTGGTGCCATTCGCAACGTCGTGGGAGGCTTTGAAATGTGAACAATCTCTCGTGTCTGGTAATTAGAAGACGTTTAAGGTCGGTGTTTGAGTCATCTCCTCCCACACACTTACGGTCATGTTTTGCAGCATCACTTGAAAACAATTGATGGACACAGTCTAACAATATATGTCTCGAGCTCATTGACCATGTTTATTAAACGGGACTGAAATAAACTGATTGATAGAACAGATGACAAAGCACATATGACAATTAGAAATATTCATTTGTTTTATTATATGATAATATAATAGTTGCATATACAAAAACAAAATATGAATGCACTGGTCCAGCCAAGTGCTACAGAGTATAACTCCTTACATAATACGACATTGCAGCATACTACTACAATTGGTTTATCGAGAAGGTTCACAATTCATTGAATTTGACACCTCTCGGGTTTGTTGTGTTTGGTGCTTGATCTTAGCACCAGCCGCAGGTCGCTGGTGAAGCTCGGGCGGCGCGCCAGAGGGTCCAAGGCGGCACAGGGCGCACCGAGCCCCCGCATCCGGCTGCCTCTCCTGCCCCTCTGGCCGATGCACAGCGACTGGTAGCTGAGGATGGGTATGATCTGATGCCGCGACGGACTGGTCTCGTCAGGCAGTCCGCCCAGAGAGGCCAGGGCCCTGAACATACCTTCCAGTCCCGTACAGTCTTTAGCCGAGGTATCGAAGAATGCGACATCATCGCCGAGGATTTCTGTCACCTCGGACCGTCTGACGACCCTCTGCGCTACCAAGTCCGCTTTGTTGCCGCATATCACGGCTGGTACTCTCGCGGGATGTTTTAAATTCAGTAACTTTGCCTTAGCAGCTTTGATCTCGTTGAGCAGCTCGCAGACTTCATCGAAAGACTCTCTGTCATCCAAACTGAACACAAGCAGAAAGGTGTCACCTGGAGAGAAAGAGAGCATCACTTTAATTACTGATAATTAAATGTGAAAGTCGACTTTATGGACAAAATCACTATAACCTTTTCGGATCTGTCTGCTAACAATACATTTCACAGGGAGGTAATTATGGAAGTTTTATGCGAAATTATATTCTAAAACACCAAAACTGTACAGTTTTTCTAGTAAAACTGTATTTCTAAACGTCTTTTTGATACTTAAAACAACATAAGACTGGGCTCACCTGTCAGTATGGATAACCTTCGCTTTGCAGGGAAGTTCCTCTCACTTGCGGCGTCCAGAAGATCCACCTGGTACGCCTCCCCTCCTATGTGGAACAGTTTTCTGTGAAAGTCCTCGGTTGTGGGTTCATGTTGCTCTTTAAATTCTTTACCCAAGAACCGCTGGAGGATGTTGGTTTTACCTACTTTGGGTGCGCCAAGCACAACTATTCTGTGACAGTTCCTGGGCTTGGTCAGACCCAGCTCCAGCAGATCCACGGACCTTTTTGGGAGCCGGTCAGTCGAAACCTGCCGATTGCCAGAACTCGAGGATCTGCTTGCAACCACTTTCTTATCCTGTTGTCTCCAGCGCCCTTGAACCGTTTTGATGATGCCCATGCCTGTCTTCGATATGTTTGAGACTATGGGGTGCTGGGGTACAGGGGTAAGGGCTGTGCTCTGAAGAACTGGGTGCGTAATGCGTGATTGGTGATGCCCGGTGCCAGTGTTGAACATTTCGAGGATGCCATCAACGGGAAGGTAAAACTTCTCAGTTGTGTTCATCTCCGTGTTCTTTCAAGCGTCTCCAGGCACCGAGAGGCTATCAAATTCTTACCAACCCAGCTGCTTCTCCATGTGTGCGCCGAGACAGAGCCGAGTGTCCTCTCTTATACACCCACACCAAGCGCAGCTTCTGCGTCACCGCCTCATCCAGACAGCACAGTCCTTTTATAGAAGCACGAAGCAACCAAAGAAAAAATAACAGCACTCAAGATCTCCTCTTTAAACTCTTGTAATTTTCCTTTGAAGCAATGAGCTATAGATTGAAATATATAGAGAGGGGTTTTCACATGTATGATGCAGCTTTCCAAATGTGTTCTGACTTATGACTTAAATTATGCTTTTGAACATTTAGTTCTGAGGCAAACCCTTGTAAAAAAAAAACATTCTGACGTGTTCAAACCTAATTAAATGAACTAGTCTATTTTTAGCACGTCACGTGCAGGTGTTTCCTGTCTCATTATGGATAAATGGATGAATGAACTGCCCAAATCCCTGTCAGCATGGACACTGGAGATGTGAAGTGTGAGCACTAATGAACTGTGTTCATTCTCTTCTCTTACAATACAACAGGCTATGTTTTCAGTTTTATTGCGAGCTGTTTCTTTTATGTATTTTTTATGTTCATATAACCACCACACAGTGTTTTCCTAACAGAAGCCACTTGATACGTGTCTGCACAGCCTGACATAATTAATGTGCATTTGGGATTTCTGTTATTCATGAGGCCGGTATGAACAGGAATTGCATACAACCCCCATTGTTTTCTGCAGTGATCACGACGACGTGCTGTCAGTGTTAAGACTGGAGAAACAGCTCACTCTCTGCTCAAGGATTCATGAAGCCTGATGATGAGTCCTCAGCATTTTATTTTCCACTGTATAACCACTGTATAAAGACTTTTATCATCACTATAAAGGCATAAATCATTACATTTGCTTTATGGTGAAGAACATGGCTGCATTCATTTGCATCAATACATCTGTTATCTGAGAGTGAAGGTTTGGCCAGGGAACACAGTGAAAAGTGAGTCTTACCTTGCCTGACTTTTAAGTACTGAGCTGAACATTTGAACAGCACTTTGTCAGTTCATTTCACCAGCCAGAACATTCTGAATAACTGCTTCTTTTTCTCCATCAACCCATCCTTTTCACAAACCAAGGGCACTCTGAATGGACAACCCACGCAATAGTTTCTTCATGGAGACCTGAAGAATGGGTTGCAAATGTAGCCATAGAGAAAGGAAAAGCTGATTGCCATGGAAAGTGCAATCTCATTTCAACAAGTGCAGTCGATGTTGTGTTTGGGGTCCCACTAAGTCTATTTGGATTTCTGTTTTGTTGGAGATTAATAACAGTTTGTTCACAACAGGACTTGGACCTCACTGGGTCTTAATCCCAAACATAAATAACGTCACTGTGTAGGATATAATACTGTACATTTCTTTGTATGTGAAGACGTTTTGGAAACAAAAGCAATATGTATTTCTTCATGTATAGCCTACATCACATATACAACATGACGTATTTCTATATTTGATGTAAGAACAATGCTTTGTGGTCATTTCTATATTTTGTCACCATCAAATGTGCACGTTTTCTACATATTAGTTTTTAATAAGGTCAGGAGAAAAGAAAAAAATATTTAAAAGAAAAACAGTTGTTGATGAAGTCAAGCTAATGTCATCAAAACACAAAAGTTAATGCTGCTACCGCTACTATAATTTACCTTGGTGAAGGGCTCAGTCGTGTATCGTTATTATTGCGAAACTACCCTTAGTCACAGTGCAACGTCATACTGGGCTAATGGCTGTCAATTGCTTGTGCACTGACACACACTGTCATTCACTCCTTCACCCCCTGCTTACACGAGTAAATATAGAAACCACTTTCACTTTCATGAGATACGGTTAGGTTTGTGTTTATGGAAATTATTAGTCATGAACCCATCACATACTGTAGCATCATCTTAGATGTCACATGATTCACTGCAACCACCAAAATACAACATAAACATAAACAAGTTACATGTTTGATTCCAGGGGCAGATTCACACCTCACCTCTTTAGTATAAACTAAACTAAATATGTAAAACTAACTGTGCCTTTTCAACACCACACAAATGTGGTATGACAAATGAACTGTTTATTCTTTTGTTTAGTGCCACACATATGACGGAAGCACTGGAATATCTGCATTTGTATGGAGACTTTGGATGTTATATGGACATCAAAATACAGTTAGGATCATTTGGTGATAGGCAAGGCAATTTGTATAGCACCTTTAAGGCTTTACATAAAGTGAGGAAATGCATGATTATTAAAAAATCAATAAATAGCAATATAAAATCAGTTAAAATTAAATGTGCTTTTAAAAATGAGATCAAATGAAATAGAAAACGAATAGACAAAAAATAATAATGGAGCAGAAACAGTTACAGTGTAAGTTGTAGGCTGGTGTTATTTATCAGTGTTGTCCACCCCCTTAAATACTGCTTTACTTTACTACTTTAATATACTAGTTGGTTTATAAAGCACTGAATGGTTTAGGACCAAAGTACATTTCTGATCTGCTGCTCTGTTATCCTCTCTTACCTCTCAGATCATCTGAGACAGGTCTGCTTACTTTCCCCAGAGACTTAATTTTAGGTCACACTGTCAGCAGAGGAGTGTGGGGGCTGGTGATTTTAAATCATATGTAATGTACATGGCCGTACGTTAACCTCCCGTAGGGGGCCCAGGGGCAAAAAATTTGTCACTGGGTCCCTACTGACCCCCCACGATACATGGCAGTTTCATTATTTCCCCAGGCACAGAGAGACCAACCAGTACGCTAAAGCTAAAATTATTAAGTTCATTAATTGATTAGTTAGCTCAGAACTTTTACTTAAATAAAAGGTACAAAAGTATTAGCATCAAAATATACCAAAAGGTACCAAAGGTAAAATAACTCATAAAGCAGAATAGCCCATTTCAGAGTAATGTATATTATATTAATGGATTATAATTATTGATGCATTAATGTGTATATCTCTGTAATGTTGCTGGTGGTAAAGGTGGAGGTAATTGTACCTACCTTATATAATGCGGGACAGCTTAATCTATAATAATACATAATATTTTATTTGTTGATTATATTTTGTATTAATAATCTGAATCTGCAAAATAACTAAAGTTATCAAATAAATGTAGTGGAGTAATACATACAATATTTTTTTTCTGAATTGTAGTGGAGTGGAAGTGCAAAGTACAAGTACCTCAAAATTGTACTTAAGTACAGTACTTGAGTAAATGTACTTAGTTACTTTCCACCACTGAACACAACCACTAGAGGGCAGCAAAGAGAGACAGATGATGTTTTACAGTGAAGTTTTAGAAACAAGATCCTCCAGTGGACACAGAGTGATCAGTGATTACACACATTCATGCTGGGTTTTTGTAGCAACAATCAATAACTTCAAATATGAAATCTCTCTCTCTCTCTCTCTCTCTCTCTCTCTCTCTCTCACTCACACACACATACACACACACACACACAAACACACACAAGAAGTCAGATTTCCTCTCCTGCATGACATCATGTCATGACCAGTAGTAGGCTGGTGTTATTTATCACTCCTCTCTCCTCCCCCTCTGTTTTCTCAGACCTCGCCTGCATGCCCCCCCCCACCCCACTGCACTGACCTCATCAGGCCTTTGTTGGGAAACAAAGAAGGTTCAGGCATCTGTTTGCAGGAGAAATAAAGCCATAGGGTGCCAAGACGGAGAGGAGGAGGGCCGGAGGAGGTGTATGAAGTTGAGCTCGACCGACCTGATCAATGAGAGTCGCATGAAATTTAAACAGGGAGCTTCAACAAGTAGCTGATACGTATACGACTCACAGTCAGGAAAGCACACTACAAGCTTATGTGAACCGTTTATGAGAATTAGAAATATCCCACCAAAGTCATATTTAAGAACCAGTCTCACTCTGCCTGCTCTTCTGATTTCTACACACTTTGCCCTTTTGTCTTCTCCATGAGTCGTGCCTTTGTTGCTACAAGGTGGAGCTGGTATTTCCTGTATATCCTGCTCAGTCAACCAACCACAAGGCCCACTGCTCTCTCCTGCTGCTTCTCCCTCTGTTAGGTAATCATTATTCACTCAACGTCATGGTACGATTCTTCTGTACCTTCCTACAACATGTAGTTGGCTATAGAGATTACGTTGCACATTTGACTGATGGATACCAAGCCAACGTAAATACAGAAATATTTTAGGCCTTGTATAATGCATAGGGATGTGACTTCAGACAACAGCCCATTAGTGGTGATAAATAAGTAAATAGCCAAGATGCAGTGATGAAGCTGCTGAAAAGGAAATGTGGTTTGCTGCTGAATCCCTTTGGGATAACATGTTCACTCAGCCTTCTAGGAAGTGTTACCAGCAGAGCACTAGGGGAAATGAAAGGGTCTGTGGTACTCACTTTGGGCTATATGTTTATACCCACTTTATTTTTACCTCCCAGTGCATAACTGTAATATCCCTGTATATTTCTGCCTGTGTGGATTCTGTAATATTTATATATTAAATTTCTTGCAGTGTTTTTTTTGTTGTTTTTTTTTGATCTGCTGAAATTCAATATAACATCACTGTTGTTCTCTAGGATATGAGCACATTTGTCTGAACAAATGCAAGCTGTAGTCCTAACAGTGTGTCTTCGCTTACACCACGTAGCCTGTAGTTATTTCTATTGTGTGCCTGTACAGTATAATCCATGTGTGTCTGTGATCAGTCAGTGCGCTCTGATCACCTGCTCCGGTAAGCGCAGATGCTTTTCCACCAGGCAGTGAAAGGGTTAAGTCTGACTCTGCATGCACCGAGCAGCCCTCCCTCCCTCTTCTCTCCCCCTCCATCCATTTTTACTGTGTGTGTGTGTGAGTGTTTTGTATGGGGCCCTGTTCCATCTATAAGCCCAGTGGATTTGTGATATGCACACACAACTAAGTTTCATAACAAAACAGCACCGCAGCGCTTTAGTTTTGGATTCATTTTGAGCGCACACGGGCTTCCGCGGACGCTTTCCCTCTGTGCTTTAAAGATCTTTTAACTCTTTTCTCTACCCGAAAGCTCCGGGATATGTCGAGAGGCGGAGGCGTTCCTTATTCCACCCAAAGCCTCCCCAAGTTGGGACCCCACTCACGCGCTATGACATGAAGGTAAGATGGAAAGTGGAAGCTGTGGATCGGGTCGTTGCGATCCAGCGTTTTCTTCTTTATTTTGTCGAGGTTTTAAATTTCTTTCTGTCTTTTTTTTTTTTTTTTTTAACTCGGAAACATAGCTGAGTCACGGTCGCATCCCGATCGTCCCGTTTGACGCAACGTGCATGATAATGGGCTCCAGCCGTCCTGGTTTGGGACAAAAAGGACGTGTCAGAGGAATAAGTTGAATCGGGACCTGTGCTTTCATCCAGCGGTTTAGTGTTTTTCCACACATCTGTAGGGCATAATAAAACATACCTGGGCGAGCATGTAGACTACAGTAGGCCTGATCTGGGAGCAGTTTAGACTTTGCTTCCTATAAGTAGGCTGGGCTATAGAGATAAAGACTGTTAAGGAATGAAAAATCACTTTACACTTTGCTGGATTTTTAATAACAAGAAAATCTGCTTGATAGATCAATTTAATAACCCAAAGTAGACCACAGATAAAGTAAATACTTCAGTCCAGTATGTCATCATGTCAAGGTCATAATTTATACTCGAGCTGTATGAGAAATCTTCATTTTCTTAGGAAAGACAGTGAGGATGTGTGTTTGACAGAACAGAGTATTTATGTGTGTAGTGGTGGGGAGGGGGGTGCTGCCTCCCTCACCACCTCTCTACTATCAGTTTGACTTGTGTGATAGTAATTTCTTGTTCTAAATCAAGTTGCCAGACATGTCACAAAATGGATTTATCTCCATTATGGGTGTGAGCGCAACAATAATGGAGATTGGATTAGAAATCTGGCCAGATGGATGGTTTAGTTGCCACTCTTTGATCTTCCGGTTGCAGCACGCCTCTCTCTCTGTCATTAGCTGCCTTTAAACCCTTTCTTTACCAACTTTCATTAGCAGAAAGTTACAGGAAGGGTACATTTTTAACTGACTGTCTAGTTATTCCTCCCAGGAATCAGGAAGCAGGAGATAATGGCTCTGAATGGTGAACTGGGCCCGCATTGGTCACCGCTTGAGATTTAACCTGTGGTCAGCTGGGCCACAAACATTTGGCCTCTTACTACCACTTCACAATCTATTTACAGCATGAGTAGCTCTCTCGCAGTATGACAGATATTGCAGGCCAACTTAGTGCCGTCACCTTTTATTCATAGTATGCCCACAGCCTGCTGAGGTTTTTAAAGGGTTCAAGCTGAAGGTTTTTTAGTTGGCTTTCTTTATTACAGTATCAATGTGGCTGTAATAAAGAAAAAGCTAAAAAATATATATACAGTGTCTCACAATGTGAATTTTACACCCATTATAAAGCAGTTTTGTCAGTTTTGGTATTTCAGACTCCCATCTCTCATCTCATGCCCTATTTTTTTATATTTTGGAAATGCTTGGAAGGGATTGATCGTTCATGTTCATGCTTCTCAGTTCTTAGTTAAATAGATGAGACAGATCTGGGGAGTGGAAAAGTATTGGTTAGACTGACTCACTGTCCTGACTACGTAAGGGAAAGCAGTCCAATGTCCAGGGCAAAGTGGTAGATACTGCACTGTACATTAAAACCGTCTCGATTATTAAAGTGGTGCTGTGGTGACGTAATCAGGTCAGAAAAACAGGAGAGGTGGAGCCCCCTCCCCTCCCAGTTTCTGATAACACATCAAGGTAAAACTGGGTTGTAGTCCCTGGGTCTGAAACTAATATTTGCTTTTCAGGGAGGGAAACATTATTTTTGCAAAATTGAATCAAGGAAATAGCTGTCAAGCTGGTCATTGCTTACTTGGGAACGACGCACTGTAATCACTCACACGGAGCTCTTCGCGTTGTCTCAGGGAAAACTGAGCTCAGGTGTTGTGTTTCACATCTCTCAGAGGTGCTGAGTTGTTCCTCTCTCCTTCCAAACACAATTACTGAGTGAAAAAATGTGTGAGAATTGAGTGGTAGCCACCAGTGCTGTTAGTAATAACATACACAGGAGTAACAATACTGAAGATGTGGTGTGTGTTCTCTCCATTAATATTTGACACATGATCTTTCTGTATGTCTAATTTGTGCGTTCCTTTCCAGCAGGAACACATTTTTCCTCTGAACTGATCTCTAACGAGACACCTTGCCTAAGGCAACACAGCGGGCTGGCCTGCTGTAAGACTATATTATACACCACCTGTGAAACACTACTGCCATCATGCAGACCTCATCGCTCCGCCGGCAGATGAAAAACATGGTCAACAACTACACGGAGGCCGAGATCAAGGTCCGAGAGGCCACCTCCAACGATCCCTGGGGTCCTCCCAGCTCGCTCATGTCTGAAATCGCAGACCTGACCTTCAACGTGGTGGCTTTCACTGAGGTGATGGGTATGATCTGGAAGCGGCTCAATGACCACGGTAAAAACTGGCGGCATGTTCATAAGGCACTGACCCTGCTGGACTACCTGATCAAAACGGGCTCTGAACGTGTGGCCCATGAGTGCCGGGAGAACATATACACCATCCAGACGCTGAGAGACTTCCAGTACATAGATCGAGATGGACGTGACCAGGGTGTCAATGTCCGGGAGAAGGCCAAGCACCTGGTGGCTCTGCTGAGGGATGAGGAGAAGCTGAAGAAGGAGAGGAGCCAGGCACTGAAGACCAAGACGCGCATGACAGGGGTCAGCAGCGGCTTGGGCTCTGGATCCCTGCCTCCTCCATACCCAGGACGTCGCACTAGCCAGCACAGCTCGGCAGGGGTCCACAGGGATGAGTTTGGCACGTGCAGAAGCTCCCCATCCTCCTTTCACTGTGAGTAGCAGGGACATCTGACGTATGGATATACGCTGTAACGTTATACACCTTTTATGAGACATAAGCACACTCCATTACACACTCACTCATACTTTAGTTCCTCAAAATACACAATTATCTGAATGATACCTGATTATATTTTTTGTCATGTGATCTGCCAGGAATGCACACGTGACAGGTCATGAGTTTATCAGATAAATTCAAATGTGATCTTGTGGATGATGAAAGTAACAGAATAACAGCTTTATGAGTTTATCAGTCATCAGGGCAAAAAGAGGCAATTAATGGAGACTCTGTCAGTTATGTGTTTCTACTCTCTAGTTTTTGAGATATGAACATCAGCCAGTTCTCACCTGTGATTTTATCATAGAGGTAGATGCTATTTTAATACCAGTTGCACATAATGAATTGCTCGTTGTGTTTGTCCTCTGGTGTTTTAATAGAAGGTGTTTCAGTTTTGCTCTCGACTGATGGTTGGGCAACTGCATTCCTTTCATTCTCCTGTTTACAGTCACATCAGCCAAACTGGATTTACAAAAGAGAGGAGGCCCTGTTTGTGCTTGTCTCGATCTAATGTGAAACCCCAACTGAATACCACACCGTTCACTTGTCAATCTGTTACACTACTGCAGAGCTCTTGGTTAGGTGGCTAGATAATATAAAACCTAGGCGATCCCTCTGTGAGTGCGTAGAGATTAGGACATCTCAAGCTTGAAAACATATTGTGGAAAAGCATATGAAGCATTTGTAAATGTGATACGACTGGTGTGTACCATATACTATTTGTGTGGTCTGTGTGGTGTATGGTGTTTATTGAAAGGTGTTAGTCAGTAGCAGAGCTGTGGCTTCATGAAGGCACCACTTACTCAGTTATACTTTGATGTCTGACGCCAGTTTCATGGTGTAAACAGAGACACGCCCACAGATGGCATCTGACTGTTTTATTAACACTAATTCCTCAAAAGTCCTTTTTCTCCAATACATTTTCCACTTCACACGCGTTCCTTGCATACCTTTGTGGGCCAGAGCGTGTGCCAGTGGAAACATGTGGCAGAAACGGTTACCACCTCCAAGACGGCTGCAAAGCTTGAACCTCCAAGCTTTGCGTCTGGGGTTCAGTGATGCTAGAATAGGAGCGTGGTTTGCAGTACACGGGAAAAACATATACACCTGATAAGTTTATTAGACAGAGGCTGGCTTTCATGCTGGATAACCATAACAGTTTCACACTCTCACAATCATAGAAAGTAGTTAAAATCACTTGGTCTTTATCCTGCTTCCAAAAAGAGACTAAATGACAAACACTAAGCTCTTTAGAGGGGTGCTGCAGGTTTTTAAATAGTTGAAACGTGTGGGCCCTGGGTGATTTTAAAGATAAAAAGGGAGGATAGTGGTTGTCTCTTTGAGATAACAGGACACCGGCGCATAGTTGGAGTGTTGGACGAATTGCTGATGGATGGCGTGGGTGGGGGTCAGGAGGTTGGCAGCAGCTAATTGCCAGCAAGCATTCCAGCTCAGGCGGGGGATATTGAGGGGCAGCGCAGTGGAAATGATTGGTTTCTGAGACCTGACTTTGCCATCATGTGGCCTGCTGCCCTCTGCCACCTAGCCTGGTGTACTACCAGCCCCCCACCCCCAAAACCTGGACCTGGAGTCCTGGAACCCACCCAGACGATTCGGGGTAATTAGGTGGGCCCCTCTCCAACCCGTCCATTCCTCTCTCCCTCCACCACCCTAACTCTCCACACAGGCGCACCATTGTTCTCAGTGCAGGCAGAGTTAGGCAGTCCGTGGCAAGCAATGCCAGCGAAGGCCCTAAACAACGGGCCATGGAAAAAAATTAACATGCAAAAACAGTGCCAGCTCTTTTCTGACCTTAAAAATCTAAGTGTTTCTTTCTTTGATTTTCATCTTCTTCCCCCTCTATTTCCATCTGTTAATGTTTCTGCCTACCTCCCTCTGCTCCCCGTTCTTCGCTATGCACCCAATCCCCTCTGCTCTTCCTCTCTCCCTGTAGCCTCCTCTTCCTCTCCTCGAGTTGCTCCAGACCTGGAGCAAGCTCGGCCCACGACCAGTGGAGAAGAGGAGCTGCAGCTGCAGCTGGCCCTGGCTATGAGCCGAGAAGAAAGTGAAAAGGTACCGCTAACTGAGATAACACACAAACACACACACACACTGAGCACAAACCTCTGATCCCTACAGCACATGTGCCTGACAGAAAGAGGTTTCTTAGCCGCCCTGCTGCTGACATGTTATGTTGCAACGCTGTAGTAAAACATTAAACGGCTCCCACACACTTGCTTGGATACAGTCTGTCATGGTGGTGAAGTCACTCCTACTGCCTGTCTCTACTAAGTCGCCAGAACCTGTAACAGAAAGTGATATCATCAACTCTGTGTCTGATGTGGTCAGTAATGGTGCTTTGACCAATCAGTGTCAAAGAAGAGCTTTCTCCCTGAAGAGCGAGGAAGCTGTGAGTAAAAGAGTGAGAAGCCAGACAGGATGTGTGCATTGATCCACTCCTAAGCATCCACAGCCCGCCCTCGTCTCCATAGCAAGGGCAGCCGTCTCTGTGACTTCTGCTACTATGGAAATATATGATGTGCATAGCAGTTTCCACCTCTGGTATGAAACCAATCTGCTGTGATTTTAAGGATCAAACTGAGATCCATATATTTCATCTCTGTGAAATTCCTATCGCCTAAATTGCCTCAAATCATTATATTTCTTTAAGAATCACTTGAGCAAAATCAAATGTGCGTTTACCTTTCCCCTTGATTAGTCTTACTCCTAATCCTTCCTGCTTGACCCTAGCCACCTCCTACAGTGGATATTGATGAACAGACCCAGCTCCAGATCGCTATGACTCTCAGCGAGGAGGAGGCGCAGAAGGTACAAGTATCCTGGGACCAGGGATGACCCTTCCTTTACATCCTTTGCCCTATAGCACATCTCCTGTTGCTCTGTACACTGAAACCAACCTTAAGGCCCAGTCTGGGCCCTTCTGAGAAACAGCTGCATGTATTACTCTCTCTCCTCCCTAGATTTCATCTATAGCCTCTCTCACCCCTGCCTTAACAGCAAAAGGACATGTAACTTTCTCCAGTGACTAATCAAATGAGGCTTCAACCTTCTGTTCCACTAACCATTAGATCTCTCCTCTTCCAGTAGTATGAGATGCCAATGTCAAACACTCTGACTTCTCCTGGTGTGGTGTCAGGGAACGGCAAAGAGTTTGACAACTTTACTCTTCTTGGGACATCTGTAGAATTGCATGCAATGTAATGTGAGGATGTCCAAGCATTATTTCCACTTTTGTTGACCAAATACTGATTGCAAATTCCCTCCCCGGTTAACACCCTCACAGCCAGTCCATCATGCACCTCCCACAGTGGATATGGATGAGGAAACCCAGCTCCAGTTAGCCCTGAGCCTGAGCAAGGAGGAGCACCAGCAGGTAGGGTTCCTCTGGGTCACTGGGGCGGGGGGCTGCTTTTATGTAATGCTGGGATCATGAGTTTTGAAACCCTAACTGTAGTGAGAAGATTTGACAGGATCACATTCAGATTTGCATGAGCAGTCCAATCATAATTGTACATTTTATTTGAATCACCAGAGGCACTTCAAAACAACATGAGCCAATGGTCTGTGATGATTTGCTCCATTTTGCAAAATACTCCAACTCGACATGATCTTAAAATCAGCCAGTGGTCTTAATCTTAAATGACACACAATAAGGCCACATCACTATCTCAACCTCTCTGATCTTTTATTGTAGTCCTCTGTGTTTTTAATTATCTATAATCACCCACTATAAAATGTTCAACTTATTTCCACACCCTCTGCTTCCTTTGCTTTGCCTTTTTTTTGTTAAAGTTGTATTCCTATCACTCTGTTGTATTATCTCTGGCAACCTTTTTACTCCACCTCTCTCTTCCTGTCTCACTCTGTCTCTTTGTCTTTTTCTCTCTCTCACTGTGCCAATAGGCTGCAGCACAATAGAGCTGCTCTGTTAGAGATCACAGTGATGCTCTGCTCTGCTCTCCCCTCTTTGACTAGAGAACTTTCTGGTTTGTGCCCATTGCACACGTCTGTCTCTGGGTCATATGTTGCCTAGGAAAAAAAACACAAGCTGGCTTTTGTGCTTGTGTGCAGTCGCTGAGTCATAAATATATTATGATGTGACAATATGTGAATCTTGCCGGAAGCTGTCGTGCCCAAAGGCGTCCATCCATGTGTCTGTATCTGTTGACAGGAACAACTCAGTCGCCAAGGAGACGAGTCGATGCTCCAGAAAGCTCTGGAGGAGAGCAAACTTGAGATGGAGACTAAAGGCGGGGTATGAAATATTGGGGTATGGAATATCTCAATGGGGGTGATGAAATATAACCATACGTTGTAGTTTACATTGTTTTTTCTCATCCTGTGAGAACATGCATTTACAGACCAATCAACTATAATACCTTGTGATAACGATGGGCAGGATTATTGGGTCTGATCTGAGATTCACATCTCAACCATTAAATACACTGTGGAGATTTCAAACTAGAGAACTATCAGTGAGTGCTGAAGCAAGATGCTGAACTGACACGGATTTTTTTCTTGTTCATGTGGACAGACCGCCTTCATGGACCTGGTAGATGTTTTTGCAATTCCCTCAGATCCGCCTCCTAGTGACCACAGATGGACTAATGCCCCACACCAGGCAGCTGCTCGCCCGGGGGGCACCGACCCCTGGGACTCCCTGGGTGAGCCTTGACTTAGCTTACTATGACCAAAGCAGGAGTGTTTAAGCACCAAGTTGTAAATAATATCTAGTAAATTATAGTCATAAAATGCTTATTCTTTCAGGACAGAAACATTTGTAGTCTGATTAATTTCATACCATTTTTTTTCTGAAATGGATATACCCTACAGAAATAAACCTCTTCATTCCTCGTGTTTACAGTACAATTTGTTCAGCTCACATGCTGCGATAAACTTACAGCCGTAGAACAGAAGCTTCTCTCTCTAATTCACCTCTCTGTTACTAAAGAAGGCAGCGCCAACACCTCGAAGGTGGGTCCTCCCTGGATGGCACCGCCAACTTCCAGCAGCCCCCCCCCACCGTGGGAGCCCCCAGTCGGCCCCTGGGATAACCTGCAGAACAATGTCTCCAACCTCAACACCACAGGCCGAGTGTGGGCCTTACCGGCCAACACAGGTGAGTCTGTGCGTGCATACACGCACTCATACAGCTCAGCCAAAGATAAATGTGTCATAATAATTAAATAAAATTGTATTTTGGTATGTTTATAGCCTCCTCAGGAGTTGATCCGTTCTCAGCCCCCTCAGAAAAATTTTCTTCCCGAACTGGAAGCCCCTCAGGTAAACAATACATTTGTTTTTACTCTTCTCACTGTGGTTTTGTGCATCCCACACACTTGCAATGTCAGAACCCACTCATTTTCTGCTGTTAGATGGAGATCTGTTTGATGAGGCCATGGATGGAGGTCAGATGAATGTAAATGGCAGAGGGGAGGGCAGTCCTGAGCTATTTGACCTGTCTCGTCTTGGAGAAAGCCTGGCTGCCCCTAGCCCTCGCACATGCCGGACACCTGAGGCCTTCCTGGACCCCACAGCGGCTTCCTTGGTAAACCTGGACCGCTTGATCCCAGCAAATCCTCCAGCCAAGACCAAGAACCCCTTTCTATCAGGTATTTATTGTATCATTGACTGTAGAAAACTAAATTTTTGTTTTCCCAGGGAAAGACCAGGAAAGTGTGTGCATTGATAGCTGCAAGTCTAGATTTAAATCAGTTAGGTGTTTTGCATAATTTAGCCAATTAATTGCAAATTCTGCGTAACTTAGTGTGAACCATTTACCGGAGCATGCCATAAGTGTACTGTATAGTTTGTATTAGTTTACTGTATTTCTATGGAATAAAAATCTACTTGCAGAGACTTAAATGGTAAAACAGTTGCAAATATGGACATTTTAAATGCAGAAATGGTCATATTCACATTATCGTTTTCCTGTCATCCAAACTTTTGTTTGACTTGTGGATTTCATTTCCTGACAACATAGCTTGTTAATGCATTTAATTTTGGCAGCCGGGCTTTATCTCAGATGTTTTAGCACTCTTGAAAGCACCAGTGGGGAAGAGTTTTCAGAAACTGACAAAATTCAAGACTAAATGTTCACAGTGATTGATTTATCCACTCCTAAATCCAGTCTCAGAAATGAATAATGAAATAAATGCTAATTTAAATAACTTGTTAAAGCAAACCTAATCGTTTTTTTTCTTTCCGTCTAGGCCTGAGTGCTCCTTCACCCACCAATCCATTCCAAACTGAGCAGCCCAAACTAACTCTGAATCAAATGGGCTCCACCTCTTCGTCTCCCTACCCCACGTCTCTTCCATACAGCGCCTCCTTGCCCCTGCCTATGAGCCACCAGCCTGCCAGCCTCCCTTCGTCACTTACTCACCCCACCCAGCCTGGTCTGGGCCTGCCAGGGAACCTCCCTGAGCCCTTGTTGCCCTTCTCTTCAGCCAGCACTGAGGGATCACAGGCTGCAGAGAGCAATCAGAACCCTTTCTTATGAGGACCAACTAAACTGGAGAAAATATGCCATTAGGTTATGCTCTTGAAATATAACTTGCATAAACCGCAGACCGAACTGCAGCCCCGAGGACTTGTATGAAAACCCTATTCTTAGTTTTTTTTATATTGTGGTATAATACAGTAATCCTTAGATTGATGCAAGCTGGTTCTGCTCTTCACTGCAACAATCTGTCCTGCTCCTTTTGTCATGAATGCAGTAACAGGGTACAAAAGAGATAATACCTTGTATCAGAGACTATTAGTGTCAAGTAAAACTTCTTTATGGCCATAGCCTATTGCGAATTGACTTCAGATGCAAATGTACACAAAAGCACAGTTTGATAATATTTTGTTAGCCATAATTACCAGGCAAATGTATTACAGCTTTTCAAGCAGTCAACAAGTCTCCTGCTCACTCAGCTGTTTGTGTGATTGGCTTAGCTGGCCACTGCTGCTGTCATATACACTCCGGCTCCAGAAACAATTGATTTCCGATAAGAGACAAGAGTTGGAGACCGGTCCAGTTCTTGAAATGTTGCTGCATCAACATGGTTAACTTTGTGGGGCTTCTGTTGGACCAGAACTGAAGAGAAACATCGGCATATACATGATTTCACTATAGTGAAATGAACTGCTGGGGTTAACTGAATGAAGTTATAACTGGGGAGGACTGTAAGTGCTTCTGAATTTACTATAAGCAAGGCAACATTAGAAAATGTATGAATCATGAGTTTTATTCATTGCTTGTGAACCACTGACTCTCATGAAATATAAGGGTATAATTAGAACGCTGCTTCATTCTTCAGTTGGTTTTATTGTTTTGTATTTTCTCATTTCCTGTGATATCAACACATTTAATATGAAATCATCCCAACTCAGGCACACACCCGGTACCAGTTACAGTATTTGTTGTGCATTTTATGCCCCCTGCTGGTAATGACTCATTACTATGCTGCATCACTTACATCACTCACTCTTGACAAGCCAAGCTCTTCTAACGTGTTCCTCACACTTAACTAGTAATTAAAACTGAAGTGCAAGAGCTTATTTTATTTCAGAATAAAACTAGTCCTTACTTAGAGTAGCATGAAGTTTGCCCCAATGTTACCAAGTACTATGATCACACTACAGTCAGTCATGAATCCCTGCAGTTCACTGTTTATCTGACTGGAATTTATTTAGTAAAAGTGACCAGTATACTTAATTGTTAACTGCAGGTAAGATGTACAGTTGTGTTGATTTAACAAATGTTAAACTGGCCATCCTGTCATGATATCACCCTTATGAACAGTCACCATATTTATATGGTACCAAAGACACAGCAGTTCATATGTCTTGCCACTTTTTCAGTGAGTCCAGCACTACCTACATCATTAAATCCTCTTTAAAATGGTGTGTAAACAGTCTTTACACACAGAGGACACTGACATCTCTGTCATCATTCAAAGTCCTGTGAGAGTAGCGTCACTTTATAAGGAACAAACATGTGATAGATCACTTCAGTATGATGGACTCCAGCCAGCTCAGCACCTCCTGAAGTCCCTGTCCGGAGCGGGCACTGATTTCTAGTATTGTGATTGGCTGAGTGGCAGATTCAATGATGTCATCCATCCTGAACAGCGACTTTATCTCTATAAGACTCATAGTGCAAGGCATGTCCCTGGAAAAAGAGAGAAGAAAATAAAAAAAAATACGAGAATACACAATGAAATTAACTACTTTCACCAAGAGACAGAATTATGATACTGAATACGTATTGTGTTGAACTCGCTAACTGTGACATCTTGCAGGTATGGCAAGTAAATGTGATGTGGGATTGATGTATACTTAGAGTGTCACCTCTTGTTGAAGAGAATAAGCACGGAGGCACTGCGCAGAGGCTCAGCAGACAGTACTGACAGCAGCTGGATGCAGGAACAGGATATCTGAACAATGTTGGCTGAGTCCACCATGAACTATAAAAAAAACAAACAAAATTCATCCAAATAATTCCAACAGTCAATTTATTTACCTTCATCAAATGTTGCAAATACATGCCGTATGTATACAAAGAACATACAATGACAGAGGAGCAGTCTTTGAAGTAACTCGGCCATATAGGGCCCATGCAGCCTCCCAGCTCTCTTAATGTCACCTTCTTCTTCTTCAGTGTCAGGTCTGTCAGGTTGGTTCCTACCTGTGGAGGTTTAAAGATATTGGAGGCATTACAGGGATGGGCTGTCTCATCAAAACTGAACCGACAAGCTTATTAACAGTATCTTTCATTATTACTTACTGTAGGCAGAGTAGGAGGAGTTGTCTCCAGTTCAGCTGATCCATGTACACTGAGCTGTAAACAAAATCTGTTAAGAAAAACACCCACAGACGTTTATCAGCTTCAAAGGTAAAAATTAGTTCAACATAGTATTTAAATTGTTCATACAGTGTTTGGTCAGTTATGAAAGTGGCATTTTGTGGTAATCATTTTTCTAAGGGTATGTAATTTAAAATACAACGTGAAATAATATTTTAGTCCCCTTTATTTTCCTTTACTACCATGTCACTTATTCTGCAAATATTTTCAACTCGGTGGAGAAAGGCCATATATATATAATACTTAGCTAGCTGGTATCTATTACTTAACTAGTTATAAGTACTAACTACTACCTTAACCTAGTTACCTATATTAGTTAAGTACCAACGCTACTGCATTAGCACACCAGGCTAAAAAGCTAACACTTTCAATTTACAGTGCTGTATACATTTCTTCAAGTTCTAGTTCAAAACATGTAGCTGGGCACAAAGGATATTTTGTAGACGTTTCAGCAACAACGTTTTTCCGACGCCAGTCGGTCCAAGAAGCAGACAAATTTCATTGCTGCTCATGTCGGTTCTCCGGCAGAAGCATAGCGAAGCCAGTGTTAGCATGTAGCCGATGTAGCTTTATTTGGCACCATGGCGACGCTCACATGACCGCGTTTACGCCGCTGTGATTGGAGGAAGCAGAAGTCAATCATTTTAGTCTTGTTTCTGATTGGTTACCACTCCGCCCATATAAAGAAACGGAAGGAAAACAAGACCCCCCCCCCCCAAACTTCTAGCGCTTGCAGTTGCACTTCATTGTTGGTGTTAGTGCAACTATATTTCTACTAGAAGTGGTTTTGGGGAATAGCCATGGAGGCACAGTTAAAGAAAGAGTTGGGGACAGCCATGCTGAAGTCAACCGGTCACTCGGGAGGTGGATGTATCAGCGAGGGCCAGAGTTATGATACTGACCATGGCAGAGTGTTTGTGAAGATAAATCACAAGAGCGAGGTATTTGATCGTCATTGTTTTAGCGTTAAACCTTCAATTTATTACAGTGGCATGTATTTAGTTGGTGTCTGGCTTGCCATATGTGCTATTTAGTCAAAAGCACATCAGTGGGGATTTGATCCAGAGGCCACGTTAGCTACACCCAGCCAGATAGTATTTGATTGCGTTTGATTGCCACTGAACTTTGTGCATACATTGCGAAACAGAGAATAATGTAATTGTTTATTTAGTGTAACACGCAGACTGGTGTAGATCTGTGCTACTGCTCTGCTCACCAGCCAAAATCCTTTTTTGTTTGTTTGTTTGTTTGTTTGTTGTATTCAGGCCAAATTGATGTTTGATGGGGAGATGGCCAGTTTGGAAGCCGTTTTAAAGACAGAAACTGTTAAAGTCCCCAAGCCTGTGAAGGTGATTGAGCTTGACACAGGAGGATGCGTCTTTGTGATGGAACATCTGGACATGAGAGGTCTTAGCAAGTAAGTGCTCTCTCCTGCAATTTCTTTAGTACTGTATCACCGTCGGTACCACTGTTTGCAGGTTAGAATAGAGGGCAACCTGAAAAGATAGTAGTGAAAATATAGTGTGTTCTTTTGTTTTTTGTTCAATGAAATACTTTATTTCCAAATCCAACGTGTAGGTACTCAAAGCACCTAGGAGAGCAGCTGGCAGATCTGCATGTTCACAACAAGAGACAGTTGGAAAAATTAAATAAAGAGCAGCAGACAGCGGGTAATTCACCTTAACCTCACTTTAGTACATCACACAATCTTTCGTCCTCTTGCTGTGCTACACTGAATAGCAGTTAACTCTCCAATTGTAAATGAGAGTTAATTACTGATTTACTATATAACTTATTTGACTGTACACAGGAAAAGGAGCTGGGCAGTCGGATGTGGATGTTGTTGAAAAATTTGGCTTCAGTGTAACTACATGCTGTGGATATATACCACAGGTAAAATATATATGTGCATATGTATATATTGTATATGTATACTAGGAAAAACTGGACTGTATTGCGGTCTCTAAAATGTAGTACATTTGTAGTATACCGCATATGTGTGGTCTCTAAGTCTTTGAGATGTTATGTCTTGAGATGTCTTTTTTCCTCTTACCTCCCCAGGAAAATGAGTGGCAGGATGACTGGGTGACATTTTACGCCCAGCAGAGGCTGCAGCACCAGCTTAACATGGTGGAGAAATCTTATGGAGACAGGGAGGCCAGAGAACTGTGGGCCGAGCTACAGGTGCACCCTCCCTTTGACCCCATCAGAAACAAAACACAGCATCCTTATCATTGTATCAATAATCTGACAGTGCAACTTACATATTGTGTCTGTTATTTACAGCTGAAGATCCCTCGGTTTTTCACAGATTTGGAGATTGTCCCTGCTCTCCTCCATGGAGACTTATGGGGAGGCAATGTGTCAGAGTGTGCAGAAGGCCCAGTCATCTTTGACCCAGCTTCCTTCTACGGCCATTCAGAGTATGAGCTGGGTATTGCAGGGATGTTCGGTGGCTTCAATAAATCTTTTTATTCTGCTTACCATGAAAAGATTCCTCAAGCACCAGGCTTTGCAAAGAGAAACCAGCTTTACCAACTCTTCCACTATCTGAATCACTGGAACCACTTTGGTGGTGGCTACAGGGGCTCTTCAATAAGGATTATGAAGAACCTACTGAAATAATTGTACTCGCATTCACTTGTAGAAAGCTTCACAGTCTTAAACTCAAGCCAAGTATTATGTATATATTGACAGATGCTTATTTGACCAAAAACAGTGTGGCTAGTTGTTGAAGAGACTAAACATAGCATTCTAACATTATAATGTCTGTTATATTGTGTAGGAAATACAGAATCAACGCAACAAAATAATTCTGCCCTGCCTGCTCCACCTATAGAAACCTGCTTCCAAAATATGAAAAACAGAATCCATATATTTCAGTTACTATCTTAAATTGTATGCTTGAACAAAGATATATATATATATACTCTATTAGTATTTTTACATTCTGTATTTTCTACAATGACTTGCGTGTAGGTTGCCTACAACCAGACAAAAACCTTAACATGCAATAGGTATTTGACCACCGCCTGACTGAATAATACTGCTGTGCAAAAGACGTCTGATTTTCCCAGTGAATGCAATGCTGTATACTTTACATACATCATAATAGCCTGACTGTTGATGTCATGCAGACTGACACACTACATACACCTAAAAAATGTTGCTGTATAGTAATTAATCCTTGCAATATTTGCTATCCACTGCGTAACCAACAATAAATCCTTGGATGATCCAAAGTCTTTGTCCTGACCTGCTGTATTTGCTATCTATGGTGCGAAAACAGTAGTGAATCAGACTGTAAGACCTCCATCATCATGAAGCTCTCACCAGCCCTCTTACTGACCCCTGCCACCAAGATGAAAAGAAAGCGTCTTTCAATATTTATTCCTGCACTCTTTGCACTCTGCACCATTGCACTTGTTTGTCTATTTCTATTAATTGTTGTTGGAACTGTGTATAAGTAAGTTCCTTGTATGTGTGCATGTACTTGGCCAATAAAGCTGATTCTGATCTTATATAAACTGGACTTCAACTAACACAGGTCGTGATATTAAACCAGATATTCACATCTCTCCTATACATAGTAACAAATACTTGGGTAATTATTAATAAACACATGCAGTATTTAACACGTTATCCATTTTGCTTTGCTTTTTGCGTATCAGGTGACATCATAGACTACGCAGTCTGGGTGACATGGATGCGTGTGAACCTCCTCGCTTACCGTACCGTACCGGGGCGGGGCGCGAACACAATAACAAGTGCGCACATATGCGGGAGCATCGCAACAGAGACTGTGAGGACTAGTGTCTCGGTTTTGGTTCTCGTGCGGTAATTTGTCACGTTAATACTCTCCAGACCATAGCGTGTCGTAGGCTACATTTCGTCGTTTCCCGAGCTGATTTTCATCCACACCCGGTCCCTTTTTGCTAGGCATAAATGCTAATATTGGCTAGCTAAGTGGACCATAACTTGGAACAACAAACGCTAAAGTTAGCCTCTGCAACAGAGACGCTGTCTGTAGGTTAAAGTCGGGCAGAATGGCCTTATCAGAGGCAGAGAATGGCTGTTCCGGTGGTGAAGGAGGAGAGTCGGACGCTATTGTAAAAGCGTTTGTGTTGGGGGGCTTCAGTGAGAGCGGCGAGACCAGAGCCCTCATCTCCAGCCTGCCGGAGGTCCACGGGGACTGTGTGACGAGCGAGTCCGCCACACAGAAGTTCTTGGGTGAGACGGTCATCCACAGAGTACACCATGCATCCCGAAATAAACCCGTTTTTAATCAGCGCTTTGGCTTGTCATCACACTCTGCCCATTTTCTCCCACAGTGATAATGAACAGATATCAAGAGCAGCCTCACCTGCTGGACCCACACTTAGGTACATTATGATAAACATAGCTCTAAATTCAATTTGTGTTAGTGCTGTAGATTCGTTTGGAGAATGTATATATGATTAAAATATACTCTTGGCGCTTCAATTTTTCAATTTTGTCCTAGAATGGATGTTGAACATGACACTGGAGTTTGTAAGGAGTGAGAAGTCTCCCCCTTCATTGGTTCATTTGGGCTTCAAGTTTCTCTACATCATCTGTAAGGTCAGTCCAAAACTGTTCTCTGGTTCACATTAGCTGTGTCTTGAAAGCCCATCAGACTGCACCGCACGGAGTAAAACCTGGAACACTCATTTTACTGACACAGCAAAGTTGTCCAGCTAATTCAGCATTCCTGATTTGTGAGACACCCCATGGGGTGTTTTTATTCATTTATTTTTGTCCTGGGCAGGTCAGGGGCTATAAAATCTTCATGCAGCTTCTTCCCCATGAGGTGGCAGATGTCCAGCCAGTTCTGGACCTGCTGTCCAGACAGGATCCCAAAGACTCTGAGGTGAGACATGGAATTACTTTCCAAGGGGAAAAATAATAATCCAGGCCTTCACAATTACACCTCTGTGCATTTGCCCTCTACAGGTTTGCATATAGTATCTTTGTCGTCAGCTTTATCAAACATTTAACATTAGTTTGTTTTACCATCTGCTCATTCCAGACTTGGGAAACTCGCTACATGTTGTTGTTGTGGCTGTCCATGACCTGCCTCATTCCCTTTGACCTTTATCGTCTGGATGGCCATCTGGAGTCAGACGGCGGCAAGGCCAGAGAGCCCACCATGGACCGCATTCTAGCTATTGCAAAGGCAAGTATATGATAAAATCTTGATTCTCTTTTGTTGTTTTGTGTTAGAGAGGTTGGCCTGTATGTCAAGGTCTTGCTCCCCATAATGGCTTGGCTCTGTTATCAGGGTTTGTGGATCCTCAGAAATATGAATAAACTGTCTAAAGGTTTGGCGGCAGTAAGTCCGTGACAGTTATGACACAGAGTAACTTATAACAAAGCACCCTCTGCTGTTTTAGAGTCAGTGATGTATCCATAATTACAGCATAACAGTTAAACTCAAACAAAACAAGCAAATCATCAGTATTTCACCCTATCCAAACTGAGGTAACCAAAGAGAAATCCTTTTAAGAATGTGAAGACGTTCTAAAGTCATGTTATCATACAGTATGAATATTATTATTTTATTTTTTCCCCAGTCTTACCTACTCGTCAGTGACACTCCCAGGGATGCTGCATCTGTACTGGTATCAAAGTAAGTGCCGAAACACCATGCAAGTAATTACATAGTATTTTAATTTTGTGGTTGTCTCAAAAATATCACAAGCCCCTTCTTTTATGAAATATTAAAAAAAAACCTTAGTACATTTATTTGACAGCTATAGTTACCAGTTACTTTTCAGATCAAGATTTTACAAACAAAACGTGATCAGTATATAGAATATGATGCTGTGTTATATATTTAACTACCCAAAAGTATACAAAACATTTCAGATCTGCTTTCCCTGTACCAGCTATAACATACATTACATTACATACATTACATTACAGTACTTTGTACATGTTAGGCTATCAATAATAATGGTGCACTAAGATAATGATATAACACTGACAGGGCCCATTCTGACAAACAAATATTTTTACTTTTGACACATTGAGTACATTTTGCTGTTAAAACTTTTGTACTTTCACTTAAATTAAAATTTGAATGCAGGACTTTCTATCTTTCTATAGTGTGGTATCACTACTTTTACTAAAGTATATTATTTAAATACTTCTTTCACGACTAGATATTTATGAGGTAAGCTCCAAATCTTGTTCCAGTGAAGGTGATAGGGTAAACTATTGAATAAGGTATATCCGCAGATATACCGTCTTAAATTTGATGTTTTAATCTTAAGCCCATAAAATGATGAGAAATCACATCGACCCACAGGATTCGATGTCACGTATTTAAATGCAAAGCCTGTTCTTCGGCCTCGACCTCGACCATTACTACAAACTATACGTTTGGCCCGGTTTTCCACAGGCCGCCACCTGCTCTCGCGATTTTCCCTGAAGGTATAATGGAATTCAGGAAGTAAACAAATCATTCCAGGTGATGGGAAGCTAAAGACAGCCCGGGGGTCTTTAAGAAAGAAGTGAAATCTTATTACTTCTCTTCGATGTTTGCTAGAGTCTGAACGGTACCGGCTGTCTTAGTTTTTAGCGCGGCGGTCAAGATTTATAAACTAGTGAACCGCTTCAGCAAGTGTTTCCAACAAGTTTGATTAACTGCTAATATGGACGAAAGGTTAGTACAAATATGTCCAGAACTGCTGATAACTAAATAACTAAATAATAACTAAATAAGTCTTACGTTGTTACGGGACGGAGAGTATTCAGAGGGAGAGGGAGGGTGTGGGTAGCTGGCATGGATGTTATTTTCTGTAGCTCACCTGGTATAGTGCGCGTCTCGTCGCAGCGGCACGGGTTCGATTCCTGCCCGGGGTTGTTGCTCCATGACATCCCCTCTCTCCGCTCTCCTCCCCTCTTCAGCTGCCACTTCCCTTAAAAAAGTACAACAGTATCAGCATCAAAATATGAAGTGCAGCTATTTTTAGTATGATACTTTCACTTATGGATGTCCCGACCACGGTTTATGATCCATTATGTATTTCAGTTCTACTTTTGACAATTTCTTTCCTTCATTATACAACCAACAGTGCACATTTTAGGCCTGCATTAAACTTAGTGAAACAGTTTAGACATGTTTTGTTTTGTTAATAGCTCTATATTAAGAAAATAGTGTATAACATTTTGTCCTATAGTATTTTCTATAATATCCATACAGACAGGATGTTGGTGTTTGCCTGTTGCAGGAAGGTCTGGATAGGATTTATACAGACACTCTTCAACCTCAGTATGAACAAAATACTGAAGTTTCAACCAACAGCAGCACTGTAAAGACATGGTTCACCTGCGAAATGTCACTGCAACTCACTCACAGCACTGTGTGGACAGTGTTTTCACAGAGCGCAGTGGGGCACTTTTGACAGTGGTCATTCCAGGAGCAGACATCTGAATTTATAGCCGATACCTGTTAATCAAAATGCCTGGATTTATTGGTCTTGATCTATGGATTGGCTCGGGACATCCTTACTTGACTTTAATTTCAGTGTGTGGATAATTGTTTATCATTATAGGGTTTCTTTTGTTAAACCTTCTGACTCACTGATTACTACCTGAGGGGAGTTGAGGACACAGTACACACTGTATCCGTATCCATGTCTCATCCTGGCGTGGGTCATAGTATGATGTTTGTATGGAACATCAGTAACCTGGTTATATGCTGTGTAAGGATCATGTATGGCAACACAAAATAAATCTAGATAAAGCTATTAACTGTAATTAGTTTTCCCGCCAATAGAGGGCATGGTTGTTCTTGGAATGTTTTTACTGGTGTCTGCATTTGTTTATCCCCATGAAACCTTTAATTACTTTCTTATCTTATTGTACATGACTGTACAGGTTCATGACACGCCCTGATGTGAAGCAGAAGCGCCTCGGAGACTTTTTGGACTGGAGCCTCACCACTATATCCCAGACCAGTGACCAGTCAATGAGAGACATTGTGGTGCTGGATGGTGCTCTGCAGTCTCTGGTAAACACACATAGCCAATGATCACACTCAAGCCTGTGGTGTTGCGTGCTCGCCTGTTTGAAGCCAGTGTGATCTGTGTGCACTGCTGTATTAAAACCTGCAGAGGGTAGTTTACAAGAGCTGACATGACTGGTATGTCTCACACAATACCTAATGTGGTTTTGGCAGGTGTGTAATGCACCTGTTCTGCGTGTGTAGGATCTGCTGCTTCAAGTGACTTATGTCAGTTTAATCCACTGCTTTAAGCTAAACGGTTCTTCAGCTAATAAGGACGGCATTGAGAGGGTACTTAGTTCCAATGAAATCCACTTTTCCAACCTAATGCCTCTCATGCTGCACCTGTTTTCATTGGAAATCTTTATTAATGATAAAGGGTATTTTCAAATCACTTCCTGTCAGCTAAGGTAATGTAATGCAGCCCTCAAGCAAGCACATTACATTCATATCATTGGCACATAAACTTGCATAACATGTTCAGAAA
This sequence comes from Macquaria australasica, assembly GCA_005408345.1. Taxonomy (NCBI): domain Eukaryota; kingdom Metazoa; phylum Chordata; class Actinopteri; order Centrarchiformes; family Percichthyidae; genus Macquaria; species Macquaria australasica. Next base: position 505,975 of record SEMN01000141.1, on the reverse strand, counting down.
GCGCCCCTTTGTGCTTAATGTCTGTGATGTGAACCTGGCTCCAGCCTATGTGGTGCTTAGGGCGTTCAAAACTGGCTCTGTTTGTTCAGTCAACAAGCCTAAAGGACCCATACTTGAATGTTTTTTTTTTGCGTGTAGATTGAGGGTAAAGTGCTGCAAAGAATCAAAATTTAAGGAGAAAAAGAAATTGTGAAGAAATTGGCTAGTGTGAATTTGGTACTATTTCAAAATGTGTGATGCCTTCCCAAATGTTACTGCTATCATGTGTCCTCTGCAGTCTTAGATTGATTTGGTCATCTTATTTATGTCCCCTAGGCGAAGCTTTTCAAACATGGAAAACGAGATGACCTCCTACAGTATGGTAGGTTCCCTTTTCCCTGTTATATTTGTAATAAATGAAGACTTTTCTCTCTAATCTCCACGTAGAGGTCAAAGCAAAAACAGAATATCCTGAACAGGAGTTATTGGAGCGTGTGATTGTCACAGTCATAGTCTTTGTTCAGTTGCTTTTGCTTGTGGTAACAGAATTATTTGTGTTCACAAATCTTTATCTAAATGTCCTGTGCCAGAGGGGAGAAATTTAAATGTAGACATCGAGTGATACTTCCCTTTAAAAAATACAACAGAGTTTTCCCAAACATGAATGTGTTTTTCTTTGATATGCTATCCAGTGCACATTTCTGGCTACACATGGCACTTTCTGTAGAGACAGTGCAGTCGTAGCTGGCATGTTAACCTCATCAATGGCAGTTTCATTAGTTGCATACACAGGTACACCGTGTTATGCAAACATACTATATGTAAATATTTAAATCTTTGAATTGTCAACATAGTTTCCAACCAGAAGGCATGGAAATATATCTATCTTAGCCTCTAGTCAGATACCTCCAAAAATATGTATTCCTGTATAAATTTGTCAGTGTATTTGTTATAACAGTATTACAACAGATAATATTGATGTCCTTATTTGTTTCCCAGCTCCTACAATTATGCAGTGTCTGGAGCAGAAACATCTATCAGAGAGCAGCCAGGCCATGCTGAGGAAGCTCGGTGTCAAACTAATCCAGAGGCTTGGCCTCACCTTCCTGAAGCCACGTTTGGCTGCTTGGAGGTCAGACATAATACCAGCTAACTATATCAAATGTTGTAAAAACTAGGTCTCCAGCCAGTGTCAGCTGGCACAATGTTAATCTTTATAACACATTGATACACAACGAAATTCAGTGTGTGTTTGCAGAAAACTTAAGTTTGTTAGATGTAAAACATGTGTACCATCAATGTAAAGAAACAAAGTGATTCCCATAACATAATTGTGGCTCCCTGTTGGGAATTTCTTACTATCAGGTTTCTTTCCAGCTAGTTTTTCATAGAGAGTAATGTCATATGTGTCACAACACAATTTATGTCATTTAGTGAAACAGAAGCACAGAGCTGAGTGCCTTAAAAAGCACATGTTTTTCAGGTACCAGAGAGGCAGCCGCTCCCTAGCAGCAAACCTCTCCATGTCCCAGTCTACTGCAGTCACTGCTGCTGTAACTCCTGAAGTGGAGACACAAGAACGGGAGGAGGACTATGACATTCCTGAGGAAGTGGAGACGGTTATTGGTCAGTTTCAGCCTCCACTCAGTTTAAAAAGTTTGTTATTGCAATACCTCTGCTCAGGAAATCTAATTTGCATGTTATTTTACAGAGCATCTGCTGATGGGACTGAAAGATAAGGAGACAATAGTGCGCTGGTCTGCAGCAAAGGGGTAACAATCTGTTTATATGTCACCAGCAAACCTGAACTGTTAACATCCCTGTTGCTACTTGTCTTTGGTATTCTTTATGTCACATACTCTGAAAGAGTTTATGTGTAATCATCTGTTTTATTTAACCCTTCAGCATTGGGAGGGTGACTGGGAGGCTTCCCAAGGAGCTGGCAGATGAGGTGGTTGGATCAGTGCTGGACTGCTTCAGGTAAGTTCATGCTGGGGGCATATTGGCTCTCTCCATCAGTCACGCTATGCCATTTATCATCTCTTATATGTTTTTTAGTTTTTTTCAAAATACCTGTCTGTCACACAGGGACAACTTTTCAAGCAGGCCCATATTCCACTAACATGATCTTAACATGACATGTGTTTTTGTGTTTTGACCTGTGTTGTGTGTGTTCTTTTTCAAGCTTCCAGGAAACAGACAATGCTTGGCATGGAGGCTGCCTGGCGCTGGCAGAACTTGGTAGGAGAGGTCTGCTGCTGCCTTCCAGATTGACAGATGGTATGTGTCCACAAATTCACATTGAAATAGTTATCACAAGATACATGTAAGAAAGTAAATTTTTGTTATTTATTTATTCAACATATTTACATTTACATTACATTACCACGTCTTCCATTGTAAACTTTCTACAATACAAAAAATGTCCATATTTAAATATTAAGAACCCTTATAAAAATGTCAAGTGTGAGAACAAGTGTGAGAACAAGACACAATATGCACATACCTGTGACAACAAGTCTTTATATTTAACAAGTGTTTTTTTTTTACATTTGACATTGTGACAGTGCTGTTATAGACATATCACATCTGCTCCTGCTAGAATAATCAAATCTTTCAGTGCTTAACATTTTAACATTGATGTTCAATAAGTTGATCTGTTCATGTTGAAGCTTGCACTGGTGAAGGTTGGCGATATTCTGTCTTTATTACCAAATATTATAACAATCAGAGTTTAGTTATTAGCAACAACGAGCTCTCCTCCTCAGAGCCCGCCCCGGTGTTTTTGCTCTCTTGTTTGGTTTATGGCAGTTGCTTTTAGCCTGGCCACTGTTTGCTCTCTTCAAGCTCTTTGCCTTAGCCTTGGTTGTGTTCTTGGTCTTCTCTGGAGAGCAAGGACTTCTAGCGTCTGTGTAATCCTCCGAGGGCCCGCCTGCAGTGATGAAGTCGCACGAAGAGGCAGCAGAGCTTGCGATGGCTAGCTGACAGAGTGCCAGTGCTGCAGTCTGCCTCTGGTCACATGGTTCTTCAACCAGCTCAGCGTCTGGCCTCTGCTGAAGATCTTCTGAAGTGCTTGGGGCAGAGCTGTGTACAGGGCTGCTATAAGAAGCTCGCAGGCTGAGGTTCAGAGGCAACTCTTCACCCTTTAATTTCTCTGTGTCTAAACACCTCAGTCTGTGGCCAGATGGACTTTTTTCTCTGTCCTGGTTCCTTGTTGAGAGGTTGAGGGGGGCCAGATCTTCTCTGTTGTCCTCATTATCTTGTTCTGATGTAGTTTCAGGACATTGCTCAGAGACGGACGTAGAGGAATATCTGTTTCTCTCAGCTGATCTGAAAGAGACAGGCCAAAATAAAGAGTTAAGACTGACTACCATAACTGCAAACACAGTATACTGCAGCTCAATTAAGCCAAGAAATAAAGATTTCTTTCTTTTACTTACCCTCCATCCACATGCAGAATTCTTAACTGCAGCAGGCTTTCTGCAGACTCCTCTTGTCTTAAGTCAGTTTTGATGGGTTGCATGGCTGTAGCTGTGTGTCCTACTTGGGTGCTTGTCTGTGACTCACCCTTGGTGGTTTTGTGCTCAGCCTCTGTGTCTTTCTGGATGATGTGTGCATGACTGGGTCTGTCAGGGGACCCCGAGGCTGAACAGCCCTCTTTAGGGCTCAGCCTGGTTTCCTTGTCTCCACTTTGCCCGTGGTTGCTCTCCTCTTGTGTAGATGTGTTGAGGCTGTTGTGACTGGGACGTGAATGCATGTATAAGTCATAATCCTTAGGTCCAAGGGCTGGGCCATACAAATCCAAAGGAAGATATCTGGGTCCTGTAATTGGCATGGAGAGCTCATGGGGTCTGTATAGGGTATAATGCAGAGGGGGTCCAGGGTGAAGAGGGTGGCAGTATCTGTATGGGTATGGGGGAAAGAGGGAAGTGTGAGGTGAGGCAATAGGTTGTGGTACCACAGGCCTCTGGGGATCCATAAACTCTGGCCGGAAAGAAGGAGAGTTTGGCTCATTTGCATGGGGGTTTCCTGGGAGGTAGTATGGTGGATACAGGGTCCGGTCAGGCAGGAGATATGGAGAGTATTCAGGAACTATGCGAGGGGGGAATGGTTTTAAGGGAATGGATGATGAAATCGGGCCCCATGGGAAGCCTGGGTGGTTGAAAGTGGGAACAGGTGCTTGCGAATCCTCTGACTGCTGCACAGATGACTTGAAGGCTTCTGCTCCGTCACTTTTGGGCGTGACAGGGTAGAAGGCAGATGGGCGCGGCAGAGTCTTGGCCTCATTGCTCTCCCTGTTCTCTCTCTCTGTTACTGTATTTGATTTTGTCACACTCTGGCTGTCTTTATTGACTGGACTGTCACACCCAACATCTACTTCTTCTGTGTCATCTCTGCTCTCAGCTTTGTTCTCCTCAGCTTCCAGTTTCTCAGTACTATTGTTCTGGACTGCCGGCGGGGGGCTTGGACAATCCTTAGATTTGACAGGGACTCCTTTTACTACAGCCTTGACCTGTCGGGCTGTTTGCCCGTTTTTCTGCGACATCAGGGAGATGGAGTTTTTACACAAGTTGTATTTCATGTGGTTGAAGAGGTGGGACTTTTCGTTGCAGGTGAAAGGACATTGGAAACACTGGTACTTGAAGGGCTTGCCTGGCGGTCTGGGAATGTAGTGTGGCCTTTTTGGTTTGCGTTCCTGAGCAGTTTCCATCTTGATGCACGTTTTCTGAAAGAAATATACAGCACATTGCAGGGGCATTAGTAATGACGCTAAATCATATAAGAGACTTGTGAATCATTGCAGCTTTTGTACCAGATGCTCACTGAGCTGACTGTCAAGTAATGAGGCTAATAGAGTTGTTTGACTGGTTCAGGTGGAGAGTGGGTCTCATTGGAATGTTTTTCTCTCAGTGTTGCTTTAGCTGCTCGGGGAGAAAAAATCTCTAACTGCACACAACACTGCTCCCTCAGGCTAATGTATTTCTGCAACTGTTAGTTCACACTGGGTTAGACACCAAACAGAGCTAAATATGAAAACCTGTCTACTGTATGCAAAAATGTACCCACATGTTTGCATAGGTGCACTCGTGTCTTAGTGTGGTTTTGGCTGATTGGCAGCAGCTTACAAACGCCTCTACTTGGCCTGCATGTTCACATGTCTATCTGTTCTGATATCACTCCAATCATCTGTCCTGCAATGTTAGAGAGACGCTAGGGCACTAGGTAGGCAGGTGTTGGGCAGACTAGGCTCTTACTAACACAGACCTGGAGGGCATGCAGAGACTTGCTTTCTCTCTCAGCCTTACTAAACTCTATGCTGTTGGCGTGGGAACCACCAGCCACCTGCTTCCCATGACTACACCTGCGGGATGCACTCAAGCTCCCAAACATCATCATCATTGGATGATCTCACCAGCTCTGGAGATACAGGAGTATGAGAAGTAATTCTTTAATAATTTTCCATGCAATGTGCCGGCAAGCATGAATAGTAATAGTTCAAACTAGCCATTTTAGTAAAACTGTGCAGTAGGTGGCATCTGAAACATTTCAGGTTCCCTTTTGAAATGAAACATCACCTAAAGCTGTGAGTTAAGTGTTGCTGGGCGCCGCGTGGAGGAACCTGCTTGTCATGCACTGTCGCAAGAAGTTGTCACTCAAGTTTCTGTCCAACTGTAGTAGCACGCAAAGCCACTCCCTTCTTAAGATGTGAAATTCATTCGAAAATCCCTTTGAAAAGTGTATTTCTTCACTGAATATAACCCAGCCAAAACCTTTTATTTAAAAAAATATATATATTTGGTTCCTGTGAGCTCATGTGATGTGTTTCTTTTTTAATTTACACCAGTCTAATTATATAAAATTGATTGTTAAAAATGTGTCTAAAAACAAGGTTATGTTATTTAACTAAGTATCTTGAACTTTTTTAGAAGGTCTTCTGCAGAGGCCAGGTGTTTTCAGCATTACGTGTGCATCAGTTGTGGCAGTGCAAGCAGGAGCTAATTAAAATCCATAGGTAACAGGTGCATATGTAGCATATACCTACCCTAAATGCACCCTACAAACTAGTTAACAGTACCTTCACAAACCACTTTCTTTTCCAATAACAGAATGGCGTTGACAGAATGCTGTAAATAAGTAAATGTAATTTAATGCTGCTTCCTTGTTAATGAAGGAAGAATAAAGAAAAGAAAAAAATTACCTGCTCTGGTTGTGTCAGTCTCTCTCTCTCCAGAGTATTCAGACTGCAGAGAGCCGCTCCACAGTCCTCAGCCAGCGTTAGTATCTGGTCAGGACGTTCGCTCCAATATGTGTTAAAAGTTCAGAGTGAGTTTGTGAATGTGTGCCGATGGTGCATGTGTGGGCTGTATTTGGTGATGTTAAGTTGTGTGGTGAGTTCCTCTCTCTGAGGTGTTGTCTCACCAATGGGCGGGGCTTCAGCCCAAACAGCAGGGCCCTCAGGCAACATTGATGTACCTGATATTACTCAAGCCTCAAGCGATGATTTACATGATGGGGTGGTGTGGGGGCTCTCACTCTTTCTTCCTCTTTCCTGCTCCATTTCTGTCTTTTGTGGAAATGACCACAGAGGCCTCATTCTTCAGTAACTGCGAATAACATGTTGATATACATCAATGCCTCAAGTTTCAAGTGAAGTTAAGTAGCAAGCTGGCAAGATCAACATGACATTTGCATACTTGCAGGTAAAATTGGTGCTGATCTTATGTAGTGTTACCTCACTTTTTATGTGAGCAGTGTTCAAGGAAACTAATGCAGTGTTACAGATGTATAACTTTTACTAAATGAGCTGGCTTTATTGCTAACACTTACCGTCCAAATTATAACCATGTTGTACTTTCTTTCCTTGATTTACATACAAGTACCAGTTACTAAATGACTGTGTATGAGAACACACTGATGTTCTCACAGTGGAAAAGGAATAGGTGGGCAGGTACGAGCTTGCATTCAGTTCAGATTCAAATGGTCTTATACTGGAAATTGATAATTAGTCATGTCATTGTGCTGCCCCCTAAAAGGCACTCAGGTTTTTCTTGTGGATGATAATGGAAATCAGACATTTCAAATTCTCTGAATAGTCGATAGCACTTTTCTGCTGCTTTCTTAATGTGCTGCCAAAGGGTTTCTTTAAATGCGTGTAAACCATAACATTAATAAAATCTGAAATGCTTACCAGAGTTTAGAGGCTCAGCGTATTGAAAATAAAAATGTTCATGAAAAATAAATGATGCATTCTTCATTATTGTAAAATAGTACAGCCAGCTAGTAGTTACTGGTTTTAATCCAAGGATTTTGGTGTCAGGTGTGAAGCTAAAGTAGTGATATTTGAACTCTCCTTACCACAAAGATTGCATACAGTATATGTAATGTGTTTTTGACATAGCTTTTATTCTTTGATCTTAGTTTTTTTTTTTTTGTTGTTCATCCATTTCTGTCGTCTGCTTGCAGTTGTGCCACTCATTATCAAATCCCTGACCTACGAGGAAAAGAGGGGAGCATGCAGCGTTGGTTCCAATGTGCGTGACGCTGCCTGCTATGTGTGCTGGTCTTTCGCCAGGGCTTACGAACCCCAGGAGCTCAAGCCTTTTGTCACTCCGATTGCCAGGTAACCTTCCTCTTCCTTCCTTTGCCGTAAAACCTTCACACGCATAGATAGCTGCAAAACCACACCAAGAACACGTTTTTATTGTTTCAGTGACATAAGAGTGAATCTTATGTTGATAAGTGGCCCAAATGATTCATTTCACAATTAATATGCCTGTAATGATACTTCACTCAGCTATAAAAAAAACAACTGTACCTATTTTCTGATGTGCTCCCATTTTAATTTTCTCTTGCTGCTGTTTGTTTTTAATGCAAACTCAGCATTTCCTCCTTGTGTATGCATTGCCGTACATTTTCACAGCATTATTTACAATAGCATAACATCACCGGTATGCCACCCTCAACGACATAATCCCTCCTCTTTCCCGACAAAGAAGGAAAATATGGGTTCAGATATGAATAGAGCTGCAATCCATTAACATATTTTTGCATGTACTGATATATCTGTGATAAGCCCAATATCATCCAATAATGTCATCCCATCGATATATACATACTCTTTAAGGTTGCAGCTCATTGTGAATTTGATTCTCATTGTAATTTGCATAGAAGCTGCATGACTTGCCTCTAAGCAGTTATTTACTGCCTTAAACCAGTTTTTCTGTGCCATCAATCTTTCATGCCCCCACATCACCAGCAGATAAACCTGTGTGCTGTTTTTCTTTTTTTTTTTTGGTCAACATATGAAAATAGGATTCAGTACTTGTATAGCTTAATTACACAGACATGTCATTCTAAGATTATGTTATCAAAAGACAATCATCACATTGTGTCTGACTCCAAAAGTAATTAATAGTAATTTCACTTATGAATGACAATCATTTCTTGGAAACATGCTTTTCCCTGTCAACGTTTTCTCTTTCTATGAAACTTTTCCTACTGCCAGGCAGTACATGCTTTTGGTCTTCTTGTGGCTCAGTGACAGCTGTTCTTTTGTATAAATAAATACTTGTTCCTGTGCGCCCTGTCTGACACACTAACGATATACCCCATGATTTCACAGCCGCCATATCACAAAAAAAGATTCCACACTCATTCTTGTTGGGAAAGTCAGTTGTGAACTAAGTGAAGTTACAAAGCATCAGCAGTGAGCTCGGAGGATATTTTGGGATGTATGCTCATTTTGATGGCGTCACAACAACCAGGAAGTGTTTCTAAGGTCCTTGTGTGATGACTGCATAGAGACAGTGAGTCAGTAGAAATAGTGAATACATTTTGTTCTCAAATAAAAACATCTAGTTGTGGAACTAAATTGTAAAACTCCCTATTTTTATAATTGTAGCAGTAGTTGCAGATTAGTATTAAAATCTGTGTACTAAAGAATATTAAAGCTTTTGCCTTTGCTTCACAGACAAGGAAATCATAATAAAATAAATGTATAGACCTAGACATGCAATATATAACATTGCTGGCTTCATCTGTCTGTTAAAGTGATGGCTTTTTGTCGTTTAGATACAGTTGACTTTTACATTAATGTTCCTTACGGCTTTATTCAGGCATGTCTGCACATTTACAGAAAGAAGGAAAGAGCTGCATGCTAGCGTGATATTTGGCAGAGAGGGCGAGAGAGATATGCATCAGTTCCATCATTTACCGTTATTGGAGAGGGAATTCTGCTCCCTGTTTTGTAATATCCCACAGTGTACAAGCATTGAATGACATGGTGTTAAGTTACAAAACGCTGCTTTCTCTCTCTCTCTCTTTTTTTCACTCTCTCTCTCTCTCTCTCTCTCTCTCTCTCTCTCTCTGCGTGTTTTACTTTGTGCTCCTGCAGCCTTTACGTTAATCTGATGGCATTCAATTCAGACTTGTGCTGTGTTGGAAATATTGCCAGGTCCGATCTAGTAAGACTGCCGTCAAGACTTATGCGTAAAAGTGAACAGGTTGCTTATTCAGACACGAGACCGACATGTTAAATTGCCGTCCGATTATCGTAAAGGGGTGCATGTCTGAAAGGGGTTTATGATTTATCTGACTCAGATCTCCAGAGTATAACTTCTGTTTTTTGTTTTGGATCAATAAACGTTTTACTATTTACTATTAAAGTTTTACTATTTACTATTTTAAGTTTGCTGCAAAGCTGTAGGTACTGGACAGAAATCTCTGTCTCTTTTGGTCTATAGGCTAGAATGCAAAATGGCTAAGAAGGCCTTGCTCCTGGATCAGAAACTGGAGCCAGCCTTAAAAGAGTGACATTGAGTAACTTGTAAATCTAATCGACAGCCAGTGTAGAGAAACAAGGCTGCAATATCATCCAATGACGTGCGTTCAGTCTTTGTCAATAGTAACGGTTTGCCTCCTCCTTGATCTCTTTTCTCTCGGTGTGCATGTATAGACCTGTGGCCTCTGACTGTGCAGACCAGCTCTGCAGTGTCAGTTTGAACCCCTGCGACTACCATTATCATCAGCAGTCGCGACAACACCCTCTCTTTCCCTAGCCTACAGGATTGCCAGGTTTCGCCTGTTGCTGTAGGTTTCGGTCGCCGTTTGGCAGCAATGCTCAGACAAGCTGGTTCCTGCTCTATTCCTCACAGCTTGATGACATTTACAGAAAACTCACTTTTGTGAATGTGGGACTAAGTGACTTGACACACACATCATCTGCTTACACAGTTACAGTCACACTGTGTACTTATTAATTGTAGCAGCCGCAGACATAATTCAGAATATCCTTTAGGGCATTATCCAGAGTGCAATCAGGACTATTTTTTGTTTCCAAGCCCTCAGGGCAGGGGCACTTTGTGAAGCCAAACTGGGGCAGTTAGTAAAGCTCCAGATCTGGGTCTTGCTGTTTGAAGGCAGGGAACATGGGAGGAGGGCAAACAAGGCCAACAGCAGTTAGTCAAGGCTGTCACTGTGATGTATAAGTGGGTTGGCCCCCCTTCAACAACTGACATTCACACCCTCCTGACACTTGTACAGTGGAGGGATGCTGAGGTCAAAACACAATCAGACAACTTCCAGTATCACAGGGGAGTCATGGTTAATCACGCTGTGCGTTTACCTAATGTGCTGGGAAACTGTGCACAGCACCCAAAGTCACTTTCGTGGTGCTGATGTAATCTAGACTCTAGACATCACTTTAATCTGTGTCATTTAGTCTGAGTCTTTAATAATTAAAGATTATTAAAGATATTGATTCACTGTTGGTGCACTGTAACAGGACAGAGGTTAGTATCTCAGTAAAGGAAATGACGGAGACAATGTGCGTAAATATGTGCCAATTTTTCCAAGCTGCACAATGATTGTCAAGTCAAGTTTATTTTTGAGCCCAATATCACAATGTATGTCTCAAAGAGCTGTACTTAAAATAAAACAATAATGAGCAACAATAAGTGAGATAAACTACATATAAAACATTATAAACAAAATAGTTTATATATTTAAATATATATATATATATATAAAGTGAGGTAGAATACAACAATATGCAATATGCACATACAACTCCTGTACATTTATACCTGGATACACACTTATACAAAAATGTGTAACATACAGTACATATACATAACCATGGGCGGATGAAACTGAATATAAGCTGGATAACCGTAGTTTAGTAGTCAAATGTGTCATGCAAATAAATATTGAAATAGTTAACTGTCAAAAAAAAAGCGACAAAGCAGCAAATTTTACACTTACACTTACATATCTATGATACATGCTGATTTTTTACATTTGATTACGATCACGTTAGGTTGTCTGACCATTAAACTTTCATTTTTAAGCATTCTGTGACTGAAAACACTTAACTGTTAAAGAAATACTTTCTTCATTTCATTCACTGGACAATTCTAGGTACAAGTCTTTTATCAGATAATTTATACAATTCTCCAATCCATACTTTGTGTTTCTCTCTGCAGTGCTTTGCTGATCACAACTGTGTTTGACCGAAATGTCAACTGCCGCAGAGCTGCCTCTGTAAGTTCTCTGGTCAACATCCTAAGATTGCTTAACTAAAGATATACAGTTACATGACAGAAGTTCATTTTTATGTCTCATTTTGTCCCAGGCTGCCTTCCAGGAGAATGTCGGCAGACAGGTTTGTGACCGCAGCATTGACTACATGTGCATTATGACTAACAGAATTACTGTGATTTGAAGTTTATTTGCTGCCAAATATCCAGGTCTTGCTCAAACTTGCCTTGTTATTAAAATCTTTTGAAGCAAAGAAATAGCCTCCCAGTACGGTTACAGGGAACCTGCAAGCATTTGACTTGCCAACAGTGCTTTAGCCATAAATCTCTCTTAAAATCTTAGGTCATTACTTGAATTTAGATCACTTATTTCCCATCTCAGATTCATCTGCTCAGTGTCAAACAACATGGACCATTTTTACACAATGCACTGAAAACGTCTCAGCTATTTGATGCTTGCTTGTGTCTCAATAGGGGACATTTCCTCATGGTATTGACATCGTAACTGCAGCAGACTACTATGCTGTTGGGAATCTCAGCAACTGCTATCTGAACATTAGGTAAGAAACAGTGTATTTTACACATTGGCAGTTCTTAAGGCCATTTACTTCAGCAAATGCTTAGGACAGTATAATTGTTATAGCAGCCTAAACAATAAAGTGGGTTGGCAACAGACTGACAAAGCACAGATTTTATTTAAGATCTAGTTTAACTTGGTGTCATCTGGTAGGAAATTATCTCTGTGCAGAGGGAGTGACAAACAAGTCCAACTTCATGGCTGAACTTGTGGCCAAAAGATTTTCTTCCCCTCCTTCTGTTCCACCGGCCTCTGAGAAAAATACACTCAAGTCAAAGGAGTGTAGTGTGCAGACGTCATTACACAATTTCTGTTTTTTTTTTTTTTTCCTAAGTACCCAGAAATGTGCAGCTTTTTACCAAACACAACTAGCCTAAATGTTGCAAATTGTTTAGTTTAACTAAGTTAATGTGGCACCAAAGCAAAGCTATCAACTGGGGGTGATATTACACCCCAAATATGCAGCTCTAAGCTCCTAAATACCTCCCAGAACATAGCCATTGCTTATGTTGCTATAAATGTGGAGGTTACTGCATACAGCCAGTTTTATCCATGATTTGTTTTGCTGTTTTAACCTGAATTTAAAAGCCTAACCAGGGACCGGGGCTGCAAATTAGATTCAGCCCTATATATAATACATCTGTTGCTTTGCTTCTCCCCATGTAACAGTGTTTATCTGTATGGTCCCTGTTGAGTAAACACAAACCTGGTTATCTTGTGAAGAATATTTGTTCCAATTAAATGCATGCATTTCTGCCACCTTCGTACATACACATCTGCCATGTAAGGAATGATGTGTGCATCAAAAACCAACACAGAAAAGCTCCGACCCTTTCAGTGTCACTACCAGCAGAGCAAACATTCAAGCAGTGAAAATGGAGAAAGATGCTAGCCTCGGGGTATGACTGACTATAGAACTGCACAAGGAACAAGGCAAATAGAATAAAGATGTAGAAAATGAGAGATGGCTGAAATTGATTTTTCCCCCACGTTTGAATGGTTACAGAGACATGTCTGAAGCTGCTATTAATTTCTTTGTTGATATTAGCAGCTATGCAGCTAACGCTTTCTTTTTTGTTCTCAAAGTGTCTACATAGCTAGTTTCCCAGAGTACACCAAGGCCATGATAGATCATTTGATAGCTATGAAGATCAACCACTGGGATGGGTAAGTACTTGCATTGACCTGTCCTCATGAATGTTACCAAATATGAGGATAGTAGTTACACAATACTATTTTCTTTATGTGTGTTTTGCAGTGTGATCCGAGAGCTCTCCACTAAGGCACTCCACAACCTGACGCCTCAAGCACCTGATTATATTGCAACAACAGGTACACAATGTCGCCTTACCTGTTCCCCGGGCAATAGAGAAAGTAAATTGCTCATGAGAAATGCCTTTTGGAAATTGACTGAAACCTATAATTATTGATCATGAGTAGATAACTGGGTAGCTCTTTCTTCCTTATTGTTTTCAGTTTTACCACAGCTGTTGCCCATGGCAGTGGGTATTGACCTCCACGGTCGCCATGGAGCCATCCTGGCATGTGCAGAGATCACACACGCTCTGTACAAACTGGGCCTTCAGACCAACAGGTAGACTTTAAGTACCCAGTCAATGGAACATTAAGTTAGGGGAAGATGTCCTCGTCCATACTTTTGACATATTTTTTGACATAAAACGTCTACCTTCACAGCATTTTAATATGCTGTGAAGATGAGCTTCTCGTAAGCGTTTGGCATGATGTGAAATTTCACATGTATGTATGTAACACAATATATCTGCTGATGATGCAGCTACCATCAAAAGAAAAAGAAAGACATTTGTAATAACAAATACAGTTCAGTGGTAAGAAGTGCACCTTTAGGTAATAAGATAACTCCCTGTATTTGTCCTACAGGACTGTGGTGGACATCATTTCTTCAGAATGTGTGGATGCATTAAAAAACATTCACCAGAGGGTAGGTGTACCTCGAGGAGCTAAATAAAAATGTTGTTTCAAGTTGAATAAACTGTGGCCATAATGTCCTCTGCTGCTGATGTTTATTTGTTAACTTACTTTCAGCTCAATGACAGAAAACAGTACAGGTAGGCAGAAAGACTATTTGATTTTTCATCAGCAGTGTGGTAAGAAAAAAAAATCAAAATGTTGTTTTGGCTTCATATTAAAAGTATGCTTTTTTGTAGGGGTTTTGGCGGAGAGCTAATGAGGCCAGCAAGTAAGTCCAAAAGCAAATAAGAAAGTGGCTTTCACAAAGTATTTCAATGGTTTTAATGAGTTGTTTTAAGAAAGACATAAAGTGCAATGCAATTGTTTTCATGATACAATAGATGTGATCAGTTTTTTCATCTTTTCTACAGTGTGCAGTCTTATAGAAAAGCTGTCCCTGTCAAAAATGCCATTCAAGAACGACCCTGTAATCAGTAAGTTAATTCTTTTAAACAGTTGCTATTATGCTTTTAAATGTTTGTATTTCATTCAACATCTTGGCTAAAAGTCTCTAATCTGGTGACACTGTGTTTCAGCTGGCTGGCAGTGGCTTATTGACGACACCATAAAGACTCTTCATCTTGTTTCTAGTGGTGTGAAGGATGTCGTTATGGTAAGCTTAAATAAAATGGAAGTAGCATCACGGATCAAGGTGAATTACCTGCCAATTAAATACTAGTTAAATGTTATATATCCACAAAGAAATGTAGATCTCTGCCAGTAGTTTAACGGAGTGGCCGCTGCACTTAAGAAATTCAAATTAGCAAATACACGCAATGTGTGTTCATTTGGTACATTTCAAAACTGTGGAAGACTGCCACTATTTGTTTATAGAATACTGCTCTTCATTCAGAGAGACTATTTGTTGTTTATTTGTTGACCTTCATCCTCTTTGTCTGCAGGTTGCAGTGGTGTCGGCCTTGTCTGCCTTGTGTGAGGAGTACTACCAGGCCGAGCCGGGCCAGGCTGACTCACAAATGCAGGGTGAGTTGAATGTCATTTCCTCGTTCCACTACTTATACTGTATGTCTGAATTTGAAAGTAATCTCTGCATGGTGTGTGTGTTTGTGTGCACATGTGTAGATGTCCTGATATCTCAGTACATTGAAGGGCTGAAGAGTCCACAGATGCTCACTCGTTGTGGATCTGCCCTCGCTCTTGGCTGTCTGCCAAGATTTATGATCCATAGCAAACTGAAGCAGGTGTGTCCGGAGGATGTGTACATTTTCTAGCCATTTTACATCTCACTGCCTCAGTATTTTGGTATAAGTGTGTGTGTGTGTGTGTTACTGTGATAGATCCTCGAAGGCCTCCAGCAGATGTGCTCTGTCAGCCAGAAGGAGGGGAGTTTTACAGAGGCGAGGAGAGATGCAGTCAGAGCAATTGCTCAGTGAGTATCCATATATATTCTTATCTTATTTAGTTGTTATGGTTCAGACGTGTGTCGTGACGGCCCCCTCTGTCTCTCCTCTGTTTTTTGTCTCGCCTGTCTGCTAGTTTAACCGCGTAGTTGTGTGCTGTGTGTAACAGTAATGCTAAAATAAACAGTTGACTGACTATACCTGCAGGACCTGAATGACATGTCCATCCATTTGTTTCTTTTGCATATTTCCTCAAAATTAAAAAGTTTTCATTTCCCCAGTTTATCAGTAACTGGATCTCCTCTGGCAGCCCTTTGAGTCTGTTTTTTTTTTTTTTTTTTTAAATATGTATTTCTTTTTCATCCTTCATCAGAGTGTGTGTGAAGGTGGGTGTTTGTGCCCACGGCTCCCCAGACTCGGCTCTGTGCTCTGAGAATGTAGCAGAGGTGTATGGCGCTCTGCTCAACAGCATGAACGACTACACGACAGACAGCAGAGGCGACGTAGGGGCCTGGTGAGTTAACTTCCTCGTCAACACACAAACCTTCACAGCTCACACACATGCTCTTTTAATTTGCCTCAGGGATTAGGAGTGCTCCACCACCTGAGGCCTCTGGTGTTTTTCTGTCCTTCCATCTAGGGACACAGACATGACATACATACCTAGTAGCCCCAGGCCATGCACACCAGGAATGTCACCAGGCTTGTCATTTGTCACAACATGGGATGGGCTGCTTCTTTCATGCTAATCTTTTTCTTTCCTTCATTCTTTCTTGTGAATCTGTTTTCCTCTTTGCTCACACGTCCTTATCTCTCCTGTTACTGTTTTCTTTCTTTCAAGCCCACACCCACACAGGGACAGATTTCTCTCTCTTTTTCATCTATTACAACGTAAATGTTCTTCAATCTGTCTTTGCCTGAAATGTTTCCCAATAGGCCAATAATCAGGAGCTCCACTGGGTGGCCTGTGTACCTGTTTCAGGGTGTGACTTTTGAATGAATGCCATGATTAACATTTCACATAAACAAATTGTGCCCTGCAGCCATGAAGCTAATTTGACTATAAAACTGGCAAATGCAGTGACACTGAAATACAGTCTTCAAATGATGGCGTGTGTCCTTGGGCCAGCTTGTGTTTGTATTTGTACGTGTGCATCATGTATGTTTGAATCAGACTATTTGTTTCTTTTGTGACCAAATATTCCTTTTTATTTTTTCTTACATTTATTATGGAGAAGACATTACATATGAATATCAAGTAACTGAAATGTGTTGACATAACAAATCTACATCTATTCACTAAGTTAATCATATGCATTATAAATGTAAATACATTCACATAGAGACATGGAATGAAATACAAAAATAAGTGAGCATCAGAATAAGCATCAGATTATTTCTAAGGAGCTGCTTTAATAGCTTATTAAGGTCATAATGACCCAGGTCAATGTAAGGTAGATTCCATGTCATTTCAAGCATAAAGTCTTTATTCTCTCTGCTATGTGCTCAGGGTGAGAGAGGCAGCAATGACCAGTCTGATGGATGTGACTTTGCTTGTGGCCAGCAGTGCTCCGGAGATCCTTTCGCCAGACCTGTGAGTAGCAAACTGAAAACTCGGATTAACGCCAACTCTTAGCTCTTTTTTATTAACCTTACCATACAGCTAGAGAAACTTGTCATGTTACCAGCAGGTGGCCATTGTCACTCAGTCTCAGACTTGTTGTTTGTTCAGTGATTTGAGTAATCTTTGGATGTCACTTTAATGTCTCAAGGTGTGGCCAACTTGGATCATGTAGGTTTTGTAATTATAATAGAGGAGCAGGACATTTATTTTCGCATCATGGTACAACTCACACCCAGCATTGCCTTTGGGCTTATTCATAGTATAAGACTGATGAATTCATGTTAATTGTTAGCCATCTTTTATCTTTGTCACCAGAACCCTTGCTAAAAAGTTAGAAAACAGTAGCAGATTTGGTGATTTGTTGATACCTTACTGAAGTTTAGTGAACCCTGCATGGATTTCTGATTTCCTCTGTATGCAGGGTGAAGTGTATGATGCGCTGCCTGGCCCAGCAGGCAGCAGAGAAGATTGACCGCTACAGAGCCCACGCTGGCAACATCTTCCTGCGCCTCCTCCACAGCACGGAGCCTGCAGTCCCTCACATCCCCCACAGGGAGGAGCTGTTGGGCATTTTTCCTGTGTGAGTCACTCCTGCCCTCAATTTGCAGCTCATCTAGCACCATTACAAGCAGTTGCAGTGATTTTAACCAGGCTTTTATGTCGGAGCCTTTTGTCTGTTTCTGCAAATAAACATAAAATGTGAAAGTTTGATGTGAAACAATTGTATGTGCAACAACTTGTGATATTTGTTGATCTTTGACTCCACTTTCTGTGTCTTTCAGTGAGACCTCAACCAGTCTGAACTGGAATGCTCCATCCCAAGCTTTCCAGTATATCACCCAGCTGCTAGGATTGCCTCAGTATCAGTGCCACACCCTGATGGGCCTCACTGTGTCTGTGGGAGGGATCACTGAGTCCACAGTAGGTCACCCATGATGGGAGGAATAGATCCTTGTCAAATCACAGCAGTGTGATGTACTGTGACGGGTGATAAAATGTAAAGAAAAACAAATGCAGACACTTCCATACAGGACACGAGGGTCACTGAATGCTTTGATGAGTATGAATCAGATGCTAAGGCTTTCGCAGTCACCAGATCTCAACCCAATTGGGGTTGGGAGATTTTTGGACCTACGTCTTAGACAGCACACTCTCCAACACACCATCAAAACACCAAATGAGGGAATATGTTTTGAAAGGATGGTTTTCCATCCCTCCAGTAGCGTTCCACAGACTTGTACAATCTATGATGAGGAGCACAGAAGCTCTCATGTTTCCCCACACACCTTATTGTATTTTATAAAACTTCACTTTTACCTAGAGTATAGATTTAGTAGAAGTGTCTGTAATTGCATTCACATTTCAGGGCCATAAACAAGACGTTCACACGATAAAAAAAAAAAATGATGCTGGAATGAGAACATAGTGTGTGGAGTTTAGTTAGAAATAATTGATTTAAGCTTTTTTTTTTTTTTGCCCTTAAGGATGTTTCAACGTTTTACTGCTGGTATGAAATATAGAACTCCTGGAAATTACATATAATAGAGACACTTAATTGTGTATCGTTGTGCTTTGCTCATTAGAAAGCAGGGATACATACAGCTTCGGTCCATTTCACTGTCATCACACTACATCACACAAGGCCTTGTTATTATCAGATATCAGGCTGTGTTAGTTTGACTTTTCTCCAGCTTGTCCCTGCTTGCAATACTGTGGTAACCACCTGAGCTTGAAGCATTGATCCGGATTTATCCAGAACAAGTTGATCTGTCGGTTCCCCCGTGGTACTGGCAGGCGAGAATTTCCCATCAGTGCTAAATAACAGTTTAAAAGCATGCGTGCTACTTTCCACTCCTGACCCCTTGCTCACCATCACTCCGGAGGCTCAGCTGGGGCCCCAAACTGGAATTGATCAAGTTCTCCCTCCTCCTCCAGTATGATATAACCTGCTCAAAGGAATCATTCAAAAAGAGGCCCTGATGGTTAGGTTATTTTTAAATTTTAGTGTTTGTGGATATAATAAGAATAATAAGTTTAAAGCCTATAATAGCAGCAGCGAGGTCAGTAAAGTTGAACTCATCTGCCAGTGGAGGCTGTAAACATATTCCCATAGAGACAATCTGGCTCTCGTCTTGCTTCCAGCCTTTCTTTGCCACAGATACATCCTCAGAGACGGGAAGGACTGATATGTTTGTACAGGGTTGCATGCAGGAAACTGAGCCAATACTGCATCGATGCATGGGCCAAGATTACCATTCTCACACCACAGACACATATTCACAAAGGCCAGAGAGAGAGACTTCCAGGAATTGCCTTGAAGGCCAGCCTCAACGTAGACAGACTATAAGGCCATGGAAAAGCCAAACAGCAGAAAATATCCCAAGTCCCAGGACTGAGAAAAATAATTATGTACCAACAAGTGTTTAAGGACACAAGTATTTCACATTACATAGTTATTGGTAATATGAATTCAAAATGCTTGAAACACATTATTTTGTTTTTAAGTGTAGGTGAGGAAATCAGACACAAAGTTTCCATGTAACTTTGTTTACCTATATCACTTTGCGTTGCTATGTTGCAAGTGTCACGGTTTGACGCATCCTTTCCTGCAGTCTGGTGATAACATCAATTTGACTGTTTTTCTTTCCAAGGCCCTTCAGGTTCACGCTCAGTCACGAATAATGCACACAGTCAAGTTTTTATGAGTTATTTATATTCAAGCCGTCTCCCTTTGCTTCTGTTTTTTGGTAGTGTTTGCTGAGAGAGTACAACATTTTACAGCACGGCAGGAAACCATAACACGTAAAGCAAATCTTTGTAGCTTACTCTACAGCTAATGCCCTCACTTTTTATTTCTTACAAACAGTATAGTGTTTGTGATAGTGATAGTGTTAGATAGTGATAGTGTTAGATAAACAGTCGTAGCTAGCACCCAACCTCACCACAATGAGTGGGTGTGTGTGTGCATTTCAGTCCACCGTTTTAACCTTCAGGCTGCTGCTGCTGCACATTAACTGCTGCTCTCCGCTGCTTCCATTCAGGTGCATTTTTCTTCCCTGTCGTTGTTTGACTATCTGAGAGGGATCCAGGACAATAGTGGTGCTCTGGCACAGTTTGGAGATACGTTGCTGAACATCTTCAGAGACAATCTCCGCAATGACAGGTACACACACACAAACACCCACACCCTTTTTTTGCTTGACCTTGCTAGATGTATTACTTCAGGCCCTTTCCATGATGTGTTAGCCTCGTCTTTTTAAAATCACTTCTTAAAACTTGTCTTTTAAGAGTTAATTGTCTATTCTTTACCTTCGGTTTTATGTCTCATTTTCATTGTTAGTGTTATTAGTACATTAAGTGATTTATTCTTTACAAACACACTTACAAGTCACCAAAAAATAGTTTAATATACTCATAGCATAATATATCCTCTCTGTGACTTAAGTGACAGCCTTTTCTTTTTCTTTTTATAGGGTGTCTATTCCTTTTCTTAAGATGCTAAATCAGATGCTTGCTAACAGCTGCTTCGAAATCTTCACCACCCAAGAGAAGTGAGTGTTGCAACAGCTTTGTTTAAAAACAAAACAAAAAAACAGTCAATGATATCTGTGAGAGCTAAAGTTCTTCTGTCTTTGTTTTCTAAGTCATCAGTTCTGCGTGGACCTTTTGACTCTTTGCAAAGAGTTCAAGAAGACCAAAGATATTTCCAAGCTGCGCGCCTGTGTAGCTGTGTAAGTCTCCATCTCATTGACAAATCTACACATTATATAATGGACTGAGGCAGAAAACACCATCCATGTTGACTGTGCTGTTTGGTGTTTCCCAGCTTCTGTGGGCTGATTCAGTTCCAGGGTGAGGTGAGGAAGAAAGTTTTGTCCCAGCTGCTGATACTACTCTGCCATTCCTTCCCTGTGGTAAGTTCACAAGTAATACTCACCCATCCTTAATAGATGTATAAAACCGCTGACACGCTGTCTTTCAGCATTAAACAACTGCATCCACTGTGGTTTATGGTACAAAATTCACAATCTCCAAATGCCAATGTTATTTGTCTTTAGCCTACTAAAATGGCCAGTAATATGATTGTATTTCATAGCTGTTTTTAGCCACACTAGAGATGTGGCTCAAGGAGTGGCAATGTCAGTCCAAACTGGAATATCTTAACAACTATCGGATGGATTGCCCTGAAAATTTGTACAGACATCCATGGTCCCCAGAGGATGAATCCTAATGGTTTTGGTGATCCTCTGACCTTTCCTCTAGCGCCAGCATGAGGTTGACATTAGTGGTTTTGAGTGAAATGGCTCGACAACTGTTGGATGGACTGACATGAAATTTGATTTGGACATTTATGTCCCCCTCAGGATAAACTGTAATAACTTTGGTGATCCTCTGACTTTTTATCTAGCGCCATCTTCAGGTTAATTTTTTTTTTTTTTCCCATATATTTTGGTTCATGACCAAATACATGCAAAACTTGACATTCCCATCAGCCTCAGCTGTACTTTGTGTTTTGTGCTGATTATCTTAACCAAGATGGTAAACATTATACCTGCTTTCTATCAGCATGTTAGCATTGTCGTTGTGAGCATGTTAGTATATTGAAGTTAGCATTGTGGTCAGCACAGCCTCACAAACCCGCTGTGGCTGTAAACTCTCAGTCTTGTTTGTCTTTTGCTTTGTGTAACAACAGCTACAACATAGAAAAAAACTGTTCCTCTCTTACAACTGTAGATCAGAAAGACCACGGCAAGCCAGATGTACGAGATGCTGCTGACGTACGACGATGTCATAGATCCAGAAGTGTTGGATGATGTCATGACCCTGCTAAGTGATACTAATTGGTTAGTGGTCTCATTGGATGCAGTGATTAAATATTCTGTTATTGTTAAATGATTTTGGCATGTATGTGACACATTGTGCTGGGTGTCTGTTCCAGGGAGAGTGACCTTGCCACAGTTCGGACCCCCAGGAATCAGCTTTGTGATTGGTTGGGAGTCCCCAGGCCACAGGTGCTTACCAAGGTAACCATTTAGCTGACATGGGTGAGAGTTAAGTGCTTGATAGGATTTCTGTAGGCAGATACAAACAGCAAACTTTTTATTTTATGTTTTATCACCTCCAACCCTAACCACTCTCTTTCATCCGCAGAGCCCCGTCCAGGTTTCCTGATCACTTGTATGTGAAAACCAGCTGCTAATAATGTACCTGGACAGCATGCTGTAAGAATTAAGAATGACCTGTGCTGCTCTTCTGAAGCTGCCCTGTATCAATTGGTCTGTTCATCTACCAAAAAACAACATACGAAATAAATCACAAGACATGACAATAAATGGTTGAAAACCTCAGTTATTTCCCCTGTTTTGTTATTATTACAACAAAGTTCTTGCACACCAGAGCGTTTTTTGACAGGTGCATCAGATCAAAAACTCTGATTGTGATAAACTGAAAAATTCAGCACACTGTCAATCACTTGTACTCACTTTGTTAACGATGTCTGATTGCCTGATTAAGGTCTGAACATCATTAGTAAAGTTTGTGAAAATAATCATCAGTGTGCTGGATGTTTTGTTTTTGTCTGTATAAAGCTTTCATTGTAGTTTTCGGTGCATAACACATTTCTTCCATGTCCCGTTCAGGCCACAGTCTAGTGAGACTTTGGAAATGTTTACTTGTACCTGGAACAACACGGATAGGTGAAACTGAAACTATAGTTTGCGTACACTCCAAGGAAATGCTTGCCATTTAGCCGTTTTGGCACAAACCGTGGAATGTCACTTGGATCCCATGCAGACCTACTTTTTCTGCATCGGTGGAGGTGCCAGGGACTGGAGGAGTCCCAGGCCTGGTTCCCTGTGGAACAGAGCCTGTTGTGTCACTGTTGGTCCAGGCTTTCTCATTAGAGTCTGATAGTGGCCACATTGTCTCAGCCAGCTTCCCTGTCTCACACTGACAAAGATACAATTGTTGCATTAGTTTAGAATTAGGTGGTTTCTGATTGTTTATCATACATTGCAGAAACTCCCTCGGCTACTAATCACTATATTGCATTACATTTTTCTGTAACATGATGAACTAGGTTTATCCTTTCCCATGGAAACTGAAGTGTATTTGGACCCTCATAAAACTGTGTTAAAAAATGGCTGCTATTTTTATCCCATGTGTTTGGCTTTTGTGTTTCAGCAGCTCATTTAATTGTGTGTGTGTGTGTGCTGCACATGATGTTGTAATTGTACTAACAGAATCAGGAAATGTGACGCTAACTTCGCCGTGTTTGAGCTGTTGCCATTACCCATATATAAATGAACACTGCCCTGCTTTAGTGAAACATAAATCTGGCATAAAGAAGACAGTGTGCAGACATTACTAAATAACTTAAGTCACATCCAGAATCAATTGCAGCCAAGACAAATGGATGTATCAATGATCACATTGTTATTAGTCTTATCGCTGACTTGCCTAATAATGGCTGAGTTAGTGTCTCTGACAAGTGGCTTTGCTAGGCTCTTTCCATGTTCATTAACAAGGCCACATTCACTCTTACCCTCCATGGGTGTTGTTGAATTTGTCTGGGTAGTCCAATATTGCTGCAGCCCATAATTCGACTTTAATTAATTCCCAGCCAGATGGAAATTCCTGTAGTTTCTAATGAAAGAAATGGTGTGTTTCTCTCAAGGCGGATTGATGGTAAAGCGAGTGGCTTTGCTAAAGTGCTCGGGGTAGAGAGGAATGCTAATAATTCTAAAAGGCTTACAGTTCGTCGGCAGTAGCCATGGCAATTCTTCACATACAATGGTGGCCTTTTAGAGGAGTGGAGAAGGGAGGGGGCTGCTCCCTCATTGACTCAGTTTGGTGTGATATTAGGAAAGACCTCTTTGCACTTTACACTGTTCTGGTTATTATGAGATTAAGTGGTACCCATAGCAGTTTGCCCAAGTTAACGATTGAAGAGTGGAGAGGGCAATAGAGTCACATCTGTCCATATAGAACATGGTCAAGTTGTCTACAGCATTGGTGATATTTATACTGCATTAATATTGTTTTATGTCCACATATCCAATCTTTTGAAATGATGCGTAAATAGTACACACATTGACAGCGTAATGTAATTTCCTTACTCATATTGTAAACTGTGCGTGCATTATCTCCCAAACATGCAGCAGATTATAGAACTTTGAGAGCTCATGATTTTGATTATGGTTCATCCTTTTTTTTTTTTCATCCGTTTTATGCTTCATGTCATCGGGCCTGAAGGAGGACAATGTGAGTGCTTGTGCAGTTATACGGCAGATGAAGTCAGGCTCTGTTAGTAGACTTGTTATTGTTATTGCTTGGAGAAAAGAGTGTGTTTCTAATTTCCCTCATGATCCACTGATTGGTATCAACGTCACAGAAGCATATAATCAAAATCACTTCCCCTTTCATAATCAATGACTCAACTGTGGTGTACACAGCGGTGAATGTTACAGTAATTGCCCTCAGGATAACCTTCTGTTTATTCATTCATTTTCTCCATCGGTCGCATACTTTTCTGGGTACACACTGGGCAAAGCAGAGGAAGACAATCTGAACTATTCACTGCTTTTAAAACAAAGATGCACTTCTGCGAGGCTGCGCTGCTATATTTGGATGATACAGATCAAATCTATTATCATGGTACATGTAATTTTATATTAAGATAGCAATAAAAACATGTGACAAATCACAGTACTTCAACACATTGGTTCCAAATCCAATAAAGTCATTAAGCACTCCTGCTTATTGATTTGCAGCATTGTCTACAATGGCCTAATACAACCACAGAGAGAAAACAAAGACTGTACGCTTCCTTGCACAAGAAGGAGTTGTTTGCAGAAATGTGGGATTTATGCAATCGGAAAGTGTCTTTGAACAATATTTAAGAAATTATTACAGGCCTGTTGTTCTCAATAATAGTTTAGAGGTACTTCTGAACTGCACCTAATAATGAATAAATTGACCTAGTCGTGGTGTTAAGCTTCACTATGTTCTAGATACTGAAGCTTTTACCTATTTCCGGTGTGGCCTAGCCCCGAGATGGAGCTATTGTCTGCTAAGAGAGTTTATATTCCCAGGTGTTACTCCTGCTGGGACTTCCTGTTTATGGCCTCAACACCTGGTGTAGGAGCAACAGCCCTCCTCCAGCTTGTTAGTCAGGTTCATTAGTGGAGCTCAGGCCTTAATAGCCCTGTATTTATGGAGTGGAGGTACTGTGGAGCAGCTGTTACAACTAGCTCTGAGTTCAGGACTTATTACCGCCCCCCAAATGAGGTTTAAACATTATAAACTGTATTTAAGGTTGACTTGTCATAATTTTGAGTGATATTTTCTCATATGAAGTATGTGATTTGATAAGGGAGCTGTAGATAGAAAAGCAACAGCACTCATCTTCCACAAAGCTGCTCCAGACGTATGTAATGTTTACGTAAAGACGGCAGCACACACCTCATGTGCTCAGACATGTCTTTCTACACAATCAAAGGATCATACGTCTGTTATGACTTAACCATACAAATATCAAGTCGAGCACTCAAAGCAAAGCTTGTGCTGAAAATGAGGTGGAAGAGAAAAGCGGTTTACACTGTACCAAATGTTATGGACGTCATGGATCTTGAACTGCAAAGAAAACTCCAGGAAATTGCAGAAACAAATTTTAGGTAGAAATGACTGAATATGATAATTATATGACTGATAGAAATAGCAGAGATACGATAATTACATGATTGATAGAAATAGCAGAAATGCTATAATTATGAATATGACAGCTGATGCGGTCTCCCTCCAGGAAACCACAGTCTTTATAAGTTTCCAAAAAGCCATAATCAGCAGCACACCAGGCATGCGCTCTCTGCCTAGGAAATTACCACGTTGTTTGGAATTATAGTCATTTGGAAATGAAGGCAGCTGGATAAGTTTGGGAATGTTGGCTAATTGCTAAGCCAGTGTCCTTTTAGAGACCACACGTTAATGGGCAGTGTGTTTTTATATCAACAGCACACACAGATGCGTATAGATAATTTGGCTAATTGAATGGAAAGGTCAGATTCTGCTCTTGACCTCTGTTACTTTGCTATTCCTCTTCATTCATTCCCAATGGGCCCGTTGTATATGCTCTAACCACTTTATCACAGCAGTCTTGTAGTTTGTGCAAAAGAAAATGTAATTTAGACCTATTGAACAGTTTCCTTGGTTTGTGTTTTCTGAGGACTGACTGACTGGCCGGCCTTGTTGGAGAGCAGGCAGCCTCCAATTAGCCCTCCTTCCTATCCTACTGCTGTTGTCCTGGAGGAGTCTGACAGCCTTCATCAGCTCCAGCACCTCCCAGATTCCGTTAGATTGCATAAGTCAGTAGAGGAGGTTGTCAGCCAGCTGGTCTGTTGGGGTTAAAATGATATCAAGAGGCATGCCGAGAGTTCCTTGCAGCCTTCTGGGAAATGTCTTCCTTTGTACTGAGAGAAGCTGCGGGCTGCTTACTTAGCATCACTTGGAGTTGTCAAGGTCTTTCTGTCAGATAAGATTTGTTATTTTTTCACAGTAGCCTGGTTATGGGTATGATAAGACTAAATTTAGCCTTGAAGACATGCCTCCTCGTCCTCTTTGCAGTTTCTTTTAATCAAATGTGTTTCAGTCCTTTTTTTCTGTTGCCAATCCATCCTTCACACCGCCGCTATACTTCCCTGTACTTCTTTGGACTTGGAGCAAGCAGTTTCTGTCCAGTTAAGATCTACCTCCTCTTCCTGTCATCACTCTGGCCTTGGTTGAACCTCAGAAAGTCTCAAGACTTTGTGGGCCTGTGTGCAGAGAGTGTGCTGCAGCTCTGTGTTGATCTATGCTTGTGAGAGTGACTTCATGGAGACAGCTCAGACGTCAGGGGCCTGGCTCGCCTCTTGTTTGGACGGTGGCCAAAATGAGCTCATCCATGACAGCGAGTCCAGCTGCTCGGCCGTAGGACTGCTGTTCTTTCTCGACCTCTGCACCCGGCCCTGAACCCAGGAGCTGGCTGGTGTGAGGATGGGGGGTTATTGTGAGTGTGACACCATTCCCAGAAGCTCCGGCAGGGAATGACCACTGGCAGCCTGCCGCCCCCTCGGCGCCTGCTAAGCAGCACGGCCTCAGGCCTCCACTGTTCCCTACGGAGAGGCCCAGTTTGTTCTGGACACACGCCAGCACTGAGCGGTAGGGGGCATGGCCAGGTCAGCTCTCAGGGGTGGTCCTGTAGTCCGTGTGTGTGTGTGAGAATGTATGTGTGATGTGTTTGGAGCCATAATGATTAGCTTGTGTTTTGTTTTTGTGTGATTCTATTATTTTTGCTTTAGTGTTAAGCCTTCGGGGCTTTAAGATCTCTCTGTCTTTGCCGAGCCCCCACTGAGTCCTGGGAATAGAGAGGAGGACAGCACATAAAAGATTATGGTTCTAACTCATTCAACTTTTCTGTGAAGATAAATGCTGATGGGCTTCTGGTCCTGAGGGAAAGTTGTGTTAGCTAAAGAAGGACAGAGAGAGTCTCTAGCTCCAGCTCCATGCTACATTACCATTCAGAGTGGGGAGGTGCCACTCTATCAGTAATATCAGCATGAGTCGAAGATCTCTGGAGCATATAAGGTATCAACAGCCCAGAAAGATAGCCCCTGGGGGGAAGACAGCTCCTCTGGGCTGTGTACGATCCTTTCACTGAGATTATTCTGTCACTCAGTCATCTCCTGGGCTAACACAGTCAATCTGGTCTCAATCTGTGGCAAAGCACAGGAGTGTGGAGGCAGCCAAAGGTCAGAACCTGAGAACGAGTCATATCTCTTTGCTCCGCCTCCTCTCATCCTCCTCCTCCTGATCTCGTGCTCTCTGCATGGCCACCTCCTCCAACCCTGCACCCACTCCTGCCCGAGCTCACCATTTGGAATCCATTATCCAACCCGGCTTGGAGTTTTCTGATAATTAAAAGGAGACGTTCTCCGACGTTCTCCCGCAGATTAACGGCTGTTCCCTGGGATCAGCCAGTGGGAGGGCAAACACAGCAGGGAGGTGCTCTGGAGACTCCAGGGCTGGGAGAAAAGGGCCTGGGGGTGGGGATAGGTATATAGTGGTGAGCCAAGTCCATGAGTTGGACAAGTTGTCTTAAGTTAGCTGTTTGGCGCTGGGATTTGGGATTCAGGGATGGTCTTTTAGAGGATTTTGTGGGAGCACAGGCTGGAGGAGAGTTGTTCTTTTGGGGTACAACTTGGAGTAGGCCAGGGCTGCGGTTTGCGAAAAAAAAAAAAGCTATCAGAAACATCTGTCACATAGTGTAGGTCCTATTCTGGGCCTGTGGGTCAACTCTGGACCCAGTTGGATCTGCTTGCAGTGTTTGGCAGGGGCTGCTTGACTCAGAGGTCAGAAACACTGTGATTGCAGCTCATTGCTACAATATCATCAAACCACCCGGCCAGAAGTGCACTTGGCCAGATTGAGTTCATCCCACGTCTCTGAAATTGTGTTTGACAGTTTTGACTTTTTTATTCTTAGGTCTTGGCTTAAGCGGGTATTTGCATTCCGTTTCTCTTTTCCCATTTGATGAAAATGTTACCCGCTTTCCAATATTCATGTTATTATTCATGAGAATAAAAATCACAGCCATAATGGACAGCTCTGATGGCAGCCATAATTAACATGAAACCTCTGTCCAAATACATTTATTCAGTTAAACAAATTCATAAATAATGTCAGATGAAGTCTAAGTGGAAAGGTTGTGCTGGAGAGGAATTGCTCTGATGCACAGATATGACCTGACGTGCAGTACTAAAATAGTTATAATGATTTTTTTTATTAAAAAAACTGATGAATCACATCAGATAGCATCAGTTCACGGCAACTGCATCATTTAGGTGACACCTAAAGGGATATGAGTCATTTTCCACTCAAACATCCTCCATATTTGTGTGTACATCTGCTGAACTCAGCCATGTGGACTATCAGTGCATGGAGCAACACAGAGTTTGCACAATTTTTTTCCTGGCAAATTTAAACGTTACCAATTAGCAGTGTGAACTGGGTCATAGGCAGTCACTAGTTTGTGGTTGGAGCATGTGATAAGGCTGCAGCACTGCATGCATCTGATGAGAGAGCAGCCAAAGTTGGTCTCTCCAGGGCAGTTTATCAACCATGGCTGGTCTTGAACTTGTGCCGTGCAAACAGATGGACACTTCGCAACTGCAGGGCCCAAAGATCATCACAGGATTCTCCAATCAGATATGGTGGCTGTTAAAGTCTTTTTGTCTCTGTGTTGACGGCTTCTTCACAGTTATGTTCTCCTGTCATGTGATGCAAGAGGCTGCCACCATATATCTGTGGGGCTGTAATTTTTCAATACGTGCTTTATTTAATTCATGTGATCTTTATAAGCAAGGTATGGTGTGATGTATTTGTTTTCAGGGCTTTGGAGTTGTTGCGTTCAGCAGGGGACAAGTCAAGGAGGGTTGCAAGGATTGACTGTACTCATCTTCATGGACCTCAAGGACAGATCCAAGCCACTTCAAAAACAAATTGCTTTTGTGGTTCGGTGCATCTGCTCCACCATACTATTTGAGGTAGCATCAAAACTCTAATTTGACTCAACAGCTCACCTCTGTGAAATTGTACATCTGTTGTCTGATGAGATTTTTGAGATGATTTCAACGCCTTCTCTCAGTTCAATAATCCTATTTGTCTGGGTAACAAGAGTTTTAACATCTGAAATGTGGTTGTGGTCACTGTTTAGTCTTGTCTGGTTAACCTCAGCGAGACAAATCAATGTCTTGTTTTCAAAAGCTGCCTCTCTCTTTGTTCACAAGACACCCCCCCAGCTTTCAAAAAGGCCAGAGCGCCAGTTCTTCGCTCATTTTTCAATACCATTTCTGCTGTTATTGTAGCGATCGCCTTGTCTTTTAGCAGCAGTCCAAATTACAGGGCTGGAAGCTGTGACTTTCAGGTGGTTGGAGTGAACATACTCAGCGTAACCTCTGCTTCCTTTGAAATCCTTCAGCTGTTCATGCCTCATTTCCTACCAGCCTCCGGTGAAGGAAAATGTCCAGAGCGGTTACACTATGCCAGACGTGTGTGGGTTATTAACATGATAAATATCATACTAGTTTCAGCGCTGCCATTCACTCACAGTTATGGATAGAGCACTCAAACACATGTTTCGTATAAACCGGCACTATTAAATGGATGTTTAGAGATACTGACCCAACCAAAACATGACTCTCAAAACCAATACCTCTTCTGTTGTTGGAATCTACTCATGATCTGGGTACACTGTGTAAGCACATGTGCATGTGTTTGTGTTTACATTCAAATGTAAGGAATGTCTTTGAAATAAAAGGAAAAAAAACCCATAGACTGGCAATGCAAGAGGCAAAGAGAGTTTTAGCAAGGGAGAGGGGCCTCTGAGTGAGTGATGCCATGCCCCTCTTCCCCACATGGCAGGCCTGCTGGTGTGGTCATGGGTCGACATCAGCCTAATAACAAATTGCTGCTCTGCTCCAATCAGAGGAATTCAGACATCCGCCTGGGCCAGCCGCCCTCCTCTCTATTTCTCTATTTTAAGAGCCAGACCGAGGGGGGTGGAATTACACTCCAATATACTTAATCATTTCCATCAGTGATGTGGGATACGGAGCAGGGACTGAACTCTTCTGCCGCTCCGGGGCTGTTTCCATGAGGCACGTTCACTATCCACATTAATGTCCCCAAACGGTTTAGCGGAGATCACCGCACAACTACCATTTTGTAGGAAAGCCTTTGAAACTTTCAGTGTTTTGCGTCACTCATGCTTTGACCCAGGAAGAGTGGTGCAGCATGTGCATACTGATTCCAGTGCTGAGGAAAGAGAAAGAGAGAAAGAGAGAGAGAGAGGAGGTTTGGGATGATTAGTCAGAGGAAGAAAGGACATTGGATGCGGTTACAGCGGTCTACCAGCAGCTGTCATCCTAAATGAGTGACTCAACTCTAGGAAGTGGCTTTTGACATAAACTCTAGAGTAAAGGAAGTGTGCACATCGCTCTACACTGAACCGTTTATCAGCTTTTTTAATGGACATCGAACTGAATGTGCCCCAGTGTCAAAGTCGCTGTGTTGTCACTGATGTCTGCTTTACACCCATTTTTTTTCTTGACCCCGTAAGTAATGTTATCATATTTTTCTGAGGTTCCTCAGACAGACAAGAAGATAAAATTGCAGGATGTGGGATTCCCCCTATGAAATGATCATCCCTCATCTCCTCTCATCTGTGTGGTTAAGAAGGAGGGGAGAGGGGCAGAGGAAGGAAAGAGCGCGTGCAGGGGCACAGGCGAGCTTGCACGCTGTTGGGAAGATCACAAAGACTTTGGCGGGAGGGTTGCTGTGATGTGGCGGCACGCTGACACACATGGCCACCACTCTGTCCCTGGGTGGCAACAGTGGAGTGCTGCTCACCGGAAAGCCCCGGCCTTCTGCTGTATGACACAAGAATCACTTTAAAGACAGTGGTGGATGTGTCTCATCTCCAGCTCAGAGCTACCGCTGCCTTGCAGGGCCCTGAATATGGTACGAGACAACTGGAGGTGGTGCTCCCAGGGTCCTATGTTCCCCAGCTCGATATCCTCTTAATATGACACATTAAGGAGACCTTTCAAAAGGGTTTTATGTTCTCAGCAATATTCTTTCCCTATAGGTCAAATGTTCAATGTTTCCCTGGGTCAATATGTTGAAATCACCCACCTACAGCTTATAGCCTACTGATGTTATACTCCTTGAAACCTTCCCCCCTTAAATTTGCAGGCAAGACAGTTTTCTTGACTTTAGACATTGATATCTCCACAGTGGCTGAACTGACTTTTACCATAGCATTTGAAACCTCAGACTCCCTTTGTTCTTTTGCAGTTTGAACTGCAGAGATAACCCTTACCAATCTCTTACCATGTTAGTTTATATCAAGAGACACACATGCTGGGAACACTGGACCCCGGGAACAAAGGGATGAGCCCCTTTAAACGATATAGTCCAGTTAACACTGATTGGTCCACATTTTCATGGATATTAATGCTGGTCTTGGCAAGACCAGAAAATGCACAACATAAATGACGTATATAACAGGTTGTCCCATGCCCATAAATTAAACTCCATTGTTATGCTGCTCATACAAGTCAATTAAGTTATTGCTGTCATACAGGTGCAGTCAGCCAATCACATGGCATTCATCCAAGTGAATCAGTCTTTCATGTCTTATTACTGGCTGTCAGCTCAACCCCTCCTACCAACGCACACACTGACACACTCTGTTAGTTGTGGTGGAAAGGCAAGTCTCAGCATGTGGATGGAACAATGGCAAGTGTTTGTCATGACGGCAAGAAATCCATGAAGATAAATATAATGCAACAGCCCAACAGCACTATAAACTTTTGTTCTTCTGTGTGGTCCTTTCTGATTTTTAAGTTTTTTTGTGCTCTTTTTTTATCATTATTTATCACTGACAGTATCTTGGAGAAACTCTGACATCCAGGTATGCCAACTGACATGCAGTTTGAGTTCACCATGAGTTCACTTGGCTCATGAATGTGGGTGCACCAAATGACATTTTACATCGCAAAGTGTGAAATATTAAATGCCACTGATTTATCAATAGATGGAGAAGAATGCCAACTGATTCTGAAAGTGAGCAAGTGTGGGGAAAAAAAAACTGTTACATGAAACAAAGGCGGGGAATTTTATTGCTATTCTGAGCTCTAGCTGAGCAATTCAGTAACCATAGATTAGAATCAACTTCTCTCTGATACAGTGTTAACAGCAATTAAACCTTATGAGAGTTATATTAAAGCAAGATATGGTCCATCCCAGTGATTCCTAACTGGGGGAACATTTACCCCAGATATATATATATATATATTTAAAAATATATATATCCACATATATGTCCACATATTTGTGTTAAGAAGGAAAATGAACAACCAAATAGGATTACAAATTGGTATGATGCTGATCTTTATTACATTTACTGCCACAATAACCCTAAGCTACCAGTTACTATAAGCTGACTGCACAGTACTCCCATGTCCCTGATGAGTTGTAACACCTGAACACCACATGTGGCCATTGAGAGTGTGTTAAACCTAGTTAGCAAGTGAACAGAGAAGTTGAAATAGTTTGCTGAAAGTAATGGATACATTAAAATAGTCAATGTTGACTAAAAGTTATTTATAAACCATCAAAAGAGTAAGCTAAAAGTACTGGACTAACAGTTAAAATAGTTAGCTAAAAGTATGGAACAGTTGAAAATGTTACTTTTGCCATTTCTATATAAGCTATAGTGTTAGATAACTACCACTTTAAAATCAAAATGAACACATTTAGAACAGGTTGGATCGATGAGGATTTGAGCTCATCTGATAGGGCTTTGGGAGTACATCAGGCATAAAAGACTGGGAACCAATGGTCTATCTTGTGTGGCGAGAATTGAGAGAAAATCAAATACAAATTTCAGCTTTTGAGCCACTCCACCAGAATCATTAAACTTCTCTATTTGAACTGCGTACTCTTGAACCTTACAGCTGTAGTGAGTCATTCCGGGAACAATAGTGTTTAGATAGTCAGCAGCATTTCAGTTGAATGGGTGAGTCATT
Organism: Macquaria australasica; assembly: GCA_005408345.1. Classification (NCBI taxonomy): domain Eukaryota; kingdom Metazoa; phylum Chordata; class Actinopteri; order Centrarchiformes; family Percichthyidae; genus Macquaria; species Macquaria australasica. The sequence goes on along the minus strand of SEMN01000141.1, from coordinate 472,283 downwards.
AACAAGGAGTTATGAGTAGAGTCCTGGTTTTGAATTCCCTGAAGAGCAGTAGCCATATTATGGCTGCTCAACTCTGCTGTTTACAGTCTCTGATGGCCTTTGACTCCCCCCCTCCTTTGCTGACTCCCTCCATCAAATCCTGTATTTATTAAACAGCCCCACCACCTGTCTGTGCAAGAGGAATGTGTGTGCTGTCAGGGCCCAAGAACCACTACTTGCTGCTGCCAGTTTCTGCCTCCATTTTGGAGGAGACAGCAGAGGGAGAGGCAGCGAAAGGTTAACCGCTGGACTGCTGCGGTTTTAGGCCTGTCTTACCGGACCATGTAGCCTGCTGGTTCTCTCATTAGCCTGCCTATTTTTCCTTCCAAAATCTCTCTTTCCCCCTCATTCCGCTGCGATGTGCCAGTGGGTTTTTGCCTGGAATACTGAAATAGCCTGTGTCTTGTTTTATTTGTCAGGCATTCAGTGAGAATTTCCCCTCCAACCCACAGCTGGCTCAGGAATGTCCTGCGACTCCCCTCTCAAGTCTCCACTCACTTCATCACCTCCCTATCCCCCACTCACTCTTTATTTTTCCTCTTCTCCCTCACTTTCTCTCCGTTCTCCTCCTCTCCCCACATTTTATCTCTTTCCCTCATCGTGTCCCTTTCTATCCGTCTGCTCGTCTTTTCAGGGATGGCAGTTAGGAAGGGGCTAGCATGGGGAGAAGAGTCGGTCAGTGCCAAAGCTCACAAACTGCTCGCTGCAAACACAAAGAGTTGCTGTGGAGATAGGATCACATATGGCTAAATTGGATTTGCTCACTTTGTCTACCCTGCTCGTTTTTATTTCACTCTCTGTCCCTGCCTCTTGCTCTTCTCAATGTTGCTTTTTCCACTCTGCCCTACTGTGAATCTCATTTTCCCCCCTCATTCTACATGTTAACCTCTCAGGTGTCTTTAAAAATCATTAAGATGGGTTACAAACACCTGCCACGTGTTACAAAGGTTTATTACACACATACAGTGATAAAGGAACCAAAACGGACGACAAAAGTGACACTTCAATGTGGATTTGAAGGCAACAAAGAAAGTATTTATATGTGAAGGTGTAAGCCCTGAGCAGTATTTGTCATCAACCACTCACCACTGGAATGTATCAGGAGCCGTATAGAAACGTGGTTTGCTATGAATCCTCCAAATCTATCAGGTGTGATACTTCCTGAAACAATGCATAGAAATTATGAATATTTACTTAGAATATTGAGAATATCTTCTTTAAAAGTAATTACAAGAAATTGGAGGCAAAAGGGAAGCCTAAGCAAAGACAAATAAATTAAAACCCGAGCTAATGTTGACTTTTGAAACAAGATGCTCTAAATGGTTATGATACGTAAAGTGAAATATGGAGGCAATGCATGAAAGTGATATGTTCAGGTACATTCAAATGGGTATGTGTACATACATTCTTATAACACCTATCTGTCCTCATGTAAATGTAAATGCTCTCTGGGCTTCACTGCAGTAAGGCTCTTTATAATTAGAGTTTGCACTATTATACTAACAACTGTTAAAACATGATAAATTGTGAACCCGGTAATAACTAATAACTAATTAATGTAGTAAATTAACCAATAACTGTTATTTTTTCTGGACAACTGAGGGGAAGCGGAAACAAGCTGTGAACACAACACTGACATAGTATCACATTTTAAGTTGATATTGAACTTGTTGTTGCCTAGTTACTCATCCAGCAGATACGGAGCAACATTAGCATTTATTTGGAGTCCTGTTTCTGCTCACCAGGCAAATATAAGTCCAATATTCAGTCTCCTTTTAGCTCTATTTTGGTCTCCACTAATTTCTGAGGGAAATATCTGTCTTTTTAGCTGCTTGATGCTCCACTATTTTTCCACCAGCTTGTCCCTAACTTAGGCTGTTTGCCGTTTGGTGCTGGGCAGGTAGTGTAAAGTAGAGTTTTAGAGCTCTTTTTGCTGAAAAAAGCTGCCTGTTGTGGCCGAAAACGACTATGAGAGCAGTGAGACTGAGCCAAAACAGTAAAGTTGCGGGCCATAACACGAAAAACGCTGAGCTGATCCATTGTTAATATACAAATACTGATTATAGCGGCTTTAAGGACAATTAAGAACTTAAAAAAGATGAAGAAACTATTTGTTTTTGAAGATGTAAACATTCCCCCTCAAAAATCTGCCCCAAGAACAATTTGTCATCAACCCCTCATCCACTGGAATGTATCAGGAGACGTATGGCTGCACAGTTTGCTCCGAGTCCTCCAAAGAGAAGTATTTTGTGTGTTCAAATAAATACCATTGACATGTCACAGGAGCGAGCGCCTGCTTCCTGCCAAGCTACCTGCTTTCAGTTCAGCAGAAAGCAGCAGCAGCTGGCCTCGAAGAGATTGCTCATGGGGCTGATACTCAGTAAGCGTAGCCATTATAAACTACAACCAAAAACCTGTGACCCCCCTCATCTGTTTCAAATGATTTACAGCATAGGACCACGGTCTCCTTCATTTTCCACTCTTCACACGGGGGGAACAAAGGGAGTGTTGTTCGGGACACGGAGACCATAGTAGAAGCAGGTTTATGGATGGGGTTAGGTCAATGTTAAGGTGGTTCAGTGAATATGTTCTTTTCTTCTGAACATGCACAGCGCCTGGATAAAGTTTGTCAGTAGTGAGTTCCAGACCCATTTTTGATGTTGAAAGATGGTTATCCAACACATCATCTGATTTTTTTTGCACCTCATGGTACCCCACCATAAAAAGCTTTATCATGCTACAGACTCCACAACTACACCCTCTGTTTCCAGTCGTCCCTCATCCCCCCTCTGCTCTGCCCGCCTCCAAAACATGAGTCATTTTTTATGTAAAGAAATTCCTCAGAATGATTAACAAGAATTCTTCCACAGAAAATCACTTAATACAATTATGAATGGACCCCGCCAGTGAATAAAGAGCGCTTGTGGGCTTTTGTGGACTCTAGGTATTCTAATCCTCCATCACTATGCCATGAATCTATTGTTCGGCTCTCTGTCTCCCCAAACAAAACAGCGGAGGAGACCAGCATGAATAATACGGCGTCTAATGCCTCATGAAATATACATCGGGTGCTATGCTTTCAGAGTGATCTGCAAAGCTTTGTAGCACATCATCCTCCATGATTCATATGTGCTCTCTGTGTGTGTGTGTGTGTGTGTGTGTGTGTGTGTGTGTGTGTGTGTGTGTCAGAGGGAGAGAAACCTCTGGAGGTGGAAGCACTTGTTGATGCTGAAGCTAAAGTGAACCAGATGTAGTGGATGGGACATGCTGCGTTGCTCTGCGCTGAGGTAATCCTTGGGCTCGGTTTTGGCGATGGTATATAATTTGCACGCTCACATTGGTGTAAACTTTGAAGACAAACAAGGAAGTGTTTTGGGTAAGTGTGAAAGAAGCTGCCCTTCCTGTCAGTGTGTTGAGTGATCCCGAAGCAGAAAATGGGTAAAGTGAGAGAAGATGATTAAAATTGAAATAGAGCACAGTGAGGTACTGTATAAATTTTACATTGGTTCCTCTATATAGTCTTTTGGCAGAGTCACTGGCACATTTGAGGCGGAGATATAAAAAGCAGATTTGTGTTCCATATCCTGAGAAATAATTCATGGTAAGAGTGAATACAGTCCTCCCAGCCCAGCCGTCACTGGAGCCTCATATTTTAAACCTGCCAATCACAGGAACCACACAGCACCGCTGGTTTCCTCAATGTGAAGGGAATATAAAAAGGTTATTTATAAATTACATGTTTGAGATGTCGAAGAATGCAGTGTCACTCGTGAAAAAAAGATGGTTATTGCGTAATAGATTGCGGAGTGAGACTGTGATATCCTCTGACGTAAGGGCTTGGTTGATTATGGTTGAGAAATTCTTTCTCAACAGTTTCTTGCTTTCATCTATTTTTTTCCTACCATTTTGGAATATGGGTTAATATCAAACTTCGAATATTCTTGTCCAAGTGGAGCTTTTCTTGGCAAATTAGTTGTACTCGAGACTTTGAAGGCCAGATCAGAAGCCAATCCCTGATTCTCCACTTGCTGGATATACAAGGTCTTGCATGTCCTTGTGCCCTAATTGTCCCAGACACAGATAGGACCTGGTGTGGGTAACAGCCAGGCCTTTATTCCCTCAAACTCTCCAGGAGGGAAGAGATATACACATGACCTTGAGTCCAGAACAAGACATCCAGCAGAGTTTGAGCTGTTCTAACTTGCCTAATGTATACATATCAGCAAATGTAAACACACACACACACACACACACACACACACACACACAACACAGATTGGAATGTCAAGATAACAAACAGCACGTCTGGCTTGCGACTCAAGGTTCCTCCTTCTCAAAATGCAAATACTGATTGAGGTGAGCTTTGCATATTTAACGTTTCCAAATAAAAAAGATTTTGGGATACAGGTCAGACGTGGGTCGCTGGTGGTGGTTACCATACCTGAGTCTCCTAACCAAAAACACAAAAACCAGAACATCATGATCTTTGATCACTGCCAAAATAAGCAGTAATCTGTGAAATATGAGTCATCACTGGTTGAAAATGAAAAAAACGTTGGTAAGCTGTGTAGTCCTTGTCCATTAATGCAGATTTTCTTCGAATACAGCTGCCAATGACTTAAATTGTTTGATTTCTTTTGAACTATGTAAGGGACTGTACAAAAATGATTGGAGTGGGGAGGCGGGTTGAATCTTATATTTAACTTTTTTTTCGAGAAATTCATGGCAACATAACAAAATGATGAATAGTCCAGCCACTCACTATTTTTTTTGAATAAAGAGACATTAAATTAAAGGCTTGAATTATAATGCAGACCAACTTTATATGACACATTTAACCATTTGTTATTTTAACTTTCTGTTATAATACAAACTGAAGTGAAGGAGGGAACGGCTATTGGTGGAGATTTTAATCATTAATATCTTTAAAGATCCACATGTATTCTGTGTGTCTCAAATTGGACATATTGGTCCTGTTAGCTAGTTGACTGTGATGGTAAATATAAACCCTAATATGCACACTAAAGCCATCATTTGCAACTATTTGATCATTTAAAAAAAAATAAATAAATCCCGCAATGGAAGGCTGAAATATGCACTCAGTTATGTACATTTGGGGACCCTTTGCTGCTTGCCCAAAAAAAGTCAGATTACCCTCCCTTGAGCATAAAGAAAAACTACATAACCTTCTCTTCTTCTGACTTTCCCTCCACCCCTAATATTTTTACACTGTCCCCAATAATTTGCTATCTTTGCTTTCTACCTTTTTTACCAAAGGCCTCTTAGCCGGAGTGGCTGCAGTCACCACCAGCCTCACAAGGACATATTACTTTTTATTGGCGTTACAGTGCAGTCCTGCAACTATGAGTGGGTCCCCCCCCCCCCCCCCCATACCAGGGAACCAGCACACGCTCACGAGGGACAAACAGACACATCCTCACGTTAAACTTCCACCACGCAGGGCCAGGCTCTGACGTTGCAAGCATGTTAGGTAGAAGGTACTAAGGTAAGCCTTAGTCTGTAGCTGGAACCAAAGATATAAACAAGCCCACACACTCCCCTCAGTGTGCCAAATTTCCATATATCAATGTTAAAATTGATCATTTTGTTTTGGTGTATATCATAGCCATAACTTGGTATCTGGGAATAGGCTACACCTCACGCTATTGGGGAAAAAAACAACCTCTATCAATCTCTAGTGACAAAACAGAACCTTTTCTCATCATGTCTTTCACATGTCCAGTTCCCCATGAACAACATGCAGGTCCATTCCTAGGTACACACAGAAGTTGCAAAGGGGGCCCCTGCTGTCTTAGTCCATTGTCGGGGGGCCGCAGGCATGCTTGGACACATCAGCCGAGGATCAGATTGCTTTTGTTGGGCCAGTCCCAGGTCCACGCTGCTCCCCATGACTTCAAAGGGCCACGCCAGTGTGCGTTAGAGAAGATGAGAAGCGGTACGAGCGCAAGTCAGCGGAGTGTGATAAGCAGGGGCCACGGTGCACCCTCAGGACGGCACCATGTTGTCTTAGCAGGCGAGGGAGTCACGCAGCGCTGACAAAACACCCATGAGCAGGAGCTGAGAGCCAGCTAACAGAGCAGTACAGGACAAGAGAGCAGTCGGACAGGCAGGTGATGATTTGGATGAAGAAAGGCATAGATTGGAAGTGGGAAAGGACAGCGTTCAAATGACTCACAAAACAATTATGAGAACACAGGCAGGCTGCTCTGATGTGAGACGGAGCCAGTGTTATCTCTTGTACGGGCCAGTGGACTGAATGTATGTACAACATTCAGCTATTTGATAAGAGCTACAATAGGACAGAGGTGAAGCAGGTTGGGAGAGGATGGTGGGGGTCAGGAGTCACCACACAGGAGGCAAAACATCCTCCACAATTCTCCCAAAAATCACATCCCCTGGTGTCATTGAGGCCAGACCTGAACATCCTCTCCCCGGTCCAAACACAGCAACTCTCTTCCCTACACACCTACAACTGCAGCTAGTGACATGGCACGTAAAATTCAGCTGTAAAAACGTTCAGATTGTGATGTCTGAGAGGGACGTCTGTTATCTTTTAGGGTGTTCAACGCTCTATACATGAGAAAGCGGGGGGGAAAGGAGAAAGAGATGATCGCACGATATTTTTACATGTTGTTCTTGTTGTGGTGTGAAAGCCACTTAACTCTTTAACTTAACAACGTGGTGATTTTTTTATGTTTTAACTCCAAAAGAAAGATTACATGTTCTTGTGTTGTTTTAAAAACTAAATTGAATGTGCTCAAAAATACACGGCGGCCAAGCTGAAAACAGGGACGTTTTTCTTATTTTCTGAGGTTTTCGCCACAGTGACACAGCAAACACTGATGATGTTTTTCACTAGTTATTTTTTACAGTCTCGACAAGAAAGACTTGACATTTTTGTGTGCAGACTGCAGGTATTGCCTGTCAGGCGGAGGCTGCTACGAGCGTGTGTTTAGAGTTTGAGGTGATGACGCCTCGTGCGCAGAGAAAGAGGTGTTTCATTGACAGGTGTGACTCCTGACCCTGCCTCTGTCAACACATCCAGGCCTGATGTCTCAGCTCGGGCATGGAGAGACACGCCGCAGGCTTTGTCTGCTCACCTGCTCGCATGGATACAATATCCACTCTGTTGAACAGCACCAGTAACTGGTTTTGACTATTCAGCTCTTGTAAGCATTCTGAAGTATTTTCTTTGACAAGTTAAAAGCCATAGAAAATGGGGTGGTTGTACATAAAGCGTGTATTCTGTTTTCTTCTCAGCGCAGCAGATATGGCACAGTTATGTGGTGGACCGCCCTCCCATGAGTAATGAGGAGGAGACTGATTGTAAACTACTTGTTGATGTTCAGCAGGAATTTGTTCACTGGTGATGATGTCAAAGCCCAAACATCTATTGGAAATTCACCAGTGAGTTTCCTTAATTTATTTTCTGGACAGCGGGGTTAATCTTTACACAATGATAACATTACTGGCAAACCTCCTGGAAGACACATAAATACACACACACACACACACACAGACACACACACAAACACACACACACACACATGTGCACGCTTTCATTCAACCGGCAGATGATTCCAGATGTTTCCTAAACGGATGAAAGGCAGGGAAGCTCCTCACAGACCTGCATTAGACTCAACTAAGAGTTGGAAGCCGACCAGCTGGAACCACCCAGGCCTCCATACTGTTTCCTCCTCGCTGGCCCCTCCCAGACGCAGGCCCATAGTTGTGATTTATCTCCCCAGGATGTGTCAGGCGCGTGGGGAGGACGAGGGGGCTGACATCCCGATCATTAAACACAAAGCCCCGTGATAAGAGGCAGTCCAGGGAAGGAATGAAAAAAATAAATAAAACAAAAGCGAGAAGCTCAATCTCAGAGAATATAGATGTACTCTTGTCAGCACATTTGTTTATGTGTCTTTAGACTGGCCTGCCTTTCTGCAATATCATCCAAGTGGAAAAATAATTTCTCATTTGGGGTTTCAGATTGGCAGCAAAGAATTATTAAACTTCTCCAGTGGACCGTTCTTTCGTCACAGATCACCGATCCACCTCGTGGAAATATCAACATGTTATTAAATCTGTCACTCCAGCTCAACAGAGCTTGTGGTCTGGACCTTGGCTTATGCAGACACACATGAAAATACAAACAGGAGCTTATTTAGGCACCAGCCACAACCTCAGGTGCGCGAGCCACTCACGTTTTTCTTCATTATATCTGATTAATGCAACATTGCTGAAAGCCACAAACCTCTCACAATGTCACTGGGAGTCAAAAGTGGGTGTGTTTTTCACCTGAATGGAAAGATTGTAACAATTATGGTGTTACCTCAGCACGCACAATGGGCCCATTGTGTGACGTACAACTCCCCAGGCTGCTGGTGGATCTGAGGCTTGGCGAGAAGAGAGCAGGACAGGGTAGAGGTGCAGAGCGAGCCCACCGCTGAATCGCTGGCTTTGTTCGCAGACATATCCGAGGATTTTGATCATACGGTTGAAATGGCTGGGGCTCAAAGCTACTTAGCTTTGCTTGTAGTCTGGCCTGCACACAGTGTCAAACACATGTGAAGGCATGTTTTAATCTTGCTATGAATATCGTGGATACCTTCTCAGTTACTTAAACTGTCTGGATTTATAGTTTTAGGCCCACAAAATACATTTCAAATGTATTAAAGAGCATAATTCACAACAAATTGTATCATATGAATTGTATAAATGTACTATGTTTGATTTCATGTAGCTGTCGATGATAATTGGTCTGATTTCAGCCATGATTTTGAGTTTTGTAGCTCTGTATTGGACAGTCGATCAGATGATCAGCCGCACACTCAGCACTCTGCTCGTGCCTCCTTTGTGAGGGAGCGTGTGCGTGTGTGTGTGTGTGTGTTTGTGTGTGTTCTTGTGGCTGTCACCTGCTGCAGCTCTTTCAGCTGGTTGTGATTCACCTGCGTAGACGCATGTCTCATCATGACGGAGTCTCCTGTGTTTCAACAGGTGTAAAGCAGCACAATAACACATGAACTCCTTTACATGAGGGCGTATTCAGCAAAGGGATGCACATACAGAAGTGTGACCATGCTAAACTCCTCTTACAGTTTGAGTATTCTCGGTAGGGTACATGTTAACATGAAGCTTGATGTTATTTTCCCAATTCTATGACTACATATATAACCAAAATACATGCTGTTGAGGTTTTATCTGACACCACGATATGATTGCCAGTGACGTGCCATCAGTGTAACTTATTTGTTCTCACATTATGAACTTTCTGTACTCTGCTGTGAGCATATCTGATATGTTTCCACATGCGGCTCCACGTGACTTCTGACCTGCTGAAGTGTGTCTGCGTACTGGGGCATATGACCCTGGGAGTGTGCCAGCCTTGAGTAAATGGGAGGGTGCAGGATCAGTCTTGTGTGTCTCTGTGTGTGTGTCATATACGCAAACCGGCCCGACGACTTGCTGATTCAGCCCTGCAGTGCTAAATATGTGTGTGTGTGTGTGTGTGTGTGTGTGTGTGTGTCAGACACTGAGCTACTTTGCCGAGCAGGCGAAGCACACAAAGCACAATAATAAGATCACAGAGCACAGCCTCCATGCTCAGCTCCCATGATCTCTCAGCTGATCTGGCAGCGACGGCCTCCATGTTCCACTCACTCAGCACGTCGGCCGCTTTCAACTTCATCCAGGTTACTAAATATTAAGACTTTCTCTGCTATCAGTGCCACCTGCTTAAACTCTAAAGTAATCTCTTGATGTGGACGTGGCCCGTCAGCGTAGTCTCAGACTAATTCAGGGAGAGTGTAATAATGCTGGTGCGCTAGCAGGTGATTAAGGCTCTTTTAAAGGCTTTCCTCACTACCATTGATGCACTACGTGTGTCTGTGTAGAGCTGAGTATTAACCTAAACAGTGACTAGATGTCTTTCTGTACACGTCAGAAGTTAGTGAGCCACCGGGAAGCCATTTCCATCAGCTCTCTGGATACCTGCTTGACTCAAAATGGCTCTCCATTTCACCACAGGCTCTGTTGGCGGACTGCCTGGCATGACCTCAGAGTGAATACAGGAAGATACAGACCTAACAGGTTATTTGTGTGTTGCTCTATGCCCTTTATTAATGCCATGCTTCATGCCTTGGCATGTCCGCATTGTTTTTCTCATATGAGACCACAAAACAAGAGATTTAAGTATGTAGCAATGGCTTGGCGCTAAGCTCCGCAGTACTTTTTTTTTTTTTTCCTCCTTCCATGTTCCTCATAAGAAAGACGATCCCTTTACAGCACACAGAGGAACAACATGATGATGAAATGTGGTCATTTTATACCCTGGGACAACCAGCATGCTCCCTGCTAGAACTGCAGTAAAATCTCAAAAACATTTTTTTTTTTAAAACATTGAAAAAAAACTTGAGCAAATGTTCCCCAGTATGTCTGCTGAGTGTCTATTACCTTTTCACTCAGTTTATTTTAGTAAGTGGCATTTCCTATTAAACATGCCTGAGAGTTTCAGTTTTGCAGTGGTGAGGTAGTGATGAAACGTCTGCACCACTTCTCAGGAAGAACAAATTAAATAAGGCACTTAAGCTTAATTTAATATTCCGCATATTAAGTCTGCTCAAAGAGGTTGGTGAAGAGGAAACAGCTCTAACACCCTGGTACGTTTCAGGAGTTTGCGCAGCTACAATTTCATCATGCACCTTTGAAATGAAGTAGATCATTATGAAACCATATATGTGCAATGGCCTTATCTAGGAGACAATATTGCAACACAACCAGCAAAAGAACCAACAATGTCTTTACATGTATCTGTATTTTAAGCCTCACTTACTTTTAATGACGGCTTTACTGTGAGCTGAATGTATTAAACAGTTGGATCCACACTTGTAGCATCTTGGCATCCAGGCTCATAAATAACTAGCTTCGCTGCAGTGGAGCAGAACATGTTAAAAAAAGAAGACACAAAGTTTCAGGATTTCCTGTGTAGCAACATCAAGTTCAATAAACCACAATAAGAACTCCTGATTGAAACATATACCATAGCTACAATTGCTGCTAGTATGTATATATCGGATCGTTTGTGCCTGTTTAACCCCAAACATGAACTATTTGTCTTCCTCATTGACCCTCATATGGTTTTCCCTGACCCCTACCTTTCCCTGTGACCATGGCTGTCACCGGCTTGTGAATCAGCAGATGATGCGAGTATCACCTTCAGAGCAGACCATGCCACCGACAGAACTCTGGCTTTCCGAAATCCAGCTCTCATTACAGGCAGAATGAGATCCATTCAGAGGGGTGCCAGAGGATCTTAAAGACCCATCTGTATCAGCGCTCCAAGAACCAGACCGCTGGGTCAGAATTTCCATAAAGAGCCATCGTGCTTAGTTTATACCAAGATTTGACTGATTGTTATGTTGTAAATAGTTTGTTGGTTGTTTCTCCAGGCAATCCATGTGTTAACTTTGCTTGTGGATGGACATAATAGGCCAACTGTTCTCCGCTCCTGCATTTCCTTTTCTCGTTCTCTCGCCCTGTGTAAACTCTTGAGCTTGTTAATGTGGATTGCACTAAAGAGCTGCGCTTGCTGGCTGGCTGTGTCAGCTGTGCAGTGGTGGAAGAAATATTCAGATCCTTTACTTAAGCAAAGGTATCAATACCACCGTGTGAATATGCTTTATTACAAGTAAAAGTCATGCATCCAAACTTTACTTAAGTAAAAGTACAGAAATATTAAATATAAGTAAATAAATGTAATTAAAGTATCAAAAGTAAAAGTACTCATTATCCACAATGGCTGCTTTCAGACTGTTTCAATATATAAGATATTATTGGATCTTTATCACCTATACATTAACATGTAAGCAGCACTTTAATGTTAATGTTGGTAAAGGTAGAGCTGATGTTAACTACTTAATGTGATGATCATGTTATGTTTTGCACTGTAAAAAAAAACTCCATCTTTAGTAAGTAATTCTTTATTAGTTACTGAGTCCTAAAACTCTTTTTTTCTTAGAGTAGGTGATAGAACTCAACTTGTTTCAAGAAATAAGTGTAAGAATCCCAAAAGGAGGCGGAAAAGGGGATCGCTGCTCCACAATCAAGAAAAATGTCACCTTATTCTAAACAATTCGCAAAACCAGTTGACTTCTATTAAAACAGGTTGAAATGGTCACACCACACTGACAGATTTATTCACTTGTTTTAAGAAAATGAGACTTTTAGAAATTAATAGTAGACATTTTACATATGCCAGTGTCTACAAAGTAACTGAAGCTGTCACATAATTGTAGTGCGGTAAAAAGTACAATAAATTGCACTTAAATACAGTGCTTGAGTAAATGTACTTGGTTACTTTCCACCACTGCAGCTGTGTTTGTCCACTGAGAAAGTATCTGTCTTTTGTTACTATAAGGCTTCAAAAAGCAGACCAACAAGTGAGCGTATAGGTGTTCTTTGTTAACTCTTCAACCCTCAAAACCACACGGGGGAAAGCCGGGAGATATCTCCTCAAAGATCTCCTCGAAGTATAAAACAGCCCAAACTCAAAACATAACCTCAACCATCAATTGAAAATGCCCAGGGAGTGTGACTAAGCCTCATCTGCACTGGCAGATGACTGCATCTCTGATTGAAGACAGACGATGTCCCCTGCAATGTTAGGACTGTAAAAAATCTGTTTTGCTTTGTTTCCAAGAAACTCAACTTACAAAAAGAAAAACACAGAAACCGCCACAGCCTATATGAAATCAATATTAGTTGGATAGTCAAATGTTTAAATGTGCCTGCAATGTTCAAGAGAGTTAGAGCCAAAGTATAGTACAGGAATGATGCCAGACTCTGTGGGTAGATAGAAGGAGCTGATCTCCCCATGTGAGACAGAGAACTGGGGGAATTAACAAAGGAAGGCGCTCCTGCTTCTCCCCTCCTGCCCCCACAGTCTCTGAGTCTATATCATGGCTGTCACCCAGCATCAGCGAGCCTAATGGCTGAAGCTTTTTGTGCACCGCATCCTGGACTGATCGAGCGAATCGAAGAATGAGTGTACCCATCAAGGAAACGCTCATGTCGCAGCGCCATGGAGAAAAAGGAGGGACGCGGGCCAGAGCTCTTTCTCCACAGGAAGCCATGAGGATCAGATGAGCGAGGCTAATCTGGAGAGCGGAAGTCGTCCTGGAGAAAGGGTGCTGTAAAGTTTTCCTTAGTGGGTCAGATTTTACCTTCAACACTGGTCCCTGCCTTCTTCTGCCCTGTTATGTTCTTTGCTGATTGGCTAATCCGTGAGCCTCAGAACCACCTGGACCTGCAGGCCTAATCCATATCTGATCTCTGTGAAATCCAAAGGCAGGGCAGAGTTGAGTTCACTTTTATTGTGTTGCTTTCAATAGGAGTTGCCGACCTGCTAGGGCGGGTGCTGTGTCAAAATGAGCTCTGACCCAAATTCTTCTTATGAGGCCTCAGCGCTGTAGTTCCTCAGGTTTCTGTGCGCTGCTGAGCGAGATATATGAAGGAGCTGATAGCGCGGTGTTGAGAACAGCTTGAAGGGCTAATTCAGCATGGACTTGAGCATATCGCTGTGTTGAGGCCTTGGCAACATCTAATCTCCTCTGCCACCCCTCACCCAACCATGACATTTTCTGCCTTTCTCCACTTTGGACTCTCTTATATGTTTTTTTTTTCTCTCCCACAAGCACAGGCACACAAGCTATATATCACCATCAGGGCTGAAAAAAAAGACAAGCTTTGTCTTCTCTGGCTTCCAAAAACTTCAGGGAATTTCGAGCGAGATGCGCCAGTTGCTGCATACTTGAAATATGTCACTTCCTCCCACATATTTCCAGACTAACTGGATGTATGGACTTCACTTCCATGCAGCAATACCACCGCTGACCAGGGGTGATGATTGAGTCACAGCGGGCCGCAGAGCTGGAATGTAGCTGACACTATATTCATTACTTTGTTGTTTAAGCAAGAGAAGCAAGGTGTTAGAAGAGATACAAACACCATGTCTGTCTTCAGATATGGCTGCCACTTCAAAATGACAGGGTTCCTGTTTACTAAGAGGAATGCTCGCGCAGGTTTGAGCTCAGCTGCATTTCTGACAGTCTGGAAAGGGGCCAGAGAGGGATGATGACAGGCCGACGGCCTCTCGATGATATCAGCGGCATCCAATCTGGCTTTGCATACCACAAGATATCGGACATGCTTGTGTGACTGCAGTTTACAGTTTATCTGCCAGAGATAGTAGGCTTAATAAAACAGGTTGAGACTAGCTCTGAAAAAGAGCAGCAGTTTAGGCATTCATCAAACTGGTTCTCAGAGCAGGAGGTTTAACATTGACGGGAAGGCTGTTGAAAATAGACTCCAGACACGTTCACCAACAAAAAGACCTCTGCCAAAAGGATCAATAAACTGTATCTTTTAAACCCAGAAGAGAACAATAGGTTTGTTCACTGTCCTCCGTTTTTAAAAAAAAAAAAAAGAAAAAAAACCCCCAGTTCTCTTAACAAGGGTTTGTTTAATCGTTGACAAGCCTGGTTTCTTGTTTTCACCACAGGGAAACAAATACGGAAAAAACCCCAGAAGAGTTAAAGAAAGAAGGGACAGTGAGGACACACACACACACACACACACACACACACACACACACACACACACACACACACACACACACGTACATGCAAACACACATAAAAATCACATCCTGTCAGCAGCCTAATCTACTTTATGACTGCTTTTTCACCTGGAGGCTAGCTCCGGGCATAAAAGCAAAAGTTTGGGACAACAGGCCCGACAAGAAAACAATCCCACCCCCCACCCCAGACTTCAGCAGCCTCCCCCTTCTTGACTCCACTTGTGTTCTGCTTCACTATCCCAGCATACATAACACGTGTTTACCAAACGCACCTAATCCTGTCATTTAAACTGCACTTCACTGCTTCTCTGTTGAATGTCATGTTTCCTCTGCCAAGTTTCAATCTGAAACCAACAACAGGAGAGCACTGTACTGTATGATTAACTATCTGTTTTTCAGTCTCCTGCTATCTGTCATCGATTTGTTTTTTTTCTCACCCGCCCCCTCTGTGCTCCACTCTCCACTCCCACCACCAGTGAAACTTCTGACAGGTGGAGGGTGAAAGCTAAACCTGCTTCCTTCAAGCAGCAGTAAGAGAGAAAATAACAAACACTGGCAGCAAGTGATCAAGCAACTGGAATAACAAGAAGAGGGCAAACGTGCCCTTCTTAAAAGAGATTAATTTCTCTGGGAAATAAAACTTTGTGTGGGGTTTTTTGTTTAGAATTAATGGTTTCTCCTAGTCCTAGTTGTAACATTTAGTCATTAATTATTTTGTCTATAAAATAGTGAAAATGCCCTTCACAGTTCAAGGTGACATTATTAAATGGCTTGTTTTGTCTGGCTCACAGTTCAAAACCCAAAATATTCCTTTCATAATGTTTTGAATCTTCACATTTGGTGAACAGGAACCAGCAAATGTTTGGTGTGTTTGATAATTGACTTAAACGATTGATAGATTATCAAAATTGTTGCTGATTATTTGTCTGTTTTTATCAACTAATTGTTTGTGCTCTAGTTTTGAGTATGCTGTAAGCTCACTCAAATGAAGTACATCAAAAAATGTCACTATGCATACTAAATACTAAAAGACAGTTACTGTTCCATTCTTCATGCACACATAAAAATACTATGCAAAGATGGAAAAAAGTGAAGTAATTGTGATACCATTGCTCTGCTGACTGCTCAGGCATGTTACTTGTGAAACTTTCCTAATTTAATAACCAGCTCACAGTTTGAGTGGTGTCCATCACTGCAGGCGTGGTATCATTTTTTCTTAGTACAATACAGTAAAGTACAGTCATTCTTGTATACTGGCTGTTAAAATGTTGCAATGTCAATATTAATATATACTGTACTTCTTAAAGAGTACACTACTGATTTAGCACTGCACTCCTATAACATTGTCACTCACGGTGGACAGTTTTAAAAAAACCTGGTGCAGCAGAACCAGAGATATCGTTTTTTTGATTCACATTCATCTTCCTTGTCAAAACCTGGCACCTACATTACCCACAATGCAACTCGACATCCAACAGTTCGGTAGTTGGGTGCTAACCTCAAGCAGAGATGAGGAGCGGACTACAGAGGTCTGGTATCCTCACTTCTTTCTATATCTACAGCCCCCAAGTTTTTGTTGTTGTTGTAGTCTTCAGCCCCATCCAACACTGACTCAAGTGACATCACATGAGGCAATTTATCAGACTTTGCACAGCTTCCTCTGGAGCCACAAAAGGCTTTATACAGCTTTTTTCACATATGCAGTAGATCTCCCCAAGACCTGTTAACAGACTTTGATGTGTAAAATCGTCCTTTAATCTTAGAATTAAAACAAGGAATCGGGACATAAAGTGTATAATTCACAGACATCACCGAGAAACAGGTGTAGCTCTGGTGTAACAGTGCAGGTGTCATTGGGTTGGTGCCTCAGACATCATGTTCAGACACGACCTGCGGTTCTGTTACCTCATCAAGAGGTGTCACTCCCAGACAGCCTGCAATACAGCAAGGACTATAGAGAAACAAGAGCACACACTCATCAGCCAAAACTTCTGATCCTCTACCTAGATTATGCAAACGATAGTAAGAAGTTGCTCAATGTTGTAGTCTGAAAGATGGCTGAGAGTTTGAGAAATTTTATTAGAGAGGGAGAATCTAGAGTCAAATAAAAAACCTATCTGCACATGCATCTGAGGTTTGTGGGGTCCTTTTGTGGCATGCGGCCCAGGCTCGGACATGTACCCTACATGTCGGGTCAATAACAAAGACGTGTTGATCACCAACCAGCCGCAACCAATTCCGAGTCCAAAGAAACCAGAGAGGAAAAGTAGCAGTTACAAACTGCTCTGGTTTTCCTCGTCAGACGGGTTTCTTTTCCATGCCAAACACCTTCCACACACAACACATAAGAAAACGTAGCCCAGGATCTATGACTTGAGTGATGAGTAGTTTATGTTTACAGATGCACTCAGTGGTAACGGACCCCGCTGCTCTACAAGTCCCTGCAGCTCTTGTTGCACTCGGAAACAGAGCTGCGTTGTAACTATATAGCTCAGGAGTGTTATCTTCAAACTTTGGTTGGGACTTGCGTGTCATAACGTTATGGATCAACTGTCAAAGTAACTTAATTATATAAATCAGTAATGATTATTATTTTCATTGGATGTTCTGAATTGGCTCTTTGACCTGAGAGCTGTCTGGAATGCACGGTGGTTTTCTGGCATGTGGTTTCCCAGATTCCCACTCATCTTATAAATAAACTATTGCAGTATAAATTTAAATCTTGGAGCCACTGTGACATTATTTTAAATTTTAGGCATAGAACCACCATTATTTCACATAAAACAACATGTGAAGTTGTGTTTACTTGACCAGTACTTTTGACTTTCATTCATTTATTCCTTTGGTGTGGCCAATATTTGTAAATGTTTGTGGGACTACGACCCGAGCACCAGACCATGATTTTCAATTTCAGTTGGTTCTTCTTTCCAGCCAATAAACCATCGGAACATAAATAACAGTCAATATGCTCCAAGATGGTGAGTAAACTTTCTACAGTGTACTGATTGTCTGTGGCCCGACTTGAATCATTTACGGTATTTTTATAAATAATTCAATCAGCCACTATACAGATCTGTGGAGGTTATTAGAGTAATAACACATAAACACATAACACAAATACTCACCACTTCAATTGTAACTATAGTATAACAAACTATTGCAGAATGCAGTAAAACTGAGCAGTGACCTGACTTCACTAACTTTAGGAAGGACGTGATTGAGTGAAAAGGCCTTTGGAGGCCAGTATTGATTTAGGAATAATGCTAATTACTTAAAATGTGAAACTGACATTTCTAGTTTCCTCTACACATAAAAAGGTAGGGCTGTTGTTATCCTTGGCAAACAAAATTCTTGACTCTTGTGCTTACTTCAAGTGCTGTCGGAACTTTCCCCCGCTTGTTGTCAGATGAATCATCTCAACACATCTCAATAAATAAATAACGGGAAGATGGGAATTTTCTATCATACCGGTAGTTAAATGACTCAAACTAATGTAATAATACCAGAAAGGCATATTAGCCTATTTTTCCCTCATATATTTTTTTCGTAGTCACAAAATAGTTGAACTCTGTTGATAACTGATAATCTGCAGTGGTGAGGCTACATTTAGTCAAGTACTGTACTTAAGTACACTTTTGAGGTACTTGTGCTTTACTTTAATATTTCCATTTTCTGCTACTTTCTACTTTTCACTCCAATACATTGATTTGATATTTGATAAATTACTTTGTAGATTCAGATTAATAATACAAAATATAATTAACAAATAAATTATGACGTGTTACAGGTTAAGATAAAACTTTATTGATCCACTGAGGGGGCTTTTACTTGTAACAGAGTATTTCTACACTGTGGTAGCCTATTACTACTTTTACTCAAGTAAAAGATCTGAGTACTTCTTCCTCCACTGATTCTTTGTGTTTAATCTCATGCAACTGTAAAGTCTGTCACTTTTATATTTTTTGAATATATTGTGTTTTTTTCTACCACTGCATAACAGAATAGCTGAGTGGTATTGGGTTATAAAAAACCCTTTAGCCAATTTTTAATACGCCCAATTCTACACAAGCAACATTTTTATACTATGAAGCTCGGAGATCGGAGCCTCGGCTGAGCACCTGAACGCAGCATACGTGATAAACCTCTGTGGATGGGCTGTGACGTGGAGAGCAATCAGGGCTGCAGAGACGGAGTCGGAGCTGAACATCGGTCCGCACTTTTACGGATGGCTGTCGGTGCTGGACGCTACGACCGAGTTTGAATAAGCGCCGTTATTCGTCTGAACCATCCGAGAATCGAAGAGGAAACCCCGGGGGAGCGGCACGGAGCGGACCGGGGTCACATGGAAACGCCATGTAGCTGGAAGTACGGCGGCGGACTTTATCACAGTTTCACTCGAGAAGAGGCGAAGTGAGCAGCCTGCGAGACAAACATGCTCACCCCGATGCTGTCCTCCCTGCTGCCTCTTCTCCTCCTCTCTCGGATTTCTTTCGGCCAATACTCGAGCGACCAGTGCAGCTGGAAGGGCAGGTGAGGTTCACTGTCCTGTTTGTTAAATGTCAAGGTGATTTTAAAAAACAAAAATGATTGTAACAGAAGTGTGAAAGTAACAGAGCTGCAGCAGCGACCTGAAGACCGTGACCGAAACTCAAGAGAGAGAGAGCGCGCGGTGATGTGAAAGCAGCAGGCAGCGGACTTAACCGAAAAAGAGGCATTAAGAACAAAAATACAAATATAGAGCAAATGTCTGGCCTAAGATCATAAAGTATACTATTTGTTTTGTTGTTTTTATTAAAGGAAATGAAAAGTACAATAGTTTCACAGACGCATGTTTATGTGAGTTTTGGTCTGGGTTGGGCTGAATTTATGAATGACTAATTGCCCAATTATCTGATCACAATAAGATGTGATTCATTAGTACATTTTTAATAAAGTTGTGCTTACTATTGTTTGGAATAATATGAACTTTGGAGTATAAAAATGGTGCAGAATTATACATTGAATTATGACTTATTACATCCAATGATCAAATGTTGCCTTAAAATCTGTCATTATTCTGCTGTTGGAAATTTTACATTAGTTCATACTCTTGTCTGTTAATATCCTCCACAACAAAATACTGAAAAATTCACAGGATTACCTTTGCAGATCTCCCATGCGCTTTTAAGTATTTTGATTTATGTTTTAAAATATTTCAAACAGGCACTAGCATATATACTGGAAAGTTTCACCTCCCATCAAACATGTGCTGAAATCTGTTTTGCACTTGAGAGGCTGTGCCTCAAATAGTGTGGTTTTGTTTTTCATCCTCCAGTCAGGAGGGGCAGACCATATTCACTACTTTGAGCTCTCAACCAATAATCTGTTGTTCATTAGCGAGACTCTTGACTAATCTCCTTTAATTGCATGCAGAAGTGATGAAGTTAGAAAGGACTTAATTAGAGGCGTGCTGAGGGAGAGCCTGGTTATGGGGCTTCAGCTGCATATGCTCAGCATGTGCCATGGGTTACTTTAGATCTATGGCAAATTTGAATTTCAGCATCTCATTTTCAGGAAACTGGGCGTTTCTCCTCTAGAGTCAAACCACTAGCTTGGCATGCACACGCTGGTAGACTGCTGATGGCTTCCTGCCTCTGGCTTTGCCACAGAATGACTGACAGCCTGGAGTTTTCAAACCCTGACCAGGCATTAAGTTCTGGAGGGAGTCATTTGGTCATGCTGGCGCCAGAGTCCGAAGTGCTGCCCGGACAAGTCTCTTCCAGTCTCTTTGGGGGCTTGAAAGCAAGGGGAGGTTCGGTGCGTGACCTGCATTTGCACTTGCATGCAGCAGGCCCAGCTACTGTTGCTGCCGTTGTCTGCCCAGAAGCCCCAGTGTCCCTCCATTCATCCATTTCTGCTTCCAAACTCTTCCCAAAGGCAGCCTGCCAGTGCTGCATTTTGCCAAAGCTCTGGGAGGAACAATGTGGTATGGGGGGAGTGTGTGTTGGAGCTGAGGTCATTTTGGCTGCTCTGGCTCGTGACTGGTCATGCAGCCAGTCTTGTGCACAGACGGCCCTTAATGCTTCAGGAGGAATGTGGTTTAATGTCCTTACTGTCTGCCAGAGGACTTCACCTTGGTCAGTTAACTCGGGCTGTAAATGACCAGAAAATCATTTTTAGATGACTGAATAATCCCTTTAAGCTGTATTTAAAAAATTAAAAAAGGGTTCCGCATGAGTTTGAAAAACACATCTCCACAAAGAAAGCTTTCACATTCTTGGGTTTCTGTAATAGTACACTTTTTCAGAGATTCTTGACAATGCCTGTGTTGAATGGTAGATGTCTACTGACGTCTTTCCCTTTCTTTTCTTTCAGCGGTCTGACTCATGAAGGCCACGCCAGGGACGTGGAGCAGGTGTACTTGCGTTGCTCCCAAGGCTCTCTGGAGTGGCTCTATCCCACGGGGGCCATCATTGTCAACCTCAGACCCAACACGGTCTCCCCCGCCGCCGCCCGCCTCTCCGTCTGCATCAAACCCTCCGCGGACTCCAGTGGCACCAATGTCTACCTGGACCGTAATGGCAAGTTGCGGTTACTGCTGCGTGAACAGGACCAAGCTAAGGGCAAGGTGCAGTGCTTCAGTATCCGGGAGGGGGCGCTCTTCATCGAGGCCGTCCCGCACATGGACATCAGCCGCCGGATCACAGCATTCCAGTATGAGCTGGTCAGCGACAGGCTGGGACCAGAGGCACACTCCCTGGGTGGTAAGATGCATCTCTTTTACAGTCCAATATTAGTGGTAAACCTGTAGATAATTGTCTAAGTCGCCATTATAAAGGTCTGCAGACTTGCTTTTGATTGATTCCCTCTAGGACTGGGTTCCTTTGTGCTTTGTCCCTGTGGCGTGTGCTGTGCACTAAATGCAGCCATCTACTGGTGGAAACTTTTATTAAGTTGGACTCTAATAGTAGGAAACTCAACATTTGCTCCAGCACACTGCTAATACTGAAGCCAAAGTCCATTTCTCCGCTAGCATTATCTGTACATTTTGGTTTTGGGAGAAATATATTTCTTGTCAAAATCAAACGCTCTCTGAGAGTATCAAAACATCAAAATCTGAAGCCTTTAAGTCTTTATGGAACTTGTGTTTTTTAGGATAAAATGCTCATATTTCACAACTATCCACACTTGATTTGACTTGGCTCTAAGCTGTAATTGTTTTGTGTGTGTGTGTGTGTGTGGGTGTGGAGGGGCACAGCCAAACAAAGAGGGCCTCCATTGAAAAACAGCTGTCTGTTTTCACGCTGCGTACCTGCCAAACCTGCACAGTTTCAAGCTGCGCAACTGTGCGAGCAACTGTTTTTTTTCCCACCTAAAGCAAAATACGAGCAGCATCGGGCCCACATCTGTTTTTACGGCTCTCTGGGTTCACATATCCACATCCTGCGTCATTATCTGGCACAGCGGAGAGAGAGGGAGAGGGTTAAATGTAGAGGAGTACTGCAGCGTGGAGTTGTTTTGACCACATTATTGTGCTATGCTCAGTTCTGCAGTATAATCTGCCTCTGTGATGTGGCCTGAGATAGCACTGGGATGATTCTCAAAGACAGTGGTCTCGTGTCATCTGAAGCCTGGACTGGTGGATTGATTTCTTCTTCTTCTTCTTCTTCTTCTTCTTCTTCTTTTTTTGGTTTCTTCCCTTCTTTCCTCTCCCTGCCTCTTCTCTCTGACCTGCTGTGCTGGGATTGAGTTGCTCACCGTCAAGCTGGAATGTTTCTCCAACCAGATGTAGGGAGGAACTTATAGGCTTATTTTTCCCCCCACTCCTTCTTTTCTTGCTGTCACTCCCTGGGCCTGCCTTTCAGCTCCCTTAAATTATTCTCCTTTTTTCTTGCACTTGGTCTCACTATTTCCTACCTCTTCTTTCTTGTCTATTTATCATTCTAGTATTTTCCTTTTCATTCCTCTCCCCTTCATACATCTTCCATCTCTCTTCCTGGCTGTTTGAAGTGGTTTTCGTCTGTGCAGAGCGGCATTAGCAAGTTGTGCTCCATTACAGTGGAATGCATCAGGGCCCAGATGTTGCAGGGACACTAAATCGTGCCACCGCCCCTCCCTCCCTTTACCACTCGTCCCATCCCTCTCTGCTCCTGTGAAGTGGTTCTGATCAGAGTGGCGCTGCATGTGCATGGGCCAGAGAGAGATGCTGACTCGGCTCTCAGCCCATTCCTGTGGTTCTGTTTCATGTCCGACATGTGAGCCCGGCTCGGCTCTGCTGTGGAGGAAAGAAAAAACACCCCTGGGTTTAGGCCGCGGCTCGCTGCTCAGTCGTGATGCTACGGCAGCACGCGGGCTCACTTCAAAGGGCCTTTGCACTCTGCTCCGGGCTCTGGGTGAGGTCGGCCGCTCTGAAGTCTCCCGGCGTTACAGCTGGTCTTAAGCCGTCCGAGCTTGTGGCTGTTTGACCCCTGATCCCTCTAGTGATGCGGCAGCGCCTCGTGTTGCTACACAAGCTGACCTAAGACATGCTTACCCCTCACCCCTATACCCTCAACGTCAGACAGGCCAGCTAAAAATAAGCTCCAGCTCTGCTCCTAAAGATGACAGAGGGCACACATCTCTGTTTTTGGTCTTAATTCAGGCCTGGTCTGCATGTTTTTCCTTATTCATCATTTCGAAACTAGACTAATTTTTCTCCTCACATTTATGACCAGACTGTGTAAACTAGGGTGGTTTCCAGTGCACAGAATCCACCTGAGTTAACAGCTTTAATCATTCTTCCTCTTAATTTTATGGATGGACATCCACTGCCCCCCCCCCCACCCTCAGCCCGCTGCTGACTCGACACCCCTCCCTCTGCTCCCCCACTGCTCCTCTCCCCAACTCCCCCCTGTGTACCACAGCAGATCTAGAGCTAATAAAGGCATTCTGGTCAGGCCAGCCGCAGGACCACCTGAGTCAACTAATCATTGACTTGACTGCTCTCATTTAGGGCCCTTTCTCCTGCTATAAAGGCAGGTGTGTCGGCTGAGTTGCTGCTCACCTCCTGTCAAAGATGAAATGTAGCCTGGGGTAGGCTTTTAAAGTACTGGGCAGATGCTATTTATCAATTTTCACTTTTTTCTTTACACCCAATTATTTGCCCTCTCATGGCTTCCCTTTATTGTTCAAGACATGATATGTGAATGTGGGAGGTTTTTGTGCAATAAGCTGCTTTTCTCCTTCCTATTTGCCTCCTTTTTTGAAGTGATTTTCACTTTTGAAGGTTGTTAAAAACTCTACTTGATGTTATAGTTGACACTGTGCTCATTGTTTCAGTCCCAGCAGGCCTAACAGAGCTCATGTCAGAGATGCAGCCTTCCCTTTTGTCTGTGCTCCCTTTTTCATCTGGTCCTTGTTTGTCATGGAGCGTCAAGGGGTTCCTCTTGTGGTGGGAAAGCTGACCGAACAGCCCCCATGAGCATTAAACACTCATCAGCATTTTTTAAATAAGCAGTGATTAACTTCTTTTTACAGTCAGCAGCATGCCCAGCTCTGTTTGGTGTTAAAACCCAGAGCTCAAGACAGCTGAATGCTGCTCTGCCATCTTTGTAAATAAATAATCATCTGTGGCGATGGAAATTACTGTGACCCCAATTGGAAGTGTGCATGTGTGAGAGGAACACCCACTCTTACATGACTCGCCCAACCACAGTTGTGTGTTTGTGTAAGTGGCACTTAACTGGAAAGTTGTGGACCCGTCAACAGGATTTTTATCATGCTGCAAGACCAGGGAGTGCTAATGAAAACGTGGACTTTTCCTGTTTCTGTTTGTAGTGCTCTTCCAAAACTTTGGCTCCAAAAACTCATCCGCCCTCTCTCTTTATTTCCTCTCAGCACCCTGTCAGCCCTGCAGCAACGCTGAGATGCTTCTAGCAGTCTGCACCAATGACTTTGGTAAGTTAAGAACGCTGTTTGGGAGAATTATAGGCTTCCTGCTGCTATACGGTGTGCAGAAATGTCCAATGAAAACATTCTGTGTAGCATGAGCTATAGCCGTCACCAGTGTCTAAATCTTGTCTTCCTGCTTGGTGTTTTCAGTGGCACGGGGCAGCATTAAGAAGGTGGAGCAAGAGGAGGAGCACTCGTCTGTCACGGTGGAGATCAGCCGCCTCTACAGACAGAAGACCCAGGTCTTTGTATCTGGGGGTGTGAGGGTACGGCGCTGGACTGGTCACATCAAGATGCCCCTTCAGTGCAGGGTGAGGTCTGGTGATGGTGAGTTCCTCTTTACGGGGACGGTGAGGTTTGGGGAGGCCTGGATGGGATGCGCCCCACACTACAAAGACTTCCTGCGGTTGTATCACGAGGCACAGCAGCAGGGGAGCAACCCCTGTCACGTGGACACTGACTGAGTGTGTTACCTGCCCACGCTTGGAAGTAAGACAAGTCCTCACTGGGGGGGGGGGGAGAGCTGAACCAAGTGTTCATGCCAAGGAGAGAAAAAGACTGACAGACTGGCCCAGTGGCAGAGCCTCTCTCCTCTCCCGCTGTCTCGTGACTCTTTGGAGACAAAGAATGGAGCTCCTGAATGTTGCCAAGCAGCATGCTGGATGGACTCTCCTCAAAGTTGAACGTGAGGCATCGTGGAATGTACTGCTTTCCTCGCAGACGAGAAACTGCCAGGTTTTAAATGTAGCAAACCCCATTTGGTTTTTCATGTGTATAAAATGTGAATGAACATTGTATATTTTGAAGCTCTGCGTGCTTTGTAAAAAGCTTGATGTACAGTTCTGAAGTTATTTCTTATGACAGAAATGTAAAAAGGGAAAGTCTCTTATTTTTATTTTGTTTAAAAAATGATTCGCAATTTAATGCCTGAATTCATGACTTTTTTTCAGGCCATACAATTGTAATAAAAAAACAAACCAAAAAAAGCTACATCTGTTTTTTGCCTTTGAGAATAAAAGCTTTTATTCCCTGGAACAGCGTTAATGTCTGTGTGTGTTTACATGTAAAATAAATAAGTGACAAAATCGAATTTTAGCAGACCATTGTTTTCAGACTTGTGACGCAGTGTGTATAATAGACTAATTTTACAAGGTGTGTGTGTGTGTGTGTATATATATATATATTAAAAAAAACTGATTAGTCAATCAACAGAAAATTAATCAGCAACTGTTTTAATTTATTAATTGATTTTAAGCCTTTTTAACCTATTTGCAACCTCTAATATGAGTATTTGCTATTTTTCTCTGTTTTATGTCATTGTAAAGTAAATATTTTGAAGACCTTGGGCATGACATTTTAGTCCAAACGATTGATTTAGAAAATAATCGTTAGTTGCAGCCCTAATTATATTAAAGCTAATTCATTTTGACACGCTAACACTATAAACCCAAACTTGGTATACATTACATCTGGGCATAGATGGACATTTCAGATCACATAATATTTCACAGCGGTGCTAACGGGTTCTTTTCTCCATGTTCTCTGTTGGAATAAAAACACACTCATATGATGTGCATTAGCCTCCTCTCCAAGGTTCACCTCAGCCTTGAGCAGGGACCGTCTGCCAGGGGTACAGAGAGATTGATATCGGAGAGCTGGGGTGGATTCCTCTGCGTTGGTTCCTGTGGTGATGGGGGGGTGGCCGTGTGTCAAGGTCAATGTGAAAGGCCTCTTTGTTCTAGCGCAGCAGCCTGGTATGAGAGAGAGGACTGAAGACAGACCTGAATACAGCCCAGTGACTGGGCACGCAGCAGAAAGCAGCACTCCAACCACACTCCAAATTTTGATTGGCATGTACAGTTCGGCTTGGGCTTCCTGTTTAAATGAAGTTTATTTTTTTCATTTTCATCACCTCAAATAAAACACAAGAAACGGATCAGGTTATTGGAGCTCTTAGCTGTGCTCTCAGATGATGCAGCCTGCAAGCCAGGCCTTTTAAGATGACATCCAGTTCATGGCCAAGGCCCTTTTTGTCTGCCTTTTCACTTAAACGGAAATGCACCTAGAATGTCTTTCAATAAGTCGCCCCACATAGACAAGTGCTTTTCTAGACAGCGCTGTGCGTTGAATTGAATGCCTGAATTCCAGCTGAAAGCCAGCGGTCCCGGAATTGCTCACTGGGAAATGCAAACAGAGTTTCCATGGTAACGATGCCTTATTGTGAACCTTGTCGCTCTGGCTTTAAGACCAGGAGCCTTGGAGGAGGAGGAGGAGGAGGAGGAGGAAGAGGAGGGTCCCCTGGCATTACTTGGCTGTTGGGTTCTTCGCTGGTCCAGCTGTCGTGGTTCTCAGACCTCCCTCTCTCTCTCTCTCTCTCTCTCTCTCTCTCTCTCTCTCTCCCTCTCTCTCTTCTCTCTCTCTCTCTCTCTCCTTCCTCTCAGCTGCTGGTAACAGATGCACAAAGTCTTCAGGTGATTCCACTGCAACATAATCAATATCTGCGTCACTGTCCAAAGTGCTGATGCTGTGCTCCATCTAATCCTGTGCATGTAAGCTCTTTCTACCCCGAACTGAACACATTTCAGTTGCACTGATTGTCAACAGCATTTATCTTCTAGCTCTCATAAGGATTTTCTTTCACTAGAGTTGCAACAATTAGTCGAGTAATCGATCAGTTAGTCAACAGAACATTAATCAGCAACTATTTTGATAATCATTTAAGTTAAAATGCAGAACATTTGATGGTTCCAGCTTCTCAAATGGGAAAAATTTGCTGCTTACTATATAGTAAATTTTGGACTGTTGGTCGCTCAAAACAAGACATGTGATGACATCTCCTTGAGCTCTCATCTTTTCCGATGTTTTATAGACCAAACGCATAATGAAATCAATAATCAAAATAATTGTTAGTCTCTGGCTTAAGTCAAGCATGTGTCCATCATGCCATAGCGCTACTTTATCAGTGAAGACGTAAGGGTGAAGAATTATCAGCTACTAGCAGACCTCTGCAAGACGGATCATGATATAAACCACATGATGAATCTCCATCGGAAAGATAACATTAACTTATCAATTAAAGTGTTGTTTTTGATAAATTAAAAGTTGTCTGTAACATTGTAACAATTATCTGTAGATCATTTGTGTACTGGCAGTTGTCACTAATACTGCTCTTTCTTTCTAGATTTAACTTCCTCGATAAGCAGGCCATGGGCAAACTTTATCTAAAATAAAATAAAAATCTAATTTTATACATTTTTCATTTGATTTTCTTCAAAAAGAATCTGTTTCTGGTGTCACTGGGTGCAGCTCATTCCATTATACATGCACATGCAATCAGTTGCAACTTCATGGGCGAGGTCAGATTTAGTTGTAACACCAGTTAAGAAGGACCAGTTTAAGCCAGACGAGAATATGTGGACTCTTTGTGTTGTCAGTGTGATTCAGCCAGAAGTCACTGCATGGTCATCTCGTGGGTGGAATTAAAAGGGTTGAAAGATAAAAAAAAGTACTGTTGATGAATGGCGAAGTGCACAGTCACTTGGCAGACAGAAAGGGCAGTGGAGTTAAAGAGCAGGAGGACCCCAGCAGAGAGAAGAGGCCTGCGAGCTCAGTGTAGTGGCTAATATTTTATGCCTCTTTGGGAAGTGCTGGAATGTGGGGAATGTGTTGACTTCACACACACACACACACACACACACGTGCACAGCTTCCCCCAGCGCTGCTGCCTTGATTAGCTGGAATCAATAGAGTCTCTGTGTTTTTTCTGTGTGTGTGTGTGTCGGTGTGTATGCCCACATTGTGCACGTGGCTCTAACCCCAGCACACATAAACACACCACCCCAGCAGCGAGTTAGCCACCACCCACACTGAGCCACAACTCAGTCTGCAGCTGCAGTCCTAACACCTCCAATCTGACACAATACTGCCCTGATGCTTCTGTAATGCAGCCCTCACATGCTTGAGATAGATTATAAAATTTCTTTCTTACCAAGAATCATGTGGAATATTACTCCTTTTCTTTAACAACAACCCACTTCAGTTTAGGATTGCAGGGTTCCCTCTACTGTATAATTTCAGCCTTGTGTTTGTTGGTCAAATCACACTACTAGGGAGACTATGAGTCCTAAAATTGTATGTTAATTTCTGATTAATCTAATTTTCTCTGGTTAAATGAGTCCAGTAACACACAGGGAGAAAGACATGTATTTTATCAACCAAAAAAACAACAAGACTTAGAGTCTATAGCGGCTCTGTGAAGCTGAATGCAAACATTTTTTGCAGGTAATATTTACCAGGTCAGGTCCATCATCTTAGTTTAGCATGTTAGCATGCTAATTTGCACTAAACACAGAGTACAGCTGAGGTTGAGGGGGACATCAGTTTGTAGGTATAACAAAACTATTGGGAAAATTCAAATTGTGACCGGATCATGGGGCAAGATGAACAGTCAGAGGATCACCAAAGTCATTAGCATTTATCCCCTAGGGACCTTGAATATCTGTACCAAATTAAACGGCATTTCGCCTGATAGTTTTTCAGATATTTTAGTTTGGACCAAAGTGGTGGACCGGCTGACAGAGGACATTTCCATCCTTACAGCCACGTCGCTAGCATGGCTAAAAATCCATACTGTGCCTAAAATAGGCTTTTTTAAAATTTATTTAAGTAGCTGAAAACTATTTTAATAAGATTTTTATATTTTGATTGAACATTAAAGGCAAAAGTATTGCGTGTATGTGATTCCCAATTCTAGCCAGACAGAGATGAACACAAACAGAAAGCAAGGGTCAACAAGCCAATAAGGCACCTCACAGAATTCTTATTAATCCCCAGTGGGTCATGAGTTCCCCACTCATGAAATGCCTCGCAGCCGCCTCCTTCGCCCCGCCTCTCCCACTGAAAGCAGTATGGCAGGATTAAGGACTCTGGTGTTGGGTGTCTCTAGTAAAAAG
This sequence comes from Macquaria australasica, assembly GCA_005408345.1. NCBI lineage: Eukaryota > Metazoa > Chordata > Actinopteri > Centrarchiformes > Percichthyidae > Macquaria > Macquaria australasica. The sequence goes on along the minus strand of SEMN01000141.1, from coordinate 442,727 downwards.
TGATTGCGGGGTCACAGCATGGGCCTGCATGTCTAAATATCAGGTATCAAAAGGGATCTGGGAGTTGTGTGCTCCGACTGAGTAAATTGGTAGTGTGCGTCAAGTAGACCAGGCACGGTCTTCATCAGATGGTTTGGAGATCAGGGTTGCTCAGTTTTGGTTGATGGTAGCCTGTCAAGACAACGTTCCACTCTATCTTAAAGTTGGCAGAGACTTTTGGGATCACATCCAGTCAATAACATACAGTAGCAATAGCCAAAGTCTGCTGGTGAAAACTACTTATAGGCAGTCCATGCATGTGATGGAAAACTCCACACTGCTAAGCTTTATCATGTAAATTCCCCTTTCTTGGCTGATGTCTGTATTATGACTAATTATTTCTGTTTGTGAATGGTGATTTGCTGCCGCAGTCTGCTCCTACAAGACTGTCTCCTTCTTCCTTTTGTCCGTCATCGTCCTCTTTTCTTAATGAGTGAATGTGTGCGGCTGCTGTCTGCTCACATGGCTCCCAGAGGCCGCGTCGGGGTGCCCTGTTCGCTCAGCAAACACAGCAATGTCCTCCAGAGTGGGGGGTCCTGCTGCAAGTAGCTACTGGGAGGCCCCCTCCCCAATGCTCAGCAGCCCAATAACAGAGCAAAATTTGGCTCCGAGGACGTCAAGCAAACACACTGCAAATGGCACTTTTATTTACTTGCCTTCACGCAACCCCCTCCCCCAACATCCTTCATTTGCTGGGATCCGTGGTGCCATTTCCAGGAGCCCCATGGCAACAGTAGGCCTTGTCAACGGGGGGACAACTTTCTCATGAAGTCACCATGCCACGGTGATTGGCGGTCTGATGCAATGAGATGAAACTCACTCTAAAATATCAGGATCCCAATGGAAGTGATATTTGGATTTAGGTATTAAAGCTTGACCTTGAACTGTGATGGTAAAGTCATGGTTTTCCCCCTAGACCTTTTCACCATCGGATTTTGGGGTGGGCTGTGTCCGACAATTCCTGTAACTTTCTGAAACTGACAACCCGCCATTCACACCCACTTCCGCGCCGACTGGCCAAGTGTGCGGAGGTGAGAAAGTGAGCAGGGTTTTAACGTCTCTCCCAAACTCTCTTTTTCACTTGTGAAACACTATAAACGTCTTCCAGGAGAGACTATTTGGAAATGTGGCCCCGTTATCCCCACATTTAAACCATTATTGGGTCTCGCCCCTCTTAATAACACTCAGCTCTTCACCCCACCTTCGATTGTGGCTTCTCGGAAAAGCTATAAATACTTTTGCCTTCCGATGTGGTCGGAAAACACGTCGTACGGACTATCATTGTCTAGCATAACCCGGCCCTAAGTGATACAATACATTGTGGATGGACCATTACAGAACTTTTCACTGATCACAATAATAAAAGCTTGTGCTGTCGCTACAGCACTCACTCTCTCACTCACTCTCTTGGCTTAATCTTGGCTTTGAATGAGCGCGTTGTTGCCTGCTCTACACATCCTGTCATTCATGAACCCTTGCTCCTTGTCTGATTGTGATAATGCAAGCTGCCCGGGCTCCTCTGCTCTCAGGCCTGTCAGACTCAGCAGATCTGCCGTTTGCACAGTCCAATGAGCACCAGTGGCTTTGCCTTGCTGGTGGACTCCTCCTTGGCAACCAGGCCAACCCCCTCTGACCTCTGCCCTGGGTTGTGGCCTTTGGACGAGGAGAGAAAAAAAAAAGGTTCCTGTCTAAATTCAGCCATTAGAATCTGGAGGAGACGGGGGCGTGCCCTCTAGCCTCTAAAGGAAACACATCTTTGGGCATTGTGGGGTGACAAAGATCATGAGCCAATGGCGGGACAAGTGCAGAGCGCAGCGTGATGGATTGTGTAATTGAACATGTGACGTTTGATGGATGTCTAAATGAGGAGCATAATAGGTTGTGTGATGGATAGATAGGAAGCAAACACTTAGATTTTCACACAGGAGCGGATGTGAGCTGTTTGCTTTTGGGACAGAGAATGATGGATCGATTTTTGAGGGAGGAGGAGTCGGCACGAGAGGAAATGGATGCATCATACTGCTGTTTAGTTTTTAGATCATTTCTGTTTTTATTGTCAACTGGATGCTTTCATACATAAACACAATTTGAAGCCACGAGGCAGAAGCCATCATGATCCAAATCAAAGATCACAAATTACAAATGCTGCACTGTTACTTTCAACGAGGTAGACACACGTTTGACACTGCAAGCATGCAACACAGGTTATAATCTCTCTTTATGTGGTATAAAATAAGAAGCATTTAATTAAAGTCAACTCTATTTTAAATTCATAAATTGAGATAAATTGAGATAAATTAAAATACATACAGCCGAATAAGGGATTGGTGTGAATTCCTGTTTTAAAATCATCAAATTAACATAATTAAGGTTTGTTTCGTGGGTGATCTTTGCTAAAAAAAACAACAAAATGAGATCAATAAAAGCTGTTAAATCATTTGAGCGTGCTTCTTCAACGCTGTGAGCACATGTTAAATGGAAATCCAACCCAACAACAGCGCTGCCTAATTCAGGATAGCATCAGAGGAATTTAGGGCCTGTCACACACCAACTCACACATAGCACAGCTCAGCGCACACACCCCAATGTCTAACACAGATTCAACAGAATTTTTTCCGTTGGATTAAAAACGCTTTAATTTCTCTCTCTGTACAATCCTCACAATAAGATCTTTCTGCTGAATTATAGATTCTGGCTGACGGGTCAGACAGGAGCGCAGGGTTTTCATTAAAATCATTACAGGTTGTAAAACCAGCGTGCTGAGTACTGAGTTACGGCAACAGTTATCAAGTGGACAAGTGTTGGCAACAGCTGAACGGTCAGCTGGGAAAAGAATGGCTGAGCCCGGGGAAAGTAGAGCTATAGGGGGTCACACACACACACACACACAAGGTTGCGTGCACATGCATGTAGCTGTTTCACGTCGTGGATTGGCACAGGTGACAGCCAGTGACCCATAATCAGAGTTCAGGACCCTGTTAAGTTGCTAGGGACCTGCCTGCACTCCAAAAGGTCAAAGGTCAACCCCACTGATTAACATTGAGGATGTAAAAAGCTGAAGTCAACTTACATTTTTGCTGTTGAGCTTGTAAGAACGAACACTTGGCAAAGACAAGACAGAAAGAAAATAAAAACAGGCCAATCATGAGAAATCAATTAAACATAAAGAATATTTATTTCATCGCCTTTGACTCACAGCCTGTTTCAATTCTTTGCTCTACTTGCAGTGTTGTTGTTTTTTAAATCTCCGTCTCAAGCAGCTTGTTGAGAAACCTTTCGTAGAGCTGTGTGCTCGTGTTGCACCACAGTCACGTCAAGTTGACCCTGCTGCAGACCAGACTGAAGTGCAACTGGGTGCTGGCTGGCTGGTATGATATAATGTGCAGATTTTGGGAGGATTATCACCGCTTTACTGTGGAATGCATAACATGTCTGAGTGAAAGGGGAAATCAGAGAGAGAGAGAGAGAGAGAGAGAGAGAGGCAATGAGGGCACAGGAGCTTCAGTGTGCCGACGGACATTTTGTTTCGCCCTGCTTTTTAAAACATGTGAGGCTGCTGAAAGAAGTCTTAAATCTATTATACGTCTCCACTCCTGCTGCTCTGATTCCAGCAAGTCTCAAATGTTCATTTAAAAAGAAATTACATTATGCTATTTAGATATGTGCATAACAAATCTGGTCAGTGGTCTTGAACTATGTAGCTCGTCTTTATGTAGCTGACAGAGTGTAGTCACTCAGTTTACCCATCATCAGGACTGTTCAGCCTGTTGTAACATGTCTCCTGTGGCTTTGGAGGACCTTCATCATGGCTGAAGAAATAACCCTGATGATGTCACCAGAGTTATCTAGATTTGGGATTGGAGATTGCACATTTTCAACACAAACTGGGGACGTGAAGTCTGAAAGACATGGGCTTTTAGCGTGCGAGGAGGGTCTAATGAAAGATGCTATCAAGTTGCATGAGGGAAACTGCGAGATCCAGTGTTTTTTGGAGCTTGACCCACGTTAGAGAGTGAAGGTCTGGATATCTCAGCATCTGCTGCTTTGACTTGGACCATTATTTATTTTTTTAAAAGCTTTTTCTAGCAAGTCGCCTAACTTTGTGGAAGTGCAACACTTAATCACTGGTGTACCAATTTAATCCAAGATCTAAATAAAGTAAAACGAGAGAAATCACAGGTTTTTTTTTTCAAATGCTGTAGATTGTAGACTTTTGGTGAAAATCTTTGAATATTTTTAAGGGAAAATATTACTTTACTTCATACTTCATCCATCGGAGTAATGAATAATATGTGTTGCTGATCTAAAATATGACCGCTCACTTTTTTGCCTTAAGAAAAAAAAAAACACCTACAAATTCACCTTTTAGTATTAATACTGTCTAGTGTCTGAATTTGTTCACACAGCAAAATGCAAACTCCTCAGAAAAACACTGGCCCAAATAAATTAGTTTTAGCTGGAAGCACAAGGGTCCCAGGTCTGTCTTGATAAGACAAATGCCGCCCCCTGCAGGACAAAAGTCTCCTGCAACAGCTTGATGCATCTTGCTCCTGCTGTGTATGGTGAATCCTGAGACAATGACAATCTCGAGGCCAGAGTACATTCCTCTACTTATCACCATCATGCCTGTGCCGATGGCCCGAGTTATGTGCAGTATTAGCCCACAAACCAAAGCCATAATAACAGTGCAGTGAGAGCACAGAAAGTAAGCTTTATGTTTAAAGTCTCTCTCCAATCCCAGAGAGGCCGCTCGTATTTCCAGCCGTGGTGAAATGTAAGATTTATGCTGTAGTCAAAACAAAGCCTGAACAAGATTGGCACTGCATAATAAGAGGGCTGGAGGAGCTATGATCATGTGTACGGCAGACATGCTGTCCACACACTAACGGATGACTGACTTGAATCTTTCGAACATATCCAATACAATAAGGCGTCGTGTCTACCTGCAGACATGAGTAAAATATACAGAGAGAAGAGCACTTCTGCCTTGCTGATGCAGAAAACTGACAACTGCAAGTCACTGTCCTAAAGACAACAGTGACCCCACGAGGGAAGGAAACCATACTCTGCTTTCTGCTGCGAGTGATTTGGCTGTGTGTGTACTTAAAAACACATCAGTGTATCCACAAGGGTTGGATTTTCAGTGAGCGTTGCAAGATATTTCATACCAAATTTAGAAAGAAAACATAGTCCAGCAGATCAAGTTCAGTTCATGACGCCTGGGAAGAAATCCAGTAATAAAATAACAGTTGTTCGTCTGTGAGGGGTCTGTGAGGTTGTTTATAATGGGCCTGTGAACTGATCACAGAAAGCAAGAAAGTTGTGCCATATTTTCAGGATTTACTTTCAGGAATCACTTAAGTCTAATTGAGAAGAAACAAAACAAATATGACATTTCAGTGATTTTATAAACTCCTGAATGGATGAAACAAGACTTTTATACTGTACAGGTTTTCCTCAGTGGAAGATACAGGGTATAGAATATGGTCAGGGTGGTGCGTTTACAGATCAGCAATGGGTTTGTGTGGCCAGTAAGGATGTTTCGCTTTGTCCAGCTTGGTTTCTGGGAAAGTCTCGTTCAGGTCTTCGATGGTCATCTGGTCGAAGGGAATCATGTTCTTGAATTTGTCCAGCTGGGGAAAGGAAGAGCAGAAGATCAGGACAAAAGAAGATTTTGATGAAGTGTTTCCAGTAGAATCAGGTAAATGAAGACAGTGGGGGAAATAAGAACCAATTTCAGTTGTAGTACAAAAGTATTACTGCATTTTGATGTTTCTACCTGCAGGAGTCGATGCACACATTTTGAAATAAACCACAAAAAAAAAAAAAAACAACAACAACAAAACACCTATCCACAGACAGTGGCAGTCTAAAGGTATGGTCACATTGCATTTCCGTTCAACTAGGATGTGATGTCATATCTCTAAGGCGGGTAATAAATAAATATTAAACAATCTAACTGTTGACAGTGTATGAGAGCGACGCTACAGTTTGTAGTTTGGTTGTGTGATAATATAAAAAACCCTTTTTCCAAACACAGTGCATCCTTGTTTCTATCGGCCGACTGAGCACATCTGACCTCTGACCCGAGGAAACACTCACCTGAATTTCAATAGAAGTGAATGGGAGACAGAGCGAATATTCGTAGGACGAAAGTGTAATGTGACCGTACCTTTAGTGTGTACGTCTGTGTGATCCGGATTGGAGATTTGTGTGTAAGACAATTTTCGGCTCCTGTATTAATGATACACACACGGGGCTGATGATGTTAGTTTTTACATGTATAATTCCCACCTCTTTTTCATACTGGGCGATACGAGCTTTGGATGCTTCAATGTAGGCAGCAGCTGTCGCGTTCTGGAAGACAAAAACAGACGTGAAAAAAAAATGAAAAGTACAATTCACAATGAGTTTCAGGACAGTTTGTGTACACAACAAAAATCCATTCCCAAGCTACTTTGCATGTGACCTTACAGCACATTGGCACAACAGAAAATAACTTTAAGACCATCTAGAACAAATCCACTTGTGGATGATATTGTTTTAAATGGCACAGCACAAAAAATATTCTCGAACATGGTTGTTAAAATAAATAAAATTCTATTCAAAGTTTGTATATAAAACAGAATAAGTCATAGGTATCTGGTTCATTCTGTGATTGCTGGTGTTTGTACACAGTTTCTATATTTTGAATGATCAAGTATCAAAATGAATGCTGCTTTTCAAAGGTTTTCATCCATCACATGCTCGTGTTAATGAAGGGATATGCAGAAGCGTCTCTCAATAAAATGTATTAATTCAAACCTTTATTTAAGCCTCGAAAATCATTGAGGTTTCCCTCATTTGCAATGATGTCGAGATGCAGAGAAATACACAGAGTTAAACAAATTAAAATTACAATACACTGTTCAGGCCAAAGCATATGCCATCTAGACACTCACCGCTTCTGCCTCCTGGGCGTTGATAAGAGCAGTCTGAGTGTCTACAGGCTCAGGAACCTTCAGGGCGCTGAACTGAGAGGAGACAGAGAGTTTATACTATATCTGATAACAATAAAATTCTACACATGCTATTATCATGGTCTCACAACCATTACTGTGCCTAATAATGATGTAAATGTTTTATTCACACTTCTCTTCAAAGACTTAAATCAGTTTTCATTATTACACTGTCATACTCGCAGGTAATAGATACAGTTCACCTAATGATCTTCTCTTACCTTCTTTTCAAACTCATCCACCATGCCTGCTTTAGCCACAGCAGACCTGTAGTAGCTCCAGTCAATGGCCGCGGTTTTCTCTGGCAGAGCGGTGAGCCTGTCAACACAAATCATCTGGATATTTACACCTTAGTTTATTGTCAGAAATGGTCTGTCAAGAGAAAAAGGAGGCATCTGTACGCACTTTTAACGTGCAGAGTTGTGGGGGTTTCTAGCATATCCAAGCGCTCATATAGACATGTAACTCACACCTACAGGCACTTGAGAGCTCACAGGACCGTGGGAGGAAGTGTGTGCAGACAAGCAGACAGGGAGAGAAATGAAAACTCGGACGGAAAGGACACGTTAAGGCCCCAGCCGGCCAGTGGGCTTCAACCCAGGAGCTTCTCGCTTTGAGGAGACAGCGCCACCTCAAAAAAAAGTGTATTACCACCATCTCGTGTGCTTCGTGCCTGCTAAATGTACAGAAGAATATGCACTCAGTACTATATTCAGAACACAGTATCGGGGAGTACAGACTTTGCAGAAATGGCATCACTCCGTGTCTTCAGGTTGTTGAACATGGTCCTCTGGTTGGGTGGCACCCTCTCTGCAAAAGCCAGCCAGTCAACGGCCTTCAGTGGAGCTCTTCTCCCGGCCATGTTTCAGGGTGTGTTAACTAGAGGGGACAGAAAACTCAAGGTTCACCTTTTATTCTTAAAGCTTCTCTTTACTGACACAAACTGTCTGTCTGTCTGTCTGTCTCCCCCCCACTTGGTTCCATGATCAATCTTTTTTTGTTTTGTTTTTTCAGTATTTAGATCTATGGCCCTGACTCTGAACCTCTTTGGATGGACTCACAGACACTTCTCTCATGTTTTAACAGCATCTGGTTCAGAACTGATGCACTTAGCAAACACAGCTAACATTAGCAAGGTCAGAACGACACCGGAATATCAAACAGCAGACTTACAACAGTGTCGTGTTGTAACATTTTGCAAAGGAATCTACTACATTTCTCTCTGGAAGAGATTGTGACAAATCTGTTTAAAAGCACATTTGTGATAAACTTGAGCGTCGTACCGTCGTGAACCGTTGACTGTCGACAGGAACCGGAAATGAGCTGGCGATTATTTGTTATTTATTTAACGTTAGTGTTCTGCTGGTGATTTTGATTCGTGATGTAATTACACACAAATCATGTTTTGTCAGAGAAAAACCACGTCCACGGATTTTAACCACCAGTTTTTATTTTCATCCTCGGCGGATGGCAGATAATTAGCTAGTCTCCCTTCATGGTTTTATTTTGAAGGTTTCACGGGAAATAGTTTGTATGGTGGGTGTCTGCTTCGTCGGCAGGTGGCGCTAACGGTTAACTGAGAGTGTATTTATAATCACGAGTGTTCACTTAGCTCAAATGCAATAATATTTGATGTAAATAGAGTGCATTTGATTGACGGTGTACCTGTGTGCATTGACTCTGATTTGACTGCTGCAGTTCCTCTTTGCGACCACGAGAGGGCGCTGAAAAACTCACGATTCCACCCTGTCCGAGCCTACAGAAGACGTGAGTGTTTAAAAACAGGTCACAAGTATAGTTTAATTTTTTTTTTCAATTTGGGTTTAATTTAATTTGAGTTACGGTTTGAGAAACAGGTTTTGGGGACGGTGAAATACACTCCATCCATCGTCCGGTCACAAACAATACGGTACTGTCACTTCCGGTAGAAACCTTCAAAATAAAACAACCAACTGCCCAAGTATGTAAATGAGGGTGTCCAAAACATTCAAAAGTTAGTATAGGCCTACCTTTTTTTTTTTTTCTGGAATTAATTACATGGTGCAGGGGCTCATTTTGTCTGATAAAAAGTGCGTAGTATTATTGCAGTTACAAGTAAGATTAGTAGTAAGAATTCCCTTTTTAATAGGCTACCTCTAAATATTAGTGACAATCAGTATTAATATCTGTAGCCTACTATTTACACACTGAAGACTGTAATGTTATTGTCTCAATAATCACGACCACAATAGTTCGTTTCTGAGTTTCATGGTTAGGTTTGAAATGTAAACTACTGTATATGAGACAGTAAAAAAAAGGAGATTAATCTGTATCCTATGAATACGAGCTGGGCAGTGTGTTGTTGTAGAGGGCATCACATTGCTGACAGATTGGTAAATTTTGCTTCAGCAACAGGTGCTTTATTTGTATTTCAAGTCATCAAACTGGCCCTTGTTTCCTTACAAACTAAATCCTCAAATGGCACGACTGAAGTCTCAGCAAGCGTTTGTGACTATTGTAGTTTTATTTGGAAAATCCCATCCGGTATGACTTTTTCTGTCAGTCTCCAGCTTGACACGCCTGACACGCTCAATAAGAGGGGTTGGGACGGTGAGAGGATCAGGTGCTATTAGATGTCAGAGAAAGCTGTTGACCCCGCGGACATGCGCTTTACCACAAAGAGTAAAAGAAAAGGACCAAGAAACGAGAGCCAAAAGGTAAGAAAATCCCGGAGACAGAGAGATAAAAACTTATCTTAATATATTTATATAAACTAAAAATGTATTTCTAACGTTGACTAAGATCTGATGTAGAGGATAGCTAGGTCAATTACTTTTACTTTTTTATATTTTAGTTATCTTTTATGTTCAATTGCAGGATATAACAGATTACATCGACAGCACACAGGTAGGAGTAAAGTGATTGTTACTGTCCAAGTATCCGAAGAATGAGAAATTATTTTGACTCTTTGTGTATGTTCTAGTTTGCTTTAGTACTTTTTTGATGCGTGTGAATCACTTTAAATGCTGCCCGCTAGCCTGTTTCTGACAAACACTAATACTACTACTAATAATAATAATAAACTTTATTTGTATAAAACATTTCTTAACAAAGTTATTAAGTGTTTTACAGAGAAAAGAAAAAAGCAAACAATAAAAGCAAAGGCAAATGCGAATAAAAACAAGGTATGAAGAAACATATTAAGTATGCATAAAAGCTGTCTTATAAAAGAGTGTTTTCTGACATGAGATGGTGTTGCATTTAGGTGTACAGTTCCCAGCTATAATATTTGCTTTGCTTAATTTTATTTTAGGATTTTAAAGCCATGGGGAAATTACACAGTTACCATGGAGATAAATGTGCTTGGATGAAATTGTCCTCATATAATAGGTTTACAACCAAAGTGTGGGCTAGAATGACATGGACGTTATCAGTTGTTATTATACTTTAATTAAATCCTGTTAGCAGCCTGTTGTGTCATTATGTTACTCTAAAAAATAAATGAAAATAAGAGATCTGATTGGGATTATGTTTTGGGCCGATGCTCCCTCTGTGGTGCTGGCCCTGCAGTTTTAGACGACCTGTGATAATGAAGTGATTTATGATCTTGTTATGATCACGACTAGATACACATAAGTGCACACAATCAGACTACAACCTGAAACAACTTTTCATCTTTTAGTGATGCTGAAGCAAAGTATCTTTTATTAACAATTTAAATCTCAATCCTAATGCTGCCATTCCTTAGTTTCCTTACCAGCTCTCACACCAGCCTGTTTAATTAGTTTATATCCAAATGGGTACATATATCACTCTGTAGGGCATCTCTTTTGATTTGCATCCGTCACTTGTCCGTCTTTAAAGGGCTGTAAAGCTACCATTGAGGACACTCAGGACATGTTTCCAGTATTGTCTCTAGAATTTGGGGGATTTAATAGCCTTACAAAGAAATTAGACTTTTTAAAAGACTGACTATGACACTATTAAGACTCAATATCTTTAAATTTGACTAGTGTTAGGCACAGCAATAAAATATAAATGTAAAATAAATAAAATGCGGGAAAAAATGCGTTGCACTCACTCATGACCTCAGTATTTCCTAAATCCTGCCTACAGCCCTGCCTCTGACTTATCTCCAACAGAGGAAGCAGCACTAACAGCAGCAGCAGGCAGAATGACTCAGGTGGTGGAGGACCTGACACTAGCCACAATAAACAGGCACTGCCACAGAGGTAATGCTTTACTCTGGAGGGAAAGCGAAAATGCTGCACAGTGTGCCAAGGAAATGGAGATGTGTCCTCTGGAGTCAGGAGTACAGCACAGTGATTCAGAAGAGGAAAACCAAGAAGAGGAGCAGGAGTCCGCCCCCTGTCCCACTGATGCTGTCCAGGTGGGTGGCCCCGCTGAACGCAACCACCAGGCCGCCCCCGACGGGGGCTGGGGCTGGGTGGTGCTGGTAGCCACCATGTTGGTTCTGTCTCTAACGCTGGCCTTCCCCTCATGCATGGGTATCTTCTACAGAGACCTTCAAACTGAGTTCAATGCCAGCAACACAGAGACCTCCTGGGTGCCGGCCATCATGACCGCCATGCTGCATGCTGGAGGTATATAGACCGCCATACACATCAGTAGATCCCACACTGACAGAATATGTGTGAAATGTGCACAATGAGATACCTTTATCTTTCCCCTCTGAAGACCTTAGAAGTGTAACACATGCACACACACAGGTAGAGGGTGATTTTTCTAGTTGGCATGAGCCGTGGTCAGTTATACAAACTTTGTGGGAATGAGACAAAAGGTTATATAGAAACATACATTTACTGTACTGCTTCCTGTGCAACAATGAGTCAGGCTGCGGTCGCAATGAGTTCAGGGTCAGACTTTAGCCATTGTTCTTGTGCAGGAGAGTTTATTTGTCTTTCGTTTGCCTCTATCAGAGCCCCAGCTATCAGATCTTAAATAGTACTTCTGGACAATTTGTTAAGAACAGGTTCAGTGTGGAAAAAAACACTCAAACGTGTTAGACAGAACAAGAAACACCTGAAAGTTTTCTTTTTCATATAGACTAACCAGGAGTGGAGATAAATAAGTAGAGTTTGTCCCAGAAAAAGCCACAGGGGCTGTTAAATCCAAATGGTTTATCCCCTTGGGAGCATTTACAGAAAGCTTAACGACCATCTGTCAATCGCATTATGAGATATCCGGCGTGCATGTGGATGTTGGCACAAGAAGAAAGCATGTGGAGTGTCAAAAATCAGAAGCGTTCATCCTCTGTGGAGCATGAATGTACTCAGTATTAGAATTCAGTATTTTTTCACACGTGCACCAGTGAAAACGTTTGGCCATCCTTCGCTCCTGCCTGTAGAACATAGAAGATATCAGCTGCTAGATGGTATGATTTGTGTATTAATGCTTCCTTTTTTGTGAAGCATCAGAGGCTGGACCTTCAGCATGTAGGTCATATGATTGCATGAAAGGATAAGTCAAATGTTAGCCCCTAAGACATATGAGCATACTGGAACATCTGTTTGTAACCACCCAACTCTTCTTGCCCTTTCACCAAATTCATGCACATTATATTTTCTTTAAAGGTTTTGCATGGATTTGGCTATTACTGCATGCTGCTGTATGTGCAATGCATTAAATACAGACTGAGGTTTGTTTTATGTCTGTATCATAGTGCAAAAGGAGTCATAAAAGCCTGAAGATGGGACATCAAAGAGCTGAAAAGCCCACTAAGCTGATTTAGATGTCTACTTTATTTGATAAGTCTGTGCTTAAGTAATGTATTTGGCATTAATCGGGTTTGGTGAGTATGGAAATGGATATTTTAAATTCATTTTTGCAGTTTGTTTTCCACATTTTGTCATTGAGTAGAAAGCATATATCACCAGTGTTTTTGTGTTTCTGAGAATACACTGGAGATAAGAGGAAATTAATTTGGCCCTGTTTTTGGTCCTTCTTTGTGAAGCCCCATTTCTCTGTTCAAAAATAATAGATGTATGCAAACCAGGTTGGTTTGTTGTGCTAATAAGGACATTGTTTTACTGTGTAGCATTCTGTGAATGTGAGCCTTCCCATTTGTATTTGAAGAGATTATTGTAAAATTAAATATTACTTTACCTATAATCACATTATAATCTGTTTAGAAAAATTAACACAGTCTCTTTGTCTGTTTATATTTGCACAGTACGTTGGTTTGAGTCATTGTTTTTTACTAGGGATGGGATGGGCTAAAATAAAAACACTCTGTATTAAGGAAAATTGTATTTGAAACTTTCCCCCCATTTCTCCGCAGGTCCTTTATGCAGCATGTTAGTGGAGCGTTTTGGTTGCCGGGTAACAGTGATGGTGGGCGGGCTCTTAAGTGGACTGGGCATGGCGGTCTCTGCCTTGGCCAGGACCATCACTGACATTTACATCACTAGCGGGATCACAGGTGAGGAGCTGCACACACCCACACTTCCACACTTTCCACCAACGTGACGGCTCATCAGACTCTCTGTCCTCTCCTCCGCAGGACTGGGATGCTGCCTTTCTTTCCAGCCGTCAGTGACTATTATGGGACACTACTTTGTGCGCCGTCGTGTCTTTGCGAATGCCTTGTCGTCCACCGGCACAGCTGTGGGCCTGAGCACTTTACCCCTGATTGCCAACGTCCTGCTCAGTCAGTTTGGCTGGCGTGGCAGCTTCCTGATTCTGGGCGGGGTGCTGCTAAACTGCTGTGCATGTGGGGCAGTGATGAGGCCCCTTGCATCAGGACCAAACAAACCCAGATGCTCTCAGGTTTCGGATAAACCAAACAACCTCTCTCTGCAGCAGGAGACAAAAGGGGTAAAAGACAGTGTAAGGACTGTGTTTTGTGGCTTTATAGCATTCCTACACAGACATATGGCCTTTGACCTGCTCATGAGTAATCCTCGCTACCGTGTCTATGCTGTGGGTGTGACCTGGATGATGCTGGGGTGTGTGGTGCCTGTGGTCTATCTGGTGCCTTATGCTACCCACCATAACGTGGGGACAGACCGTGCAGCCTTCCTGATGTCCATCCTGGGCCTGGTGAACATCGTAGTGCGACCTACGGCTGCCATTGTCTTGGGCCTGCCACGCTTCAGAGGCAGCAGCAGTTTTGTGTACGTGTTTGCCGGCGCTGTGCTCGTGAACGGGCTGAGTAACTGCATCTGTGGAGCGTCGGCCTCCTTCGAAGCTCTCCTGGTGTACGTGGTGATCTTTGGCCTGTCCATGAGTGTGGGCGGCTCGCTGGTCTATACTGTGCTGATGGACACGGTGGAGATGAGCCGCTTCCCCTCGGCCTTCGGACTTCTCTGCTTGCTGGAAAGTGCAACGATGCTAATTGGGCCACCCTTAGCAGGTATACACACACACACACCACACACACGCACACGCACACATATATGGACTGAAATATCTCAAGAACTATCTGATGGATTGACATGAAATGTTATAAAAATATTCATGATCCCCAGAGGATGAATCCTATAGACTTTAGTAATCCTCCATGAGGTTGACATTAGTGGTTTTTGAGTGAAATGTCTTAATAACTGTTGGGTGGACTGCCACGAAATGTTTTACACACATTCATGTTCCCCTCAGGATGAATTGTAATAACTTTGGTGATTCCCTGACATCTTGTCCCAGCATCAGGTCAAATTTAATATTTTTCCAAAACATTGGCTCATAAAATGTTAAAATCAAAATAGGCCTTCACACAGAATATACAATCACTAAAGGTAACGAGAAAAATTATTGGTTTTTATAGGTTGGTATTGGTATTTATATAGGTTTTTATTGCAGAGCTGCAGGGGTTATTTGTTTTCTGGTTCCTCAGTGCAGTGTTAGCTAAGCCTGTTAATTTGTTATATCCTGAAGGTCCCATGCTTTCTTTAATAGAACAGGAGCCGTGCAGCATCCTCCCTAAGGGCCACAGTGAGGCGAGAGTCAGCGGTGGGGGCTGCCTCGCTGTTGTTCGTAGCTCAGTGATTCAGCTTTTTTCTCCTCAAAACCGAGACGAGAAGGAGCAGCACGTCAAGGTGCTAGCTCGGGTTTCCACTACCATGGCAACCCACATGTGACACCTGCTGCAGCTGTTCAGATTGCGTATAGCTGCGTGATGATGGAGCTCACAGTCTTCGCCACAAAAGATGAAGATCAGCTACAGCCACAGATGAATAGTGGGCACTCTGCCTTAGATTTGTGTTTAAACTATAATGAGGAACTTAGTTGCATTCTAACATTGTTTTTTATTTAATCAGTTGTTAATTTTGCCTTTATTTGAATTGGAGTGCAGATACAGCTGCGTAATATAACCAAACAATGAAAGACCTACAGGTTAAATTTAAACAATGAACAAACAGGAGTGATATTGAAATGGGAGGTAGGGTGCCATTAATGCACATGATTGTTTTAACTTTTGCGTAGGAAACAACATTTATACAGTACAGCAGCTGGCAGCATTTTCACAGTTGGGTTATGGTGTTATGATATCTGTTGGTCAGAAATGATCTGAACACAGTCCATCCAGTCTGTTGCCATATTCCTTTGATCCACTTCTTACCAGCCGAAAAAAGCAAATGCAATCCTGGCATGTGTTGAATAGTTTTTTGACTGAATATGCACACAAATGGTGAGAAAAAAGCAAAGCATGTTGAGTTCTCAGCATGTTTATCACTCGTCTCCATTCAGCAGTGGCCTGTCAGTGATAGTTTTATTCCCACAACGTGACAAAGATGAATCTTTCAAACTCACTATGGTATCATATCATCATCTCTTATAAACTGCTCCAGTTGAGTAATATTTTGCCACGGCCACATACTCTTAACTGTCTTATCTCTTGTGCTCAGTATGTGTTGCAAATGAAGGCAAATGTATGATCATGAAACATTAATTATATTTTAATATAACTCCTGCAAACTTAACATTGAACATATTACATTAAATTGGTGGATGCTTTAGTGCAAAGCTGCTTACATTTACTCCACACACAATGCACCAAAAACATCCCACAGGAGCAATTTGTAGTTTAGTGTCATGCAAAAGGACTTCAACATGTACAACCGGGGATCAAACCACCAACTCTAGGACTAATGGATGCCCCGCCCTACTCAAGCCACTCAAATTGAATACAGTATATGCACAGACAAATGATCTTATAACTTGTTATTGCTAAATGAAAGCCAAGAAATGGCTTATCCTAGTGTTTTACAAACCATCAAATTGTGGTAGGTAGGTCCAGTGGATGACTTCTGCTCTAGTCTGGAGAGAGCAAATATATACACAGTTTAAACAAATTGTAATTTGACCCTCCAGCAGAAATAATCTGTAACAATATTACCAGGAGATATATAAAAGTACAGATTATTGTCAATATGTACCAGGGATAATGGCAAGGAAGGTAGAAATCATTTTTTTAACAATTAGTTTACTGAAATTGTAACTTTAGGCTTGACTTCATGACATGTTTCCTGTTATTATTTATACTCTAGTTGTTGCATGGCAGTTTTTTCTACTTTGATGGCTAACTTGAGCTACTCTTCACAAAATACTAACTTAATGTAGTGAACTAACTGGATACTATTTAGCAGAGGTGTGGACTTGAGTCACATGACTTGGACTCGAGTCACAAATTTGATGACTTGTCAAAATCAACTGATGACTTGTCAAAATCAACTGATGACTTGGACTTTAACACCAATGACTCATGACTTCACTTGGACTTGAGCCATTTGACTTGAAAATACTTGATACCTTCCCCAAAGCCCAAAGATTAAAAAGTATGTTATTTAAATACAACAAGACAGGACAGAAAAATACAAAATCATGTTTAAATGTAATATATTATTACTGTATTGTTAAAGGGCATTACATTTGGTGAAGAGCACACTATGACTTGTTTAGGACTCGAAAATCAACGTTTCGGACATGGGACTTGACTACGGACTTTAAGAAAGACTTGAGATCCATCCATCCATCCATCCATCCATCCCTTGACGCTTCTTTTGCATTTCTCAGGCATGTTGGTGGACCACACAGGCCAGTATTCGTATGTCTTCTACGCGTGCAGTGTGTGTGTATTCTCCTCCAGCCTCTTTCTCTTTGGGTTCTTCTGCTTCCTGGACAGTAAGAGAGATAAAGAGAAGAAGAAGAAGGAGCGCATGAGGACGCCATCAGATCTCTATCAGAAGCCTGTTGTAATCCTGACCCCTGACTGCCAGTACGTCGCCTCAAAAGGAAGAACGTCAGAAAACACAGTGTATGTTACCAGTGTGTGATATAAGAACACACATTTGTATACAAGAGAAACTGTTTAGGGTATAAAAACAGTGCATTGATAAACCAATAGGTCTGAAATTTTCTAAAAAGACACACTTAAAAGTGGAGTAATTGCTGGAATATTTTTTATTGTTTTATGATAAAGTTTGTAATGGTAAAAGATTAAGTAGAGCTCACTAGTGTTGACTAATGTGTCAATACTTTTACAGTGAGATAACTTTGATATTAATATTCTACACTGTAAAAGTATTAATTTTGCATATGTGTCTTTTTGACAGTTTACAAACTCAGCCCAATTCCACATGAACAAGTTTGATGTTTGTGTATAAAAGTTGCTTGTTTTGTACAAAGTGTACATTATTTTTGGCCCTAAAACTCTGTGTTTTATATTTGGAATATTTGGTTTCTATCATAATAAAAACTGTCATACAATTATATTAATAAAGGGTTGTTCTTCAAAAAAAGTATCCGATGGCCTGTAGGTGGCACTGCAGGCTTCACCATGTGAAGCTGTAATCATTCTGACCAACATTTTATTTGTTTTGCTTTATGTAAATATTTGCACATCTTTGCAAATATTGCTACATATGTCCATGGGGCAGGCTCTTTTTATGCCAAGGAAAGTAAGCAAAATGTTATGGCTACTTTGTGACTGCAACTATTTAAACTATTTAAAAAGTGATTATGTTTTTATTAAAATCATTCAAATCAGTTTGACTAAATGGAGGTGTGGGGTGGGGTGGTAAAAGAAAAATTATATTATAAAACAGAATTACAACTAATATTCAAGCAGGATTAGACAGCATTTTTATATAAAATATACAACAGAATTCCTGTTTCTGCATTATTCAAAAAAAAAACTGCAGTATTATGGGGTGTTTCTGTTATTTTGTAACCAGGTCCTGCTGACATGGGTTATGTATTATATTTTGGCTTGTGCTGTGTGTCTCTGACGTATTTTTGTGTCCATTTTTTTCTCCTAAAGGAGTTTTAATGAATATATTGAATTTAAATGTAGCTTGTGCCAGCTTTTTATTTATTTATTTTTTACTCGTGATGGCTCATATTTCTTAACAGCTGTTTGCCTGTTGTTTTTTGAGTTCACACCACTAATGAGGCAGGAGAGTGTGTAAAACCACATTTGAACTCTCTTTTCTGTAGGTCCTTGTGGTTAATGGTTATTCATAGTTATTGTTTTTTTTTTAATTTGCTGAAATGGGTTGGAAGGCACTCTTATCTCTCAGCCAATGAGGAAGAGTAGAAGTTAAAGATTACACATAAGGTGATAAATTACAAATACAGTAAAGTTAAGCAGGCCAGAACCAGTTCATCTGTTGTTAAGACTCAGTATCTCAGTATTATTCAGACACTATTCAGGTCCAGTCGAAACAGATGTTGGCTGTTGTTTTAAGACCAATGTCTGCACTGATTTCTTCCTCACTGCTGAAGTCCTGTGCTCACAGTCTCAGATCTGTGGATGGACTCAAACACAGCAAGACTAGGAAATTATGCAGCACAAGTTTGCTCCAGTGGTGTCGGTAAGTTTAAGCTCTTCATGTTCATTGGTCAAAGGGCAACATGGCGTCACTCACAAATTTATTGAAGATGTTTGTGTTGAGAGGAGTCTGTAATGGTTTGCTGTAAATATATAAAAACTGCTTTTAAATCAGGTGATAAAGATCTTTGTGAGATATCTAAATATAAATTTGGCTTTCAGCCAATGGTTAAACAAATATTGGTCATCCTGTATCTTACATGCCTACCTGTATGTGCCTATTCTCTACACAAGCATTGTTTATTGCTCACAGTTGAGTTTAGCACTATGTTTCTTCCATCCACACACAATCTCTGTCTCACTGGGTCCCTCACGTTTTGGCTGGAGGTGGTCAATTTTAACAACCTTAACCTTTAAACGTATCAACGTGCACCTGAATGCCTGCATTTCTCATTTGCTATCTGATGCCAAGTTAAAATTTTCTGCACCTCACTGGCAGGTTTTGAAGCATCTTATAGGCCTGGATTTCTTTCATCTGTGTAAAGTTAACATCTTCCAAAGCAAGGCTTTTGTAGTGGTCTTCCACAGAGACCACACAACTGTTACTGATGGTGGAATGTAACTAAGTACATTTACTCAAGTATTGTGATTTTAAGTAAAATTTTGACATACTTGTACTTTACTTGAGTGTTTCCATTTTATGCCACATTAACATTAAACATTAAAATTCTCTTTGTTGTATTCGTTAATGATAAAAACAGAATACTATAATATTCTATATTAAAGGAGCCATTCTGCATGAGTACTTTTGCTTTTGATACTTTAAGTACATTTTGCTGATAGCACTTCTGTACTTTTACTTAACTTAACATGTTGAATTTAGGAATTTTACTTGTAATGGAGTATTTTTAGACTGGTATTTCTACTTTTACTTAAGTAAAGGATCTGAGTAGGCCTGTTTCTTCCACCACTGACTGTTACTCTTATTGATGACCAGGAAATCCAAGAAGTGGACAGTTATTAAGTTCTGGTAACAATCCACCGATTTAGCATTGAATTTATGTAGCATGGTTCGACTCACAATGGACAGTTTAAAAAAAAAAAAAGGATAAAAATCAATGTCTCAGAAACAGAGATATCTTTTTTATTCCATGCATTTTTCTTCCTTGTCAAAGCCTGGCCACAATGCAACTCATCCGCCTACAGTTCAGTGGGAGTTATGGTGTTATGCTAGTAGCCTCGAGGTGCGAGCCTCAAACAGAGATTAGGAGCGGTCTACAGAGGTCTGGTGACCTCACTTCTTTCTAACTTCTCACATCCAGATTTTTTTCATTTTCAAATTGTAGTCTTCAGCCCTAACTGACGCTGACTCAAGTGACATCACTGGCGCAGCAGTACAGTATGCAGTAGCAAGCTACTCCTTAAGACCTGCTAACAGACGTTGATGTTTAACTATGGTGGAGTTCCCTATTGAAAAAAGGAGAACAATAATGTACACCAAAGGCTAAAAAATACTTAATATGAATTCAACTGAACATTTTATGAGTTGTTAATGACCCAACAACCTGGAAACTTTGGGGAATTATACCTTCCATAATACAATAAAGAGAAAACAATGAGCTCACATAATCACAGAAGGAATTCCTGATATTATAACTGACAAAAAAAATATAAAAACATTCGACTGGTCATTTTTGGCTCACATGCATTCAAGGGCTAACCACGACTATTCTCCATGTCAGTATGAGCTCAGGGTTTTTCCACATGGATGTTTGGTTTAAGGGTCATATCAATGCCATGAAACAATGGCTCCTCAAAATTGTTTTTGCTTGCATTAGTCAACTCATGCTTCGATTTTTCTTGGCCATTATGACTGAGACTGAGCCTGATTTTCTTGGCACTGTGTATGTTTTCTCTTATTCATCATGTATTTGGTAATACAGAGGAATAGTGAATTATCAGTGGACATTCCCTTCAAAATCTGCAGTAAATTATAATGCTCAAATTATAGTCCTTGTATTATATTCGACCCCTGTGCTTTTTCCTGAATTTTGTTTTTTATGCCAGGTCACTCCACGTGGACACGCCTCCTCACAAACCCTCTCTGACCAGCAGCTATGTCCATGGCACCTCCACTATCTCTCTGCTGCCCCTGACTGTAGGCCAGATCCTGGACTCCACAGTCCAGCGCTGGCCTGAGCGTGAAGCTGTGGTCTTCCTGCAGGACGGCATCCGGAAAACCTTTGCACAGTTTCAGCAAGATGTGTGTCTCAGATTTTGTGCCTTCAGCTTCTGCTTTCTGTAGCCTTCATGCGTGTATCAGCCCTTTAAACACTATTCATGTTATAGCACTGAGTCTCCCATTTTAATAATAAACACTGAGTGAATTATGGGAGCTGATTAGTGAGATCACCTGCTAGATTTTGCTTGTGCCTTTTCTTTACGCGTTAGCCTTTTAGCTTAATAGAATAGTTTGACCTTTTGACACCTGATCTTGAAATCACATGCGGTAGTCCTGAGACACAAAATGTGCTTCCTTAATACTATTTTTAGTTTAGTTAATGACTCTAAATGAGGCTCACCCATCAAATCTAGCTTGACGATATGAATTTGGGAGAAATCCTCACCAAGCTTCTCTAAATCACAGGAATAATTTAATTGCATTAAGCGCTAACGCAGGCATAAAAGCTAGACAGCTATATTGTAAAATGCCAGAATTTATACTACTGGTGGTGAAGAAAGCTCTTATATTTTTGTGACATTTATTGGTGCAGGTTGACAAAATGGCTGTGGGTCTGCTTGCTTTGGGCCTGAAGCGAGGCGACCGACTGGGAGTTTGGGGCCCCAACACGTATGAGTGGATCCTTTTCCAGTTCGCTTCGGCCAAGGCTGGAATTATACTGGTCAGTTTGGGAGCTGTTTATACATTTAAAATGACATTTACAGTGTAGCCTTGTGGTTAGACATACAGTCGCAGCCCCTGTCCTGTGTTACCAAACACTCTGCTGCTTAGTGTCAGTGAGCAGGACGTTGAACCCTTTCAGGGGCTCTGGGGAGCTATTGTTGTACCATTATACTGTATATTCACCAGGTCATTATAATCTGTTAATAGGTATTAAGTTGCATGTACAGCATGATGTAATATGATACACAGTCATGTAGTACAGAATATAACATGTGTATGATATACTGTAGTATGTACTGTAAAGCCCTTTGAAAAATGTGTGTGTACAAATACACTTGACTTTAAATTGTTGTTATCCTTGCAGGTGTCATTGAACCCGGCCGATCAGGTCAAAGAAGTGGAGTTTACTCTAAAGAAGGTACGACGAGTTGTGTTACAGGGCATTAGCCTACTTACATAAGCACGCACTAACTACTGAACCACGGTAAAATACAAAAGCATGACAACTGACAGCTGACAACTTACTATTATCGTAGTGAAAATGATCCTTATTCAACAGAACTGATTTGTCATATGCAGGTCCAGTGTAAAGCTGTGGTCTGCCCTACCCGCTTTAAAACACAACATTTCTGTGAGATGCTGAGGGAGATATGCCCGGAGATCGACATGTCGCCAGTAGGAATGATCAAAAGCTCCAGGTTCGGTAGAGCCAAAGTCAAACATCAGATTTAATACATGTTCTTCCTCCATTGTAGTAATGGGAGTAAGAGATTGTTAATACTTCACAAAGGATACAATCTATGCTTAATGGTTTAGTGGATGTAATATAAAGATCCTGTTTTGGGTCTGCCAGGCTGCCAGACTTGCGGATGGTGATTGTGACAGATAGCAGACAGCCAGGGATGCTCCACGCAGAGGATGTGATGCAAGCAGGGGAGAGTCGGCACCACGAGGAGCTGATGGATCTGCAGAGCAAGCTGTCCTGCGATGAACCCATCAACATTCAGTTCACATCAGTAACCTTCAGTATTGCACCTTTCACACTGGCACACATGTGTTGTCTACGATGTGACATAGCTCTAACAGTGATTCAGATCAAGTCATGTTGCTTGTTGGTTTGTTTCAGGGGACCACAGGGAGTCCAAAGGGAGCCACTCTCTCCCACCACAATATTGTAAATAATGCCTACTTTATGGGACTCCGAATGGGTTATGGATGGAGAGTAAGTCCATATTTGTCTCTTGATGTGAAGAAAACACAAACAGTGAAATGTAAGTAATCTTATTTCCCGTATTCCCGTCAGCCTCAGGTGCGAGTGTGCGTGCCCGTACCCATGTACCACTGCTTTGGCTCTGTGCTGGGAGGGATGAATATGGCAGTGCACGGTATCACACTGGTTTTCCCTTCTTCTGGCTACAACAGCCGAGCCAACCTAGAGGCCATTCAGAGAGAAAAGTATGGCACGCTGCTCGCCACCCAAATTACTTTCACATATACAACATTATGCCCTTTAATTGAATGCCATTTTATGTATTTTTTTTTCACTCAAGGTGCAATTTCGTTTATGGCACTCCCACAATGTTCACCGACATGCTTAGCCAACAAGATTCACACAAGTACGATTTGTCATCAGTTGAAGCTGGTAAGAGGATGTGAAGACTAAAACATGATTAATTAATATGTTGTATTGAACTTGATGTTTAGCACACATCTGAGGCGTCCTTGTCTGTGTGCTGTTGTGTGGTTTTAGGTATCATGGGAGGTTCTCCGTGCCCTTCTGAGATTATGAAAAGACTGAAAACAGACATGCATATGAAAGAGATAACGGTGAGCGGTTACATGTCCTATACCTTTTCACATAATACTGTATAAAACGTAGCACAGCTTCCTCAGCATATAAGAACATGTGTACATCATGTTTTAATAGATATGTTATGGAACCACTGAGAATAGCCCTTTAACATTTCTGGGATTCCCACAAGACAACGAGGAGCTGAAGATGAATACTGTTGGATGTATCATGAGCCACACTGAGGTATGCCGTATTTTTCGCACACACCTTCATCTACATATCACCGTAACAACACTGCGAGTTATGCCTGTGTGTCTTTACTATAGGCTAAAGTGGTGGACCCTAATACTGGGGAGATGGTCCCTCTGGGGGCTGCAGGAGAGCTGATGATCAGAGGCAGCTGTGTGATGCATGGGTACTGGGACGATCCTGAGAAAACCACACAGGCCATCTGCCAAGCCCGCTGGTACAGGACTGGGTAAGATCCTGTATGTACAATGTATACTGCATGTTTGTCTGAAAGAAAATACAGAGGCACGTTACAGGGATTGATGCTCACGTGGGGAAATATTGTTTACATGTTACATGTTGTGCGATTGTCTTCTGCACAGTGACACGGCCAGTCTGAACAGTCTGGGATACTGCCGCATCGAAGGACGCGTAAAGGACATGCTCATCCGAGGAGGGGAGAACATCTACCCAGCTGAGATAGAACAATTTCTCTATACACATCCCAAAGTACAGGAGGTGCAGGTGAGACTCAGAACCACTGGAGGGCAGCAGAAATCAGATTGTCTCTCCAAATATGGGGACAATTGTAGACGTACTTTTTATTATTAAAAAAAAGAAAAAGCATTTCATGAGAATACATGTCATGTTATACTAAATGAGCTTCTAGTTGTTCTATTCCTCTGTCTGTTTCCCAGGTGGTCGGAGTGAAAGATGAGAGGCTGGGCGAGCAGGTGTGTGCCTGCATCAGGCTGAGGGAGGGCCAGACCTCCAGTGCAGAGGAGATAAGAGCATTTTGCAAAGGCCAGGTGAGAGAAGGTGATGAATAAAATTGCCAAAAGCTCAACATACTCAAAATCAGAGCACAGCTGTAAAGTTTGTGAACTATTTATCTCCATCCCCGCCCCCCCAGATTTCTCACTTCAAGATCCCACACTATGTGATCTTCGTAGACCGCTACCCTCTGACAGCCTCTGGAAAGGTACGATACTTCTGCTGCAACAAACAACACACCTGAACTATCAAGATGATTTATGGTTGATTAATATAATGAGAGTAAAATGGCTGCTACTTTCTGTTTTTCTAGATCAAGAAGAACGTATTAAAGGAGGCAATGGAGAAGAAATTAGGCCTTTAAATTTCATGGACCCTGATGGACTGCTGGGAAAGTCAGGAACCGTGTGGGATGAGCTGAACTGGGACTATATAACTGATCGGCTGCTGCATTGTCATTACTTGAAATTCTCCTACTTTTACTTTAGATGCATGATACCACCAACATTTCACTCATTACTTTGTTGTTTTTAATGTTTATATAAAAGTAGAGTGAGCTTAAATGATTGACCTTGGAAATAGTTTAACAAAAATCTTAGGCTCAAGGTCCATTTACTGGAAATGTTGTGGTTTAAACATTGTACAATAGTAATGACATGGAATGATAACTGAGCAAACTCCATCCACCGATGAAGACCACAACATGTGACTGAAAGCTTTGGATAATGTCCAGTAAGTGGACCTTGTTCTGTGCCATCTGTTTATGACCCAAACACACCATATTTGTCATCTCAGTCTTTATTTAATTAAACAATTTTGACAATTTGATATCATAATACAATGGCTTTAACCATTCATTATCGGAACATGCCATACAGAATCTGAAATAAATAGGACCTTAATGTATGTACAAATGTGGTAGGCAAAATTACCATCCTTACAAGCTATATACACCGACTGTAGAACACACTTTAGTAACAGGCTCACAGAGCGCCCAAAATGACATCTCATATTATCAAATAAAAGTGAATACTAAAGGCTTGTCAAGATAGTGACACAAAGGTCTGTGAAAGGGAGAAATATGTGGGCAAAATGGATTTAGGACAAAATTCTGGGATGTAAAATGAAAGCATTGCCAATATCCAACCTGCCAAAAACCCAAGAATCAAGTCAAATTAATATTTAAGATCACACAATAACAGATAATTAGCAAATACGCTGCATGACACGAAGTCCACAATGGACCATGAATTCACGTACACCAGCCAAAGTTAACAGACTGTCTCAAAAAGGATCGGTGAATCAGTTTTGTTTAGCTTTGAGTATCCTTTTGTGTGAGTTTTATAAAGCCAAATCTGCCTACTCATGTAAATGAATCCACCGTGGATATTTGCCATTACATCAGAATGAGGTAAATGAGCCTGTCACAAGATAAAATAAAAAAAATCTATACATTAAACATTT
The DNA here is from genome assembly GCA_005408345.1 of Macquaria australasica. Lineage (NCBI taxonomy): Eukaryota > Metazoa > Chordata > Actinopteri > Centrarchiformes > Percichthyidae > Macquaria > Macquaria australasica. The sequence continues at coordinate 416,760 of SEMN01000141.1, read as the reverse complement.
TTAAAAAAAAAAGGCAAAACTGTTCCCTCGTAATGTCAATGGATGTCCACAGAGGAAAACACTCGACTGCAGCGAAACCTGCGAGGAGTACTTTGTTTATGTGCAGGTTTAACACAGAGGACAGAATCAGCTGATATTTCCAAGCTTTTAACATGGAGACTACTTCCCAATGAATGACGGCAAGTAGCCAGTAACAAGAGAAACGACTGCACTATGGCTGCATGGCTTTGAACGATCAACATTCACTTCAGTCATCAATATGGGGTCCAACTGTACCTCTGCAACCCCACATTACATTTGCACATATGCAAGAAAAGAGCAAATAACAAACATTGCATTTCAAAGCATACTGTGAGATAAATTAGTTAATATGAACATATCCCTTTTAAATATAATACATTCTAAATTGAAATTAGTTAACTGTGCAATTTAAGTGAAGATACAGGAGGAAAAGAAGCTTAAGAGGAAGCTGTGGTCTGTTGAGGACCTTTTGTCAGGGATAGTAGTTTTCAGATGAACAGAGGAACTAAGAGTATAACGGCGCCACTTCAGAGCTGACATCTAGAGAGCAACGCATTTGCAGTGATGTTCATACGAGCACAGTACAGTACAGCTTTAGGCACATGCAAGTATGTGGTAGGAACATACGCACACGTCACTGTGCACCTACTCACAGATGCATTTAGAGCTGCAAACTGGAGGCAAGGTCATTGTATACTCAAGCCTCTCTTCCACACACCACGTTCAAAAATGCACAATCCCAAACACACATCACTCTCCCTTTCAAACTCTCTCACACACAGACACACACATACACACACACACAATGCAACGGTCTTTCAAGTGTCCTCTCTGCTGTCCCCACATTGTGTTGGGTGGATAGGAGTTTCAGTAGAGGTTTATGTGGTGCGGCGACGCCTCACACACTCAGAGGCAGCATGCCTGGTGGAGACACGGCTCTGGATGTTGCCATGGAGGTCAAGGAGCTGGGGTCCAATCCATTAACAGTCCTGCAGTTGCCACATGGACGTGTACAAGATTAACAAACGTGGACATACAAATAGGGCAAAAACAAACATGCATAAAACCTGGTGTAATATGCTAATTATTTTCTGCACAGTAAGACAAGAACCAAGCGGAAGAACGAAACCACTTCCAAAAAAACACTCACGTTTTGTCGAAGTAAGTGGTATGTAGAGAGTGAGAGAACTTGGTGGCATTGCTGTTGATGAGTGTGCCGTTGTCTTTGGAGAAATTTTTTCTTGCTGCCTGGTCTTTGGCAAAGTTCCTACAGGCGGCGAGTTTGGACTCCAAAGCCTTGTCACAAAACAGGAAATACATATCTGTATTTAGCCTCATCATAAACATCTTTCTGTTTGTCCTGTGGCTGAGGACACACTGTTCCACTGTGTTCTGCAACCTATTCAGAATTCCACTTTGTCAGCCCTATATTGCATACAGAGAACAAACCCTCCATACAAACAAGGTCATGTAATACCTACCCCAACTTTCCTCAGGAGATCACCAACAATATTAAGAGCTGAGATTCTAGCAGAAGGAGTGAGGGACGAGTTGCCACATCCATTGGTCAATGCTGCACAAGCACAGAAGATATTTCAGTATACATATCAGTGAATTTCCCATTTCACATGTGCAATAAAGAGTGAGTAATTATTCCTGACCTTTTGAGCTGATGAACGGGTGCTCTATGCTCTTTCCTACAGGTGTGGCTGGGAGGGATAAAGACGCCTGTACTGCAGAATCCATCTTGTCGATGTCCAAGGTGGGTGAGCTGGGTGCTGACATCCTGTCTGTAGTCCGCTCCCGTACTGCCAGCTCCTGCCTCAGGTCTGCAGAAGATGAGAGTCAAACTCATGAAATACTCCTCCACTAACCAGGTGACATATTGCATGCAAAAGGTCAGGGAGGATTCTTCTGCGCTTCGTCTTTACCTCGTGCTTCATCTTTCAGCCGCTGCACCGACACCAGAAGAGACTCCTTCTCATCCAGCTCACTTTCCAGGAAGGCATTTCTCTCAATGGCCTGGTTTAAACGGCCCTCAAAGTCCTCAAGAGACACTATTGTTGCCCTGCACATAGAGGTTGAAGGGCACAGCTGTTAAAACATTTTATGAACATTACAGTAGGCTCAATTGATAGAAAATCTAAGTACAGTTAGCGCCCCCACAAAACAATTAAACCCCTCCACCCCAGTTAAACCAAGGAATGGATTAAACTATGTGTTTGTCTGCTCTGACGTAAGCTGCAGTCCTCAGCTAACCAGCTAACTAGCTTACTAAGTTATCTACAGTAGTAACCAAGTGTTAGCCAAGAAGCAGGTCATTAACTAGGATTAGTTTGTGAGGTGGTGGGTTCCGTTAAAAAAAAAAAGCCCCGTTTACAACTAGCACATCCACTGTGTAGTGAGTATTTTCCCCACTGTGTGGAAGATGGTCGAAGTCTGTTGCTTTTCAATCAGCTCATGGTGCTAATGTTAGCTTAATTAGCTAGCTAGCCAGCCACACTTGGTAAAACACTACCAGTGACGGCTGCCATCACGGCTAGAAATGAGACTCCAGCTTTCACCTAGATCCATTGTTTCAGCTTCAAATTACTAGGAATTTTGAGCAGTAAATCTGCCACTGTTTTCATTGATGTGCCGGGCGAGAACAGAAAGCTTGCAGGTCTAGCAACAGTAACTAGAGAGGGCGGGGCTTAGCGAACGATCAATCGCCAGAATGTCATAATATAAACATGCAATAACAGCCACTTTTTAAATGCCTGCGCTCTGTGAATTTATAACATCTCTCATTTTATTAGTCTCACAGAAATATATTGGATATTGCCCATTTATTGATGCATAATACTCCAAAAATAATCTTGATGTGGTATCTTGTTAATTTATCTTCTCCTAATACTGACAACCTACCAACAAGTAAATAAGGGCAGCTGCACCAAAATAATTTAAATGTTTAAATACTTTCACTGTGTTATGTGTGTTTTATGAGACCAAAGTCTACTGTGTCAGTCTGACCTTTTGGCTCTCTCCAGGTCATCGTTGGCCTGCTCAAGCTCTCGGACGTATTTGTGGAGCTGCTCCTTGATGCTGCGTGTCTGGCCCAGGTCATCCTCCAGCATAGAAATCTGTTTATAACTCTGGGCATACTGCTGCTCCAGCTTCTCCTGATAGAGATGGATCGAGTGAAGAAGGGAAAAGAGTAAGGAGTGAGTGCACGTAGAGAAACAAAGACATCAAACAGACCTATTGTTTCAGGAAAGTAAATCCACTTTAATATCCTTTTGCTGAGGCATGCAGTTTGAAAGTGCCATTTTATATACTAGACAATAGTCATTAACAACAGTACCCCTACTGTTGTTAATACAACCAGGTGAATCATAAGACTAGTTAGTTAGTAAAGATGTTCTTCCACATTATTTTACTTTCAAAGAGCCTCTTTGTTCCCCACCGAGGCCCTGTGTCTAATTTGTGACACTAACTGTGGTACTTCACAGTACAGTTAGTGGCAGGGCTGCGTGCCTGTATTGAGGCCCCTGAGGTACAAAGACTGGAAAGCATGATTCATGATCTCTCTGGTTTATTCACACAGTTCGTTTTTAGCATTAGCTGCTGAAGGACTGCTCACATGTTGGGCCATGTGAAAAATCACAATACTTTTCTGCTCCGTGTACAGCGGCTACGGTAATTTCCTGACTGTATACACAGTCATTAGTTCAACTATGGACATGGTGACCAGATGAGCAACCTGAAAAAACCATTCATGCCTGCTGTAATTAAAAACCAGGTTTTTCCTTTTCTATTTTCTTCCTCTTTATCCTGACATCCAATTAAGGAGTGCTGGAGGATTACCTGTGAGCATGCCTTATTAAGACCTAGCATACAAATAAGACAATGGACCTTGTCCTCAGGATCCCAAAGAGATCAGATAACCTCTTAAGTAACCACCAATTAGTTTATTGGTGTCCTAACCCATAGACCATAAAAGCAAGCCAAATCCCAAAATAAGCTACAGGGCAAGTCGCCAGTCACCTTGATGTTGGCCATCTCGTTCTTCAGTCTCTCGTTTTCACTTTGGAGGTCTCGAAGGCGGTGCTCGGCCTGGCCAAGCTGTGCCTCCAACTCTGCTTCCAGCTCCCGGCTCCCTTCCTGGAACTCCTGCAGCTCCTCCTGGGCATCATGGCATCTGGATGGCACACACACAGACACAGAGAGGAGAGACATAAACAATCATTGGCAGTTACCGGTTACCTCTGCTCACCGTCCACCATTCAATTCTGCAGAGCTGACTGGCTGAATGACTGCGGGCATGAGCTCTAGAAAACTGACTGGCTTTTGTCCTGTAAGATGAGCCAGGCTCAGACATGTTCTAGCAGCTTTATCTCCAATGGCCAGAAATAAACCTCCATGAAAAGCCAGTCAGATATTTGTAGATTTTTTTAACCTTCAATCCTGCCTCTGCCAAACAGGAAACAGTGCGCGGCTCAGCACTGTCGAGTTAAGCATTCTAAATATACAGCTCTAGAGAGACAGCTGAACTGTGACAGTAGGTGGTTCAGAAGTAGCTCTGAAAAACAGGCCTGCTGTCGTGCATCCTCAGCTGTGAGAAAAAGGTTAAAAGGTCAGAGGTGGAGAGAAAATGAGAGGGCACAGAAACAGGATGAGGACATGGGGTAAGAAACAGGATGTGTGTACATGCTGGTCAGGGCTAAACTCATGTAGAGAATCTAAAAACACACACAATAACTCGTAACGTAGTTCTGACGTGTGTAGATTAATTTGAGGAAACATTTCAACGTGGAACAGGAAGGAAAAATACATTTGGTGGTAAATCTCTAATTTTATGTAATCTAAATGGACCTTAGTTTTTTTGCCTGTCAAGGGTACACACACACACACACACACGATGACACTGTGGTTAACACAGTTCTGAGATCAGCTGACTCGTGCTGGGATAATGGCCTCACAAGGGGCTCTACAGAGCACTGGAATCCATGAATCAGTTGTTGTGCTGGGGTCGTTCCACACATACCAGCGTCACAGTGGCTGCTTCATCAGCACGCTGGGCCCTAACTAACAGCGAGGCGTGTCACACTTTTCATGGTTTAAAATGAGCAACAGTGCGCACACAGTATGTGTGACGTAGAGCAACATTTACATGTGTGAATGCAGGAAATACAAGTGCATTTCACATTATTCAATCTTTTATATAACTGTATGATGTCCAAGTAGCATTAGTCACAACAAAATGGAAAAAGTCAAGTTTAAAAATATCACTTCAATAGGTAACTTAAAAACACTGCATGCTGCCACTGTGAGTGGTTTACTGTAAAAGTGATCCTGAGAAAACGTATGCAGAAAAACATGTGTGAGACAAGCCATCCATTGGTGTTATTTTTTCCATGGGTTGAAGTTTTTCCCCCTCTGTACCCACGGCAGGAATTACTGAGAAAACCAGCAGGACTTTAACCCTCTCTGTGCAGTTTCACACTTCCTTTGAGAGTATGATGGGGCCCGACTCCACAAACAGAAAACACAGACAGACTGAGTTCAACAAAGATTTACACGATGCTCCCGAGCACCACTGCTGCTGTGGCTGTGGTCTCTGTTTAAGAAGTCCAAGATGTAATCATTACCTCCTGAAGCAAGCCACAGCTGTCTGTGGGCACTGATTTCAAAAAGCTTGTCTGGTCATTTGCCTTATATGGCTATACGCAGGGTTCCTGTGCTGAAGCTTTACACAGAGACGCACCCACAACCCTTTTAAAAACATTTGGTTGAAGATAATGAGGAAATTATTATGTGATCACATCTTGCATGACTACAGACAAAACCACATATTCAGCAAATTAGCATCTGTCTATTATGTAAGAGTGAGTGACTACAGCTTTTTGAACAAAGTTGGCTTACTGCTCTTTGGAGTTTTGAGTGTTTATTTCATATGGGGGATTGCTGCCATCTGATATCTGGTTCAATGTTTTTGCAACACAGATCACTAAATAAAACATGACATATTGTTACATAACCCAATTTGCAAGAATGCGCTTAGTAGGCAAACAGTAACTAATACTCTCCATGTACAATCAGCTGAGGACACAACAGAACATCTATCCTTTAGTCATATGCATGTCATGACAAGATGTTAAATATTGGATAAAGAGGTTATATCCAGGTCAGTTCACACAGCAAAGAAATGCAGACATGTTAACTTGTCATATGAGAAGTAAATCACATTGCCTACTTGTTCTTATATTTGAGGGCTTGGGATTTCCAGTAATCAACTTCCTCATCCTTTGACGAAAATTTGGGAATCATCTCTTTGTCCATGTCAGGGCACCCTGGGGATTAAAGAGAAACATATTTATTAGCCTCACAGCTGTTTCCATTAGCTTAAAGTACATATGAAAATGATGCAAGGCGAATGCTCACAAGGTTAAAAGCAGGACAAGCATTGAATAGAAAAAGAAAACACAACATACTCAAACATGGTACAACACTTTCACTATTTGCATCCTTTGGCATGCACAGTCTGGCACAGTGCATTCCCTTCTTATCTCAGAGCTGAACAACAAGGCCAATCAAGATTAAAAATTTCCCCCATTTCTCACTGGAGAAGATAACAGAAAAACCCCGTCTTTACTCGAAAGTGACAAACAAAGCCAGATCGGCTTGGCCTTGGTCACCCTGCCGCTCTGAGGTCAAGAATCCTAACCCACCCGTAGCCACTCATGAATCACTGACTACAACACCCAATCTTTTAGATGCTGGGTTTTGATAAAGTGACTGAGTGGCCAACACAGTAAGCCTTTCTATGACTGTGAATAGCCTCGATGATATGTGTCCAGTAAAAGTGTGTCTCCTCCTCATTAAATTTCTAACCTCACAGCTCAACTCATGTGACGCAACGTAACTAATTCATTAACACCAATCCGCGTTAGTTAAGTGTGGCTAATGCCAATCTGTTGTAGCCTAGTTCTGAAGGTTTTGACTTTTGAAGTGTCAAAAGTTTTTCATCTTCCGTCCTGTTGGCGGAAATAACACTTTACTAGACGGTTGTTCCTCTTTCCTGGTGAGCTATTAAGCTCATGCCTCACTCTGTGATCTATGTGGACCAACAACGCAGGTTTCAGGAAATTATTAAAACACATCTGGAAAGAGCTGCTGTGTGTGTTCTGTGTGGGGGGAAACGCAGCTGCTGCCCCCGACACTCCCATTGCTGTAGCTCCAGGAATATTCATAATCCGAACAGAGATTTTAAGGATTTCCTGCAGATAGGTCAGACAACCAGTGGATGTAGCACAGGAAACATTTCAGCTGGACTGACAGTCAAGCAAATAACGCTTTTAGGCAGTTATTTATAAGGCTTGAGGAATTTGGTTTGATTATTGTTAAAACTGTCTGTGCAGAAAGTGGTTATATATAAATAAGAAAGTCTAGTGGTTACTGTAGCCATTGTTATTATATTTTGACCAGACTAGCCTGGCTTGGGCTTAGGCAAGGAGGAGGATGTGTTATTTTCCTTGCCAAGAAGAAAGTGGTCTAGACTCAGAGGCCGGACCCGACCGCCCGCCCGCTCTTCCCTTTAAACATTCCTCTGAGATGGCGTCATCAACAATTTACTCGCTACTGGCCCTTCACGTGACAGTACACTACTTTGGAAATCACGAAGGAAACTGGAGACCAAAACACCGTAAGGGTGGAGAGAGGGAAATGTTCCCAAGCTGCTACTGACATAACATGTTAGTCGTATCATATGACGGAGGAGAGCCTTCACATCTCTTCGGGGAACCAAAATATTTCCTCTGATCATATACAGACACCAGAATTACCAGGTAATCCAGCAAACATGCCAGATCTCTATTTGTTATGACGCTGAATGGCCTGAATGGGATCCGGTGCTTTCTATTGATCCCTGTGGGTCTCCACGAGGCATGAGCGACAGGAAACTGTTTCCATGGTGATTCAGATCAAAGGCCTTATCGGGATAATCACCCCCTCAAAAAAAGGCATGGCTATTTATCAGCCCACTAACCAATGACAGGATGCTTAAATCAACTGGGGCAACAGAGAAATAACCCTACCAAAGCTATTTCACATATTTAGGACAGACTGGCACTGTACTGGTAACATAATACATCACTTAAAATGAGAGGTTAAGGTATATCCTGTAGCAGGTCAAGTGCTGAGACTCTGCCAGAACAAATGACAGTTCCTGTTATCTCTGATTTCAGCATCCTTTGGAGCGGTGCCAGCTTGACCCCTGGATCTATTTGTCTGCTGTAACAATACCTGGACAGGCAGGGCCCATATAGCCAGCAAAGATGGTGACGGTGACACTCCACTTACTGCGGAGCCATCTGGAAATTACAGGCAGGGGAAGGTCGTGAAGAGAGTTTCCTTTCTCTCATTCTTGTCCCTACATCCTCATTTGTTGCAGATGACTAGGTGCTGACACTGATGTTGTCACTGTTTTAGAGAGGGGTGAAAATACCTCTTTGTAGTCGTATTGGTTTGCTCTAATGTGAATCAGACCTACAGCTTCACAGGGTGTGGTGCTGGTAGTGTTCCCATGACCTGGACCCATATTTTGGGCCCGTGTGTTATGGATTAGCCGCAGGAGGACAGGAAAATATGCCAGAGGTTCAAAATAATCATGCTGTTTATAAAAGTGATCGTCAAAAACCAACGAAAGGAGTCATGTGACATGCATCACAAATAACTGTTCACAGCCAATATGCACTTTTTTTTTTTTTTTTGCGAAAATCCTAAACTCAGACAGTCCTAAAAATGAACAGACTGACATTTAACAGGCCAGATTTATCTGAACAGCGGCAGGTTGTAACGTTAGCTAATAAACGCCGCTGTCAGTGTGTGGATATCTGATACTGCGTGGTTTGACACGCAGCACAGAGGCTTAGGGTAATGCCAAACTGTACGCTTAATGTTGTTAAAGGAAAACAAGAAAACGCCTCATACAAAAAGTGACAACGAGCGGCATGCGAAGCGAAAACCTCCCGACATTCAAACCGAGCTCGAGCTGTCACCTCGGTATTCAAACACATCAAAAACCAGAATGTTTTCACTGTTAAATTCGGTACCTGTTCATGTCAAATCGGTGTCCAGCAGTCTTCTGTTTCAGCAGGTCACCTTCCAGCCGGTGTAACATCCAACACACACCTCTCCCCTGGCCCGGCCTCGGATGATACTTAAGCGACTGAGCTGTGTTTAGGAAATTGCCAACGCGTCTCCCGGAACCAGCGTAAAATCCTGACATGGACGTACGCGCTGACGTAATTTACGTTTACGTCAGAGTCAGCCGCACCTTTTTTTTTTTGGACTGTGGGTTTGTAGCCACACCGTTTTCACCACAGTGACCACAAGGTGGCATATGATTGCCAGAGAATAAACCACCACACAGGGACAGGAAACATCACACAAAATAATATTCCTGAATAGATGTATAATTTCTTCGAGTACCTATTTATTAATGAGACTACTTTATGCCTTGTTTCTCTGTTAAAGTCTTTTTTTGGCTGTGAAATGTGCCATAAATTTAAGAGTTTTTAATGTTATTGGAATTCAACTATCTACCTATAGCCTATTTTATATATAGTCTATATAATAGACTGTATACAGTCTATGGTCTGGACATTGACAGTAGAAAATAATAGAATAGAATAGAATTTAAGCTATTGCCCCCATTTAAGAAATTTGTCTCACAGAAGATACCAGACCAAAACCCAATAAATAGCCTTATAGGTATCGGCTTACATTATGCATTGGATTCATTTGAAATTATATTAAAAACTGTTACGTTGGGGTAATGCAAAAAAATTGAAAAAAAAAAAGAGTTTAGTGAATTCCTTCATCAGTACGTTCCTGTAACACTGCAGAGTACATTTGAACATCGTTTAAACGTATAAATTTAAACATTGTAAACCAAATCAGAGGTCAACAATTTCTGAGACATTAGAAGAAAAGCACCTGTTGTTAACTCCACAAAAATTACAATTTGACTCTGCAATGTGTTTTTAATGTTTCCAAAATACCTAACCTCTATACATTTTCAGTTATTCAATTTAGTTAGATTCCCTCCATGATGATGCACATTCAATTTTTAAGGTCCACATGCATATAACTCTCTGCTGTTCCCTATCAGACACACAAATAGACCATGATTATTATACACTGTCACATTTTTGGATGAAAGCACAAATATAAATTCAAGAGATGATTCATTCCTTAAAAACATACCATCTTATTTAAAAAAAAAAAAGATCAGTTACAGGCTGAAGAGGACACATTTCAACAGAATATCTCAATGAGGATGTTTTAAATCATTTTGTAAACAAAACATAAATGTACTTGTTTATCTGTAAGATTGTAGGTTACTCTGACATACAGGAGGTATACAAAATAAAAGAGGTACTCCTACTTTGTGTTTAGATTTTGTTGAGAGCATGTCAGATTAGGACTTACTCATCTCTACAGTCATTTTTGTGACTGCTGTCTGTGTGAGGCAATCAAGTTATGACTTATATGTTTAATAATAATACATTGAAATCTGCAATCACAGATAATATATATTTCTATAATGTCTCATTAAAAAGTTCAGCTAACTCTGGATCTTTTCCAAAACTTTTCACAAAATTTTCCAAGACTGCCCCTTTAATTTCAGTTTGGAAAATATGACATTTACTATCTTATTTACCAAATTCCAAAATAAATATTCAGAAATAAAAGGATAATTTATATATTTGAGCAAATCTACATTTTACATGTAGGTATGAACAGTAGCAGTGAAGGGCTTTTAGCAGTGCTTAACTGCAGCTTTGAAAAATATCACCAATTGGTCAGATGTGCCAGTTTTGCTAATATTTAACGAACGTCAGTGAGCATATAGCGCCATATAAAGAACATGAAACGTGAACCAGCTCGGCCACTTGAACTGCCAATAATGCCTCCAGGGGACCCAATCAGTCGAGTCACTGCAGCCGCAGGTGGCAGGCCCTGTTCTACGAGGCGCAGCTCTCTCCTCCACCCACAGCCAAAAGTAAAGAAAGTCATGCGCTGAGGGGAAAAAGAACTTGGAGAGGAATTCACATCTACATTTACCAGGGAATCTACTTTTAGCCTATTTAATTTCCCAACTCCCTTGCTGCAGTGGTTATTTTTCCTTCCATGGCATTTTACAAGGAAGATAGCCAGGAGGACGCACGAGAGTGTCCAGTGTGCTATGAGTGTCTGTCGGGCACGGAGAGGACTCTGAGCTGCGGACATGTATTCTGCCACGACTGTCTGGTCAAAACGCTGGTCAGCATCAACAGCGATGGAAGCATCAGAGGCACTATTGTTTGCCCGATCTGCCGACATCTTACATTCATCAAGAAACAAAAGGAAGCGCTGGTGTCTCTCGCGGCGGACAAGGATCCAGATGAAGCGCAGACACTAGAGGTGCCTCTCCCTCTGCTTGGGGATCTCCGCGCCCCGCGCGCCTCCAGGGACAGTTTACCGAGGGGAGTTAATTGGATTGCTCACTGCTTTAGGCGGATGTCTGAACGAGTCCGTCGACAGAGGGTGGTCAGCCCCAGCCATAATGCATCTCAGATCTTTATCATAAGTTCTCAAGGGCGACCCATGTCTGAGGACGACGCGCTCAGCGTTGTGATGACTGTGGTTCGACCCCAGCACAGGCGAAGGCAAAGGATTTGCACAACTGCACGATGCCTGTTCGTTTTGCTGTCAGCATTTACTGTACTCGCACTGGTGGCTGCTACTTTACCCTGGATTTTGTTGGCATAGCCCTGATATATGGATGTCTGGATTATGAAGTGCCAACAGGGAACTGACATGTAGAGAAAACATCTTCTCAACCACGGAATCAAGTTACCTTCCAGCTATAGGCTATGAAGTGTGTGAAGCTGTTTATTTGTCTTACTGATCAAAATAATGTGGTGCATTTAAGTGAATAATTCAATCAACTGAAAATGTACAATTTAGTATTAAGGTATAGGCCTACTTTAGTTTGCCACATGATGTGATCAGGTATTGTCATTTTCTTTCCTGGTTTTAAAGAAAAGTCAGGACGTTTATAGGCATGCCCATGTCCTTTATGAGCATTACCAAGCAACAGTCTAAAGTAAAGTAAAGGTTAGGAAAGTCTTGACAGCAAAGTCCTTTGTTTTGCATTCCTGCCTGTGACATGTCCTACCTGTTTTAAGAGAGGCACACATGCAGGACATTTTTAACAATTTCAAAGCACATCCAGAATTTTGTAAATCCAAGGAGAGAGGACATTTTGAAGTGATAATTTCAACAATTAGAAACAGGTTTGGCAGAAAAAATGCAATAAAACAAAAAACATTTAACCCTATAATCCCATTGTTGTTAAAGCAGCTCAAGTCATTGCTGTGTCACCCTGTTGTTGGATACACTGTTTCCAAGCAGCAGACAACAACTTTGTGGGCAAAAACTACAAACTGCAAAGCTACTGCAGGATCAATTTGTGTGTCTGCATATGTCCTCAAACAGACAGGATTACATTTTGGCAGCGAGACATGGGCTTGGTTTAGTGAGGGAGCAAAGTGTTATTGCCAGGGTATCATGTTGATGATAGACCTTCTCTTTCCTTTCATCACAGGAAAGGTGTCAGGCATTTAATAAAGATTCTCACACAATTTCCATTTGAAACTTTAATTTTTTACTAATTTTACACATGATGACCAAATTGAAAAAAAAATCCCCCAACTATTTAATATGCAGATAGCTGGAAGGAGTTTGTGGTTGTATTAGACCCCCTCAGTAACATCCTATACAACATGCGACAGGCTCCCCTTGTAGTGTGTGTAAAGATGCTGTAAACAGAGCCACCTTTAAAGAAATAATTGATGCACCAGTGGCAGTTTGAAGGAGACAGACAGGATGAGCTGTACTTGGCTGATTGCTGTAAGGAGATACACTGCTGGACTGTAGCATTAGATTACCACTGACACTTGAAGAATCCAGATTGAGACGGAGAAGAGGGACCTGCATTATGCAACCTGGGGTGGAGATACTCAACCATTGAAGAACTCGTTTCCAGAGTGAGCTTCGTCACTATCACCGCCATCCTGACAAACGTGTACACTCCTAGTTTCCTCCTGTGGCAAGCCTTCAGCCATCCTGCTGGGCCAGTCCTTCAGGTTACACACATGAAGAGGTGTGCAGGAGTACGGGACGAGGATAACAATGATTTATTTCATTTGATGAATCAGACTTTCTGGATCATATTCCTGTTGGTGACTTGCATGTCAGTGGATAGACCCAAATTAGCTGTAAAGTTGTACAATTTCAAGGCTAAGAGATAACAGCCGAAAAAGGATAATACTAGCAATTTATTCAGGTCAAAATAATGACCAAGAGTGACAATACTGCTCATCCAGCTGTTAGGTTTCCCCATTAGCATGCTCACACTATTGTATACATTCCTATGGCAGGATTAAACTCCAGGCAGTGGTTGAAGAAGTACTCAGATACTTTACTTGCAATGTAAAAATACTCCATTACAAGTCCAGCAGTATAATCAGCAAAATGTACTTAGTATCAACGTAAAAGTAATGGTTCTACAGTAAAATGTTCCCTGTGACTGATATATTATAATATATGATAATATTAGATTGTTGATACTGATGCATCAATACATAAGCAGTATTGGAGCTGGTTCATGTGGAGCTAGTTTTAGTACATTTTTGCTACCACAAGATAAATCTTAGGGGTTGTGAGATAATTAATGGGAGAGTAAAGACTTTCTGATGCACAAATCATTTTTTGGGACTTTTCTCCAATCTTTGTTTTTTGTGAAATATTGGGTACTTTTACCTCTCTGGGTCTCGAACGGTTATTTGAATGAAACCATGTGAGAAGTTTAAAGGGGAAATAGAGATCTCACAGAGAAGTCACAAGCAAAAAACATTGTAAACCACTGGTATTTATGTAAAATCTTAATCTGAAAAGTAACTAGTAACTATAGCTGTCAAATTAATGCAGTTGAGTGAAAAGTACAATATTTTCCTCTAAAATGTAGTGGAGTAAAATATGTAAAGTAGCAGAAAACAGAAATACTAGTACCTCAAAGTACCTCAAAATTGTACTTGACTTGAGTAAATGTACTTTCCACCACTGCCTCCGGGGGATTTTCCCCTTAAACAGTGACAATTCATGGGCAGAGAAAAGTCTTAAGTAATAGTTCTGTCATCGGGCAACAACTGTCCAATATATAATATCTTTCCAGAAAAAACACTGAAATAAAACCCACGTGAACCAGGTGAGATTATTACAAATGTAGAGTTTAATATATATATTTATTTCTGACATTCTGATAAGGATTGCAGGTAGGCTTCACAGTACACACTGTGTTCCACTTGATATGCTAAGCAGGGGGGGGGGGGGAGGGAAGGGTGGGGTGGGCATGGTGGGCTTGACAAGCGGCAGGTTTTGTTTGTACACTAGTAGTGAAAGCAGAAGGAGGCAGTACATCCACAGGCAACATCCACTCCTCTACTGTATTGCTCAAAACCCCCCAAAGGACCATTTAGCGTGATCCACATTCTCTAGAGTCCATCTTTACATTTTACCCCTCTTACAATCCCTAAAAAGACAGTGATTGACACAAAACGTGGATTATCAAAAGACTATCTAAGCGCATGCATGACACTTCAGATTTTCCTTTTTTTCTCATTTAAAATCCCCCCCACATAATGTAAACAAATTGAGCTTTACTTTAGACCAACATACTTGGTAGTGAAGTGAGTTAGGAAATGTAGGTCTACAGTAGTTAAAATGCTTGACAAAACTATGCAACAGTGTACCATTCGGTGCAAAAGGTGGCTCCTATGCGCTTGAGAAATTGCTGTAAAGTTAAAATACTGGCTGAAATTAGATGTGTGATGAAATTATGACTTGAGTTTTGGGGGAGGGTACAGATGTTCTTTTTCTTCATTTCAGCAGCATAATAATCACACCTATAATGAATATGAATGCATGCTTTTAGGTGGCTGTAAGTTCCAGTTATGATGCACAAAAGCATTACAGTAATATCACCCTGCACTGATAATAATACATGCCAACAGGCCCTATGTAACCTTCATCCGAATACAAGCTCTCATTTGATTGTATGTTATTACAAAATCAGGTAGCCTACCGTTTGAAATCTGAGTGAGTCACATTCAGTCTGCACACAGAGAGAGATACCCCTGCCTCCTCGTATACATGTATGGATCCAGCACAGAAAATAAAACCTCCAGTACACATTAATTATGCCTATAGTTCCAAAATAACAACTAGTGTGAGGGCACTTGCAATTGTTGTCATACAGTATAATCACCACAACTATCAATATAATTATCAACGTCACCAAAATCTTCATAAACAAAGTCCATTGAGAATACACACTGAGGCATACAGATCACTTTTGGAGAGAGGTTAATCTAGAATTCATTTTGTCAGAAGTAAACTCACACATAAAACAAACTCAGTTGCTTTGCAATAAAATTAATGGCTTTTTTTCTGTAGGTTTGGGAAGGGTGACTTTGACCACTTTTTGGACTGAGGTGGATCAGTAAACACTGTAATTGCACTTTAATTGACAAAATTATTGTCCTAAGACATTTTGTATGGAATTAAAAAAGTGACACTGCAGCATCTGTTGTTTTGAAATACCTCTAATTAATTGTCTGCGGTGAGAATAACAACAAAGGACACAAAAATGTTCAGCTTTGGAAGTGATACAGCCGGTGCGTCAGATTTGACCACGCATCAGCTTGTCTAATTGAATGAGCACATATTTTTTACTTTTCTGTAGTCAGTCCAACAATATAGGGTTAGCACTACATTTATCCTCATTGTGAATTCATTAAATGGCCCAAGCGTGCTCAATTTAATCTAATTATTTGCACAAGAATCTAGCATGTTTGATGTCAAAGCTTGGGAGACAGAATTAGAAAGACCACAATTGATTTCTAGCAGAAATAACATTCTGCATTTCTGCTGCAGCATCGTTGTTACCTGGTGTTAAAGAGAAACATTATGAATCTACAGTAAACCTGTTCATTGTGTGCAGGGACAAAAATAACATCACATTTTTAGTCATTACATTTTCTACACATGATAAATATCAGCACATATATTATTATTATTATATATATCCAAGATATGCATTTTACATATACTTTTCCTCTCAGATTTATATACATCAATTTATGTACAGTCTTTGTATTTACACTAGGGGTCAAAGGTCACTGAACCTGAAGCACTTGAAACAAGGTTAAGAGAGAGAATCATACGAACCTAAAGGCAGTGTAGTCATCCATCCATCATCATCCAACTGTAACAGCACATGGGTGGTCTAAATTTACTCTCCAAGGACAACAACAACAGAAACACTCACACGAAATAAAACACTGCCATTCTGAGGCCCTTGATCCGAGCAGTTTGTTCATACTGGCTTGTCATGCAAACACATCATGGTGCTTTCTTCAAAACTGAATAAGAGATGCAAGTTCAAAACAGTTGAATTTACAGTAACATTCTTCTCATACTGTGCTGGTATAAAGTGAGTTAAAGTGAGTTCACCTGTATCAAGGTAAATGTCAGATAAAGAACAACAGTTGTAATATGTGATAGAAGAGGGGAAGTTAAGACTGGGTGTGACAATAAGAATTAAACTGCACTAAACGTTTCATCCTGCATGCAAAACCTGTCTCCAGGGCTCAGCATTTCCCTCATGTGCACAAAGCTTGAATACCCTGTGAACAATATAACTAAACTACTCTCTCACTCCGTCTCTCTGATTCACCCTGAGGATGGGCTTTGCTCCTAACCATGTCAGGCTTGTCAGGAGTTTCCCTGACCAAAAGTTGTACACCTTGTGAATATCATATTGCAATTTGATTGCATGTTTCAATAAGGCAAAAAAAAAAAGAAACTGGAAAAACTCACAGAAATACAGACCACTTCATCAAACAACAAAGATGAACAAAGCAAAGCGGAAAAAAAGAATAAACAATTAAAAAATCTTCTAATGTAATACTCATCTATATTCCAGTCTTTCCTCCTAAAGGCAACTGTTCCTCCACTATGGCATTTTGGTGTTGTATTTCTCTTTTTTTTTTATGTACTAGCGAGCAATTGTAAGAGATGAGTTTCTTTGCAGCCTGTAGCAGATGTGTTCGAGTTCTGGTTTCAGGTGGGCATTGGTGAGGCCAATGTGTGTTTCCATCAGGCCTTGGTGGCGACAGTTAAGAGTATGTACAGCCATAGGGGTGCTGGTAAGCTGTGATGCCTTAGGGTCATAGGTCATAGAATGGTGCTCTGGGGCTCCTCCTCAGGCACAGCGTCCCCCTCTGGAGAGTCTGTCACTGCCACGGACCTCCTGCAAGGGGCACCGCTGAACTCATCGATGAGGCTGTCCAGATTGACATTGATGGAGGGGATTTCATAATTGAAGATATCTAATGGTGAGCATGGTGGGAAAGGTGAGTATGATGAGCAGAATGGCGGAAATGGTGACGATGAGCAAGAGGAGGAGGAGAAAAGGGCATATGATGGTGATAATGAGGTGTAAAAAACGGAAGAGAGCAGAAATAATATTACTCTTTTTGAGTCTGTACTCATGGTAAGTGGCATATGATGTCTGTCCTGATTGAAGTAATCAGCAGATTACATGTGCTTCACATTCTACACAGGGATGTTTTCAGTGTGTTGCTAGTCACACCTGAACAAACTTGGTAGCGACTAGTGTGGCATGTCACAGCTTTTTGTGTCTTTTGAGACAACAACAACAGATATTTTGTCAGATAAAATACAATAACAGGTCAAAATGACTGCACAATGACACATTACTGTACACGTTTACAACAGTGGCCAGATAAACCAACACAGAGGCAACAAGATGTGTGTGGAACTCTGTGGAAAAATGGCACCAAGACACCAAGTGGGCTTGAGGTAACAATGGAAATCTCTTGAGGACCAGATACAGTATTTGCTCTAAATATAAGTATTCTAATGTGCTGCTGCATTTACTGAAAGCAGCAGGTCCAAGCAGAGACTGGTGACTAGTCCTGTGTAGGAATGAGATGGAGCGTGGCAGTGTAGTAAAAGGGAGCAGAGGTTATAAAAAGCGATGAACCTGCCAAAGAAGGAGTGGGGGTTACCTGTGGCCCCCCGATACCGGTGGCAGGCGCGTTAGAGGGGGATGTCTGCTGGCATAGGGCTGGGAATGGGGAACGAAAGGAGTGGGGGGGGCTTTAAGATGGACCTTTGTAAGCGACGGCGTCTGCAATGTGAGCGCAGTGTGGTGCACTCTGGGAAGTCCTTAAGCCATGCATTATCAGTTGAACTACAACACCATGCAAAGAGTCAATAACGTCAACCTGCTAAGAGGAAATAGGGACAGTGTTCTGATTGGGATCTACTGGTAGGTATGTTTGAGGCAGGCTGCAGGAGACCCCAGAGGCAGCCACAGCACGAGGCCAGGCAGTGAGATGGAGCGCATGGGGCAGGGACGGTCTGGCTTACCCTAAAAGTCCCCCTCACACTTAGCCCACACTGAATCCCTGGCCTCACACAGCTGCAAGGTACACAATAGTAGCAGGGGGAACAAGAGAATGATAAATATAACAAAGTGACAGAATGATTGGTATATAATGACAGAACACCTCATCATCAGAACATCATATTGTAGATATAATCAGGGGTTTGTCTGGCTAGGTTTCCACGCCTGCTACGCAGTAAGAGAGACTGGACTGGTGTGAACTGTGTAAGCCTCTGACCTACCTCTGCCGAGTGATGGTCTGGGTAACACAGATAAACAGAGAGCACATGATGAATCTAATGGCAACTTCCATACAAGCAGGACGAGCTATGCTTCTCTGATGTTTCCACACATTACCCAGAAACATCATCACATAACACAAGCAATGAGTACATAGGTCAGGAGACTTGCTCACTACGGTAGCACAGAAATGCTAATATTTACATTGTATCATTCTCAGGCATCTGTGTCTAAAAGGCAACTTTTATTCATTCAGACATTCGTTTGGGAACAGTCAGTAAAGGGGGAAGGTATCTTTTACATCTACAGTCCTACAGAGTCCTACACTCGTCCACCGTCTCCATTGGACAGAGCAACAGCGAGTCTGAGAGAGGGCCGCTGCAGCCCCACCTGTGGTGGCAGTGGGGGTGTTGTTGCCAAGGGGTGATGTTTACCTGTAGACATGCTCTCCCCAGGAGACAGTCCATCCAGGAGGCCCTGCTCCAGGGGCTGGGGAACTGGGGCCATGCCCGGGCCAGTGAGCCCTGGGGGGGCTGTGGGCGGATGTGGAGGGGGCAGACTGGGTCTCTGCCTGGGCTTAGGGGCGGGCCGCGACTTGGTGAGCGTTCCGGTCAGGGAGGGTGGGGACGAAAGGGAGTGGGGCGCCCCCAATGGGGTCTGCCCAGGGGAGGATGGGGGTACTTGCCCTGGAGGGCAGACCAGTCCATAAGGGGAGGGGGTGCTAGGAGGTGTGGGGGACAGGCTGACCGGTGACGGCTGACCTGTGGACTGGTCGGACATCCCGCCAGACTGGCCGTAAGGGACCTTGGGAGGCACAGGGGCCAGCTTCTTGGAACCTGGAAACACACAACACAGTCACATTACCGTCTCCTGTTAAACATGAAAAAACATCCACTTAAAGTGAAGAAAGCCAGTGTGAGCTCAGGTTGAGAGAGGTGCTGACCTTTGCGCAGGGTGTGTGGACTGTGGTCTGTGGAATGGGAGGACTGGCTGCTGCTCTGAGGACTACTGCTGGGGGGGACTGTTGGACCTGCCACCTGGATGGCTTTGTGTCCAATTACAGGGGAGAGCTCTTTACTCTTCAATGAACTGAAAAAGACAGGCAGACATTAGTGTGTGAATAGTATCAGACACAGTATGTTTGTGAGCAGGAAGTGTCTTGAACTGTCAGTATACCTCATGTACATTACCTCAGTGCCACCACCACCACCACCATCATCACTTGTGAGTGTTTCATTAGGTTTAAGTACTGTGTTAACATTACTAAGTTTTCTGAAACCCAGAAAATGATGCCAAGCAAAGCTACATCAAGTTAAACAATGTTTACAGACCAAACCGTGTCACATCTATATAAACACCTCTTATTTAAGAGTTTTAAACACAAATGGTGCATATAAGTCCCTAAAACTGTGAATCTGTCTACATGTTCAAACTATATCAAAGATGGCGGAGCGTCTATTGTTGCATTTGTGAAGTTGTTGTCTTTTTTGTTGATGAAAATGTCATTGAAGTTAGATGGCATCAATCAGAAAACCCGACAGTATTTCACCTCTATCATTATATCCAGATGAATCCAGATGGATATAATAACGATTTATTAATTATAGAAAAAATAACACATTTCAGATTTAATAGAATAAAAAAGCAGATAAAAAAGCAGTAACTTGGATAGATTTGTCACGTCAGTCATGTTGTATTCTGAGTTATAAGAAAATCAAAACTTTAAATTCCTTTCCCCTCCGTAGATACACGAGCTTACAGTCATCTAAAAAGAAATTCATGATGTTGACTCAACTACAGCCCAGCTGGGATCTGAACTGAACTCACAAGATTTCAATCTCAGGATGGATTCCTGACCAAAACGCCGCTGAGCTCGAAGAATTCTTTCCAGGATTAGTGAACAGATGGTGTACATATTTGCATCCAGCAACAAATAGAAAGAAGCAGCATGAATGCTTCTTTGGGCAGAAACTCATAAATTAACTTTGCTCAGTATTAGGTTCATCTTTTTATTACAGTACGGACTGTAGTGAAGATGTAACAAGATATGACCAACTAAAACTTTATATACTGTAAGCATAGATGCAGCCAATAGACTTAAACAAGGACCCAGGTTATTCATCTTCATGTATCAGTGTACTTTACCTTGATTTAATTTGCTGATCTTGTGTGATGGTGCCCAAGTCACATACATATATTTAATAAGCTCTGCATTAACTATCTTGGTGTTTTAGAAAACTCCAGTAATGGGAATACCATTTGATAAACTGTATATTTTTCATTCTCTGCTTTTTAATTTTAAAACGCAATCTTTATGTTTTGAATTGCTGTATTCCTCTCTCTCTGTAAGATGTAAGAATATCTGTAATTAATGCCTGCAACAAGGACATACTCAATAATATAGACTGGTATAGCTGCAAATACAAGACTAAACTCCCACAAAGAGCAGCCATACTGAAGCATGGATTTTTGATTATGTGACATCTACTGTAATTAACTGCAGTCTCCTGCCATCCCTTTGAGCTGTGTGTCCCCAAAAATAAGCTATCTGAATGGGGAGTCACGGAGTTGGATCAAATCACAAGAAGCGAGCATGTTCTGACCACTGACAAAGATTTGCTGTAATGATTCACGCTGTCCTGTGTGGTTGTAACACCAAAGACGTATGAGTCAGGAAACTGCCACAGTCGCTCTATACAAACTCAGCACTTTGAGTCTACTGTAGCTGGAAGATGCTTACACTGTATGAAGATATTCTATACTGTAGGTTACCAGGACATAATTGCAAACACGATATAAAATCTTGACTTCCTTAAAAATGTTTCCTTCTGCTGGTTAGTAAAACATTGCTGCAAACTGTAGAATAAATACATTCATATGCTTTTTGATAGCCATATGCAGCTTTGTCCATGTATTTATCGTCTACTCAATACCAGCATGAAACTGAGCGCTATATAAGCCAGTAACATCCTTAGTTGCTAGGCAACCCCTGTGAGAGGCATCCCCGGACAACCTGAATGTTACAGAATCTGAGGTATGTAATTTGAAGGGGAAGGAGAAAAAAAAAAAGCAAAAAGAAAAGATGAGCCAGCGAGCTAGAGGAGAGGAGAGATACAGCTGCCACTCTGTGATGCATCCATAGTGGCCATTGGTGTGTTGTATTTACCTAGTCAGCCTGGGGGGTCCTCTCTCTCGGGCACATGGACAGGCAGCCCACGGCGGGGGCGGGGGCGCGGACGAAGGGAGGCTAGGGGGGTTGCCAAGGGACTGGTCGTGGCGGGTTAGTACCAAGGGGGTTTTGATGTAGAGTGGTGAGGCATTAGTGTCTGATGGGTGAGCATGCGACATGTCACCGGGTGGGCTGTGCTTGGGGAAGTGCAGACAGCTGGGTTTGGGGTTCGAATTGATGTCAAGTGACGAGGAGGAGGAGGAAGAAGAGGAGGAAGGGGGCGGGGCGGGGGGAGTGAAGCCAGACCAGCGCAGTGGGGGTGGGGGTGAGCCGGGGGGCTGGGACTCTGGACCTGGTGCCACGGGGCGAGCGCAGGGTGGGGGTTTGGGATAGAAGTGATGGGGGGCAGTGTGGCAAGAGGAGGTGGGGTAAGGAGGGGGTGGCCGGTCCTCCCCAGGGGGTGGGTGGGCATGAGAGGTGTCCGGCCGATTGGGCGACACGTTGTCTGAGCTGTAGATATTAAGAGAATAGACAGCACAAAAGAAACAGCTCTAGTGATTGAACAGGGACACGCACTGGAGCGATATAGGATAAGTTGTTTTGATAATTAGGGTGTTAGTGTGTTAGTTGGTCCGTAGCCAAAAACAGAAGGAAAAAAAGATTGCATTTTAGGGTGGGTGGTGGGCACCAAGCTCAGCACACAGTCAGCTTAGTGCAAATAAAAAGACAAGCACAAAGAAACAGCAAAGGAAAAGAAAGTTTTATTGCCAAAGGAAAATAATACAGTGTGTAGGACTCCCACTGTGATCACCTTGTGTCTGCACACTGCATGGAGCTGTGAGGATCTGTCTCTGGATTCAAAGTGCTGGTATGCAGCTTACAATATTATCATGCTGAGCTGATGACTGAATATCTCCTATCTGCTGCATATGGAAACCCTATCTGCCCTAATCCTACAGTACATGACGTGTTTGTATTGCAGGTCCTGCAGTCAGCCCAGGGCAGTGTGAAACAGACACAAAACCCTTTCATCGGCAGAAAGAGCCACAGGAGAGGAGAGGGGACAGCCAGCCAAGCCAGAAGCCATATTATCTCTTGTCTGCCACACAGGCAGAGCCAGCGACCATGAGGTGATTATTCATGTGTTTAACTATGATAATCATACCAAAAATAATGGTGAAATCAGTCTGAGTGTCAACAGAAAAGGAAATAATTCACGACCAAAGCTGAGAAAGCCAAGCCACAACAATGGGATATTGGAAATATTAGCATGCTCGCAAAGGACTTGCAGACTGAAGTTTAGTGCCATGTACAGAAACAGAACTTCCATACAGTATTTGGACTAAAACCCTTCAGAGTTAGAGTAAAAATGTCATAATCCTTTTAAAAATGTTACCCACAGTGACATCAACCTGACAAACAACAGGGAGAACTGAAGAAATGTGGAGTGTGAGAATAATAAGAAATAATAAGAATACTAATAACAGAATGAGACATGAAGGTGTTGACAGAGAATCGCTAAAAAAGAACATGGAGGCGTTGCAAACAAAATGGGAGTATGATTAACACAGCCAAGGATCTCGATCACACAGAGCCGAGAAAATTTACTGATGGTGATGATGATGGTGACGACAACAAAAATGAACAGGAGTGGATGCGCGAGGAAGAGGGGGACAGCGTTTCCACTGTGACTTACCAAACCCTTTCTCCAGGTGGGGGTGTCGCGGACGGGGAGATGGCCAGCTCTCCGGGCTGCTCGGGGATTAGTGTGTCTGCGGGAGAGCCGGGGCCTTGTATGCCTGGAGGGGTGGAGGAGGTCTTGCGTACAAGCGTAGACGAACCCTTACGAGACACCCAGGAGGTATCCATAACCCGGACGCCCATACTAGAGACAAACACATATACAGAGTCATATATGATGATGAAGAAATAGGTGAGAGGGGGTAGTAAGGAAAGAAGTGGGAAAAAAGGGCATGATACAGTACCTTTGTATCTTCCTAATGCTGCGTTAGTAGGGGGAAGAGAGGCAAAAGGGATATGAGGTCAGAAGTAATGCAGACGTGGTTCACAATACCAGACTTAAACCACTCAGTCAATCAATATAGTGGATATGATGGGGAGATGAGATCCACAGTGGCAGGGAGGAGCAGAAGTGAGGTGAGAGGAGGTGAGAGGACGTCAGGCCACATAACCAGCCTGTACTCATCTACTGAGCGCCAATTAAAGGCTTGTTTTTTTCTAATTTGGTCTTAGAAATGCACAAACACACAGACAGAGCAGACACTATTTTTTCCTAAGCTGCTCATTACTCTAAATAGATAAAAGCTATTTTCTCTCACCCCACATTGATAGTTGCTGATTTACAGATTTAGATTGATGCCTATAACATTACAGCCTTTTTCTTAATTTGATGGGGGAATTTTGGGTGGAGGCATCGGTTCTAATTCTGCCAGTGATTTTCCACCGGCTGGATGAATGACTCAGGCCAGGTGACGTGGTAGCCAGACTGTGAAGGAGGAGCTGGGTGTGGGAGGGTAGGAAGATAGCACTGGAGGAATATTTCCTAAGAAAAAAAGAAAGAGATAACCAGCAGCCCTCCATCAAAGATCTGTTGCCATAGAGACAATGCCACTCAAGGCAATTCAGCCCCACGTATTCAAATGAGACTAGTTTTTAGCCTTCTCTTCTCCAAATGAAAACTGATAACAGGGGATGTTGTTGTATGTGCTGGAATTATTGACAGGTGAGATATACGGTACAATCCTCACCTGTCTGTGGCCTATGTAGGCATTTGACTCACTGGAGTCAGTAAACTTTAGATTACAGGATGAGTAAATACTCCACCGAGGCTAATGGATTTTTAATGTGCATGTGTTGCACATATAAGGATTAAATATCAGATGCCTGGGAGGAGGCGTGGGTGGGAAGAGGGAGAAAGAGAGTGAGAGAGTGAGTGAGAGGTGGGCAGCAGAAGGATGCACTTGGCATCATACCCATCCTTCTTGTAAAACTCCAGCATCATGTTGTCGGTGGCGACGCTCAGTGGGCGTCGGCTCTGGTCGTGCGGCTGCTTGCGCTCAGATTGCTCCATGTCTGGAGAGGGCATGGAGCTGTAGTTGGAGTTGTGGTTGGTGTGGATCGGGCTGCCATAGCTGCCTGTCAAGTTGAACTCAATCTCTGAGGGAGGAGCGGACACACCATCAGCATACAGTATACTGATGTTACAGTAAGAGTTACGGTGGTGTTTGTGTGTGTATGTGTTGGTCTGTGCACACAAGTAATTTGGAATCTACCAGTTTTAAGAATGGGTGTTATATTATCTACCTGAAACACATCCTGATATTAAACTGTATTCCTGCATTCCAAATACAGTAATATAATGGTCTTATTATGTTTATTTTAGAGAGAGCAACATTCTGCTTTGTTGCATGCTTTTACCCCACTAAGTATCAAAATATGATAAATAAAATAAAGAATATGACTAGACTTAACTCCATGTCTCTACTGTATATGAAACTTGTGCAAACAGGAAGAGATCCATTATAGCGAACGACGAGGTACACTCTTTACTGCTGTCCTAAGTTAGGTGTTATATGATGCTGCAGCTTCAAAAACACCTTGCTCAGATATCATGATGTTTACGACACTCATGAACACTTTATTATGCTTCATGTGTAATTTTTGTTGTGTTACAGCAGTGTTTTGTTGCATGATTGTGTGGTGTATTTTAGTGTACTTGTTGTCGATGTGTTGTTTTTCTTGTAACGTTTATCTGAACTGACAATGATGAAGGACAATGACGGGATCACAAGGTATCATCATATTCATATAGGGCTGAGCACAAGGGGTCAGAAAATCACAATAACCATAAGACTTCCTGATGTTGATATCACAATATATAATTAGTCAAATAATAGGTATAGTAATATTATATCAAATCATTAATATAATTATATATAATAAGTTAAGTGTTATAGTCAATAATTGTTCTAAAAAGTCTGCCTTCACAACTACTTTGATATGTTAATTTGAACAGAACTGGCAAGATTCTGGGTCATAACCTATGCTATTTTTTTTTAAATCCCATTATACAATTACAGTAATGGAAGATCAATAAATGTTGAT
The DNA here is from genome assembly GCA_005408345.1 of Macquaria australasica. Classification (NCBI taxonomy): domain Eukaryota; kingdom Metazoa; phylum Chordata; class Actinopteri; order Centrarchiformes; family Percichthyidae; genus Macquaria; species Macquaria australasica. The sequence continues at coordinate 390,643 of SEMN01000141.1, read as the reverse complement.
ATGGTGCCCAGCCTGACTACAATATTACATACATAGTATGTGATCCCCACCTCCAGGGAAGAACCAGTCAGCATGCTGGATAATGGGCTCAATGATGCCAACAATCTGCAGGGACATGGTGGTCATCATCTCTGTGATGTTCCTGGAAGAAAGAGAAAGAACTGAACTGCAGTATAATCCTTATGCGATTTAGCACAGGTAAAAACACAAGATCAGGTAAAAATTTAAACCGGGCAAAAATAATTTCATACATGTAAATGCATTGTATTAAAAATACATACGGTTCAGTGTGTGTCCAAAGCAAGTTAGGGCCGAGAACAATCGCCATGTTACCGGGAGTCATCTTGTTTGCGTCTTGGTACTCGCTTAGCTTGGCTAAGAATTTGACAAGATATCTGTGGGATTTAAATAAAAGAGTGCATGTTAAAACCAATCATTTATTCCTTTCTGTCAGACATCTTGTTAAGCTACACACACCTAGTAACCCTACAGAGCTAATGATTATTAATTGCTATTTCCCACATATTGTAACTGATTCACAAACATTGACTTTTAGCAGATTGCAGATACTGCAAAAGGCGGAGCTGCTCAATTAGATCATTGTAGTTGTTCAGATCCCAGCACTTACTCTATAGTAAAGTAATAGCAGCAGCAGTTTAAACCTGCAGATGTAGACATACTGATGTCATCTTCTACAAGCCAACAAATTTATAGTTGCTGCAATTTTAAAACTTGCCACCTGCAGTTTGACTACAGTTATAAAAGTCATTGCCTGCAGGTGGCGCAAGCGTCAATATTGCAGACGAAATTCATTTCTTTGCCTGTAGGAGATGATATCTGAATCTGCATTTCAAACATGCTGCTGCTGTTACTTTTCTTGCCTGTAGGTGGTGCAGGTTGGACTGAAACTGCAGAGCTGAAACTGATGGTGCAAGGGTTTTACAATTGGATGATATTGCCCGTGCCTGGTTTCGCGTAATTTGCATCAATGACACAGTTATTTTAATTTTGGGGAGTTTCTCCTTGTCTTGGCAGGCCAGTGAAATGTTACCATGGTTTTCATATTGACAAACATCATACTGTCTTGGACAGGTGTGTAAACAAAATCTTTCTTTCCTGCTATGGCATCTTAATGCTTTTCTTTCTTTTTATAGTAGTAGGGCCACGTGGGAACATGTTCAAATAATAGGAGAACAGAAAATCAGGCAATGCGACTGACCTTAAATTGTTCAAGTTGTCTGTGGGGAGTTTTTCACACGCTGCCATTAATGCTTGTAGTCTCTTGTCCATGTCTTGAATGCTGGGGAAATAAAAAATCATTATGTTTTACTGTTGCTCCACTTTTTAATAAATGTCACCATTTTTCATTTTGGCAGTTAAGACCAACTCTATAAAGACTTTGGACTAGTTTCTGTTTTTCATCGTGGCCAGTGGCATAATTCAAGAAAATGCTTTTAATAAGAAAACAGCAACTCACTTGGAGGCCTGAATCCATTCATCATAAAGTTCAGTGGTCATCAGTGGCTCGGGGAGCTCACGGAGGTATGATTTCAGAGCCCCTTTGGGTGAGGAAAAAAAGGAAGGGAGTAAAAACTGGTTAGCTGTTTTTCTTTTAGAGGAGATGAGGGTTGTTTTCTCTCTTCTTCAGTGTACTGGCGAGGCCATGCCCTATATCTCCACTCCCCTCCAGCAGGCCCTTGCAGCTAGTGCAGCTGCCAGATTCAGATTGCTCAACACAGATTTCCTGCTAATGTGTGAAATAGACAGCAATATCAGCACAAAAAGCCTTCGGGAAAAGCGCACTGAGGGCAGAGCTGATGAAGACTGTGTAGTAACTGTTATGCTCGCCCGGAGAACTGCATTTTCCGCCAACTACGGCCAAATCAATCTAAAACCTTTGTGCAGTGCAAATGACCTTTCCACGTCATAAAATAACAGTTGAGTGAAAATCTTTGCCTTTAACATAGATGTATTTTACAGTGTTTTGTTTCCTGAGTGACAGAGTGTAGGGGTTGTTGTTATGGAAATGGGCTTTGAACAAGGCATTTGTGTGGGTGTAGTTCACCTGCGATGGCGTGTGGGTCGGAGGAGTACTCCTGCACATCCAGAACTCCACAGTCCAGGGATGCTTTCAGCTTCTTTAGCTTGGAGGCTGACGGAGCCACTCTGAAGAGGCCCTGCAGCCCACACACAGGAAACACATAATCACGTGTAATTATCAGGTCTGACATGACCTGTGCATGAATGCTGTGCAGAAGTAATAGCCTCTATTATTGTGCACTTGACATCGGTTGATGATAAATAACACAGGAACATACTGATGGTTCTACATGTTTCTAATTACCAAAAAAGAAATAAAACCATCATAACAGATGATTTAGTAACCTCATTCTCAGAGCCATGGTGCTGTTCATATTACTCAACATTAAAATCCCGCAAACAATGTTGTTTCCTGTTGCAAAGATGTTGCTACTTGTTCTCTCTCTCCTTCCTCAATTTAATTTAATTTTAATTAAAAGGTCAAGAAGATAAGAGCCAATATAACTTTTCCATTCTGACAAGGTAAGATAAAGTCAGGTTTAAACTATTTACTGAATATTATTGAATATTGGAACAGCAAGGTGGTCTTTATTTTTGTCAATTATATTAAAGAAAAAAACAAAACAGATGTGGTATTTTTTAATTGATATTGGCACATTTATGGCATACATTTTCATTTGTGTGTGTGTATCTGCACACATGTGTTTGCCTGCATGTCTGGCAGCGTGTGAGTGTGATTGGTTACAAGGATTGATAAGGATTAAGTTTAAGCATCAGGTGTGTCTTTCATGACATACACTCATGCAAGATTAAAGACAACACAAATATGCGTATTAGCCCTAAAGTGATATGTGTGTGTGCCCTCTACCTCCTCTTGCATGCCACACTCTAACAGCATGGTGACACAAGCTTCGATGGGGAAGGCAATCTCTCTCCCACTAATATTCAGATGTTCCTCCAGAGACTTGCCAAACGACGGCTTCTCCACCCACGCCTCTGCAACACAAAACAGCATCTTGAATCATCACACACAGACACAAACAAACCTACGCACCTTAGCTACATCTCCTGCTGGACGACTTTAGACCAATGACTGTACAGAAAGTTTGGAGACACTATTTGTGAGAACCTCTATTGACAACATTCTTTAATTAAATCCTAACTGCAATTTACTGTGACTTTAAAGGTTAGATTACATTTAAATATTTCACTGGTGCCACATCTTCTATTTCCAGTATTTATTAGGAAAATGTGATGTTTAAGCCCTCTATTTGGTTTAGCTTAAATATGAAGGTGGATAATTATAGCTTAATGAGATTGTTACGTGACACGTCAGTGTTATTAACTCCATTACTTCCCATCTTGATATTGCTTCAGGTGCAGAATTGGAGCAGATCTTTACACGCACACACACACACACACACACACACACACACACACACACACACAGTACAAGACTCACCTTGGTGAGCTTTAATCTGGGGCAGGACACTGTGAAGAATCTCTAATGACTTCCTGTGATATTCTGCCTGCGTTTCTATCAGCTATAGAAAGGGACGGCAGGAGAAGAGATTGTAACAAACAATCCATGACAAGTGTGTATCATATAATGAAGTTATTAGATAATCTACAATGTTTCCTATAACCTGTGCTAATATGGGAAAAAATCATTTTATTTGCAGAAAAGAAATAAAAATGCAATATTTACTGTATTTTCCCACTGGGATTACAACTTTGATGATAACATATACTTACTGTCTGGAAGTAGTTTGCATAGTCTATTTCTTTGGCCACAAAACTGTACATATCTGCTGATAACTGATCCTGAAACAGAAAGCAGAGAGCAACCATCCCATAAGAAATGATCTCACCTACATATAACTGAAATATCATCCTGGCATTGTGGTCCATTTGTGTCTGATACATGCAAGAGGGATATAAATCAAATGGAGAGCAAAGGAGCTGGAGGAGGGAAGAATATTCAAGTGACTCTGATTGGTGACTCACCCTACAAATCTCCATCCGATTGGCTGCCTCCTCCATCTCCTCTCTGAGGGACTCGGACTTGGCACCGGGCTGCAGCGTGCTCGGGTGACTGGATGACTTGGACGACTGCTGATATCTATGGGCGTGAGGTAAAAAAAATAAATAAAAGCCTACTGCATTGGATATGTCATGCTTCCTGCACAGATGTTTAAAACCTGAGCCTTTATTTTAAAAATAAATGAGCAAGAGCAGCTCTTAAATGTGGACGTCCTTCACCTTGTCCGAGCGGAGTCCATGTCCAAGACTAGTTTAGCTAAGTGCTTCCTCTGTTTCTGGATGTTGGGAATGTCCACCTACAAAATAATATTAAGTGGAGGATTAAAGTCAGCTCAGAGAATAAACGGTCACCACTTTTATGTAAATGAAGACCACATTCTGCTTGTAATTTTATGTTAATAACATCAGAAAATGTAATTCATATCAGGAGAGTGTCTTAATTGGTGCATCACAGTAAGTGATAGCAGTTCCGGCTCACCTCAGCGAGCACATAGAGAGGCTCCACCACATCTCTCTCTATCTGGAACTCAAACTGGATGAGTTCCTGGGCCAACTTCTCTTCTGTCTCCCCACACAGGTTCAGCATCTTCCTGTTTGGTCACAAAGTCACAGGCAATCAAATGCAATTAAAATGCAGACAAGGGTAATGAGGACAGAGAAGAATTCAATAGCCAAATCAATAATTAAAGATGAATGTGTGTGTGTGTGTGTGTGTGTGTGTGTATGTACGCTAGGGAAGAGTGTGAGCAAAGGCCTGTTAACTACAGTGACTTACCCCAGGAGAGAGTCATCCCCCAACACTGCGGCCCCTTCCACCATACACTGTGCCAGGATTGTGAGCGGGAGTTTTTTCTGATAGTAGAAATAATAATATTATGAGAGCTTCTGTAAGAATCATACAAGATGAATAATGATATGTTGATCATCATCACACATCACAGCTAGCATATCACTTGCCAGTGTCTAAGATAATGACGGATGCAGGTACTCACAGAAGGTGACTTGACAGATCTCTTCTCCATATCAGCCCCCTGCTGACCCTGCAGGCAGGCAGTCAGCTTCTTGTGAGTGCTGTGTGTCACCTGCTTGACCAGATCCAGACGCTTCTCCACCTGGAAGAACACACACACACTCATCAGAAACCTCTTGGCATACCCACACATACACCCATGTAGCAGACAGACAGTAAACAGACACAACACATCTGTCATCTCTCATGCAGCATCATAAACCAGCACCTGCTACTGTCTTCATGGCACGGCTATACTCCTTAAGGCAGGCCTGTCATTATTATGCTATGATTCCTTGCATTCAATTGTTATTAAAATGACGACAAATTTAAAGGAAATTGCTGGTCACTCAAAATAAGAAATTTAAAAATAGATATTGGATAATAAAAAAAATCATTAGTCGCAGACTCAGACTGAGTGCGTCCGTAAGAGGCTGTGAGATGATCAAAGGAATAAAAAAGAAGAAACTTTTTTGCTGAAAAACCTGTTCAGTTTTCTGACTTTCTCTTACATTTTTGTTTTTGTGTGAAATACTGGACTGTGCCTCTTCCAAATGAAACAACCTGAGAAGGAAGAATCACTCTTGATTCTCTAATTGAACTACAAACAGACATATGCAACCTGTGATGAGACCTCGCTTCACTTTAAGGGGTCACGAGACAAAAACGTTGGAACCACTGATCCATCATGGTCAAATAAAGCCATCATAATCACAATTATTTACACCTGTTAATACAACACAGCATGAACAATGGCAGGACTAAACTGCTAAGAGACCATCATTTAATCAAGCACCTTGTTCGCAGGTGTCGTGATCGCCCTCCCTGCTTACACACACAGACACACACACACACACACACACACACACACACACACACACACACACACACACACACACACACAGTCGTGTTTCCATCACTTCAGAGGACTTTACATTGACTTACATTCATTTCCTGGAGACTTAGCCCAACCCTAACCATAACCACTACTTGCCAATCCCAACCCTGCCCTAACATAACCTTGACCTAAACCTAACCTTAAACCAAGTCTTCACTCTAAAATTGAATTGATTTATGTTATGGGGACTTGCTTTTGTCCCCAAAAGGAAGGTGAGTCCCCACAATGTGACTTTGTTTAAACAGATTTATGTCCCCATTGTGGTAGAAAAAATCTCGAAGATTGGCCAGATGTTCTTCAGATCTTCTCCACACAAAAAAGAAAACAAGCAATACTAGCAAATAAAACAACTGAGTCGAGATGAGTTCAGATGTGAGCAGAGTTTACTGTTGAATCAACCAAGACAGCAAACACGAGTTCTTCCATGGAACAACTGATCATACAGTGTACAGGTCTTCACTTTTATACCCTTCCATGGGCCTTAGAACATGGCACCACCTTTTGACCTTGAGTTGATTGACAGGCTATTCCTTACATCCCGGGCCAGACACCATTGTTTTTCTTTTTAGCCAATTCCCCTTCGATCAGTAAATAACTGTGTCAAATGCTAGGTGATTTCCAAGTCCCAAAGGCCTGACATCATCGGATCAATAAACAATCGTGTCTGTCCACAGCTGTTTCTGTTTTGTTTTTTTAAAATCATGGTGCTCTAGGTACTTTTACTGTTTTTGTGTTAGCCACCTGCACCATACTGTTCTTGTGCATCCAGCCATGTCCACCTGCACCATGTCAACTTGCCCTTTTCCGATTATAATTATCTTGTGGTATTGTGCTTAGTATATATTGTCTGTGTGCATAAAGCCTACCTGACCTGACCCTTCTTACATTAATACTGATTCACTACCAGTGGTTCGACTACATTGATTATTATTATTTCCCACACCATAACATGAGTAATACACACACACACACTCTTACACCACAGCTCACCTGTAGAAGGTCCTCGCTTAACACCTCTGTTTTTTCTGCCCTGTAAAGATAAAAGTGTAAAACAGTTAGGGTATCCAACAGGGGAGACAACATGAACATTAGTTGGTGCTAGCATTTTTAAGCAAATGACTGCACATAAGCAACATTGCACACGTCTGTTTCCGCTGGATGTAACAGCTCTGTCTATGAATGCTGCTTTGTGCACTGTAAAGTCAGGTCATTTCTTTTAAGTCACAGGGATTGAACTTGTTCCTATATATTCTTTCAGGTCACTCAACAATCTGCACAGCCTGTGATGGTGAATATTACAGATTAGTTTCGTACTCTAACGTGAGAGCAGAAAACATGTTCCTCCCAACAGACACAGAATATCAGGAGTATCCATATCCTATTATCGTCATTTGCATTGTTTTTCTTATGACACACATGGGAGAAATTTTCTAACTGGAGAACATGTGCAGAAATGACATCTCACATAATAAACACTTTATATAAGCTCATGATGACATGCTAGCTGTATTTTGTCACTGTGTGTTGAGGCACTCTACAAGTCTCACATGAATCCATATGTATTTCATATTGGTGTGTCTTTGCCAAAATGTTTCACAGTTGTGAAATAAAGACCCAGCTGTCTTGCACTGGATGTAGCCTCATTCACTGACGTTTTGCGCATCATCAGTGTGGCAGTGCTCCAAAATGGGTGGGTCACATCCATGCACCTGTCCCTTTGGAGCGTGTGTGGGTGTGCATGTGAATGCATGCGTTTGCGTGGCTGTCTCTCTGAGTCATGATCTTAGACAACAGGCTACATAGGAACAACATATTAATTATGAGGCAAACTATTCATGCTGCAAACTCGCTGGAGTGTTCTAACACCAGCATGAGTGAAACAAGTGGGACAGCAGCGAGCAAAGGCCACTGATTCAAATATGCCAGTTCCCACTGAGGAGCATCACATCCCACTGTGAATCCAGCAGACTGGGGACTTAGCCAAAGACTGAAAGAAAGGGCAGAGCTGCACTGCCGCTGAAGCAGATAAAACTACCCATCCGGAGTACTGAATGAGCCATAAGCTCAGAAAAGAGCAAACCACTGGATATCATAAATATATGGTGTCAGCTCAGTTCAGACAGCCAATATTTTAATACTTACCTCCTTTTTCAGCAAGGAGATTTCCCAATGGAGCTCAATATGCCTTTTATAATCTTTCCAGAAAAGATAAAATTGGCAGATAGTCTCCTAGGAGCACATATATTATATATCAATTTGGGTTGTTTTCCAGAATTCCTTTAAACAAACTTGGACACCTACAACACACAACAATGCACACACACATCTAAAGCAACAATCCAGCACCTATCAGGACTATCTAATCAGAGTGGTGGATAACATGTACTTCCTGCTCAAAAGGGCTGTAGGCTGGCAAGGGAGGGACTGCTTGGGCAGACAGTCTGACCCCCTAAAACGAGTCAACACCAGACCTGCAGACCCCCTGCAACCATGCAGTGGCGCACATACTCTCTCAGCACTTCCGCTTCCTGTCTGTACAGCCTCTTCCTGCTATTGTGCCCCAGCCATGCCAATGCCAATTGCGAATAATAGCTTTTTTGTATCATTTATTTATAAACAAAATCCGAATTTATCTCACTGTTGATCAAGAGAACGGAAAAGACCTTGGCTTGTGCTCTATTATTCGTCACCCAGAGAAGAATACATCAGCAGCACATGACTAAAATGCTCTTTTCTTGTGTGATGCCTCGTCACCAAGTCTGTCAAATACACAGCATCGCAGCTCTCGTGTTGCCATTGTGTTGAAGAAAAGCACAGTCTAAAAATGGCAGAAGAGAAGTGGATTGAAGTGTGTCTGTTTAATGTTGACATGTAGTTGTGTATACATGTTCCATACATTGTTGCCAGCTTTAATGATGTCAGTTATTAGCATCCCCGGTCTCAGTGGCAAGACGTGAGCGTTGAGCCATGGGAACTGGGTCAAACCATGTACCAATGGATCTAATCACAGCCAGCCTCTTGGAAAACTGCTCTGCTCACTGAGCTAGGTGGAAAAATACAGGAAAATGTGTGTGTATGCATGCTCGCTTAAGAAAGAGAATGAGGATGATAGCGGAGTGAGAGATTTCTGGCATGATTTGTGAGGATAAGTGTGATCGCAGATTGCTGATTACATGACAAAGGGGGATAAAAATAACCCAAGCAGTGCACTAAAGTTTGGCTCAGTTTTGCTGCAACACACCAACAGCCTCAAAAAATCTCTAAAACCCCATGTTCTATAAAAGACCTTGCGGGCAAGACTGTCACATGTATTCGATGCTGAGTGTGTAGCCTGGAGGTGTGCGATGCAGCTGTGAGCTCGTCACTGTCTATCTGGCCTCAGATTGGCCGGTTGAGGCGTCCCTTGGGAGAATCTGGCAGCTGAGGGACCCTAATAGGGGCCCAGGAGCACAGATGGGACAGGAGCTGCAGCAGCGACAGGGATGTGGAGAAGCTACTCTGCTAGCGATGTTTGGCAGAGATCCGTGGACAACCTGTAAGGCTCTCTCTTGCCTGGCTGTCTGTCTCAGGAGCTCTGCTGATAAGCTAAACCATCAGACTTTCTCAACAATATGACAGCTGCATGTGCTAGAAAGTTTTAATAGTGGCGGACCATCCTATTCCTATCACTCTGTTGTTTGACTGTTTGTCTCCAGTGTGTGTTTGTCTGAGTGTGGGAGTGTTCTTCCTGAAGGCTTGACTCGACTGATACAGAAGATACAGTGCAAACCGATAGGGTGGGTAAGAAAAACACAATTAGTTAGTTGCATTTGCTGTTTAAAACAAGAGAATTTAAACACAGACATCTGGCCTTCTCACTGACTACAACTGATGTGGCCATTATGACCTAGACTTCAAACTGATTTAGCCTATCTTCAAAGACAGCAGACCATCTTGTTCTTTGAGCTTGTTTGTTTTCAGACAGTGGTATTTCCTCTTAGGAAAGCAGTGTCGCAGATAATCGGCCTGCGTAGACACAGAGATAAAATCGCACAACATATGCTGGAATACAAGGGGTAATGTGGTTGCTTGGCCCTATCGAGCCTGACGTAAAGCTAACTCGCAGGAGATTTTGGAGGTGAGGAGAGAAATTCATCTCAGCAAATAGTGTGCAGAATGAGTCCTGGGAGGAAAGTAAACACGTGGGAGAGTTGGCAGCCATGTGGGTGGTGTGCTCATGGGGGGGAGGAAGACTTTGCCAGGTTTCTGCCAACCATCTGCCACTTCGCAGGCATTCCTTTACCTGGAGCTGCTGATGACTCAATACAAACATGCACACACTCACACACATGTGCACACACATCTATAAATATACAGATTAATTAACTAATGTTAAAATGCTGAAATGTTTCATAAGCTTCCAGACCAACAGATAAATACTTTCAAAAGCTGACAAAATCTCGGTTGTTTCTTTGATACTTCAGCAAAAAAAAGAACTACAAATCTGCGCAATGCAAACATGGACGACTGCAGAAACTAAAGGAAGATGAATTAGTTGAGACAATATTTACACAGAGAGATCAACTGCCAGACTTTGAAGAACTCTCTCTCCATCTCTGCTGGCAACATTAACAAAGCGCTGATAAGAAGGAGGGTCTGAATCTGTTGAAGGCAGCTGGGCTTGTGTATTTACAGCTGGCCAAAGAGAAATGTAATATTACATATTTTCCCAGGGACCTTAGACATTCCAAGTCATTGTAATTCCATAAAGTTGGAAGTAAAATGTGTGTGCCAAATACCCAGCTGACCATTTCAGCCACACATTCCATACAAATATGTCTTATATAATAAATATTTCTATCTCGGGATATGTTAATGTTGGAAACCCTCATGCTCAGCCCCCCAGCGCTGTGCATGGTTTATGAAAGCATGAATAATCCATGTGGACATAATCAAAATGTGAATAAAATAACATCCGTCGTCATGAACATATTGCCTTGGTAGCTAGCCAACTGTTGGCCGTAACACTTTCGGTCTACAGGTCCACCTGAGACTCGTCTGAACCAAAAGAAAGTGGTCAAGCTCTGGTTTGCTAACGCTGCTAGCCTGGCTAACAAAACCTCTTACTCTGGGGCCTGGAAGAGCTGCGCAAGATGCTACGTCCTGTGCTGCAAGGGGAGGGCAGTGGAGCAGAATGGTGGCCCTGGGCCTCAGCAGGGCACCACACGGCCTGGAGCGCTGGAGCCACACACACACACACACACACACACACACACACAAACATACACACAGCAATGTTCATGCTAGAGACGCTCTCTCTGAATATTTCTCCATTTAATGTTTTTTTTTTCCTCCAGACCTTTGCCGTGCAAACGCATCTAGAGGCCCACTCCGTTTCCTCCCAAATGACAAGGCGGAGGGCTGATGGGATACAAGGTTACTAAAACAGAAAAACCCACTTACTGTAGTTGTCCAGCAAACTAGGTCACAGTTCTGTTAAGTATGCAAGAATAACTGTGGGATGAGTGAGAGAAAGAGAGAGAGAGAGAGAGAGAGAGAGAGAGCCTGCAGCATTCACCAACGTTTCACTGGAAACACAAGCAGTGAGTTATCTCTAATAACTTTATTCATGGTGAATAATCTCCACAAGAAGCACTCTGCTCTGTGACTTAACTGTGTTTTTACACGGCCCGAGCACACACACACACACACACGCTGCACCTAAATGATGTCAAATATCCAGTAGACAGAATCAAATAGACAATGAAGTAAATTGAGGCAACACAGATCGATACTGATTTATTTCCACCCAGGCCGTGAATGAAAACATTGTCACAAGCCATCATTCTTTGTTAGTTCTAAAAAAAAAAAGTGGGTTGGCAAAGCCAAACGAATGTGATGAAACAGCTAATACCAAATGAGCGTTACTAGGCAACCAAAGCAAATGTAAGATTTTACATATACTGTATAGAAAAGAGAGATGGAGAGAATCATCTTTTATAATTAAAGAGCAATATTGTACTTGAAAAATAAGAAACTAGTAAAGGTAAACAAAACAGGAAATTGTTATAGTGGATTAGTGCTTCCTGTTTTGAGCCTATTGGCATTCCCGAATGGAAGGAAGTGGGCATGTTGATAGGGAGTCGCCCGTCTTGTTAGGAGAACTTAGTTATTTCTGACAACAATGCCACTCTACTGTAGCGACTCTCACTTAAAGCTGTTTATTACTCAGAATAATGCGCTAGGTAACTGAACGTACAGTAGCTAAGGCCTTGGGTTGTACACCACTAAAAATCAAGAAGACTTATAAGCAGTGCACAGAACATTATGTGAAAAAATCAGAAAAGCTGTCTGAATATTTTTTACAGCACTAACTTTATATAACACTGCTCTTAACTAGATAAAAATGTTCCTTTTTATGAAGAATAAAGATATGGCTACTGCACCAGAGAGTCTATTACTTCCATAATCTACAGTTTATTGCAAACACAATATAATCTAATAAACATAAATTTAACCTAATGATAAACAAAAATGTTTCTTGAAGTTATGTATATAGAGGATTGTGATATTGTGTTACTTTCACAGAACCACTTGGAAAGTTATTTGTCAAAAGGAAGGCTTACAGTATCTTTGTGTAGTACATTAAATCCTCTTTAGACCCTGTCTTGTTCCTGAATGCCTCACAGCTTGAATTGCATCTGACTCATTTGCTGCATTTCAGTCAGGCCCCGAGGTCACTTCCTGTTGGAGATGAGATCACGAGCAACAGACTGGGTCAACCCCTGACACCGGTGACATATTGTGGCCGTGATCGAACCCACTTTAATATGCAGCAGGTCAATATGGACAAAAAGTAAATCAAAGTGCAAATGAGAGTCTGAGTCTGTTGGGTTTGAGGAGCCGTCCCCAGAGCTGTTTGTGTGCCATGTTATTTCTTACATATGCACTTTTATAATACACTAGTGCTGAGTTTGTAGTGGACCACCAGTACTGGGGCTCTTTAAGAGATTAGTCTTTTGAGGGAATCAGCGACATAGAAAGGAAGAAACAGCGCTTCTGTTCGATATTACATCATCTCTCTTTTGATGGCCAAAATGGCCCTTTCACAAAGGCTCTTTATCACTAACTCTACCCTGTAGTATGCTGTCTCTGAGAGGCACTGACAGGGTTATGTGAGGGTTATCAACATGGGCTTCTGATACTAGCACTGAATGGCACTATACAGTTTCACCAATAGCTCTTGCTTCAAGTAAAGATACACAAGTAATGACTCATTTCTGATTGCTGACGACTATTGCCTCAAAACCTACAAAAAACTCTTGCCATGAAAGGGCCTTGACTTTGTTAAATAATACGCTGAGAGTGTACTTTCCAGTCAAGACTGAACAATGTGATCAGCCAGAAACTATACAAAAGTGAACCCAGAAGAGCAGTGAATCAGCTGCCTTGTGAAGGCCACTCGCTCTGAGATCTCCACACTGTTGTCCTCATCTGCCAAGCCAGCGAATCAAGGCAACGAGGTGGAGGAAGAAGAGAGAGAGGAGAGGAGGAGATGCTGCATTGGTATGCAACAGGGTTGCCTCCTACATCTCATGTTACCTGTCAGCTACCATATGCTCTTTTAGAGTCCCGTACACATTCTTGCCAAGAGGTGCACATGTGCTAATGCTGCACCGAATGTAAAAAGAGGAAAAGATGGTTACTTTCTATGCTAACATAAATGTGTTCACAAGATTAATATGTTCAGGGATACATTAGTGAGTCCTGCATAATCTTTTCCTTTCTGTCCTTTTGTCAGCATTAGAGTAAAGGAGTACTACACATACTCAAAGTGCATACACATTAACATGCAAACTAATGTATACACAAGCATGCACAGACACATTTCATAATGTTTGCCTTGTTTCCGTCTTTCTCTCCCTGTGTCCCACTTGTATAAATTATTTCTATGGACACTTGTCTTTTGTCACTGAAAAATCTATGCGAGGCCAGCATGCAAGCTCATTGGTAACGCATTCTGCGTCACAATGTCAGATGGAAGCGAAAGAGAAACCGAGAAAGAGCGAGACAATGCGGGAGAGAGAAAGCATCTACAACTCATCTGCCAGCCCACAAATGGCTGCCATTTTTGGTAATTGCATCGTGGAGTGGTGAGCTAAAGCCTACCCTAAAGGCATGAGCAGGAAGAATGCTATTACCATACACTAGTGGTATCGGTGAACCTCATACAGGTGAGTGATGCAGAGTGTGGAGACTGGTGGGGGGTGAGAGGCAGTTTGTCAGGAGGTTGGGGCTGGAGACAGTGGTGCCCTTTTCAAGTATAAAATGGGAAAAGAGCAGTTTTTCCCCCCTTTCTTTCATGTGTGAAATTCACTTATTGTACGGCATGACATAGTCTTACAGACTTGTATCATGGAATCTTTTACCAGGCTGTCCTAGACCTAGATAGGGCAGTGAGTTGGGAATACAGAAATAGGTCATGAGAAATGGAGGGTGGGAGCTGGCTGGACCAAAGTAATCTTTTTCTGGCTTGTTTGGAGTGTGTGAGGGCATCAGAAAAATTGAATGCATATTAAAGACAAACTCAAATACTTGTAAATGAATTTTAACATCACGGAGAGGGTTTGCAAAACACTGAGGCCTCAATGAAGGCTGAACTACCAAAAATGATGGAAAAAAAGATGGAAAATGAAAACAAACAAATTCAGGCATAATTCTTGCGACATCCTTTTGTCTCTTCTACCATACCATAACACGTTTCTGTTAGCTATAGAGTATGCATGGCTGCACATCCTCCAGTGTGAAGTCCTCCACCGAGGTGATTGGTCAAGCTGGCGATCACATGACATGGATCTCACCCAGGCAAGCGGCGCCAGCAGCAGCAGCAGCAGCCTTGGAGAACCAGAGGGATGCTGACACAGCACACCTGATCGCCAAACCCCCCACTGAAAAAGAAGACCTTCAATCTCCATCACGTGTAACAGACACATACAAAAGGACTCCTGGCAATACTGTCAATGCAGAAAGACTCGCCATTACTGACATATTATTACATGCCAGAAAGAGGTGAGCAGATTAAAAGTCTAATAAAGTCTGGTATAACATCTTACTCATTATCTCTTAATGAAGACACACTCCTGCTAATAAGCTCACCGATTCTTGTCATCAAAGTCATAGAATTTCCAACATGGCAGTCTGCTTCTTGTGGATTTGTTGAGTTGGTTTGAAGGGACTGAGGACTGGTCAGCGGTATTAACAGCTCCACTGAGACTGCTGAGGCTCAGGAAGGTCAAACGCTCAAACCAACAGCGTTCCACTCTGAAGATGGGTGAAGCTTGAGTCAGCAGAATAGTATATCTGAAGCCTCAGTGAGTGCAAGACGGAGCATAACTAAGACCTGTGAAATTTTCCTGATTTGCTAATTTTTTCCTGTCTTTGCAGGGTAGCATTTCTACTGCTTCAATGAGCCTTGCAACTCATCTCATATGGCAAACCAGTGGAAAGAAAATGAAAAGACAGCTAGAGTTTAAACCCAAAGCATCTCCATTTTCAGTCAACATAGTCTTACGGTGCAATGATTGTGTGTAATGATGCGTGGTCTTCCTTCCTTCCTTCCTTCCTTGACATTTAACTTGCCTAGCTGGCCCAGACTGCTAGAGATGGTACAGCTTTGGCTATTCCTTTCTTTCCACCTCTGCCTGTATGACACAGCCAATGTGTAACACTGCTCAAGGTCACCAGAGGGTCAGACCTGTTACTCCTCGCCTTGATCCAAAGCTCAAATCAAATGTCATGCCATAAAAGCTCCCCTTAGTATGAGGCAATGGCCAGTGGATAGCTGTGGATTTCTGATTATGCTTTGATTTGAGGATTTGAGAGTGGCAGCTATGGCTGTGAACAGTAGATACCATTAGCAGGGGGCCAGAACTGCTCAGGGGGAATGCTGTTGCTCATTATAGCTCGGTGATACAGGCGGACCACCTCAGCAGGCTGCTGCTCTTAAGACAGACAGCATCAGAAAACAGCAGCATGTGAGGAGAATATATATATATATATATATATACTGTACACTCACAACAGCACAGGCATGCACTACATGTGGGGAGTGCATTCAAATAAGGCTGTTTAAGTGCACACATAAGGAAGAACTGCCCTACCTTCTCTACTCATATGAAGGCTCACAACCCACCTGCCCACACACTTATCCAGAATCACACCGACACACACACACACACACACTAATGAGTCACAGAAATGATTATAAAAAGACTGGAGCTAGAAAAAGCAGCCTGAACCAAGGGGCAACTGACAATGATAGCACAAACAGAGCCTGCAAGGTGTGTCCCCTCCCTTCTGAGTGCATGCCGCTCACACAGCCTTGTAATAATAATGACCCACACCTGGTCCTAATCCCCCCATACTGAGCAGAGAACACCTCCTGGCCCAGTGCTGCTTGTCAAGCTGCTCTGCCTCCCTGTGAGGTGAACGAAGAGGGTGGGGGCGGAGAGTGATAAACCCATAGGACCTGTGTAAGAGGTCACAAAGCATCTATTTCTGTAGGTGGGAGGGGATTTCAGAACCACCCAGATGCAGGGCAAATACAGGACATAGCAGCCTGTGAGGAGAGGGATGGAAAATCCTTCCACATTAACCTCTCATTTAGTTTTTGGATCTGGTTTTTAGGAACTACAGTGGCACAATAAAGCATCTCTTTAAGGGGGTAACAATATAATCACATTATTCAAACAAAAAGTATGTTAGGTAAATGCCAGATGCGGAATACGACCTTCAGGAATTCACGCACTTGATAACCCACGCCTAGGAGGTGCTTCCCTCCTCACAGCTGATGTTACTGCGTAATGAAAACATTGCGCCTTTTTCCTTTTTCCCTCACGTCGCAGCCCACACCGCATCCGTCTGCATCACGTTCACCTATTGACAGGTTCTGTGACAGGAGGTAAATTTAATCACACCATAACTTCACAATTGCATGTTTTTCATACTCAAGGGGTGATACCTTGTCTTAAAGAGGGGGTCGTCTCTGTGTTGAGGTCTGCGATCGTCTATATTTAATGTATTTCCGTGGGCAGGTTGTACTGGGGCAATGCGCCTACACGCTGCCTATGCGGTAGCCTCCTCCAATGAACATTACGCATAGGAGCACCAAATGCGTTTTGAACATGGGGTATTCTTTGTTCCTCTGAATTAGTACGATTGCACTGACCATTGCCTATTCCACATATACAGCCTGATAACATACAACATAAATCATATTTGCATGGATATGATTCACATCCTATTGGGGCCATACAGGGGGGTTCTCTTCCCTTTGACTTGGCCCGGCGCACGAAAAGGGTTTGCTTACCTTCCCACCGTTTGGTTTGCGAGCTGTCGCATCCGATTGAATTGCTTCTTCATCTTGTATTTTCTGCGTTAACACCTTCAGGGGGAAATATTCCGCATTATTTCTCTCAATATAAAGGTCCGTGCTCCACAGAGGCGCAACATAAATTCCAATCTGCCATATTTTCCTTCCCTCATCGCAAGCTGCCAACGCCGAAAACTTATTCCGCCATTACATATTTTCAAATGATATTTTTACATCTACATTTGCCCCACTGCCTGCGCAGGGATGCTGGACCAATTCACCGCGGGCACTCACAGGCAGAGAGCGACAGCAGTGACAAGTAGCGGCTGCGCAGCAATGCAGTGTGGGTAATGTAGTAAATCAAGGCTGATGCTGAATAAAGAATCCAATCTTGCCAGTTCCCAGAGGACCATGAAGCGTGATCAAATAGACATTTATTCTTAATACGTGTTTATATGTGTTGAAATCTAATCTATCAGGCTAGTCTAGATTTCAGCAGGTGACTACAACAATGGACTTAGTGAATTAGTGTAATGTTGCTCAAATCCTGAAACTAAAGAAATTCAGCCAAGTGAGGAAACACAAATACTGCTGAATCTGGAGGGTGGCATAAATACATGGAAAAAATATATACGTACATAATAGTTTTCTGTGGTCATAATGGTCATCAAATTAAAACAAATTATGTTTAATATTTATGCCTTTATAGAGAGGCATTTTTCTTTTTTACATGTTTTCAGTGATCACACTAATGTCTTATAATTTTCTATCATATTACGCCCCCCTAAAAGAATGAGAAAATGACCACAAAGGTGCTTGTATGTGTCCACTAAAACCTTCATTGCTGTGAGTCGAGTCAGCCTGGCTAACACCTCCATCTAGTGTCTTTTATGTGCCAATGCAGCTAAAGCGTACAAAGTTGTATTTAACTAATTCTTAATTCACAGAACAAGTTAAATTAGAAATAAAATATATACCTACTATACTTTGGTTAAAGTTGTTGTGCTCATTATGCGATTATTTATTATTATAAGAAGAAGAATAAATATGTTTTTCAAATACATTTTTCTCATATAATAATTTTACATTGCTGCATGTATATTGCTGAAAATATTAAGTACGAAAGGGTCCTTCATTTTATTGTTTTCCTTTCTGAAAGTTAGAAGTGATGGTACGTTCTGACATGGTTGTTGTTGTTTGGTTAACTGTCCAGAAGGGAGCAGTCCTGTCTTATAAACCACTTTCACCACATCTTCAGCGCCACAGCTTCAGCATCATAACTGTTACCATGTAATATGTTCAAACACAAATGGCATGCCACATAAAATGCTATGACTGTGCTCTTCTTGATGAATTTTATCTGCTAAGTTCATCAAAGTATTTTCAACAACTGTGAAATTAAAAAGCAGGTTCATTAGTCACATCACGGTGAGGTGAGGTGATCTACTGTATACTGGTCAAAATTGTCATTGGGTTCCTTATGTCATGAGTCAAAGTTGACACAAGACTCAGGAGGCTTTGGGTCGAGCCATGACAACACTACATGCTCCTGTCTGTGCTGTGAACAGGACACAGCAGTTAGAGCCCAGAGTCAGGAGTGATGCCCTCTGGCTCAGTATCATAAGGCCTTAATAGGCCAACAGGTGGGCTGCACACCACTGCCGTAGGATTCAGAGGCCTCAGGGAGTAAATGATACAGAGAAATGGTTGTTCTCTGCCCTGCCATTAATCTCACAAGTTGGAAATTGAGAGGGGGCGGAGGATCCTTCAGCCTTGATCTCAACCTTTTGACCTTGTGAGATCATTTGTTTTCATTAGTCCCCACTCAGACGAACTGGCCAGTCCCAGTCCAGACACCCCCCCCCCCCTTAAAACGGGGAGCTTTTCTGAAATCATCTCTAGGGGTCTTCCCGACTCTTGCTCTAGTGTGTCTCTGGACACTTCTAAATCAGCATGGATGATTCTTCACATCTACTGGCCTGTTTCAGAAACCCTCTCACCGGTAATCCCTCCACACTGAACAGTACGCCCTCGTGTAGAGGAACAACAAGGGCGAACGTAAAGGGAATTGTGAGGTGGATTTCAACCCCCAAATATCATTAAAGACTTCCCAGGTTTAAAATCAGTTTGTAGCTCTTGAGAGCACAAGAAAAACATTTGAACGACAGTTCTTCACCTGGTCTCCTGCTGTTCCTGTCAGTGAGTGGGGGTGACTGAGTGTTCGTCCTCTCACTCTAATGATCCTCTGTTGGGCAGCTGGGGACTAATTGGCTCCCAGTTCACCTAATGAAGCCTTCTCCAAGGTCATACTCGCTCCACCTGATGACCCATTGCTGCTACTGATATGTGGGCTGCACTTTGACAGTGACCTGGTCAGACAGATGCCCTGTGGTTTCTGCACCGAGGCGTGGTATTACAGTCACTCCAGCAGAGCAACACTTACAAGACCTTTGCATGCAGTCATTAGATGGGTTAGGTCTTGCTGAAAACAAACATTTTGGTGCGTCAAGTGTTAGCTTTGCACAAAACAAACAAGGGTAGGGCATTAGGAAGGAGCTAATGGCACGTTGTGCGCTCAGGTTAAAAGCTGCCCGGTCAACAGAGGGGAAGATTTGTGGGATCGCCACGTACGTCATGCTTGTGTTTTATCTTCAGATACGCAGCATCAAATTACCCAGATCAATCAGTCTGGGTGAGGGGTGGGTTGCTACAAGCCTTTGGTCTGTCATTAAAGAAAAGTGTCACACATTCATCAAGGAGGTGTGTGCAAGGCAACAGGCAAGCACCACGAGTCGTACACCCTCTGGCTATAACTCATCGTCCCCCTTTTAATCCAGAGAAATTCACTTTCATGTTAATTCCACACCCAGTATAATCAGGGATCAATCACTGATATTACAATTTGAGTCAAACAACTTGCAACAAGCAGAGAGGTTGTTGATAAAGTTCTTGTCTCTTGACAAGGCTGGGTGTGGAGAGACAAAGCTCACCATAGGCATTAACGTCAGCCTTTCAGTTAAGCCTGAGCACTGAGGCCAGACTTTGTGGTGTGTCTTTAAAGGGGTTATCTAGGGCCATAATGAGCCCCAGCAAGCCCAGCGCCAGGCCTAATGAAAACACTGTGACATCTGAGGGGGAAAGATATTACAGGTCTAAGATACGGGGGTGGGGGGTGGGGGGGTGTTTTAACGTGCATCAAATGACAGAAAATGATGCCTTTCAGACACTAAATGCAGGTCTGCTGGCGAGTACGCTCGGAGTTGAGAGACACGAGCTGAGCACTTAAACATTCTTTCTCTGGACAAAGGAGAAGATGATGGTGGCTTCAACACTTTCAGAGGATAACTTATGGGTAACTGATGTGCTCTGATGTCAGCTATCAAGGTGTCACCTTCCACAGCACACCTTTCATCACTTCTAGGATGCAAACATACTTTTATAGGTGATAATAATACCTGAGAGCTCAATATGTAGAAAGGAGCAATTAGATCATTAAAGGTGCTAATAAGCATGTTTACAATGGAAAACATGCTTATTAGCACCTTTAATTTACTATGAAGATAAAACTAAGATTAAATGATTCTCAAATAGTCTCTGAATCTTTGTCAGAAGCATTACTGCAGCATGCTTTGGGTTCAAGGCAGGACCATGTTGCCACTTCACCACAAGGCAAACACAGATCACATGCACATAAATCAGTGTGCATCAACACTGTGCAGCTAAAGCTAACCACTGCACCACTGTGGTGCTATGCAAGAACAGGTACATTTATGGTTAACTGAACTTGATACAAAAGTACTTCACAAAATAAGAATGAAGCAGGACATGGAACACCAACAGCAATTTAAAGATGTATGGGAAATTAGCATTAGCAAGCAAATATTTCAACTAATTTAACTGATCTGAAAGCCATTCCCTCATAGACATATCATTTACATGGTCTAAAACATTGTATACAAAGGCCCTGTGAAGCAGTTAACCATGACCTTTTAACCTTCATTATGACCTCACTAAACTCCTCATGATGTGTCAGTTATAACTGCTCTATATTACACAAAGGGCCTTCATTATGTTTATCAACCTTTAGCTTGTAAACAGTAAGGAGTTCAGAACAGTGACAGGTATTAGCCTGTGGCAAACTCATTGACGTGTCTTACTATAATACTATGTTCCTGGCATGCTACTCTGTGCCACCTCTTGTTGAATACCAACTCTTTGCTG
This sequence comes from Macquaria australasica, assembly GCA_005408345.1. Classification (NCBI taxonomy): domain Eukaryota; kingdom Metazoa; phylum Chordata; class Actinopteri; order Centrarchiformes; family Percichthyidae; genus Macquaria; species Macquaria australasica. Next base: position 369,082 of record SEMN01000141.1, on the reverse strand, counting down.
GGGTGTGGTGAGCTCCAGCTGCAGCGCATTGTGAATATATTTGTGTTCAGTTGACAGAGCGTGTATATACACGCTAGGACATACACACATAATAAATGGTAGCTTTTGCTTGAAAGAGAGCATGAACAGAGAACAGATGTCTGTGAGAAAAGATGCCCTTTTCTGTTTGGGGGATCAATATGTGGAACTCCTCACCATCAGAGCTTAAAATGGATCATTTTAAACTCAAGTTGATACAGTTTTAAAGAAGGATAAGTCATCATGAATGATCTGGTGCCTGTCACTGAATTTTATGGTCATTTTATTGTATCATTGTTTGTGTTTTGTGCTGCTTTGTATGTATTTGCTTGTTGAGTTTTGTGTATTTTAAAGGCCCATCCAGGAACAGACACAGCAATCTAGCTTAGGCTATAAATACGTTGTAAGTGGCATTGATTTATGCTATACAGTATACTTTATATATATATGATTTTTAATATATACCTGTAGGCGTGTATTGTTGTTTGGATGTTACTGTACCTGTATGGTGCTTGTTATGACACCAGTCAAGATGACAAGTTATAGGACTATGATACGAAATGCAATGCAAAAATTAAATATTACTGTAACACTAATCATTGTTCCAACAACTGAAAAACTGTTCAGTCTTTGTTAATCTTAGCGTTTTGTTTTAGAGGTTAAAGTAATATATTGTTACTGTATGTGTGTTAACTCCACATCTTGATATTGCTGCAGGTGTAGAGGGAACATTTCCACTTGCCCACACACACACTCACACACACAGCACATTTGATATGAGACCAACACTTGTGGAAACCAAGGCCTTGAGGTAGCCTTGGCATTTCATGGATCTGAAAGACAGATTGAGCTCAGATGGTCCAGGATTTATGATGTGAGGCGAGCAACCTGAGGGACAAGCCAACCCCTCCCTGGGCTGGCAGCCACTAGAGTGATAGAGAGATTTACAGGCAGGATATTACAGCTGATTGCTCATAGAGCATGGAAAAAGTAAAATGGACATGGAGCATGCAAATATCGTTTCCTTGCAGCAGGCTTGAAAGCTGAATTAGAGCGCTGGATCCCACAGCACTTCTAACCTGAAGCTTTAGAGACTCATGTCAAGAATGGCTCTGCCAAACTGAACACTGAAGGGTCCATAAATCAAACGTTCAGAGAGCTCTGAATCCCTGAGTTAAGATCTGTGTAGTGTACATTTGGCAAAACTGCTCAAAATCTTGATCATAACCTCAGGAAAGTATATATACCAAAGGTGGTTTATGGTATTTTATTTGCCCACCCTTACTGCTGTAGTATATACTGTAAATCTGGAAAGGGTTGAATTTTCTATGGACTGTCACAACCTTTATGAAATATACATACACTAAACGGGTTTCTAGTGCAGCAGTGTGTTTATCCAATGCTAATGAGCGTGGTTAGCCATGCAGCGAGAGTTCACAATCGTCAATACGCTGTTTGTACTGGCTTTAGTATATTATCATTAAAATGAGTGTTCTTTGTGGACATAAAGTACAATAAAGTTAAGTTTGCATGTTTGTCGTCTCAGGACTTGCGTTCAAAAGGTTGAACTTAATGTAATAATCAGCCTCGCTTCCTGTTGACATTGGTGTTCAGGAATGTAGGAGGCATCAACGTCAGCGTAGGAGCTTCGATGACTGACTGACCTTACTTCCCTCAACCCTGAGCTGAACTCCATTAAGGGCTGCCTGCAGTCTGTAATTTTACCAACAGCCTCTTATCGTGCTTGTCTTGTCTCTTCCTCAGGGGGTTGAGTACTTGCCCACAGACCAGCTTTACTTCATTTCAGCCGGCTTTCCACAGAGAATTGATACGACAACTGTGTGACTGATTGAAAATACAACTAGAAGATTGAAAAATGACTTTGTACATTTCTAATGAGTGCAGTTCAGAGACAAACAGCATGTGTTTGAGCTATTTCTGATTTATTTAAGTGCTTTGCCTGGGAATGTCTTGAGTTAGTTACTTTTCAATCAGAGCTGCGACTGCTGCATTCTTACAAAACTTTAAACTTTTGAGTTTCGCATCACTGAGGCTCCAAGAATTTTTCACATTTACTTATCACAAGGAATTACAGACCATATCCACTCCACTACATGCAGATTAGTACAGCTCTGGTTAGTTAGTTATGTTATTGTGTCATGCACACAGAAGTGCCGAGCCCACATGGACTTATAAAACAGCAAAAAATACCATTGCAGTGGTGAAACATCTGTCTGACATGAACGTTAACGTCTTACAAATACACTGCAAACAAAGAACTTTGTCTACAAATAAAATCTGCCACAAACAAATGTTCTCCTCCGAAAAACACAGCTCAGGTTTATTTTAAGTTTATAATCATCAATTCAGAAGAACTAATCAATATTAACCGAAATCAGAACAAAATCTTTCCTCTTCAGGGAGACCAGTAAACCTGCCTGTTTCTATAGCTAATCATAATGTACCTAAACATTACTGTGCACACAGAGATCTTTGCTTTTTAGTTCAATTCCACTTCACATAAGGCTCTAAACTGTAGCTGTTTTTCATCAGACAATATGTTTGTAATTTAGGTTTGCATCAAACATCAACAGACCGCCTTTCCTTATACATAAGGAACAATGAGCATCTTGAATATTACACTGTAACCTGTTTGGAAAATTAAAATATTCCAACAGATTATTTACTAATCAAATCATTTGAATTGCTATATTTTTGGGCATTCTTTTTTACAGTGCCTGGTTTACATAATAATCTATCATTAGTAGTTGCATTCTACTTTATATTAGATTATACCGCAGCTGTTACTTTGTTTTGAAAGGTTTTTATTTGTTTGCAGTTTCAAAATTAGATTAAATGTACATGGTAGTCTTTAGCCGTGTTTCCTCCACCCAGTCATACAGTTAGACTGGAGATCATGTGTGTGTGTGTTACCTCTGCCCTCCCCTAAGTGACCTTGTCATATTCTGCCTGTGGTGACAGAGGAAGCCTGGGGCTCTGGGACCACACAGCCTTGTCATCTCAGCCAAGATCAAAGGGATGCTGCTCTGGTCTGACAGGAGCCAAGGCCCTCGATGAAGGCTATAGTGCGCATGGAGCTAGAGAGCAGAGCTTGATCAACACCATGGGTGGCAAGAGGCAGAGTATCTGTATATGTTTTCCTGGGTGAGGAAGCTTTAGAGGCAATGGCCTGCACGAGGTTCTCCTAACTTTGCTCAGTGCTCAAGATATCCGAGCAGGGAAGTGAGATTGGTAAGTACTTGTAATCTGGAGAGATGAGTGAAATGAAAGAGAGGTGAGAGAAGAAGCATGTCAGGAATGTTGAAACAAAAGCATTTCGAAGGAGAAGCGGTGGAAATGTGGAGCGTAATGCGTCTTTAGAGGACCTCCACCCAGACAAGTTTTTCTTGGCCTCAGAGTGTTGCTGACATGCACGGTCTCTCCACTGAACAATAAACACTGGCTTGAGAATAAAGATCAAATAATTAAGACGCAAACCTGAGGTAAATGGTTTATGAACTATGCTGCAGTATGTTCAGCTCTCTTTGTTTTGTGCTTCTAAGTAGAATAAAAAAAAGAAGATGAGAAGATTTAGAAAAGATTTAGAGAGTTTGGCGAGAACTCCATTAGTATTAAAAGTGTTATTTATTTATATCATTTGGATTAGATGCTAAAATATAAAATAATTGCACAATGTTTTATGTGTTTATGTGTCATACATGATAATCACAATAATGAATGCGATCCATCATACATGGCAGATTCAAAATAACTTCATTTTCATGTGCGTGTCCAATTAACCTGCTGTATGCTGGTTAAGAAAACTCTTGCATTACTGCTTAATCTGAAAGGAAGCTTTCCTTGTTTTTCCATCTTTATTCTATAACTGGCTTCTCTGACTCACAGCTCGGGCATCTGATCTGCTTTGCTTTCAAAAGGCCACATCGTAAATTCCTGGACCTTGATATTTTCCCTCATTTCCCACAGGGCCATAATGATGCAGGGTTCTTTGTTGAAAGCACCTGTTCTCAGCTCGAATAATGGGCTACGTTTTCATCCAGGATATACTCCCTAAGGGACCCCCAGCCTCCAAGCCTTCGACTTGAGGGTATCTAGTTGCCGCCGTTGCCAGTGAATGTTCACAGCACAACCTTTTGAACACTACCAGTCAACATATGTTCTTTAACTGGTAGGATCTGTTTTTGGAAATGGTCAAATGGCAAGGCCGTGTTCTCTTTTGAAGTTATTATCTGTATATATGATAATAAAGCAGTGGTGGGGGGTTGAAAAAACACACTGACTATGTGTGAATGATTTTCTTTCTGAATAAGCTTGTAAAGAAAGACAAAGAAGGGATATATAAAGGCTATATATTCCTGTACACACACACAAAAAAACTCCACCAGATATCAAAGATAGTTCATTTTCTAAACCCATGGTTTTCTATTGATAATCAGGCCATGTCCTAATGAGCTACCTTGGCAGGGATTCTGGTAACTGTCTTTCAGGGGAAGTAATACCTGAAGCAGAAGTCAGACTCTAACTGGCAGCTGTAAAATAGGATTTGCTTCTCTCTCCACATCTCTACACCTGCCAACTTCTGACATTTAAAAGTCACCTGACTGAGTATCACGTCTTTAATTATACTGCAGATCCTCGATCAAATGATGACTACAAACACATGTGATGGTACAAGACAGAACGGCTAAAAGCATTTAAGGGCAGAACACTAATATTTGACTGAAATGTCTTCCAATGACATGAAGTTACTGTTACCCCCATTATCCGAGATGAAATACTTTTACCTGCAGTTTAATTTTAACTTTGAAAATGATTGCCAGAAAGTTTGCTGAACTTTTGTTTTTGTTTTTTTGAAAGTGGAAGTAGACAAAACAAAATTGAAAATAGACCAGAAAATGAGGTGATAAAGTCGTATCATACCTGATACTGCAACCTCGATAATAAACTTGTGAACCATCTGGATAATGTGAAAAAGATCAAGACAAGTCATATGATTACAGGAATACCCAACCTGCTTTGATACTTTTTAAATAACTTTTGCGACAACTCCACTGCTCTCAATACATTTTCTGTGTAAGTGCTTGCTGATATCTGTTTGTTAGAGTTAATAGTCGACTGAGGACTGGAGCAAATCAGTGCTACAAAGAGTTATGGTCTGTATACAGTGCAACACAAGAAACCCCCTTATAGGGTAAAAGAGGGGCAAAACAAATGTCAGCATGAGGTAATTTTCTGAAACCAATGCAATTACATGTGTTTGAAAAGCTTTCATTTGTCTAACTGGATAAATGCTTTTAAAGTGAATTGATGTGCCACATCTGGATTGTCATCAGCAGTTTGAGGAAAGGAAACAGATCCTGTTTCATGTTTTCGAAGCACTGCATTCCAGATGCCACTACAACAACTATGAAAGTCAGCGCATCTTTATTTCTGTTAATGTCATAGAGCCACTTTTTTTACACTCACCTGGGAGCTAACAGCATTATGGGATTTTTTAGCTTGTGAAAGACTTGGCAGGACCAGAAGATCTAAGCCTGCTTGAGCCCTCCGACCTGCCACAGGGCTGCTTCCATGTCCAGGAGGACAGCAGCCAGGGATAAGACCTTTTCAGCAGGATCAAGTGAGGAAATCCGCTCAGGCTATGGCTATTCCTTAACAGAAGATAAGATGGTTTTTAGCACGGCTCCAGAGAATTTATAGACATTTTAAATGGCCTTAGCCAGAGTTGGAGACCTTGAAGGAGGACTTAAGGAGCCAGAGCAGTGTCTTGATCTGGCTCTCAGCTCACCTAATAACCCTGTCATTAGATTGAGGGCTTTGCGTGTGTAAGACCTCAGCTGGTCCTACTGTTGTTTGCGTTTGTTTGTTCTTTCTGGGATGGAGGGGCGGATGAGATCATCCATCAGTCCACTTTACCCTCTAATGGCCTCAGATCTCTGACATCTGGAGGTTGCTCCAACAGTGACATAGTGCAACGTGATGTTTATTTCTGCATTTGACTATATGCACACATTAGATACCACCACAGATTGTAATTAATTACACACACAGCATGCGCGGATATGCAGACATGTTCACACAAGGATACACGCGGGGCTCACACCTGATTCCCACTTTATTTGCACATCTGCAGGAATGCTGAAAAGTACGTTTTGATAACATGTTGACAGGACAAGGTGATAAGTAAGCTCACAATGTTAGCAGCACCATTAAAGCTATATTGTGCAGGCTTATAATGTGGGATGCCACGGGCTCTTGTTAGGTAGAAAGACACAGCTTTAGTCTTCTGTGGTGTGAACGCTAAATTAGAAAATGGCACTATCACGGCACACTGACAACCCAAATAAACAAAGGTTAGATCAGATTGCATTTGTTTATACTGTAGCTACACGGTACGGGAGACGATACCCGCCGACATGCCTGATTACAGAATCAGTGTGTGTCCTGATGCAGGGTTTTATTTAACTGTCTGGCTTTCATGTATGAGCTGGATGCTGTTGTATGTCATCTGTTTAGGCTGCAGAAGAGGAGCGTGTAACTGAACACGGTTCAGTTAGTGTAATCGTACTGAGGATGTGTAGAACAAGTCAAGCACTCCCTTTAGTGTGTCCGGTTTACTTCTCCTGAGTCCTTGTGAGATGACACAGAGTGCACGTGTGTGTGTGTGTGTGTGTATGACGTATTGTCTCCGTGCATCATGAAGCATAACAGATGGAACAAATCAACACACACATTTTTACAGATCTCTGGAAAAAGTGTGTCCGCTTGTGTTTCCCTCTGTGTGTGTGTGTGTGTGTCCTCCCTCAGGTGTCTTTTGTTCCTATTCTAAGTCTCATCCTTCCATGACTGTGCTCTACTTTGAAGTCTGTCAATCCCCTCCATGCAGACAATAATGAAACCTCAGAAACAGGCAAACATAGAGTAAGGCGCATGTCTCCTTTCTATAGCGTGTTATGTATAGCGTAGCGAACATAACTCATTTCAATCAATATATAAATCTAAAAATCATCCTTCAATTGATCACTTGATTTTTTCAGTACCTTCATTGAAGTCTTACAAGTGATTTAACAATGGCTTTCACCTTAATTCATAAATAATTTGTGATATTGATGTGCTGTATGTTAAATTATCTTTGAAAATCTTTAAGAAAAATAACTGTATTATATGCTTTGATATGTTTTATTAATATTGAACTAAATAATTTTGCTGTTTTCAGCAATAAGGCTCTGATTAACCCCCTGTATCCTACCTGCTCGACATCAAAAAGCAGAAAAAGTCAGCAGCTAGCTGGTGAAGAACGCTGACTCCAGTAGGATGATAACAATCACAAAAGACTTACTTCAGACTTACATTCAAAGTTCTTATCTCAGTCGCAACATTTCCAGACATAATATTATTCGATCTATTAAGGAGACATTACTTGTTCATACCATTGTTTGTCTGTTTATCTGGCTGTGCTCCATGAGAGTGTTCCAGCGTGTTTACACTTGGCAAGAACCGACTGAATTTGTCAGAAAAACTTTGGATCTGACTAATACTTTCTCATAAAAAGGTCAAGTTAGACAAACATATTGTAACTCTTTCAAGACAAATGTGTAGTGGTTTCCTCAGAGTTGTATTCACTCATCGTTTTTCTCATACTGGGAGCTCTGCGTGTGGAATAAAGTGTTGTGGAAGGTTATCAATAAAGGATATTGAAGGCACCTATAAGTGGCTCTATCTTCTTCTGTTTTTCACGACACAGGAAAGAGTTTTTCGGACTTAGAGTAAATATAAAGTTAATACTCTTAACAACTCTTGAACTCAACCATTCAACTTCTACCCAGAGAGTTATAAGTACACAGCGCAAAGACAAACATGGTCTGTCCACAGAGCAGAGAGGGCAAACCATGACTGTGTAGCTCTAACCAAACCCCTTGATGCACACATTTTCCCAAACAGGTTATCTTGTGCTCATGCACTGTGGAAATGCAACTGTTAGGATTAGAAAACACACGCACACACACACCACACACATATATCATATATAGCAATGTCTGAGAGATGAGATAAGGGGCTTAGATGAAGGGGGCAGGGTTGTCTCTGGTGAAACTCTGACTGACATGGCAGCTCTGGGGTAATCCTGCTAATCCTCTGCTAGCTCAGGGGTGCAGTGGGACTGGAGGCCTTTGACCCTGCACCAAGAGGAGGTGCCAATGCACACACACAAACACGCACGCACACACACACACACACACACACACACACACACACACACAGACCAAACTTTTGGTGGCATTTGAGAATTCATAGTCACACATCTTCATCACGTGTCTGCACCACCACACCACTAAAGAGTAAATGATTAACTTTAATGGATCACCTAAAATACACTGATAACATTTGTTTATGTAGAACGGCATGTCCACGTTGTTTGGAATGATTACAAAAGGCAATTAGGAAGATTATGAGGCCAATTACCTCTGACTCACAGGACCGTTCATCCCACATTAACAAGGAAAAGTGTAAAGCTGTTAAAGAAACAGCTGATCCGTGACACATATTTTCAGTCATGTCACTTGTTTTGTCTGCCGGTGTCTAAAGCTGACGTTTGAATACAGTTAAAACGACAGAAGAACACATGTAAAGTTGTAAACACTCAACAAGTAAACATGTCAAAGTTGTCTTACAAATTTGAGTGTGGGATATTCTATGTATGTGGATTCTCTATGTATCTGTTTCACATCTGCACAAGCTGTGATCCAAGTTTCCACCAGAAATTAAAACACAGGAATACCATCCTCCCAAATTGCTTGACAGGTCTTTTGACACAGAAAAACTTTAAATGAATGGAAGTTAATGTGAAGCAACCTGAAGAGTATCAACTATATTTTGTGCATTATACCAAATAAAGCGAGACTGACTTGATTGATTTCAAGTTCTTACATTTCAAACAGCTGTATTAGTTCTACTGTAATAAGTAAAAGCTAGTTTCTCTTCACTTGTGCTCCTGATCTAATGTTTATTCCATCATAACTGAAAATAAAAACGAGACACATTTTAACTTATCTCTGACAAGGATTTGGTTTGTTATGCCATCCAGTGTCTGACATTAAAAAGGCTGTAATCTGTTCACGATGGAGGAATTCTTCAGCTCCACTGGCAGCCATCCGCCCTCCAGTGTTTGAGAGTGTGCAGAGCTGCGTCAAAGCAGACGAAGAAAAGACAGAAAACGGCCGGAACCTTCACGACTTTCAAAATAAAAGCAGTGCAAGTGAGTATTTTGTGTGGAACAGCAGTTTTCAATGCAAATCATCCAAAATCCAGAGGCACAAATGGAGCACATATTTGAACATAATTATAAATTAGTGACACTGGTAGAACAGCTTAACCTAATTTAACCAAAAAGATAATTTGCATAATAAGTGTTTTTAAAAAAAAAAAATTAAGATTCAACACTTTACTGCCATTTCAACATTGTCCATAGGGATTTGCTTTGGTGAGCTCACACAAAACAAAACAAAAACAACAAGACACAACACCTCACATACAGTGACCACCTCAGGACATAAGAGTAAATAAGTAATAAGTAATATTAATAAATAATTTAAGCAAGCATTCCCATGGGGATGCTATCAGTACCCCAACCAGCTATGATGTATGTCATTGTATGCATGCAGTGTCTTACAGACAGGAATAATTGCAGCACATGTTATTGTTTTAAGCTTTCAGTTATGACGTAGCTACCATCTATAGAAATACAATGACATTATGGTAGTAACTAAATGGAATGAATGGATATATGTAAACACTATAAAACAAACATGTTTATCAAACAAAGGGAAAGGTGTATTGATTAAATTTTATTTTTGAGCTTACCTTGCTACACGCGCATTAGGTTTACTTTGAAAGGTTCTACCGGAAGTATCTTCTTCATATTCTGGCATGCTTGTTGCTGTTGCCTGGTGTAGATAACTTGGTGCTGCTGTGTGAGCGCTCACACACTGAGAGCAAGTGATGGGAGACAAACTCAGTCCCTGACGCGCGTATCGCTCACCTGGCGATATTTTCATTCCCTGTCTTGTGATTTTATCTTTTTTTTTTTTTTTGGAAGTAGATTTTTGTTTCTGTTAAGAATAAAGTAGAACTGGAGCTGAACTAGGGGGGGGGGGGGGTGAACGCCTGCCGTACAATTCAATATCAGTGTCCATATTGGCTATAATTTGTGTTTTTGCGAAATTGCGCACCGATTGTCCAGGATTTGAGTCATGGCAGAGGAGTGAGGCGCCTTTGCCAAAATGCCTGTCAACTGGAATATAACTTTTTCACGGCGGTCCTATGGAATATAGTCCGATTTTACACAGTCTACATGTTGTGCCATCATCCCACGTGAAAAACAAACTCCTTGTGTTCTGCATAATGCTGTCCCTTTGGGTGTATATGATTTATTGTTGTGTTGGCTACTGCTCAACTGTGCCAAACCTGACGTACGGCTCGGTGAACAGACACGAAAACGACGCAGAAGTTGACAATCAGGAGTCCTCTCTCGGGGCGTCCAGGGACTTACTGAATAACGAAAACGATTTGGACAGCAGAGGAGAAGAGTGGGATGAAATTAGAGGCGAGGCGAAGGCGTTGGATGATAATGCCATGTCAGGTTTCCTCAATGAGTCGGAAAGTAAAAAGTTGCCCCAGGCGATCATCATCGGCGTGAAGAAAGGAGGGACCCGGGCGCTGCTGGAGTTTCTGCGCCTGCATCCAGACATCAGAGCGGTGGGAGCAGAGCCGCACTTCTTCGACCGCAACTACGACAAGGGGCTGGAGTGGTACAGGTATCACACTGATCTGTCATTTTAAAACAGTAATCCAGAGATAGATAGTCAACTGAGCTCCGCTATGCTTCATTTTTACACTCACACAAAGTGGGCTTCTTAAGCGCCTGTAGTGCCTTGCTCAACGGCATGTCATGTAGTTATGGAGGCTCTTCCGAGGCATAACACCAATAGGTCAACACCAATAGGCTAAATAAAAGGTACATTTAAATTACTGTAAGATCTGGTTGTGACTACCAAAGCAAAGAAGTGTGTCTGCATTTTAAATGAAGACTTTGCTCTTTTAATAGTCTATCCTCATGTAAACTTTAACTTATATTACACCATAGCTACTATATTAGATTCTCTTTACAACAGTCTGCAATAGTAAAAATAACACAAGATGTGATAATCAGCTGTGAAATCAACTGACATTTCAGCAAGTTTCCTGGGAAGATACCATATTTGCAAGGTGATAAGATAATTAGAACAGAGAAGGTGAGAAAATGAAATAATGTTACAGTGCGATGCAATTCTTCAATCCAATGTTCTTTTAAAGGACAAAAGCAAGTAACATGATCCTGCTGGTAGATTTAATTTATTTTAAGAATTAGAAGAATTCTCATTGAATAGTAGATTAAGATGTTGTTGTGAAGTTTGAAATGTGCTTTGACTTTATATTAATTTATGTCACTTCATAAAAGGACAGTAAACTGAATGTGATTGTAAATTCCACCATATTACTGTCTTTATTAGAGATCAAAGTTTGTCATGTTGATACCTTGATTATTGATCTTTTGACAAGTTAAATCTATAGTTTAGGCGTGAAGTCACTGCAACAACAAAACTTGAGTGAAGGAAGTGTATTTCTGAAAAACAGAGAATTCACAGTCAACAGTTACATTGTATATATTGTTATTGATAAAAAAAATGAAACTGAACACTGCTGATAAGGTGATAAGTGATAAGGTGATAAGTGTGACCAGGCCATTTTAGATGCTGCACTTTACAGTTTTAACATCTGCAGGTGCAATCAAACCTCTATGCCATAGTACTCAAATAGGGCTCAACACTACGTAACCACATTACTATAAAGTCTAAAACTTTCTGTTTGTTCTGACATTTTAGGCAACTCTTCTCGGTCACGTTCATTTACAAAGCACAATCGATTTTCTGCTTGTTTGCGTGACCTTCACTCTGAGCTCCTGGAATTCTTTTTGGATCTGGACTTGCTGTGGCTTTCTGACAAGAAGAGGACACCAGGTAGAAAAAGATAAAGCAGAGCTCCCATTTAAAATTTGACCCAAATTCAGGATGCAGTTCAAAGAAACAGCCCTTGGTTTATGGTTAGGAGTAAGCAAGTTACATCATGCCGTCATCCTTGAGCAGCCGGGAGCGTGATTCAAGATTATGAGTTCCAGGGTATTGATTCTGTGGCAGCAATTTGTTTTGATCTTCAATCCAAATATACATCAGTGTCAAAGGCAGAGATCATGGATTTGAGGCTGCCTTCAACATTGTGTAACGTAACATTTTTATTGTTTTCTCTGCAATGGCGACTGTTGTCCTTGTACCATACCTCACATCTCAATATGCAACCTCTTTGCCATTGACTCAGCTGCATAATTACACAACACAACACACTTGCTACTCTTAGTGGAAGCAAATGACAAACACACTTTATTCGTGGAAATTATTGATCTTTTATGTACCCGAAATGTTCCCGGAAATGGTTTGGGGATTGAATGCTTTATATCAGAGCAACATTGTTAATAAGAGATAATAAGAGATACTGCTGCTTCAAGTGTCCATCTGACTGAGCCAAGGGATTAACCGGCAATGTCAAAGGATCTACACACTGTTTCAAAGCTGGCTCCATAAAGCTACAATAGGGGAAGCGAAGCATTGTTCAAAGGACTTCTCGCTTAAGCTCCTTTAAGAATTTCCGGACAGGTTTAGGACATTTTTGGATGATCAGTCTGTGAAGAGTGGTCTTTTGTCCATCTCTACAGACTGAGCACCAAGAACAAATTGAAATCGTCCTATGCTTGAAGATTTTTGACATATTGCGCTAAGTCTTCCTGGCTGTTTTTACAATCCACAAGTGATGCACAGCTGGGCAGTGCATGATGTGAATAAGTAATGCATAAAAAGAAGGAGACGCTGTCATTAAAGGTGGATAAAATGAAATGTTATGCAAGTGATACTCAAAGAAGCAGTTGTATATAATTGAGACATGCCAGCTACTTGTTCACAGTGGCAACTGCATACCAAACACGCAGCTAGTGGATGTGGGAAACTGTTTCATCTTGGGACATGTATAATGAAGGCTTCTTTTCCCGGCGAGAGGTGATCTGGCTAATTAAAACAACTTGGCTTGAGTTGTCACAGTGAGAGCACTGTGCCACAGATTGACCCCATACAGCAGAGCACCATGACATCGTGTCGACCCTTAATGATCATTTAGTGGAGCTCAGAAAACTCCTCGCCTGGCTTGGTGGTGGAGCACATAATTGTTGGACGAATTCGCATTTTAGCTGTTTGGCACACCCGTTTGAAGCCTGTTAAAACTTTTCACTATGCTCGTATCTTTAAGACTTACTTTTGATCAAACAGTTGTTGATTTGGTTTCTCATATGTTTCACTTCATTGCCCCCAGACTAATGGTGTGCAGTAGCTTGGGGAGAGGAGCAGTCCGCTGGGTGGGCTTATCAGCTCCTGTGGTGGCATTGAGTTGTACCCACGCCATTTATCTGCTGTGATTGGTGTGTCCATCCTGCTGGAGGTCTGCTGTGTCCATCCTGCCGGAGCCCCACACAGAGGAGAGGCCCCTGCACAGCAGGACACCAACCACAATATATAGCACATTTTCACCCACAGGCAGAAAAAGAGAAGCAGGCAGACTTACTCGCACAGAGCACAGAAGGCAACTCCTTGGCTCCTCCTTTCTTTAATAACAACATCATCCCAACTTCCTCCCGTATGTCTTATCTTGGCAGGTTAACTACACATCTACTGAATGCATGCACAAATCAAGGTCTTCTATGTTCTATACAGTACATAGTGAATTAATTGCTGAAATTGTGTTTTTCCTCTTGAGGCTCCGTATATAGAACAATGAGCGGCCTTCTTACTAACTCACTGAGGGCGTCAGAGAAGACGGCCTAATCCTCCTCAGAGCCCCAGGGAAGCTTACTGCAGGCCAGTGGCAGATAGAGGGCAGTAAATTTAAAGTGAGTCTTTAGAAAGCGCAACAGTATTATGGAGCTCAGTAAAAGGGGATGCTGGAGAACCCCTGAGGTCTGCATTAACCCTGACAATAAAAGAGCAGACAATTAGTGTGAAACATGTTTTCTCTGCCTTCACTTTGTATGCAAATGTGCTCAGAAGGGTGAAAGTGCCCTTTGACGAAGCCCAGCAGGAGTTCATCAGAAAGAGCATTCATTGGAACCTGCCCAAGAAAAGACTCAAACACTACACTTAAGCTTTTTAGCCTGAAAGTTGACTTTCAGAGCTATCTGTGAAAGTTGTGTTTCCCAAGAGTCGGTTCATTTGAGTCCACTGGTGGCATTTTGCTTGCTCAACACTTTTAGCTCTTTGCAAGGACACAGGGGGATTGGTGTAAGTGAGAGAGCTCTCGATATAGGTATCCCCCAGCTTAAACTAATGTGTCAGCAGGACAGGAAAAGAAGGGAAAACTGTGATGATAATGAGATGCTTCAAAGAAACAATTCACACATGCTAGCTGTTGCCTCGAACATTCCTAAAATTTTCCCACAAACCATAAAACCTCGCACTTTAAACCTCCATGTCCTTCAAAAAGCAAACCAGACTCCATCAGATTGTTCCATCTGATAGACTAAAATGATGCTAGCATTCCTAGAATGAGTTCACTAGATTGTCGATACTGGTAATGTGCACCTCCCCTCCCTGTTCTTGAGATTGAAGATTTAATTTGCTGCAAGAACTCCCTGGGCTTTGTCTTGAGGCAATTTGTCAAACCACGGCACTTATTACAGCACTTTGGAAACACCGAAACAAAACAAGTTCACTCCATTATATCCCCTTGAGTTGTTGATTTCCTCATCTCTCTCTTTTGTAGTATCTTCAGAGAGAATGTGTTGTTTCCTGCCTCTGTCTTTCTCTCCACTGCAGAGACTCCCTGACAGCAAGTCAGAGCAACTTTAGAAAGCAGCAATCTGCCTCAGCCATCTTTGTTTTGCTTCTTTGAAGTCTTCTTTGCTTTTGCCGATCCGTTCAGACCAGCGTGCGTCTGTGGGGAATTATCTAATTGTACCAACCACTACATAAGTTGGAAACATACATTACATGCAGAGAATGGGATTTGGGAAAATAGGAAAATGTTTCAAATACACCCAGTATTAGCTGAATATGCATTTTTATTGCATACAGTCAAGTATAGGCTGGTTTTTAACTGTTCTGATAGCACCCAGTATGAATTTGCAATTCTTCATTCTGTCACTCCCCACTGCAGTTCACCAATATTAGTCGATTAGTATCAATACAGAACAAGTATTTTTGCTCTTTACTAATATATTAGCATGACATTGTTTGCTCATATTAGTATCAGGATATAGCCAACAATGTAATGCTGCTTGTTAAAAGAGTACTGATTTAGCATTGCTCTCCTATGACATTGTCGGACTCACAAAGGACAGTTTTCTTTAAAAAAAAAAAAAAAGGAATACAAATTGATGCAGCAGAACTACAGATATTGTCTTTTTTATTCTCATTTCTTGTCAAAACCTGGTGCATACATTACCCACAATTCAACTCGCCCCAGTTTGGTCAGAGATTACGCTAGTAGCGGCTAATGCAGCCACTAGCCTCAAGCAGAGATGAGGAGCGGGCTACAGAGGTCATGTAACCTCACTTCTTTCTAACTCCACAACCACAGATTTTTTTTTTTACATTACATTTTCAAACTTGTAGTCTTCAGCCCCAACTGGCGCTGACTCACATGACATCTCTTCAGGCAATTTATCTGATTTCGCGCAGCTCCCTCTGGAGAAACAAAAGGCTTTATACAATTTTTGCACATGTGCAGTAGATCTCCAAGACCTGTAAACAGACTTTGGTGTGCAATTGTGTTGATGATCTCCTTATATGTCCCTGGTCAGGGTAACATATTCATATATACAGTAAAAAAACCTACATTTATCTAGGTTGTTTCTTTTATTTTATCTTTAAAGTCAGTCACACCTGTTGATTAGTCCCTCTGAGCTGTCATCCAAAACAGAATCTCACAAAAACAACCTGTTCACAGTGAGACACACTGCACTTCTTGGATCACACTGTTGGCTCTGTTTGGTAAAGTATCTCCAACGTGTCTCTGTATATAGTTATATGTCAATGCCATATGTCAAACCATCCATACAGTACATATTGATTTTATCATGCATTACAGATTCCAATGACTGTTCAGCGTAAAAACATCCAGTGTGATTGGTTTAGCATTGTTGGTTTACGTTTCTCCAGCACCACCACCCTAATAAAAAGTGCCTGCTGGTTCTATAAACAACTGACTGTCGGAATAGTTATGTGTTAATGCGAGGCTGACAGATGTGTGAGGGAAGCTAGAATGGCTCACGCACGGTTCCTCCTCCTTCTCCTCCTCCTCTCTTCAAACTGGGCCTGTCTCCATCAGACAGCCAGGTGGCCTTGAGTTCTGCATACTGACAGTTATAATGGAGGATGGGAAAAAGGCATTCTCTGCACTATCGTTGTTGTTCAGGAATGCTGTTGAGATACAGAATGCTGTTCAACGTCATATAAGAGTGTAAAGCGTGATGGCTACAATGACGACTTTCACATGCATGATAAGATGGGCTGCAATGTCCTGCACCTTCCCTAAAGATGCTTTCCTCTTTGATTTCTGTCTGGAACTCATCTCACAGTATATTGGTCTGATTATTATAAGTGGCTGCATACCACCACCTCTCATCCTGTCTTTGAGAAGAGGAATGATTCCCACAGTAGCTCAACTCCTCTCAGAGCCGCAGTGTGAGATTAGAACCCATCATGACATTAGATAATGCTGAGGTCTTTTTCTGGTGCAGTCCCTTGTCAGTAGTCTGAAAAGCTGAAATATAGATGCCAATTAGAGTCAGTCAAGCGGAATACTGCAGGATACAAAAAAAAAAAAAAAAAATGTAAGTCTTGTCGGAGTTTTCTGCACCCTGCTTGTTCCTTGCTTTGGTGAACTCATTATCGAGGGCATCATCCAGCAGCCGAGCACGAAGCCGCACGCAGCGACGTTGTAAATTCCTACCTTTGAACCTGCTTCCTGATAGCAGTGAATGTAAACAAGGCACTAGCTTTACCCAGCAGCCAGTTTAATGGGCAGACCTGGCTGCCCAGCAGACAAAACACAGGGAAAATTACACAACACACCGCTCCTGGATTTATATCTGTCTGTAGGATGATATATCTTGTGCCACAGCTGCAGGAAAATGCAGACACAGCATCTAAAGCGACCTGTGACTTCCAACTTAGACTTAGGCTTCTGGGTCAGGGAGGTCGATCTATGCAGTCTCCTTCATCCAACACCTGATTCCATCTAATCCTCTCTTTACTCCTTCCACTCCTTCCTCTCTTGCGTTACCTCATTCTTAACAGTCTTCCTCTCTGCCTCCCTCTGTTATCCTCTCAGCCCTGCTGTTCTCCTGCGAGTTTAACAGGACAGGTTAGAGGGCAGAGGATGTTTATGTGTATGCGCAAGCATCAATGTAGATTTATTTTTAGTGCACCAATTATAGGTAGAATCTCTTCAAAGCTTAGACTCCTTGCTTTACGACTTTGAAAATACATTTACAGCCCACTTAGAAGTTACACTTTTAAAGTAATGCAGTGTTTTTAGCTCTATGAAGTCAAACATGCAAAATTCATGAAGGGGCAAAAGTCAAAGTGGCTCAGTTCTAGAGAGAGAGGACTAGTATTTGTTTTTTATTGTCTTGAAGCTGAATGATGATGCCTTTGCATGGCTGATTGATAGATGAGGATGCACTGAAACCTATTGGTTCCAGGCGACATTGTTTATTAAGCAGAACAAATTGTGAAAGCTTGCTACATCTGCCCCCCTAAGGCAACTCTCTCACTCCACGCTCAGTCAGAGATGCTCTCCCCTGCTCTATCTCTGCTAAGATGAATAATGCATGTACGTCTCACACAGATTGTTTTGCTCGGGGACTAAGTGGAAAGTTTGATTGGTAGTAAGTTTCTGTGTCCCTTGGGGCCCCAAGAAAGGCCTACAGCGCTCCTCTTGTGTGTATCCAAGAGATGCAGACGATAATTGCAGGGGCTTCTGATAGTGTTGTTTGTGTCTCTCGTACCTATTACCTTGATTAGGTTTGTGTTTTTTCCACCACATACAATGGTGGCAAAAGCTCTCAGGGAGAGAAAAGTGGAATAAATGTGTAAGACCTTGGGGCCTCCATAGAAAGAAAGGACTGAGCAGGTGACATTAGGTGATGGAATTGCATAAGAAAGAGAACCCCTTGTGTGTTTGTATGGCACTAATGAGATATGGGTGATGCCTATTTTTCCCATAATCACTGAAGCTTTTTCCCAGTGCTCTGCACAGCAAAATCTTGCAGTCCATTTTCTGCTCGTCTCCACCACATAAATTCGTAAGATGAAAGCTGCTGGGTTTGGAGAGGGATATTGAAGCTCCTTGTGCGAGTACCAACAGATGGTTGGAAATTATTGTAATCACTTTAATGACATAGCTCCTCTGCTTTCCCGTGGTTCGATTTAGATCAACCGCTCACAATCAAAACATGAGAATATTACCACATACTGTAATAATTGAAGATTTACATTTTGTCTGACTCAACATGAAGTATGTTTTGGGGCTAATGCTTGTGAACACATGATGTCACATTATGGCTTATATTTATGGTCACATATTATATATATCTCTTGCATTCAAGACATTATTCAAAGTGGGGAGGCGTTCATACCTGGTGAAGAGTTCATGATTTTATTTAACTGGATTTACACTGTAAATAGGTTAATACACATACAATGCAAATACAATAGCCCGGCAATAATTGCTACCAATTGTTAAGTTTAAAATGGTACATTTTGGTGACTCTTATAATTCTCGAGTCTGTAGTCTGTGGTGTTGTTGAATTGGATTACATTGTTGTGGTGAATTTTCATATAAGATGTAGTTTCATGCAACATAACTGCACCCATAAAATGTTGCATAGAGTTGAGTGAACGCCGTTCTGACACGGCCTCACAACTGTGTTGGGTTTCATTCAACTTTACAACTTGTTTAACTGTGTCCATCGCTTGCATTTCTACATGGATTAAATACTTACTCTCATCGTCCTGGCCACGTATCTCTCTCCCTTTCTCTCCAGAGACAAGCCAGCCACCCAGCCAGCCAAGAAGGCAGTCAACCAGCCTCTAATGCTCTAGCGTGTTTGGCTTAGCCCTAATCCCCCTTGGCTCACTTTAGCCATTATCCAGTCAGGGCTGCAGTTAACAGGCTATATTATGATCAACCAGAGCCATCCAGGGTGAAGAAGAATATGCAGTTATGGAAATAGACAGCTCCCAAGCTTTGCATTTTCTCCTAAGGAATGCAAGCCTTCTCCAAATCTTCACATTTTGCACAAAATAACTGACACATATCAGGAGAAAGGTGCAGCCACAGTCATCTGTCTCTGCATGACATTAAGAAGCATAATACTGCCTATTCACCAGTTAAACCACCCTTTGTATAATGTAATGAAGGTGCAGAATATTGCAATGTGAGGATTGTGGAGTTTGAAAGAGGATTGCGGTCTTAAGGTAGATTAAATACAGCAGCAGGAGACGATTGTCTTCCTTTAGGGTTTGTATTTATAACATGTCATGAACTGTGTATTGTGTTCACACGCAATGACAGATGATTGATAGGACCCCTGCTCTACCTACCACTTCCTGTCACTTTAGGTACACTCGCAGACTCTGTTAATGTTGCTCACGATGTCCACAATTGTCTTCTTGATGATGATTGACTTGCTCCTGCCTGACAGTACTTTAAACCTGCCATGGAGCTACTGTGTCAATGTTAATCTCATCTTCCTGTAGGGGATCTTTTGAAAGTTGTTAGTTTTAAATAGATGAATAGAATATACAATGGCACGGAGTGGTTTTTGGTGCCATATAGAGTGCCTGCAGCGCAAATGTAAATCAGTGTGTTTGTGTCCTTTGCAGGGAATTGATGCCCAAGTCATCAGAGGGCCAGCTGACCATGGAGAAGACCCCCAGCTACTATGTCACCAAGGAGGTCCCTGCTCGAATCTACACCATGTCTAAAGACACAAAGCTGATTGTAGTCGTCCGGGATCCCGTCACCCGGGCCATCTCAGACTACACCCAGACTCGCTCAAAGAAGCCGGACATCCCCTCTTTTGAAAGCCTGACCTTTAAGAACATGTCAGCAGGTCTGATTGACACCACATGGAGCGCCGTTCAAATTGGCATGTATGCTAAGCACCTTGAGCGCTGGCTCCAGTACTTCCCCATGGAGCAGCTGCTGTTTGTTAGCGGAGAGCGTCTCATTAACGACCCTGCAGGTGAGATGGCTCGTGTCCAGGACTTCCTTGGGCTCAGGAGGGTGGTCACGGAGAAGCATTTCCACTTTAACCCAGCAAAGGGTTTCCCCTGCCTTAAGAGACCTGAGGGGAACAGCAAGCCGCACTGCTTGGGCAAAACCAAAGGCAGGACCCATCCTAATATTGACTCAGAGGTGGTACAGAGGCTAAGGGACTTTTATAAACCCTTCAATAGCAAGTTTTACCAGATGACTGGTCATGACTTTGGCTGGGACTGAGAGCAAAACTATAATGACAGACTCATGCTGGTCCCTTGTCTGTGTTTTTTAATAATTTTATCACTCTGAAAATATCGTTATACAGTGTATGTACAGTATTTGGTGGATGTGTAAAAAGTTCAGAAGTCTATTTTATGATAATTTATTGTTATGATATTAACTCACTAAGCTGCCTAACCAGGTTTATTCATGATCCACCACTCACTTTACGTTCAGGTTTTAATTCTCATTAAGTACATGAACATTTTTTCTAATAGCACAATGTTTTTACGGGTATTATGAGCAGGGTCAGTATCCTTTTTTCATTTTTTTGGCTTCATGTGGATAACCACTTCTCCTTCTTTTACTTTTCCCGAATGCCACTTTTGCTTCATCTTAAGCTGAATGAGATCCAACTTTACAAACAACTGGTAATATCCCCTTAACATTTGCCTGACCCTCAGAGGTCTGTGGACCCACTTAGTCAGGTCGATACAGGCCTCAGCTGATCCAGTGCCACTTGCCAGGTGGATCAATACAGTAATAGCTCCTCATCATGTCAATTAGACCTGAGTGATGGCACTGCCTTGATCTCTTGAGCACTGTAATAAAACATGGATCTATTAATGGTAGTAAGTTCATAGTTGACCCTTGAGCCAACTTCAAGTTAATATAATAATATAAATTTCCACTGCAATATTTGGACTTAACCACTATTTATACCGTTTCTACAAAGGAATGTTGATAAGGATCCAATAGAGTCACGATACTTATGGGATGTTTTTATCCGTTTTCCAAAATCCTGCTGCACAGGCTTCATAATGCCTAATCAATTATTGCTCTTTCCAAAAAGAAAATGATTCATATGGCTTAATTACATTCATCAATCTGTACTGAAATGGCTCACATGGATCATCCTGTATAGCTTTTTATTTAAAAAATTTTTTTTAACCACAGGTGATACTGGATGTGTTAATGATGCCCTTACCCACGATACATCAACTGATGAAAAACAAGCATTTCTCTAAATCTTTGTAGTTCACTTTCACTGATATGTGAAGAGAATTAAGAAATAAACCTACTTTGGGCCAAAACTCCTCATTTGAATTTCACATATGGTTGAGTTTTATTCAGCCTTTATAAACATACAGTCAGTCAGCATTTTAACAGACGTCATTCCACAATGACGCATTGCAACCCCGTAGTTGTTGAGGCACTATTTTGCTGTATGCATCACTTTACAAACATGGACATGAAGCAGGTTTGACTGAGAAGTTGATTAAAAGGTGAAGTCATGTCAATTTTATGAAGTAAGAAATAAATATGTTTTACCAAAATCATTAATGGTCTCTCATCTTTGGCTTTACTATATCAAAATTATTGTAATGTATTTATTATGTTGTTTTAGAAATACACTGACTGGTTCATGTGATTGTTTTACTTGTTTAACATGCTGAACTTGTGTTACTCTTTCATGCACTACCCCCACCTTACCTGTACAGATTTCTGGATGCCCAGCGGCAAAGGTGTACTGCTGTGTCTAATTCACCTCTTGCACATTATTGCACTAACGGGATAATTAGCACAATGCTGTTGACTACTTTTAGCTGTCTCAGCCCCCAGCTGCCACCAATGAGAGGGTTTTGTTGCCATGACCCCCACAAACGCATAACAAGTGTCAGGTTTCTCATCTGAAGAGAAGTGACATATGAAAAACACTGGCATCCCTTTATGTCCCAGGGTGACACTTAACGCCCCACGCTCCACAATGAGAAGTGAGGTCAGGTTTCAAGCCACTGTCTGAATGTGTTCATGAGGTACTTTTTCCTGTTTGTGTGTTTATGCCATGAACTGAAGCAGAAGCAATCTTTGTAGAGCTGATTACGCTGCTGCTGATGACACCATATTCAGTCGCAGAATTACAGTCTGTTGCACATAATTGCTTTTATTCCAGAAACATTTAGTATCTTCTGTCAATATGTACTGTCATATTTTAGGGAGGCACCACAGGTTGTCTATGCACCTGCAAGCCATCCATCACGCAGCACAGCTAACCGCAGAGCAAAAGGTTAAGGCTCCAGCCAGATATGAATCACTGCACTCTATTAATGAACAACCTTTATTTAACTCTCCAGCAAAACACCCTCATTTACCTGAAGCTGCCAGAGGTGATGAAGCCAGTCTCCCTGGTGGCAGGCTAGCAGTCTGATTGCTCAGGAAGCAGCTCCCTTTGCAATTACAGGGATAGAGGAGGGGTGCTGTAATTGCTAGGCTCCCAACTGGGGAATTGCTGTTAGCACACATCCCTCCAGGCTGTTGTAAGGGAGGCTGCTGTTGTTTGAAGGTTGGGAGGACAAGGAAAATAGACACCTGGCAGCCCTGTGAGCATCAAGTGACTTCACACATTCACTTGGCAGCTACCACTGGGGAATAGAATCAGAGCTGCTGAGTAAAAGTGAAACTAAATAAAACATCATACAACAGCAGACTGTTTGGTTTAGAGAACAAATGTGGAGAAATTTGGAGTTTGGGTGCCAGCAGCAGGATGAACTGCAGCCTCATTACAATGTCAATGAAAAACCTTCGTGTCAGTGATGCAATAAGTGAGTTAAACATGTTTGGTCTGTGCCTAAAGAAATGATTGCAAGTAATTCACCCACTCTACGTTTGACTCGATTGTGGGCTGAGTAGGATTCAGGAATTTAGTCAGGTTCTCCAAAATCACCCTGTGGAGTTAATAATTTAGCCTTTATGTGACATTAGCAATAGATGCAACAACTGATGACATGAGCAGAGGTACCAGGCCAACTCTATACCAAAAACATCTCAGGTACATGATGTTTGCCTCAGCCTACGGTACAGAGACATATGGAGGTAAAATATCTCCCAATCTAGCCAACAAAACAAGAAATCAAGGGGTCTAATACTATCATACCATCATATATCTGGTCTTGCGGTACTTTTTTGGACACCGTTTGGACAATCTGACTGATTGAAAGCGGAAATTTGTTGAGACATGCAGAGAATATGACGTCAGTCATGTTAGTTTCTTAATGCACCTTGTAGGAATTAAATACATTGTTGTTCCTTTTTTTCATATTTGGATTGCTGGTCAGGCATATATATATACAAGGTCAGGCAGCACATGACAGCCAAACAGGATGTTAAATCTATTTTGAAGCATGGGTTTGTATTTTTGGTTTCGAGTTTATTCTAATAATTGTAGAGAAATTATAATTTTTTTTTTTAATCTAAAGGACAGCAAATGTTCAACATTGTTGATTTGGTTGAGTCATCCAAGTACATTTCCAGTGCAGCTGAAGCTTCTTTAAATACTCAAGGTATTCATCTTCAATTACTGTGAAAGCCTGATCTCTAGGACAGAACTAACTATCTATCTCTGAAATCTACAGAGCGCCCAAATCAGAAAGGAAATAACAGGGAGATAATCATTGTTAGGTTAAAGTGGTTAATGAGACAATTGCCTTCCTTTCTGGCCATTAATCTTTTCTTCTGCATTGTCCAAACCCTAATCCTAATCCAATAGGAAGGGCGAGCATTAATCTGAGACAGTAGACTTGGAGTTGACATATATGTGCTGACATAGCTAATCCAAATCTAATCCCTCTTCCAAAAGGGCTTCTTAGTATTGTGTGGGGCCAACTTGATTTGCGTAACTTCAAGTACAACATGAGTGAGAATTTTTATTGGGAGATGAGGCAGATGTTTCTCTAAATTACTGATTTGTGCACATCACACCCACACCTTGGGCCTGCCAGGTCAAATCTAAGTGCTGTCAGATTTCTAATGTGCTGCTGCTGTACACCGGCTACTCACTGACAGGATCCAGTGCTGTGAATGCTCTGTTGCATCTGAAAACAACTTGTCATAACACATAGCATAACTAAACATTTCTCAACACGTTGTCCCTAAAATAATGAGGCAGATTTTCTCAGGCATCTGTTCAAATGCAATAAAGCTATTCAAAATTTGGTTTAGTACAATTTAACAAAATGTTTCATTTTCTCTTGTGGATATCGTCGCTTCTGGGCTCAGTATATAAAAAAGCCAATTCGGTGTTAAACTGAATTTTCGTAACGTGTTGTATAAGCTTAAATGGTTTATTCAACATCTGTGAACTTGAGCAAGCTGAGAAGGAGGAGTAATTCCCCTGTGATAATACCATCAAAGTGCTTACTGTTACATACTGTAACAGTGTAGGTTATAGTACGTCTTGTCTTTTCAAAACCTTGTCCTTTAACATACTTCACATTACAGCAGTGAATGTAATCAAGTCTCTCTAACATGTTTTCATGCTGCTCATGTTCACAATGTTCTTGATCTGTGGCTTATTTTTAGCTCATCAAGGGCTAAAAGAAACAGGTCGTCAGACCTCTTTTTAATCACATTTTTGATTTAGTAATTGCTTTGACTCTAATTAGCCTTCAGGCATTAGTATAGCTTTACTTGCACGTGCTTCTCAGTGTTTTAAATTGTCAGTATTATAATGCCACTTGAAAATGTTCTCATCTTGTCCAGAGAGGAATTTTGTTTACTCTGGATTCTGTTGCAGTTCAAGTGTCCAGAAGACAAAACCCTTTTGTTTTTTGGCTTTAAACCATTAACCTTATGCAAAACAGCTGATATCCCCAGTGCTCTCAAAGGGCCAGGGCTTCAGGCTTTGTCCAATGAGATTATTAGACTTCACATATGGCACTCAACAGTTGCTGTTAATTTGAGCTTTGAAGTCGCTTCTTTCATCATCGTGCCATACGTTCCAATTATTTTCTTATACACTTAATTTTAATCAGATTTTGTCATGTTAATATAGAAAGCTTATCGTTACATATTGTTCAGAGGACAAACAGACACTGTGATGCTGTGAAGACTGGAAGTTGCATCACCACCAGTGAAATCCTCGTGTTGTAACCAGAGATTCCCCGGAGGACAGCGATGAAGGGAGAAGTGCCCTCTAACCAGTGCAGGCAGTTCTGTCATTAACGTTCATTCTGTGGTCTCTCAGCACTGTTTGTTGCAGTCGCCCGCCTGCCTGGTACCACTTTGGACACTCCATTAGGCCAGACCAGTCCTCTCCAAATCCCAGTGGCATGCCATTGTAATGACTTTTTCACTCTACCTCAGCATAGCCACTCAAGGCCATTTTGGTTTTGGAACTGTGGCACAAGACTCAATATCCGAACGACTCTGTACAGTCAAAGCACATTAAAAAGCATAAGTAGCTTGCCTGGCTTGCTGATTCAACACATTGTTTTAAAGCATTTTGTACAAGCTATTATTTCCATTTAAATTACGTCATTCACATGGAACCAGTAATCAGCATTAGTTGCTCTGGCTCTATACCACCTGTGACCCCACCCAGCTCAGACATCCTCAGTGCTCTTCCAGTCTTATCCTGCTTTCTCTGTAATGAGGTGTGTATAGCCCCCTACTCTCTACGGACCAATGTCACCTTCATAATCCAAGATTTGGACTTTGAGGGGTGAGGGATATACAGGACCCTCAGTGGGATTACTGACTGGGCTGTCTGTTGCATGGTCTGTCGTCTGTCTGCAACCTCCAGAGAGGCCGAGCAGGGGAGATCCTTGCTCTTTAGCTGGTGCTAATCTGGAGTGGAAGGAATAGTACTGTCTGAGCTGGCCTCAGGACCAGACAGTTACATTTATCTGTACATATGTGTGTCATAGATAAGGATATTTTTTAAAATAGTGCTTCTGACTACAGGAGAACTTCTTCTGGACATGGCAGATACAAGCCCACAGGGCATTATATTTAATTAAGTTATCTTGTGGGACATATTTCATTATGACTGTGGACAAAGATAAAAAGGGCGGATAGAGGGAGTTCATGACTCAAGGACTTGTTGGTTTCTAACAGAGATCTTACAATAAAAATTAACTAGGGACAACAATATGTGTGCCTTTGAGCAGTGGAAAAACACTTCACACAGAGATCATTTCAAGGCTTTCAGGGATTTAATCTGATTTTGCAATTAATTGGTTCGTTAAACTTCTACACTCGGGATTAAACGAAAATTAAAGCAATGCCAGAGTGAAGCAGGGAATTTCCCAAGACGGCCCCTGCACCAGACTCTGTTTATCTCCCATCCATACAAACACATTACTTATCTCTCCTATAGTTTTGGATTTCTGGTGCTTATTTTCAATAGGCCTCAAGTTTGTGCCAGGTTCATCAAGTATAAAATAATATTTCATATATTTTATAGGTGATTATTGCTGCTGCCACACCAGGAGAGCAAAATCTATCGATCAACAATTGGTTGTGTTATCTTCAGCTGTCAGTTGCTTAAGGCTGCGTTCAGGGCGGCAACAGTATTCCTAGTAGGATGTACCATGTAGCATTGTAGTGATTCTAGAGTTTATTTCACAATTGCTGAGACAAAGCAGAATATTTTTGTTGCCCTGAGTTGTAAAATATTGCCTACAAGGACTTTAAAAATGTAAACAGTATGTTGGCATCTGATAAGCCTTCACATTGGAGTTAGTATTATGCATTCATTAAATTCTTTCATTCAATCTGGAGAACAGAAAAATGAAAACAAAACAAAACAAAAAACAATAACGGCTCAAAGCATTCTTTTTTCATTTTTTGGTGGGCATAAAAATAGAAAATATGTTCCTCTTTTCCTCTTAAACTGGATAATATAATAAACAAGAAAACCAAAACTAAAATAAGTCTTATTTCCATTGATTTGTAGATTTCTTCCTTTTATCACTGTACGCATTTAAAGAAAGTCATAAACGCAGAGAAGTGAAAAAGCGAAGAAAGGGAAAAACTGATTTTAACACAGTCAGATTTTAATGATTTCTGAGGTAAATTACTGGTAATAACAGATATTAACTTTCAGGTTTACCAGTGATAGATGGCCTGCATCCTATATTATGAACATTATTAGTCTCACTATCCTGAATTATTAGCTACAGTAGGCTAAGCAATGCACGTCTGAAATCTTGATTTGATTTTTTTGTGTTTTCAGTTTTCCACATGGACCGACTTCGTGGGCCATATTTGATTTTTCCCTTTCAGTACCTGTAGCAACACCAATGCAGTGCTGCAGTATTCATGGTCTGAACACGGCCCGATGCATTGCAAAACCAGCACACTCCTCAAAGGGCATTAACTGCCACTGTCACCTAGTGCTTGCTCATGGTGGGAATTGTTGGGTCTCTGTAAATATAAAGAGTCGGTCTAGACCTGCTCTATATGAAAAAGTGCCCTGAGATAGCTACAAAGGGTTAAAGGCAATTTGCGGCATTTACTGAAACTATATAATACGCCTTCTGTAAAACCACTTTTCTTTGCCTCGTTGCATTCTTCACACGTCTGCTAAATTGTGGTAATCATTCATAACAGCGAGCCTCAAATTGATTCCCAATGAAAGAATCCACTCTTACTATCAAATGTGATTTTGTATATAAAGCTTGTGAACTATTCCTGATCTGAATGAGTTCCGTCCTTGATCTCCCTCCCCCTGCTGTCCTCAGTTGGAAAGCAGTGAACATCAAGGTCCTGATTCGTCATGGGCTCTATTGAGTAGAATTCTTTGTGTTGCCATGGTATCAGGGGAGTGCTGTCACTCATTGTCACTGAGATGACAAGCTCTCATTTGTTCTTCCGCTACTACATTTGCTCTTTTGAGACAAGTTGTTGCTGCAACTCGAAAGGAGGCAGAAGCAGAAAACATGTCAGATGATATGAGAGAAACACAGATGCTGATGGTTTGTCCGCATACTACCAAACAAACTCTAAACATTAATCTAGCCAAACAGTGCATCTGCCAAAGAATGTATTCCAAGTCAAGCTTCCCCTCACACAAGGATCCTAACTACCAGGAATCTGCCTCGGTATCCTCCTAGTCTTCTTCCTCTTTCCCTCCATATGCAAGCCTTTGCTGCATCATACCACATCTAAAAGCCTCAGCAATTATCCTGTAATTCATTCAAAACCTTACTCTCCGCTGCTTTTCCCTTTGATGACTTCCATTAAGTCAAATTGTGAGACAACAGGCTGAACCCCAAAGCCCAGTTTTTCCATTCTGTGGGTGTACACCAGCTGGTTGAAGTTATGTGGAAGAACTATTATAGAACCTCCTCTGATCTTCTCTCTTTCCTTCCTTGCGGCACAATGAAGCTGCTCCGCTTCAGCTTCCCAACACAGCCACTGGCACGCGACATATAGAAATATATGTATATATCAAATGTGGGTGCTGCTGAAGGCTGTTCCCATTATTATTAACATCTTCAGTGTCAGTCAGAGCTGTGCAGGTTTATTGTTTGCTGGTTTACCCTTGATGACGACTCTTTGGAGTAGCAAGGTACACAGTCAAGATGCTCCCATTCTCTCTGCCTGACTACTGGGACAGGAAGCTTGTTGTAGTATGGAATTAATTTCAGCCGTTACCACAAGAGATATCTTTATCTAGGTCATCCATCCATCTATAGGGCAGAAACTGTCTTTGTTCTGTTGTTTTCCTTCACATGTCTCCTTCTATTTAACTTTTCATTGAGTGAGTGTTACATTTACGTCAGCAGCGGTGCTGAGTGCCGCTGTGCTAGTTTGATAAGGTGAGGCTCCAAGACCTATCAAGGTTTGTTTCAGTCAAGTACCTCCAATCTAGTATAAAAGCAATCTTTTGTGCACGCACTTAAAAAGATCTTCTCACCTGTCAGAGCCTGTAAGAGGAGTCATCAACTGCTAAAAAGAAGGTAAGCCATCAAAGAGAGGAAATTAGGCACTGGCAATCAATTTGTCAATGTTTTGAGTCAAATACCACATAGTGAGAGAAGACGACGAATATCAGGTTCTGTTCTGGTTGACTTTCGCCCCTTTAACCACTCACAAGCAAAATGATGGCATTTCTGAGTAGCCAGCATAACCTGAAAATAACATAATATGACGTACCTGTTTCAAACATGTTCTGACTAAACATTAAGCACAGAAATAAAGAACTGAACATAGGCTTCCATTCAAGAGGTTATCATGCTCCAACTTGTGCTGATGCTGCAACCCTATCTCTAGATGAGAATGTCGATATTGGATGATTCTGCAGAACCTTGGATTATGTTCAGTGCCAACCTTTTTTAACGTCCACGGCCAACATTTTTCCCTTTCTCACTTTTTACAATATCTGTGCATGGAAACTATAGTTAAAGTTGGGGAAAGATTGTGGTTATGGCAAATAGTATGGAGCGACGCCTGCGAGCCTCATTCTGCCTCACTCTCCACAGCCATCTACCAAACACACCCTCCCAAACTGGCGGTCTATTCAAGCTGCAAAAAATGTCCCATCTCTCCCTCTGCCTGTCAATGCCACTGCTGCTCTGCTGCCTGTTCTTTCAGACCCCACCACCACCACCCCAGCATCCACCTAGCTCTGGCTAGGGGGTTTAAGATTTTTGCTCATCACTCCCCAATATCTCTATGTAAACAAATCTACAGGGAGAGATGAGGTCATGGCCTAGACGCCAAACTCTAACTATGTACTGCTGCTATAATAAACATTTCTGACTGAACCATGGTTAAGGTATGGTTAGGATTAGACAACTAAACTACTTAGTTAATTTGGGGGAAAGTAGTCTAAAGTGTAGAGTACAAGTGTAGTTGTAGTGATTAGCACTAACTGCAGGTCTTTGGCGGGTCCAGTCTCCTGTATGAAAGTCAGATTCGCTACGTGCCCATCTACCACCGGACTTCCACACCCCGTACATTCTGCCTCGCTACATTGAGGGTACACTACTGTACTTTCTACGCGGGTACTGAACGTTGGAATTGGAGATCAATTTTGAGGTGAGGATTTCTATCAAACCATCAAACAAACAGATAAATAAATAAAACTAAGGTAATCCTAAGTGTCACTGATTGACAAGAGGCCATGTTGCATTGTTAAGATGTTAAGATTGAAAGGATTACAGCATCGCACCTCAAGGATGGAGAAGAAAAGTAAGTAGTTAGAAAAATATTTGATTTAACAGAAACCTCTTTAGCACAAGGCCAACGATATTTCCTAACCTCATGTACAGAGATGTTTTATAGAGCGGGCTTGCAGACGACCACCCGCTCGATCCTTCTCCCTGCCCAGCTCTCCTGGCTTTGGCTGCTGCTGCAACCTTCAACAGCACACAGAGAGGAAAGGGTGGGAGGGATAATAATGTGTGTGGGTGGGTGGATGGATGGTTCGCCTTTGTAATTCATGTCCTCATTGCTTAAACACACACACACAGGCACACACACACACACACACACACACACACACACACACACACACACACACACACACACACACACACACACACACACACACACACTTTCTAGTTGATGTCATCACGTTGTCATCCAGTTATTAACTTCACACAGTTAAACAGTTTGCGTTCCTCTTTGGTCACTTGGTGAATCATTTCCACCAACTAGTGACCCATAGCTCAGAGGACTGGGAGCTGCTCTATATTAGGAGAGACAAGGCAGACTAATTCAATTATTTCTGCAGTTATGCAGTTACTATTATCACTGTAATGACTATACTATATTCAGAGAATAGGCTGCATGTGGCTATTTTGTTGACTCATTACTCATTACATTACTATTATGATAGTTTTTGTTTCATGATTGTAAGATAACTTTGACATAAATTTTCTCTAATTTACTCATTAAATGGGTTTTGTAAGGACTCTCGAGGGAAGATTTCCTTTACAATTCAAATATTTTGTTTCTGCTGCTTACTTTGAAACACATTCTCCAATGAGGGTGTGCCTAGTCACACACAGGTTTGCGATATTACATAACGGAGAGGATCTCAAGAAGCAGAGGAGGAGTGACATCTCTGCTACCTGCACATGATGGCCTTTTGGTTTAATTGGATCTGGTCTGGTGGACTACAAGGGAGAGCAGCTGTCCCAACTGGAGAAGTTTAGTATTTTAGGGTGTTGTTGATGATTGATGGGCTTGACAGTCAGATAATGCCAACGGCTGTAGCAATGCTGACTTTGTATCAAACTGTGATGGTGAACAGAGGACCGAGCTATAACGCAATGCTCTCAGTTTAACGTTCAGTCTTTATTCCATCCCTCATTTACGGTCGCAAGATTTGGGTTGTGAGTGAAGGAATAGGATCAAGTGGCTGAGATGAGGTTTCTCTGCAGGGTGGCTGGTCTTATGCTACATGATGAGAAGCTCAGCAGTTCAGGGAATAACCTTCTCCCTATTTTCCTTTACACTGAAAGGAGCCAGCTGGACGCCTCCTTTTGAACATGTTGTAGGCAGCAGAGGAGCAAACAGGATATGCTGGAATTATTTAGGGTGAACTTCTTATTCTGTGTTTAGGGGTACAGCATGGAGTATGATACATCGTACATGATCTCTTACATTTTTTTTTTTTTTTACATGCATGCCAAGTTTAAATCCAGCTGTCCTGAAAGGGCTTTTCGGATCCTCCAGGAGTAACTGGAAGAAGCTGTTGCTCTGCTTTTTTCTCCCACAACATAACACTGACCAGGACAAGCAGTTTGAAAATGGATACAATGATGGATGCAACTCTCAGGTCAGAATCAGGAATGCCGTGTTTCCACTTCCATACAGTCGAGACAAAGAGGGCATGAAGTTCAAACAGTCTGCTGTGGTTGGGGAGACATAAGGAGTGTACAAAAGTATTGAGATTTTTTTATTTTCACTTGGCTCTGGAAGCATGTATTTTATGTCTAAAGGCAAATATAATGAAAGGTAATGTTCTATTATTTCACCTGGAACATCCTCTGTTTACCGTGGCCTGGCTTCAACTGCACTGCATTATACGCTGTGCAGTAAATTCTGAGTGAAACCACTTTCCAGTAGTATGATAGTTGCTAATACGGTATTTTGCAAATTCTTTCCCTATGTTTTTTATTCTCTTACATTTTGCCTTCAGGGTGACATTTTTCTTTCCTTGTACTCCAACCAGAGGAAAACAGGCTGTGTTCCCTGCAGCGCTGGGATGCTGTTTTTTTGGAGTCGGCTGTGCGTTGCCATCATTTGGTCTGTCAGCACTGTGTGACTGTGTAGAAGCAGAGTTAGGGCTAAGGATGAGCGCATGTGTATGTGCGTGCATGTGTGTTAACAGGGTGGGGGGTGTGGGGTGTATCCACATGAATGAAAGGACCAAATTCCACATTAATCAGAAACAAATCACGGCAAACCGCAGGATCAAAGACCTGTCAGCTTTAAAGATGGCTTCATGCCCTACGAACTTTGAAAAATAGCTTTTAGCTCATCAAGAACTCAACTTCCACCCAGCGACAGTATGACTATAGCTCAGAAGGTTCAGAGGCACTTGGCTCCTTTGAAAGGGCTTTCTCTCTGTCTCTTCTCTTCCCCTCTGCTCTCTCTCTCCTCCTGCAAATAATGAACAGACTGAAACAAAGCTCAATATCTGACCTACATTGTAAGAGCCTGGTCTGCTGCAATTAATCTTTCAAAAAGCTTCTTAAGACAGGAAGCAAGTACACACACCAATTTTTTAATTTAAACTGAAGGCAGTATAATAGCTGAGATGGCTGTACTGCCCTCGTCCTCGTCTTTTCTACTCACTGGTTATTCCAGCGCCTAACGGAAATCCATGTCAAAGTTCAGCAACAGCCTAGAGTTCACATAGTACATCATGTCAGATATGTTATGGGGTGCGAAATAGGAATTATTCAATACATTATCATGGCAAGTTATGTGATTTTGTGCAACAAACAACATTTTTTTCCTATGAGAATTAATGGCCCTATTTTAGTTCAACAAAACGTTGATTTGTTAATTTCTTCTTTTTCTGTGATACCTTTGTTTTAGATTAATTGTAAACTTGATTTGGGTAAAGATCCCTTCCAGGCATGTTTTACGACATACAGACTAAAATAAAATATAAATAGTCAATATTTCTTTGGCAATAGAATTTAAAATCAAACATCCCTGTGTAGGTCACCATGTCATTGAACTAACTTCACGTTGCCCACAACAGCCATCCTGCAACATCCTGCCTTGCAGTGTTTTTAGCAGGCTGCGCCAAGATCAAACAGACTTTGGTGAGCCACAGCCATCAGGGTTCGTCAGCTCCACTCACCACTCGTCTTTAGCAGCGGTTGAATAGGACCTGTGAACCCTCACCAGGCTTAGCATGAGGCTGCTGTGGTCCGGACATCTGGCTGAGCAGTAGCCGCACACACTGGCTTGGTGTATTTGTGTTTACATGTAGGATTATGGTACAGCTAACACATGTGCTCTGCTTGTTTTTAATTGGAAGGTTATGACAAACATTTATGGGAGGTTTTATGGGTCCATGATAAGCACATATTCATAATAGTCATGATGAAGATAAGGTTTTAACCAGTCTGTGTGCAAAGGAATGTGTTAGTGACCGTGTTTACCTCTAAATGCTGAATTTTATGGCCAGATCAGATTTATGATGCGCCCGTGGGAAATAGGGGGCAGAGGTAGGAACGAGTGATATACAGCCCTGTTCCTGCATAGTCCTCCAATCACACATCGAAAATCAATGGACCGTTCTCATTGAGGTGGCACTGGGAAAAGAAAAGACTGCTCTCATCAATATGTTTTGCTGCACTGTGTTCTTTATGCCTATACTGCCTATACTGTTGCTGTGGCCAATTTTCATGTCGCATTATATTTTCAAGTGCATCCTGTATGATGATTTCTTCTGTTGACAAATCTGTTTAAAAGTGTGTAACATGACCCATGATGACTTATTAACTGCTCACCAGTTGTTGTGCTTCTCTGGGATGATGTACAGCTTTGAGGCCATATCGAGTCAGTACTTGACCGCTGGACTCCACCATGGGCTTTACAGCGAACAAATCCCCATCTTACCCCAGGCTAACCCAGAGCTTCCTCCCATGAATCCTGCTTTTTATGAGCCAGAGGTTTAGTGTTGATGTTTGCTCCACCACTGGCTGTATGTCAGAGGAGGGGTGAACTCGACAAAACGAACACGGTGTGAACTTCGGAGCTGTCAAAAGACTCCTTGACACCTTGACAGCCACAGATGGAAAAATCTTGTTACAGTGCATATGCACGCTCAAAGTGCCAATGGAGCTGTAAAAGCACTTGTTACTTCTGTCAAAGACAGTAGGATATCTACTAGAGGTATTTCTGACAGCATGTTTAACATATTTGTTTTTTTCATTATGTGCTTTTATTTTTATTCAGCAAATAGATGAATGCATGTAGATTTTAAGTAACAATGGTTCATTGTCGGCACTGAGTCATATCTGCACTGCACAGAGAACACAGAGAGACAGACTTATTTTATTTGGATGAATCAATGGAAGGTATGCAGGTTATGCTTCTTTCAAATGCAGGTAGCACAAGGGTCAAGGCTCTGACAGCCATTAATTTCCGCTACTAGCTGAGGAGTTTATCTCTAAAGTTTATCTCCAGCCAACTTTACAGACATCTGATGGGTGAAAGACATGGATTTCAAAAGATGGGGCTCTGCTCATGGTTTAGCTATGAGACATTACAAAACTACCTCTTCTTTCCATCGCACTCGTCACTATTGCAGAGATGTAACTATTGCAATTTGATGTTTTCTTTTGGGTTTAAATATGTTTGTGCCATGCAACAAAAAAGCCCTGTGAAAGCGTGTATATGCTTGTCCTAAATGCAGAAAACACAAGACAGATGACTGCCCACAGAGCTCCGCTATCCTGGTTTGATGGAGGTGACACAAGGCTTCATGCTTGACTTCACTGGCCAATCAGGAGCCCCGTGTCTGCAGGTTGAAAAGTTAACTGGCTCATTAGTCGATGCTCTTTATGATATGGCTAATGATCACCATTGTTTGCCATTGCCACTTGAGGCTTTGTAAGATATCCAAAGAATGCAAATTCCTTTTGAAGTCCTTTATTTTTGAAGAATGCGCAATCAAGATTAGCATGGTTTTGTTTGCAGGATATGCATTTTATCCATATAATTTAGTCCATTTCTATCTCTGTATATTGATGCTTTTGTAAAAAATAGATGTTTATCGATGTAGATCGTTCCTTTAGAAGCCATATTCCAGTAGCCAGAGATTTATCAGGCAGTTATGAGGTACATAACAGCTGCGCAGAGGGTGTGCCTGTTTTGGGGAGCGGCATATTTATATAAGTGTGTTCTTGCTCAACCATAATTCACTCACCAGTTCAAACAAAACACATTTACAGGGTTCACAGCTTTGCGTGGGCCCAGGGCAGTTTCTCTGCCTGACACCATCAATGAGGAACTGAATAAGAGGCTCTTAGAGATGTTTGAATTAACCTGGCTTGTCTAAGTTAACTGTTATTTTGACACAAGCTGCACAATAGAAAATGTGTTGTTTTTCAAAGCAGAAAGACACTTCTCCAGGGCAAAACAGTGGTTTTCAGCAAATCGTGTCACCGAACAAATGGCGGATCATAAACTCACTTAACTTTTAATTACTTCAATAACAAATTCTAATTGTTATTTATAATGTGAAACTGATTGAGTTACACTATAGCCTCACATATCATTGTCCTGATCTTATATTTCATGTTAACTTGCTCAGATGTTTAAAATTAGACTTGTTACCCAATAATATAGTGCTTGAATAGAGATTACATTATTCAGATAATTAAATAACATCCCTCCCCAGACATAATAATATCATTATCTATTGAAAAGATTTAATAGGAGAAGATACTGTTACACGCTTCTCATTAAAGTCAAATTGCTCTCAAGTGATGCATGATGAACTAATAGGATGTGAGTATCCACCTCTCTGTAGCTTTACTTTTGCAGTTGTACATATCTCTAAATCTCCCGTCTCTGCTGTGGTCAGTCTGGGTAATCATTAGCGGTATAGGTCTTAGTACATCTGGACTGGTGTGGATTTGCTCGGGACAGAAGTGAAGCGATCACAGTGCAGCTGTTTGGGCTCTTTAGTCTGTAGGCTAAACGAGACCGGAGGAGAGATCGGACATGGACCAGGTTGTTGGATGACACGATGGAGTCACTGTCAATATTTGCACTACACAGACGTTTAGGGGAACCTATTAACCCCATCTGAACCCAGGAGTCTGTACTCTGAGCAGATATGTCTCTCTGCTCTTGTTGTCTTTCTCTCTCTCTCTCCCTCTGTCTTAATGTTTAGGTGTCTGAACATTCTCACTGACAGGGTTAACTGTGGGATAACGAGATTTAGACTGGCTGCTTACAGCTGGGGTTCCTTAGTGTTTACAGGTTTATGCCAGCAGCTTTAAAAAGGTTTTCTGGCCTTCGTACTGCTTACACTGTCAAGTCTCTATCACATCAACACTCTTTAAATTTCCCTAATTGGGAATTCTTACTCATTCTTAGACTTGAATTTGCAGATAGGAAGTAATCTTTTTTCTAATTTTAATCTCATCAAAATAAAGGCGCATTTAGGTCCAATTGAGAATAACATAGTGTTCATACCTCCTAAACATTATTAAAATGTTTTTTAACTGTTACACTCAGTCAGTCATTGTATCTGAATCCATGTCAGTCACTTTGAGAGCAGATAAAAACACACAGAAGCGATTGAAACAGATAATAACAAAGCTTGTAGCTCGTGGGGTGGTCCTAATGCCATAAGTGGACCTGGCCATTAACAAATTTGCAGCTGCAGCATAGCAACAGCAGACCTGACAAAAAATTCTTGGGGTTTTCTTGGAGCAATATATTTTGGCCTCAGCCATTTTTCAATCGATGACAAATGAGGATGAATTGGTGTAAACTTAACCTGGGTTGTTGCGATCTGGAGATGAAGAGGAAGAGGGAGGAAACAGGCTGTTACAGTTACAATCAGAGGATGCAGGCGATCCATGGGGTCTTACTGCTGACAAATCGACCCACTAGAATGGCCACAGGCTCAGATAGATAAGAAAGCTATCCTGGTACAGACTCTGTATCTGTTTGAGCAGATAGAGTCTGGGAACTGGCAACTTCTCTGAAGTATAGGGAACTTTTAGCTGGTGAAAGCAAAAATCTCATCCACCTTTTTTTTGTTTCCTGAACTTTGGGCCTTGGAGTGTTTGCTAAAGGTGTAATTCTAGCTTTCCTTATTCCAGACATCAGCAGCCACCGGGACTCTGATCATCAGTCACCAGAGAAGGGTTTCGAGGCTGGGAAGACAAACAAAGACACCCACTCCAAACACATACAGCTCGGCTGGTCTCAACTCCCCATCCACTCTGAAATCCACCGGGGAGACTGGGGCCACTGGCCAGGGTCAGTGAGGTTGAAATAACACAGCTACTTCAGTTTGACCCCTCAATTAGGCCACGACCGCCATCCTTCATTTGATCTGCCAGCAGATATCACATCCACCTCTTAGGCTTATTTAGCCCACTGACAGATGACTGACTTTAATTGTATGTATGTATATTTAAGTATGTATGCATGTATGTATGTATGTATGTATGTATGTATGTATGTATGTATCTATCTATCTATTTCTGGGGCATTATTTACTACTGGGAAATCCAATAATGGTGCAAAAAACACAATACATTGTGCATTGTACAGAAAATCAAATGTAAATATTCACAAGATGCCAATGTTTGGACTACTGTTATAATATGACTTTGCCACAGTGTTCTGAGTTAGCTTAAAGTGATCTGGTTGAATTTACAAAGAATGACGAATCTGCAGCAGTTCAAGTCAAATACCTAAAAACACTAACTCTGGAAGTACTGTACAGAGGGATTTCTTTCTGTACTGTCACCCTCTGACTCCGCAAGTCATCTCCTGGCACTTAATGAGAGACTTGTGTCATAGCAAAGATACATTTTCATTGACAAAATGATCAAATACATTTAATATCTTCATTTTGGGGCGATCGCCCCCTTCGTTCAGCCTATGTGTAAAGAGAAGAGAATCTCTTTGCTCTCAACTGTATCATGATTTCAAATCATTTTTGTGCCACTTTGTGTGTAATTATCTTCACGTGCCAGTGTGTGCAAGCTCTCACAAGCTCTCTCAAATTATCTGCATATTTTCATCTCCGGTTCAAATGTGGGAAGCGCATTTGAAGCCCATAAATGGACCAGCAGCCGTGTAACCGCTGCTCCATGTTTCCCCACAGTGATGCATCTCGGCACTGTCACACTGCTCTCTAATTTGGAGGAGCTCTGCTCAGGCCTGAAACACCAGAGAGTGGCAAGACACTCTCCGACTCACTGTTGTATAATTAAAGGAGAAATGTTTGCCTCGGTAGCCTCGTCACACCAGTATAGAAACCCTTGTTAGCCAGCAGTGCTGGATTAGAAGGTCTTTGTTGCTGGCTAACGGCCACACAGCTTTTGAGTGTGTCTTGAGTATGCATATGAGGTGTAGGTGTCTGTGTGTGTGTGTGTGTGTGAGACAGAAAGACAGACAGACAGAAATATGGAGGTAAACACCATATTGAAGCGCCAAATGTTAGCACTGCTTCCCAAATCCCTCCCTGGTATTTATGGAACCTGACTTAATGTGCGTAAAAATAGCAGTGAATAATTGATTTTTTTCTCCTTTTTTTTTTTTTCTCCATGCAACCACCTCTCCTCATACTCAGTGATTCTAACTGGTTGAATGTAGCTGCTAGCACTAAATTATTAACAACACAGTTTTAATTAGATCTCAAGTTACGGGCGCAATGTTTCAAATCAAATATCATTCAGGGTCACTTGGGATGAGTGCATACGCATTGTGGCGCTGTTTTTTAAACTTTAATCTAAAACTTCTCCTCTTCTAAATATTCTTTTTTTTTTTTTTAAAAATCCATATGCAGTGTTGAAGTTTTGCACTCAATACTTCTGGCTCCATCGCTCCTGACAGCTGACTGCTGCAGCAAAATGTTTCACATCTGTGCCCATGCTATAAAGAGCATGAAGGATGGGTGATTTAGTGTTTGTGGGATTTTATTCACACTCATAATTTTAGATAGAATGCATTTATGTTCTGTATGGGCGTGTTTGTAAGTTAGCTCTGTGGGTGTATGCACATGTGCAGTCATGTGCATTTGTGGTCATGAGCGTGTAAGTGCATATGTATAAGAATCAGAAAACATTTTTATTTGAAGAGGAGAAAAATTAAAACTATTCCCTTGTCATCTTCATCCTATATATCTTCATGTCTCCCTGTGAGTTTTAGGCAGTTTTAGGCAGGAAATGGAGCTGAGGGATTCCTCTGCATGGCAGGGGTCTTAGGCAGACGCTAGTGGCAAGATTTAATGGCAGGGGTCATGGGTCAAAGGTGCCTCCAGGTTCCACATTTGCAACTTTACCCAGATCCTGTCCGGGCTGCCGTCAAAGTGGGCAGCCAGCCGCACTCTAATGTGTATTAGCAAGACAAAGGGAGAGGAGAGGGGAGGGCATAAGATGGGCTTTGATTTCTCAGAGATTTATGGGCGTGATGAAATCAGCTATGAATAAACTGGGCTTGCCCATTTTCTCTATCGTTTAGCTACATCTGAAGGCTCCGGGGTTTGTTCCGGGAGACAGACACCCTGGATAAAAAGGCAACAAATCTAAAGAGAAAGAA
Source organism: Macquaria australasica (assembly GCA_005408345.1). Lineage (NCBI taxonomy): Eukaryota > Metazoa > Chordata > Actinopteri > Centrarchiformes > Percichthyidae > Macquaria > Macquaria australasica. Next base: position 328,873 of record SEMN01000141.1, on the reverse strand, counting down.
GAGAGGAGGGCTGCAGCTTCCTCTGAAGTCCTCACATGTCCCATTCAGGGACCCATCAGCAGGCTGCAGCCCATTGTATGCGCTGCTTCACGACCATTACTGCCTTACCAGAGAAATTCCCAACCGTAGACTTATGGAAATGATCCTGATGTGTTCCTGGGATACCAAGAAAGCACTTGGCTGCCTACATGTAAATGCCCTTGGCTGTTGTTTTGCAACAGTTTAACACTAAGGAGAGTCAGACATGTCAGTGAAATATCCTGGTCTTTATCAAGTAGTTAAACAGTGTTGATGTATGTATACAGGCACCAAAGTACCCAGTGGATGGTGATGAGGGTGACTTCCTCTCAATCCCCTCTCCCCCGTCCTGCATGTCCTGCAGTAAATACTAAGTGCCCCCCAGTGACCCTCCCAGTGATAAATAACCCTTAAGGTTAACTACGTTTGAAATGGAGCTGTGAGGCCATTATGGGCCTCCGGAGTTTTCTTGACATCCCCAATATGTTATCTGTATGCCCAGGGACTTTTACCAGAGCAGCAACAACTGGCCTCTCTTTTGTGTCAGGACTGATGAAGTTAGGAGGAGCTCTGAGAGGGAGATTTTTCTCTGTCTGCATGTTTGTGTGTGTGTGTGTGTTGCATTCTGTTTTCCTGCATAACGTACTGCAGGCGTGCACGTGTGCATACAAGTGTGTGCACAGATGGGCAGTATGTAAACTAATGGTAATTGCACCTCAGTGTCTGGTAGGAAGCTAAAAAAAAAAGCTTGGTGTTTATCTTTCATGGCTGCTGGTGTTATCTGTGAAAATGACTATAGTCTAAAGATGGTCTGATTAATTCCATGTAGAAGTAACATGAAGCTGACATGAGCATTGGTATTCAAATGAAACAGCAATAATTCTACATTTAAAATGCACCAGTGTGTATGTAGTAGGAATGACGTCCAATGGTAGTAAAAAAATATATATAAAGAAAAGGAAAACGTGTGCACTTTTGCTCCTAAATTAAATGCAGGCTTTGATATATGATGTAATATACACATAAGATATACATGTTTTCAAGTATTATAAAATCAATATGTGATCAACCTATTTAGTATTATACAATTTATGTGTTCTAACTGCTTTACTGTATTAGACATAGCAAAAACCCTCTGAAGAATAATATTTGTTCAAATCTCACTTCCTCAGTAGTGCAGCCATCACTTCTCCTGTTGCTGCTAATGACAGAAAAATCACCACACAGCTCTGATTGTTTTATTAGGGTACGACGGCTGTCAGAAAATACAGCAATGGTTTTGTAGTTAAACATCACGTGCGCACTGTAGTTTTGCACATTTTTTAGAGCTGGCAGCCACAAACTTTGTTTCTGATGTTAAGTATAAGACATCTATAAACTGCTTTTGATCAAAGGCAGAATCCTATTTCAATAATCCACTGTGGTGCCAACTTCTGACAGGGAGCACGAGAAGATTAGTGTCATGTTACCCCCATGTATTGTATGCATTAAACGGCAAAGAGAGCGGGGAAACTACTACTACTACTACTACTACTACTACTTCTTCTTCTTCTTCTAGTTTTGCTTATTTTTACAAAATTGAAAAACTTTTAAAAAAGAGCTCTGGAGAAAATGAATGACAAGAAAAGTGTGTTGCAGTCACCACCTAGTGGAATTATAAGCAATGAAATCCTCAAAGTATTTTTGTCTTGCCATGAGCATAGCTGCTTTATGTGGGTTAAAACACAATTTAAAGTTTAAGATATAGACTCCTGACAATTGTTAATCGCCTAGACCTGTAGAATGAAACCAGTGCTGGAATGTAACTAAGTACATTTACCATACTTAAGTACAAATTTGTACTTTTAGCCCACTAATTTTTTACAGCTTTATTTACGAGGTATTTAGCTGTTTTATTTTGCTTTGATTGTGATTATAAATACAACATATAACTCAACTAATAAATTATAATGTATTATTATAGATTAACCTGCGTAAGTGATGCACACATTATAATCCAGTAATATAATGCATGTTGTTCTGAAATGAGCCATTCTGTATAATGAGTACTTTTACTTTTGGTACTTTCAGTATATTTTGATGCTAATACTTTTGTCCTTTTACATAGGAAAGTACTTGTAATAGAGTTACACTGTGGTATCTGAATACTTCTTCCACCACTGAATAAAACACATTCCAGTATACATGAATAAATCCTCTACTGACATCTAATGGTCAGTGTCATCGCTGTGTTGGTGGTGGGTAAAGAACAGATGGTTGCTGCAGTGTGTCTGCTGCGTAGGTGTGACCTGCGTAATCAGCATTGTACTGGGAAGTTAAACATTTGATAAATGTAAGATGGAGGGGGAGAATCTGTCAGGGAAACTTGTTAGGCATAAAAAAAAAAGATCTGTGTTTTTTATGAGAAGCTTCACATTACCGTGTAGCAGCCAGTGATCTGAATATGTCTGACAGAGATGCTGTTGAGGCATTTTTCCTGAACCACATTTAACTGTATTCTTTGATTGATGATGTTTTGCTGAAATAATGTCTGGACATGGTGCCAAGTTTCCAGCGGATGATAAGCATGTCCTCAAACTGTAGCCAGGTGGTGCTATTTGCATTTTCCAAGTTTGTCTGTTTACAGTCTGGATGCTGGGGAATCAATCATCGTATGAATTACAGGTATTACATGAAAATGTGATGTGCATTTTTACTGAGAAATCATTTAATTACAAGTCACTGTGTACAAAATCGTGATTTGTTTTTTTTACATTTTCAAAAACCTTTGATGCACTTGATTGTTTGAGTTACTTTGTCCTTCACTAAGACGCCATTCTGTATTTAAACTGTATGCATTTATCTATGTGGTGCTCAGATAATTCACCAACATCCATGTTTCCCTCAGGTTAATGACTGGGCCCTGGGGCGTGTTTTGTGTGTCACAGCTCCACCAAGTGGTACAATTAAGCTGCTACAAGGAGCAATGTGTGACTGAAGGTCAGTTTTAAACACATTTGTTATTTGCTAGTCCGTAGCATACCATACAGTTAATACATCAGCTAGTTCAGAGTAAAACCACTGAACAAGACATATCAGGAAAAAATGCCACTGTGTGGTGTGAACACTATATGTGTACTGATTAATAGCATACTTGCACATGGTTCATTCAACCAACTTCTGTGAATTATGCATACAGCGGGACTTTCCAACATGAGCAGACTTAATTTCAAAGGGTTTATTTAGAAGAATACTGACAAAAAAGCAAATGTAGGTTTGTACAAAGCAAATTAATCACAGGACATGACACACTTGCAACACAAAGTAAACATTTCAAGAATAGTAGATAAAAAAAGCACCATTTTCAAAACTAGATTACAAAATGCAAAATAAAAAAAAATATTGCTAAGTACAATGTTAATTCAGGAAAAACTTCATGAGTTTATTAACACTTCTTGTTGTTTTTTTATTTTTTATTTCTGAGGCTTTTCTCATTTCCTTCAAGAAGAACACAGATATTCTAAGTAAGGCACAGGGTTCAAAGCATTTGACACTCGACAAAAAAAAACAAAAAAAAACAAAATAAGCTTGATACTCTGGCAGTTAAAGCGACATCTCTTTGGCACAGCTGCATGATTTGTGAGAGACACAAACTCTATCACGTAAATGAGCATGACAATGTTAACTTGACGACACTATGTACAAAATGTATGTAAAAATGTTATAAATATGTCTAAAAACCACAGACACTATGTACATCTTTGTACTGAAGCAAGGCAGGATTACCCGTCTTTGTTATCACACATGATGGATTTGTGGAAGTCGGGTGCCAGCATGCAACAAAAGTCAACATGTCACCAAAAACATTTCTAAACACACTCTGAAGACACTCTGTCGCCACAAGAAACATTTGTAGCGACATTCAGCCTTTCTTAAATTTCACAAAGCAAACAGCTGTGATATTTTTCAGCATGTGATGGGAACATAATGGATACTGAAATACAGCAAAAAAAAAAAAAAAAAAATAGATCCCCAGCAGTGATAAATGTCTCCATTTTGTGTTTACAATTGTTAGTGACACATGCACTTTAGTTGTATTGTTGGGATGTCAGTCTGTGGTCTGTGGGTAGTAGGCACAGTGCGATGTTGTTGTAAGGGATATCCTAACTACTCCTCTTTTCTCCTCTGCTCCTTCTCTCATTCTTTCTTCCTCAGGACGATATAAATGAGGCCGCTGATGAGACAGAGAGGGAAAGCCACCCAGGCCAGCACATAGGCGTAACCGAAATGTGTGTCGGGCCCGTCGTCCGGAATCATCACAGTGTAGATGATCGCCCCGCACATCACAAACACACCTAGGAAAGTTGAGAGGAAGGGTGAAGAGAATCTGAAGGAATGGTGATCTCACAGCTCCACCCGAGTCTGCTCAGGGTGTGACCCCGTCGGCGTGTGATGGAGTCATACTCACTTGCCAAGATCTGGAAGATGGCGGTGAAGAAGAAGCGTCCGCCCTTGACCAGTTTGAACAGCTGAAACACAAACGCAATGAGGGAGAAGAAGCAGAAGAGCAAGGACAGGATCATGAGGGCCTGCACTGCCTGGATCCAGTCTAGAGAAGAAGGACAGAAATGATGGAGAGCATTAATATTAAACGCATTCAGGCAAAGGCAGTGAAGGCACAATACATCATTTTAGCTTGTTTTTCAGGAATGCTGACAAACCTTCACCGCTGGCGGGTGTGCAGTGGTAGCCTCCATTAGCTGTCCTGCAATTGTACCATAGATCTGTGCTCCTACCCCCACCTACAGACCAGGCCTGGTAAACACAACAACACAGAAGCATTTAAATACACTGCAGGATCCACAGTATGAGCCTGGGGCTATAATATGGAACACTAATAATAGTTAAAGATCTTACAATAAAGCAGCTAGAGCTTATTCACATCATGCCCCTGTTCCATTCTGCATTTTACACAATTTAAAAGTGAACTGAAAAAAAAAAGTGTAACAGGACAACTTACACTGGCTGCCGTTGACACAATGAGAAGGATGAGAATGATTAGGTGCAAGACAAGCACTCCAAGCAGGATGAGCAGCATTTTTTTCAAGTAGATCTAGAGGGACACGCGAGACAAGAGAAGTCAATCCACGGGAAGTAACAATCCCACCAAACCGCCCACCCCCCCGCCTTCCCCCGTTAGGCGTGGAGCTCAACATCAGCGCACCTCGACGCTAGATGGCGCCGTTTCCTCACTTCTGCGCCAACCGCAATGTTTACCTCAATGTGAAAGTATCGCCTTACATACGTAGAAAGAAAGAAAGAAAGAAAGAAAGAAGGAAGGAAGGATCTGTAATTTCTTCCCGATGGGGCTAAAATGTTCGTTGAGTTTAAAGTCAGGCTGAAGTGATGAAACTAAATCGAACTTTTGATCCATTTACAAGTCCAAATGATTTAATTATAACTCGTTAATTTCCGCAATGCATGTTTGCATAATACGTTTAAAAAAAAGTCCCAGAGAAAAGCTTGGCGAAAGCAGTAGGTCGATATGAGTAAGAAACACCGATTCACGGCTAAGTTAATCAATGCATGCTGCTGGAAAACTAACTCAACCCATCTGCATGAAAAACATTCCAGCGTAGTGCTGCCATGCGTGAACCTCAACCTTTATACCGTTTTCTGGTATGAGTTTCTAAATCTAAACTAGTGATAGACGAGCGAGTCAGTCAGGTAAAGCCGCAACATATAAGACACAGCCTAGATTCATTTTCGCGTCGTATAAGTAAATCCAAAGTCGATTTAAAGTCCAGGGTTGAAGTCCTGTTGCAGGCTATGAGTGGGGAGGGAAAAAAAGTCAATGAAAAAAAACAAACATTTCACTGACTAAAACAAAAGGAAAGAACGCTCCAACACATTAGTCCAACTTACAAAAAGGCAAAGCAAGACGTTTGTTTCCGTGAAAAGGGAGTGCTGAGGTGAAGAGTTGGGAAAGTATCAGCGAGGTTCTGCTTCTCTCGACTCTTCCTCTGTAGCTACTATTCCAGATGTGGCTCACACACCCCAGTCAGACTCTTTCTCCGCCTGAGAACACCGCCCTGCAGGCCCTGCACGTCACCAGGGGCCCGCTCCCAAAAAAAACCTTTTCTCTTTTTTCCCCTTCTTCTTCTTCTTCCCGTGGTAGTCTATCATCTGGATTGTACTAAAGTCCACATGATTGCAAGGAGTATCCTGTGGCATTATTGTGCAAACTGCAAAGCCTTAAAAATGTAAGCTTAATGTGCGACTGTCTCTGTATTTATGCCCTAAAAAACATCCATTATTTCACACATGCTAATAAAACGGCATTATGACATAACCACTGAAATTCCAACTAGGTCATGTTATGTCTATGATACTCAGTAATTTTATGATTCGTGTGTTATCGGTGCATTTTATAGCTGGGGTGTTTTTATGTTCCCTATAAAACCTATGATCCTGTATCCTAAGGTGTTCACTGGTTACATACTACAATGTACATCTCTGTTTATGATTTTTTTTTCTTTACAGGCCACACCTGAAATCCTAACGATTTTAGCTCTAGCTGTCAGGACAGTCAGGATGACTCTTTACCTCGTTCCAGATGGTTGAAGGTGGCTGGACAGCCCTACTGACCCCCACTGACTGGCTGAACTCAAATGTGCACACTGAGCTCTTTAAACCACACATGTCCAGCAGTGTCCTGTCCAGATTGTGTGTGTGTGTGTGTGCATGAGAACCAGACCAGCCCTCTGGGAGCCTCGCGGTATGCCCAGAATGCCTGTGTGTGTGAAGCAGGCCTCCTGTTTACTCCTGCGTCTGCAGAGAGAAGGGAGAGTTTGTCCAGTGCCAAAGGGAGTTAACACGGTGCAGTGTTTCCGTCATGCTAAATTGGTGGAACGGCCCGGATCTCCACGCACACATGATTCAAGGATGAGTGACAAACAAATTTGCCCGCCACAGCCCGCCGTGGTTCTGCATCCCTCATTACAATGTGGTCTCAGGCCATTTCCTCACAAGTGACAAAGTTGTAAACCAAACCAGAACGCAAATGGCAACAGCGACAAAAGAACAAGCGCACATTTGCTGTTTTGAAAACCCTCCCAGTCCAAACGTGATCAGCTGCTGCAGTCAGAGAACACAGCTCGTGCCTCTCTCTCTCCTCTCCTTTTTGGCTCCTCAAGTGGATTCCTGTGGTCTGTTTGTAAACACGCAAGGGGAGGAACTGTAAGCTCGCTGTGGGATGCCGGGTGAAGCAGAGTCCTGGCCGAACTGGAGGAGGCAAAGAGAGAGAGAGAGAGAGCTCAGCTGGACGTGGTGATGTTTATGAAGATGTAATTGGTGCAGTGGTCAGGTGGAAGGCAGTGCCGGCAGCAGTAGCAGCAGGCAGCAGCAGGGTGAGAAGTCAAACCCGGCTGCCCAGCTGGAGCAGGTGTGTGTGGAGACTATAAATGTCAGTTTGGTCTAACACTCCTCTTCGGTCAGGGCTGATTCACACACAATCCTGCGCTGTTACCCATAAAGTGGACATGTACAGAGCAGAAAAGTAAAGGGCCAGATCTACTTTCTTTCTGTTGAAGTGTAAAAGTCCATTTAAAGAAAAACAACAATAAAGAGAACTTTAAATTATAAAGTTAATCTGTTGCTGCAGCTGTTGTAAACTCTCATAATACAGCATCTGTGATACATTCCTCAGCAAATGAAGCTTTATTGCAGTGAGAGACAAAGCGCCCCACCCCTTCTTTATTACAACTTTATTAATTAAATAAGCCGAGTGCATGAGTGAAATTGCACCCATCATATTATTATACAGTGGTTGGATACTTATATTTATATTTATAATACTTATAAAAACATGCACATATCGCCTTTTTGATGAATCTTTTATGCAGTTATTGTTTGAAGTGTTGTGATAATTATTTCAGTATGAAACACACCCATCGCCAAAACATTCCCCGGTTATTGTGAGGACGCTCTAAAAGATATGTGGGTATGATTTCTCACACTTTACCACGCAAGCTTATTAGTGCCAATCTCTTTGACTGATTACTTTGTGCTGTCAGTGATAGCTCAGCCATAACCCCGAAGAGTTATGATCTTTCTTACATGGCAGATAGGCTAGCACTGGAAGGCATCCAGGCATCCTTTTACCCCCATTGAATGAAAACACATAATTCCTCTTCTTTTGAAAGTGAAGGATTACAAAGCAAACAGGCAGGAGAAGCTAACCACCAGTAACTATAGTCACGGCCATTGTGGTGAGGCTGCAGCTGAAACTTTAAACCGACACACCCTACTTTATTGAGGGATTCACCAGGACACAGGTGAGCTGTAGTTAGAAAGTTGGTTAGTTAGAAAGTTGAATCACAGAGTTTGTGCATTTTAACTGGAATATTTTCTGTTTCCCTAAATAAACCTCACAGATTTGTGCAAAAGAGCTACTGTACTGTTTAAGCAGTACCTCGAGCAAAACAGCTGACCCTAAAACAAAACCACAGAGACGTCATAGGGATTTCACTGTTGAAATGAAAATGAAAATACAAATTGTAATGATGTGAAAAATTGGGCTGTGACTTTGTTGGGAATCTAGGTTATGGTGTGGATAACTCTAGCTTGGACATTTGGACATTAAAATCTAGATCAGAATCTAAAATTACACCAATTGTTCTGGATTGGACTTCAGTGTGAAAGGCTGGGCGTCAAGGTGAGTGCTAACTTTCAGTTTTCTTTTTGGCATCAATGCAGATTATGTCATGTTTATCTCATAGCATATCAAGAGTCAAGTCAAGACTTGTGTTACAGTCGAGGCATGTTACTGGAATGGCCTGATGTTTTGTGACAGAATGAGTCAGCCTCAGTTGAAGCCCAGCCCTGGTATACAGCAATGGGCTCCACCTGCAGAAGCGGTCAAATGACTCTTTCGGACTTCTGCAGCTCCAATTGCAAACATGGGACTGAGGGAAGAGTGACACAATTAGGGATTAGGATTTGGCCGTGACCCTGGCTTGGCTGCATGGAGGACGTCTTAGTGGGACAGCTGGATAGGCATATTCTACTTGTGGGAATATGAAGGAATGACGGAACGCCTCAGTGCTCCTTCACCTATGGAAGCCGCTGCCAAAACAAGAGGAAACACTAAAGCTGTGAAGTCAGTCTGGTAAAATGTCAGCAGGAGTAGCTGACAACGCCTGACCACAAAAAAATAAAAAAATAAATAATAAATAAAAATCCTTAGGTCATCTCACTGGACATCTCTGGGTCATCACAGCTGGAAAACTGTGGAACCTGAACCCAGCTGCTCACAGAACTTCACACTTTTGTTACAGCCCGGGTTAGTTTGGCCTCTGTGTTGTGGCCTGGTTTGGTCAAAAATGCAGCAGCAAAAGCATCACTCAGTTCATTTTGAAATCATAGACAGGGACATTCCTCTTGCAGATGCATTCTCTGCTTTCCAGGATGTGTACGGCTCTTTCCTTGTGCTGCCTGAGCCTCACTGGCCTCACTGTGCTGCTCTCAGTGTTTGTGTTTCGCCACTTAGTGACTATCAGATAACGTCCCACAGACCACGCAGGAGGAGCTGGAGAGGAGCCCTCCAGACCTATGTTAAAGGATTGCACACTTTAGCAAGGCCATGTTAAACTGTTCACACACAGTGACACTGATACTAGACTGCATGTTGACACGGACCATAAATATGCACAAAATGCACTCACAAAAAGATAAACTCACTGATTCTTTCACTGGCCTCACATGCTTCAAATATGACCAGGCCTCATACTGAAATACGCAGTGTCTGCAGCTTATCTTTCAGAGGCTGTACCTAATATCAAAAATCTCTCTGCTGTGTGTGAAAGCAACAATAAAATGCAGGTCGGTGTGCAAGTGTAAAGCAGGATCACATTAGAGCATCTGTGCCGTGCATGCCCCATCTCACCTCTCCCGTTTTAAACTCTGAAGCTCCAAAATGAACCATGACTGAGTCGAAGATCTCCATTGGCTTGGAGCTAAATCAGATAAAGCGGGCCAAGATGTTACAGATGGGGGAGAGGGCTTCGTTTCATTCCCTTTAGAAATGGGCCTGTCTCTCCCTGTGAACCAACAACAACCAAATAAATCAGAGACATATGGCATGACGAACTCCAGATTGTGGCACCCTAGTGATCCTAAACATGTGCTAATCATTAGCCCCTGGCTTCCTGTTTGAGTCGATGTCATCAGCACACACATCCCAACAGGCAAGACCAGCATACAAACTGTTGCTTCGAATCAGAGTGATACTGGCCTCAAGGGTTTGGAATGAAGCAATAAAAGCTATGAAAGAATTCAATTTGAATAGCCTTGCTCTCATTTCTACACAGATCTCACAGCTCTGTTATCTGCGGATGAATATCTAAGCTGCATCAGACACACTCCATGCTAGTTATTTTTAATTATAATCAAATGTGTCTGAATAAATACTCTTGGTCATATGATTCATTTGCTTTGAGATCTACAGCTAAAATCCCCTTCAGCTCCTAGAGAAGAAAGTAAATCTTGCCTGCTTGTTATCAGTGGTTTCCTCATTCCTGCTGACGTGCCATCTTTTCCAAGAAGTGTATCTGTGCTCCTTTGACAGCTAACAGTGCAGCACTTCCTTTACAGGCTGCCAATTCTGACTTCATGTAAAGAAAGGTGTGTGCTATCCAGTGGATAAAGTGTTGCCAGCACATTGTAGCTTTTGTAGATCTGGTCTACCTGGAGAATAAGGAGCTGACCCTAACTGGCTATTAGTGCGTTATGTAAGGCATTTATTTGTTCTACATTTGTAGAAATGATATACAGAGCTGCTTCTGGGGTCAAAGGCCATGATAAGCCAATGTAAACACCTAGCACTGAGCTCATTTACTTTCTGAGGTAAGACATGTTTACATGATTAGCACTGGTGAATGCAGCTCTGATACCCTGAGGTCATCAGGAGGATGTTACACCAAGTGTAAGGCACTGACTACTATAAAGTCTGCGTAAAACAGCTGAGAGGTGAGTCAACAGATTATTAGCTTTAGGACAGCTAGCAAGGGGCTAGGAATAAAGGAGGCAAAGGAATGAACATAAATAAGAAAGACCATCTTTAAGTATGCTGCTGAATGAGCTTTAGTTTTATCTCTGTCTAGATCTGGCTATGAGTCATCTGGCTGCTGATACTTGAAACCAAACTTGATAATGGAATCCATAATACTCATGGTGTTTTGGTTTCCTGTCTGTATTTGTAGAGGAAGATAGCTGGTCAAACCTTGTTGCCTTTGGGATATGTGGTGATACATGTGTGATGGCTAGCCTAGTGACTGCACAGTGGCCTGGCCAAAGGAAACTGCGGCCATGTCGTAAAGCCTGACTTTGAGCAGAGAATCTGTGTTGTGTGTGCTCATCCGTCGGCATCGGTCTGGACTGCAGCCCAGAGCAGCCACTCACACTAGATCCGCACCGAACCCACTGACAGCTCCTCTCAGTGAAGAGTGAGGGAGGAGGTGAGGATGGATTGATAAATTCTGACAGACACAGAGATGCAACAGCACGTGCCACAAATCCACACATGCATAATACACACTTGAAAATATCCACAAATTCACAACCATTTTGGTGTTATTGCTCCAGCAACCCTTCCCTAACCACAAGATCAACCCAAACACTATCCTTTCCCTGACCTTCAAGCAATCATTTGTGAGAAATTGATCATGATAAATGTCTTTTTTCTTTGTATTGCTAGCAGGATGGCATATTTGGTCGGTTAGTTGTTCCACCACTTTGATCCAGATTGATATAACTATTTGATGAATTTATATACAGACATTGTCCCCAGAGGATCATGAGTTTGGTGACCCCTGACTTTTCCTCTAGCACCACCAGCCCGTTGACATTTTCTTGTTTTTTATTGAAATGTCTCTGCAACAACTGTTGGATGCATTACCATAAAATTTGGTACACACATTCACGTTCCCTTCAGGAAGAATTGTAATAACTTTGGTGATCCCATAACTTCTTATTTAGTGCCATCATTAGGTCAGAACTTGTCCAGTTCTTGTTTATGACCAAATATCTGCAAAACGAATGCGACTCCCATCAGCCCTGAGATAACTTTGTTATGATATGGCGCTATATAAATAAAACTGAATTGAATTGAATCAGCCTCAGCTGGACTCTGTGTTTAGTGCTAATGAGCAAATATTAGCATGCTAACAGGCTAAACTAAGTCAGTGACTGTGGGAAACATTGTGAACATCTTAGCATGCTGACATTAACATTTAGCTCAGTACAGCCTCACAGAGCTGCCAGCATGGCTGTGATAAGTTCAAGTATGTCAGATAGGTTTTTCCAAGAATAAAAGCTTCTTAGATTAGTAAGAAATGATCCAAAACACAATTACATTGGTATAAATAGAAAAAAAAATTGGGTAGTTATAACAGCCATAACTGAGCACAGACAGAAAAGCCTGTTGCCTCAGAAACCGAGACTTCATCAGAGGAAAATCTAAGGAAAAACTTAACACAGTACTGGCCACGCTGTTTGATTGTGGGATGATATCTTCGAAATGTAGAGCATAAACAAAACAGCAGTCACCGCTTATCATGAAAGATGTGTCCAAAATCCCCATAAAACAGATGATTATCACTTTAACCTAACTGCAAGACAAACTAAAAAATGTCCTCCCCTAGAAGTGCCAATTTTTCACACAGGAAGAACAGCTTGATCTATGCAGCATTCGCCTGTACTACTCCGGCAGGATTTAAGACATAGCAGATTCCCACCCACTCACATCCCAGCCTAACCTCGCTCTTGATCCAGAGTGATGAGAGATGTTGGGATGTATTGTTATGCTTTATGCATTCCAGATGAGACCTTAGCCTGTTCCCCCACCCATGTGAATGTTTCAAAACATGTGTTCCACTATGTTCCTTTACATAATGAATTTCACCCTTTTGTGACAAAAGAAATTTTGGGTGTGGTCAAAAACAACAAACAATGTTACAAAGAGAAAAAAAAAAAAACTACACCTATACATTTTTTAACATTTCACTTTTTAGTTTTAGTTTGAAGCATTTTCTCCTATTTGTTTTCTTTTGAAACAAAAAGGTTTTGTAGAAGAATGACTATAAATTAGGCTTCAGCCGTCTTCCAAGACCAAAAACTGAGGTTTAGTATGTGTAAGCGGAAAAATTACATTAAATCCCGTTCTTGGCCATATGGTGTAGACAAGTGGTGAACTCAGAGAAGAAAATATAACATGGCAGCTTGGATTGAACTCAGCTTTTTCAGAGTTGTGGGGGGATGGGATGGGAAGACTTAATTGAAAACAGGGGTTGTTTTAATATTTTTCCATTATAAAGTTACCCTTTCAAAACAATTACCTGGGCTCTCATTACAGTGGGCCTACAGTTCAGCTTCAGCCTTGTTAAACAACTGGGCTCCTGCAAGACCGAATGTCAGTCTTTCGGGCTTAATAACTAATGTTTAGTATAAATACCCCAAGACCAAACATGTGTTGACTATATACACAAAAGCAAGCACAAGCTGGAGTTGCATGCTCATGGAAAACAGTCGCATATTTGAAGCCACAAACAAAATCCCTCTCTGTCTTGCTCGCTGTTACACACACACAGAAACCACACATACAATCACAACGCAACTGACAACCTAAAATGCCACTTTGGGGATGTGGGGGTTTTCCGAGGAGAATATTTAATTCTCTGAGGTCATGGTTGGGTTTGTAGATCTCCCAGTCTGTAAAAACTACACACGTGGTTGTGGGAGGAGGGAGGAGGCCGTGCTGGCCAAGTCCTGAGAATCACCAGACTAACTACAGTGTAATTGTTGCACAACGGAGGACTGGAAACTTCATGGAAAACTGGAAACTCTGTGGTGACGGTAAAACTGTTTCACGTCTCACCATCGTAGCCAAATATCTCTGACTAATAACAGGTGGCTGAATGCCAACTCTGTGAGTTTCATTATTGAATTTGACTTTCTGTGTTTCACCCATTTAGAATTATAATGAGCTGTGTGAGATTACCAGTGAAAGCCAGTGAAGTAAAAGCCTGGAAATGACCAGTGCTTAATTCCCAATAAAACTGCTGGTGACCAGGAAATTCCAAATTCTATCAGCAGTTCTTTCCATTGAGTAGCCTTTCCTCTTGTGTGTGTGTGTGTGTGGTGTCTGCCTGAGTCACTATCTGGCTGGCTCTCTTCCTGCAGTGAAAAGTGATGGGACAGGCTGCAGACGACAGGCAGCTGGATCGACCATAACAAACACACACACACACACACTGCAGGCCACCCCGGTCACACCCAAGGCATCCCAAGCACGCAGGGCCAGGCACTCACACAGTGGTCTCTGTGGGTGACTCACTCGCACTATGCACGTCTGTGTGTGCATGGGAACACATGAAAGGGGGGGGGGTCAGCGTTCAAAATGGCAGCACTGTGCGGTGCTCCAGATGTAGAGTGTGTGTGTGCTGGAACGCTTTGGACACGCCATGTGCTGCTGATGAGGGGCTCAGTTAACAATAAGATTAAGAATGAACAGATAGAGCTGTGACAGTGGGCCAAGTGTCTCTCCTCTCTCCTCCCATCCCAGGGGCCAACAGCACGGTGACCTCACCCTGCCTCCACCCCAAACACTCCCCCCTCCAACACTTCCTGGCCAGCCCAAAGCAGCAGCACAGCTGGAGCATGCAGTGAGGAAAAAAACACTGATTTGGATGATTACTTAACCATTCCTTCTCTCTGTTTTGTTCCACCCTGCTCTGATTCACATTTTGTCCAACCTCGCTCTCGCTCACCAAGTCGGTCAAACACCCACGTAAGCACACTTGCATTCCTGAGCACACACACACACACATGCATGCCCCCCCCCTCCCACAAAGTTTGAGGTTTTTCGCTGTCAACATGATGTTTTTTCTGGAGATTGGGGTGTGAATGAGGCAGCGCTTCACTTGAGATGAATCTGGTACAACTCTTTGAGCATCCGGGCGAGCAGTCAATCAAAGTAAACAGCTACAGATGGAAAGGGTGGAGAGGGCTTTAACCAGGCTTTACCATGCGGGGTTCACCGCCAAAAGGCAATTGTCTGATACAGGAAAAAGCCAGGAGATGGCCTCATGCTCAGCTGCGTCTCCTGAGCTCAGAGCCAGACACGCCTCTACATCACATGCAAAGCATCACATTGAGTGTTTATGTTTAAAATAAACACTGCAGATAGATTTAAATTTCTAGCCTAAATCCACCCAGAAAGAAAAAAATATCTCTTGACAGATGTGAGAATGTTAAGGTTGTTTAAGAGATCAAATAATTGTGCTGTGCTGTTTTTGACATTGGTTTTAATCCAGCATTTGCATTTATAGCACACATGCCTGCAGGACGGTGGCTGCTTGTAGGCCTATAAATGTTTACCACTGCTGCACAGTCTTCTTTTCTAACTTCTGTTATTCAACATAGAGCAGAAAAATAAAATTTTTTATTTATTATATGTGCTATATTTAACTATTTTGAACTCCTAAAATGAAGTGTTTAATTGTTTTATTGAAGTAAAATGTAAATCCAGCCAAATTCAATCATGGAATAATCAGATAAAATGAAATAAACACAACTCAGCCCAACCGAACAGACACATAAACACACACAATACATCTGTTTGTGGTCTGCTGGCTCTGATTGGCTGTGTAATCTCAGAGGAGGAGGAGGAGGGGGAGAGTCAGAGCCTGGCCAGTAGGACGACGAAGAGAGCCAGCATCGGCCGGACTTTTCCCCCTCTCCTCTCCAGCTCAGTCCTGAGGGAACCATGGCCAGAGGGAGGGGAGCATAAACTGGATGACGGAGTTGTTAAATGGAGGACCAACACCCAGTACAGTGTGTTTTAAAGTCATCTCTCCACATGGAGCTCTGGGATTCTTCACCCTAGTGTTGTTTTCTATCTCTAGACACGCCCTGATTAATGATGCTGTTGAGATTTGAGGAAAGTGAATGAGCCTTTAAGCTGCTGCTGTGTTTCCACTAGTGATGTGGAGGTTGCGTATGAAGTCGCATGAAAACAGGAAGGTGATGGACTGTAATGGAAAGTCTGTCTGATTGGCTCTGCCAGTGCTGATATTAATGGGTGCAACATAAAATCACTGAGGTTCAGCCCATGTGAACAGTGGACACTGTGTGTTTTATAAAGCTAACGGAGGAATGTGCAGAGGCCTGAACACAGCCCCTCATCTCACCCGACCAAGTATGAAGTAAGAAGTGAATGAGGAAAAGTTTAAATACCCCTTTTGAGGTCATGTCTTCAGCTATAGAGTTTCATATCTTGGTATCCCACTTGCTTATAAGGGCAAAAAACTTTAAACTTCAAAACTGATATCTGCTCATGTAGACTTTAATTTAAAGTACTTTCTGAGAATGTGAAAACCTTTAATTAGTTTGGAGAAACATTTAAAGATGTTCCAATATGTGCATTCTACATGCAAGGCTGATATATATATATTAAAAATAATTTTTTTGCTGAAGAAGAGAGGTGCTGAATGCAAGACATGTGCTGGACAAAAGGAACCACTTATTTCCAGATTAGCACCAGGCATCAATCTCTGAGAGTGTCCTTCAGTTCCTTCTGCTCCTGCAGTGAATGAGTGGTGCTGGTATTACTCATTATGTCGGGAGAAAGGGAAGATTAAGTTGAAGAAGGACTAGAAGGGTCAAAGTTTAAAGCTGGCCTATGGGAAGTGACCCTTTGTGATCCCTCGCTTCCTGGTCAGCTTTGGAGTATTTCACTCCACAGTGGGCATGCAGTGTCTACTAAACAAGGAGGGCATTGTATGGACATACAGCCTCCGTTGGGATGGCGCCAAGTCTATGTTGGCAAGGATGTAGCCTCCCTGTGTGATCAACATCTAAAGCCTCTTTTTTATCTATCCTGGGTTCACTGATAAATTGACTGTTCCCACCAATGAGCTGCATTCACACATGAACGGAGAATAAGTTGTTTTTTTCTATATGTGGAAGTCCATTAACTCTAAATTTAAGGATTTTCATGTTTAGAATTGTACTTTATTTTTATCAACAAGTGCTTAAAGGTTTGTGTGTGTGTAAGTTTATATTTCACAGCAACCTAAAGGTGTGGGAGCACTGAGGATGTGTGCGCTCTCCTTCCTGTGTCAGCCAGCCGTGGACAGGCCTTGGAAGGGAAGCAGCCTGTGGCAGAGAAGAGGGGGTAGAGAGCAGGAGAGCCCCCAGCCCCATCCTATGTGGTTATGGCTGAGTGCAGGCCAGGCCAGACCTCCTGGGGACGCACATGGCTGCAGAAGACCGCTCTCCTCTTCAGCAGAGTGAGACAGGGTTAAGCACAGCACTGCGCAGACAGAAGGAAAGAATGGAAAATAAAGGGATGAATCATTGTTTCTGTGCTTATGGCAAAAATGAGTCCTCCACGTTCAGATCTTAGTGCAACATGCCGGATGCAGAAAATGGGACAGCACATCTGAAGACACATGGTGGAAGCTGATTTTATGATTGACGACTGCGTTTTGAAATCATTACTTTGAAACATCAAAATGTACATTACATTTATTAGTTTGTTTCAGCTGTTTGTTTGTTCATTCACAGCAAAAAGAACAATAAAACTGTTGAGTACATGCTTTCAATCTGCTGACTCAAAGGCGGATTTAGCAATTGTGGTTCTGTTCTGTTATTTTAAAGCTGAAGATTTGAGTCCAGCCCAAAGAGGTTATGACTCAATCTCCAGATTGATAAAGGAAACTGCTGGTTGCACAACAACTGGGGGAGAAGGAGAGAGACAGGAGCTGTGTTTCCCTTGGAATAACTTTTCCATCTGAGAAAGCCATACCCACACTCTGACATACCTGCAACAATCCCCGAGCGAGAAGACTGCACTGATGTTTGGCGGATGGTTTTAATTTTTCACAGTCTTCAGCACAGACATCTGAAGCTCTTTAAGGCAAGGACACCGGAGAAGCTTTGCGTCCTCCCTGCTCCTCCTCCCACCACGTGTGTGTGGTCTCCTGCTGCTGGCCCTGCAGCTCCAGGGTTTACAGGTCAAGAGGTCAACACTGGGTACTGGAATGTTTACGTTCGCTGCTCCTGTTAACACCAATATCCGTAGTGCTGCGTCTCGCACTCCTAGAGGAATACCACGGCCTATCTTTGAAAACACAAAGGGGAAAAAAAAGTTTCCTAATGATAACATTTGTTAGTTTGACTGTCGTACACTTTGCTTGGTTACTTGGCAGACTGAACTAAAGGCAGATGTTGAGAAGGCAAAGATAAATTACTCTGGTAATAAGTGTTGAGATTTAATCAATAAAAAGACAGCCAAGGGGGAGATGTCTTTACTGAATGACTAACAAATATGCATGATCATCAGTGATATTTGAAATACAGCCAAACTTTATCTAAGCAGAATGAAGGAAAAGACTAGTGAGAAAGTTAAATAACAACATCAATATATGCACCGACACGTAACAGGAAAGACAGATCTTACTCCCTGGAAGATAAATTTCTTTCTCGCTTGCTTAAAAACGTAATTTGGCACAGTTCATATTCTATACATCTTCTTATGGGCGGGCCTTCTCACTCGGGTACAGTACGCCCTCCCAGATACAGCGCACACATTTGGTCAGAGATGTGTGTATCAAGGCATGGGAAAGGATGCCTGGATGGCATCCAGCTTTTTTCATTCTCGCTTCCAACCACAAACACACAGTTGGGGCTTTCGCCCATCACACTCGCCTTCCAGTTCTGTGCCAGCAAACAACTCCACACGCTCTCATATAAACACCACACTCACACACTCCCCCACCTCTCCCCAGAACTACACAGCAGAACTGGCTGTTTGGTTTATGGCCCATTAAAAAAAAAGGACTTGCAAAATACTGCTGCAAACATAAAAGAAAAATGCTGGAGCTGCTTGGAGAGTGGTCTGGATTTTCTTTGGGGGGGAAGCTCACACGCTAGTGTGTGTGTGTGTGTGGGAGGGGAAAGGGAGCAGAGCCAGGCAAAGGGCGGTATATGAACAATTTAGTATTCCGTTTCTTTTCTCCCCCATCCCCCACTTTTTACTTCCCCTCTCTCCCTCCTTCATCCGCCCCCCACCTTCCCTTCCCCAGTCCCTTCCACCAGCAGGTTGTTTAATACTTTCCAGATTTCTGCATGCCGTCGGCCTCCTGGAAGAGATGCAAGTCTGCTGATGGAATTTGGCGGAAAAGGTTGTGGGTCCAGGGGCTCCTGACATAATAAACCTAAAAGCAATGAGCGCCTCCCATTGGTGGCTCGAGTAAGAAAATATGATTTTCAAAAAGAGGTGGAAACCAAAGGGAAATGACATTTGACAGCCTCTGAAGCAGATGAGAAACTACATCCAGGGTGTTTGAGAGGGAGAAACAGCTGCAAGCAGAGTCAGATTACAATGGGTTCCTATGGGGGAGGGAGGTGAGCTGAGCCTCCTGAACTAATCTGCCGTCTCCGGTATCAAGTTCAAATGTGCGGGACAACTTGTACAGTTGTGTTCACATCCTGCCTTGTACTACAAATCATCCGAATAATCTCATTTGACAGTCTTGGTGATGAGTTAGCGATTTGTTTTTGGCAATTGTTTTTCCTGTAGACACGGTAAAAATAAAATAAAACTCAAGAATCAATATGATCTTTTGGGGTGTAAGGTGATACAAAGATATTAAAAAGATCCATTTAGCCCCCCAAAGTCAAATCAGCCATTTCACTGACACACCCATCACCAGATGTGAGCCTCGTACGACCACTAGATGGCAGTAGATGACAAGATTAAGACAACGTGATTTACTCCTTGGTGCTGGAGCAGCAGCACAAGAGATATACAGTAAAACTCAGTTAAAAAGACTTTTTGAAACAAATACAGAAGTGGTGACTGGTGAAGATTTAGTCTTTCCTTCTTGAAGAAACAAACAAGAAAAACCTAACTATACTCTAAAAAGAATAATGACTTTATACAAAAGTTGGATCAATAACCCCACTGGTTTGTATTGACCACAACAATCAATATGAATAGCCTGTTTTTACCACAAGTGTAAGAATAATGACTTTTTCTAGCCCTCTGGAGGATTGGACGCTGGTATAATGTGACTGTGAAAAACTAAAAGTGGAAGGAGATTAAACATCCCCCGAAGTGGGGATGAAAGATTGAACTGGAAAAAAAACAAAGAGTGGAGTGGTGTTTTCCGCATGCAGCATTAATGTGGAGGGACGCAGGGTGAGACCTTTAACTGTCTGCACCAAGTGTTAACCAGAGTTCATTGAACTTTGACCGAGCAGTGAGGGGTTCACTAGTGTGTGAAAAGCCAAAGCATGGTCTGTGAAATAAAAAGTGACAGTGGAGCTCCGAGTCCATGATGATGAGCAGGATCCTGGTCTTACGTGCCTGCCAGACTCATCTATCCTCCAATCAGCAGGGTGAGAAGAATTACCCGTCATCACCGTTTATGAATGCAGCTCTCCGAAATGATAAACTTTTCCTTGCGCCATCTATCTTTCAACCCTCCATCTACACTGATGAGAATATAGTTGCTCCATGGGGTGCAGCAGAATGGAGCTTTTAAACTAAGCCTTACATTTAGACCATTTCTCTCTCTCTCACACACACACACTTACTCATGAGTCATCGCATCATTCTCAGCTTGTATAGCCAATACAAGCTTGTATAGACACGTCCAACTAGGCCTCAATTGCTTCCTTCCTTCCTTCCTTCCTTCCTCTTCTGGGAAAGCCAAAGAATAGTGACAGGAAACAGGGAAGGCACTCGAGGAATTCCTTTGTTAATGCTGCTGATTAAGTAGCACTTCTACTGCATTATCTTTTGATGCCATGGCAATAAGATATGCAGCAGTAAAGTTGTTCAGGATTTCTTTTATTGAAAAATATAGGTTATTTTGGATAGTACAGAAAAGGCTGTAAATATACAGTAAAGAAGACAACAGTAAGGCATAATATACAATATTATACAGGAAGGGCAACACAGACAACTTCCCATTCGCACAAAATTGTTAAACCTAGAAATTACCTGAATATATTATGTAGTGTTTTGAGTGATTGGAAATATAAATATCCAGTTATGCTAAGTTAATTATTTTCCTTTTTTCCCTGCATGACATCACATCTTAGAACACTTTTTTTTTTTTTTTTTTAAACCAACGAGCTGAAACCCAGTCTCAACTTAAATCAGCGGTGATTACCCACACAGAGAAGTAAATGACAGGCTCTCCCAAAAGTGAGCTTCACAACTAAAAGTATTTTTGGCTAGAAAATTATGATTTGGCACATCTGTCGGTTTCAGTTAAGGCAGTGAAATCAATCAGTGCAACAGAGCCTCAATACTTCTGGCCACGGCTTTTTAATGATGCAAGAGATAGAGTCAAGCTGCAATGACTATGCAGCTTGCATAAAAATAGCAATCTTTTCTTAATGCTCTTGCATCTATTGCTGGCTGTGTCTTTCTTTTTCATCCACTCTTCAAACAGACATAACACAAACATAGCAAAAGATTTTTTTTTTTCCAAGGACAAAAAACAACAACAGGTATTAAACACCAAATACTAGTAGTGTCTGGTTTAATTGTGCCTGCTGGTGCACTGATTTTTCAATCATACATGCCCTAAAGCCCTCCTCTCAGTAGTAGTGGAAACTGTTTCACACATTAAGGCAGCCTCTGGACTAATGAGGATCAACATCTTTTACATGGTTCAGTTGCACCACTGCAGCTGCTCGGATGTATGAAAACAAGGAAGGAAGTGGTTATCAGACTCTTTTTCAGTTTCAACTTGAAATGACAGATTAGAAGAAGGGAGACGGCCAATTCATGTCAGTTAATGGAAATCTGCAAAATCATCATCATTATGGCTTCAGGGTGGGAAAAAAAAATCTGTTCATTGGAAAAGAGACAACAAACACAGTCCACAGTCCCCCTCAAGAGTGCCACACTCTGCTCTTCACACCTCTGGCTTCCTGTAGTAACACCATGCTTCATACGTAATGCATGCCAATGCATGTCCATTGGCTTTATAACCCTGCTTTCCTCAAATTTACACTGAGGCTAAGCCTGTGTGGTGCTCATAGTGAATCAAAAACAGAAGAGAATTTTTCTTTTGGGCTTTGTGGTCCAGCTTAACAGCAGGAAATGGCAGCCTTTGAGCAGCGTCACAAGGACCCTGAGTTACATAAGGGAGAAAACTCTGACAGATCTATGGTGCTTTACGATAATATTTTCAGATGAAAGTGGCTCAAGGCAGGGCTTCACACTCCAGTGCCAAACACAGCCCCCTTTATTGTGACAAGATACCTACCAGTGATCCTGTGGTGACAGAGGCCTTCTGTTCAGCTAAGGCCTCTTGATGTCCCACAGCAGGAGAGAGAAAGCACAACAAGAAGAGAGGCAAACCAAATGAAAAAGCACATATGACACATCAAGTGAGAAGGGAGAGAGACGGAGATAAAAAGCGTGAACTGGGCTTTAGTTATGGAAAGTGTTTTTCCTACAAAAGTTTCTTTCTAAACCGTCCTCCCTGCTTACTTCTGGAATGTTCCATATTCAAAAAGCGGCTGCTCTTCCATGTCAGTTCCCTCAGTGTTCAAGAGGGAGAGACGGATTGACAGACGAACAGAAAGCAGAGGGTAAGGCTCTCTGACAAATGGAGTTTGGGCTCGTCCCAAAGGAGCAGTCACTCTCTCCTTGCAGACCTACAAAGTGGGAGTCCTCCGTCTTCTTCACAATTCAATTCCCACAGCACCCGACAAGACAACAGTGTCTTACTTCCGTTCAAGTGCAAATCCACACTGTCAAAGGACTTGCTACACATAAACCCCTTCCAAGTCTCTGTCCTATTTTTATTTGTTTATTTATTTTTTTTTTTTAGAAGGCTTTGGAATCTCATACGCGGATCTCATCGTCTTCATCCTCCAAGAAAGAGGAGAAGTTGCTCTCCTCCTCTGGCGGGGCACTGAAGGTGGCGCTGTCTGTATCACCTGCATAGGTCTGGCTGTTTGGTTTCTCATCCAGGGCAGCAGAGCCAGAGCTGGACATGGAGCAGCTGTCTAGATGCTGCAAGTGTTTGGGCCGAGTCTCAGGAGTGTACTCTGGGGTATACGACCCTCCATTCTCAGGCCCCAGATCAGTAGAACTGCCAGGATGCATAGAGGCCTGCTGCTGCAGTTCTGCTTCCTCTTCCTCCATCTGCTCCTCTGTATCCTCATCTTTTTCTCTCTCCACGCTGTCCTCTTCATCACCGTGGGTGCTGAGAGGTGGTGAGGCATGGCCCTCGCTGCTCTTGCCCTCCTCGTAGCCAAGATCGTCTTCCTCCTTCTCCATCACCCCCAGGATGTCACCCAGCATGGAGGGTCCCAAGTCGACATGGAAAGACATTACTGACTCGGCGTGCTTCATGCCACCTCCAAAGTGGTGGGAGCTCCCCGGAAGCTCGGTCAGCTCACCAAAGCTTCGCTCTTCCAGCTCCAGGAAGTGACTGGCTGCAGCTGCGCCTCTCCCATCCACCTCCCCGTGCTGCTTTAAGGGACTCGAGGACAAACTCTTTGCCACCATACTGTCCCCTCTGTTTTCATCATTGAGGAAGGGCAGGGACATGGCATTTTTCACATAGGTGGGTGACCCAGCAGGGACCATCAGGGTGTTGTCTCTCTGCTGATCCACTCTAGTCACCGACTGGGAGCGTTTGCTGCTCCTGAAGGTGCGAGACAGTAGGCCAGGCCGGGGAGAGCTGGGGTAGGATGTGGTCTCAGGGGGAGGTTCCCCTGAGCGGGTGCTGAGGAAGGAGGTGTCTCCAAACGCATCACCACTGCGGCCTACATGCATGGTGTGGCGGAAGTCGCCCAGCGGAGCACTGATCATCTCTCTGGTCAGGTCCATGCGTGAGCGGCGCTTGGTCTGGGAGGAGCCAGAGACTAGCTGTTTTAGGATTGGCATGGTGGCTGATCAGCTGTTTTCGTTTGCACTAAGAGGTACTCAAAGATGCAGTCAGGCAACGAAAAGAGCTTCCAAATCTTGAATATAATCCTTGTTAGAGACCTTGGAATGAATATTGATGCTCCTCAATTGCAGTCAGCCTGGGAACCTGAAAAATTAAAATAGAATAGTACAAATTACACAGAATGTATTTAATTTTGCTAATAAATTATTCTTAAATTTAAATACATCTGTCAAACATTAAGACACAATCAAAAAAGACATTAAACCATTTATGAACCCACAGAAAACATGCTCTGTAGCATCTCCAATGTCAAAAAGACATCCAGATAAGGTTGTGTGTAGAATCACATTTGGCTGTTTAATCAAGTAAATAAAAACATTTCTAGGAGTTTCAAATGTTCCACTAATTACAAGAGCTGAAGCTATCAATTATGCTACTCCATAATGATAAGCAGCACTCCACCAACATCTCTGTGAGATGACCTCTGAAATGCACTGGGGGGGAAAAAAAGCAATGGGGAACACCACAGGATTCTGCTTTAAAACTGCATTATAATTGAGAGCAAAACACCAACCACAGACCAACATGAATTGGAGAGGGATAGCCGAGTGCTGCCAGGGATTTTCTGGTGCGAAGCTCAACTTTGACTGCACAGCATACAGTATATGACCAAAAACAAATCTTCTAGTCACATAAAATTCAATTACACAGGCGTCAGAGAACAATAACACCCCTCTCAACTGGGTATGCTATTCAACGGTCACAGGAGCATTGTTTTGACAAATGTATATGAAATTGTGTTCAGAGAAACAACAGACAATATTCCCCAGCTGTCTTCTTCTTAGACAACAGTGTTTAAGCCCCTAGAGGTTTGTGACTGACAGCTGATAGAAAACGTGTTTCTGCATTATTGAAACATGCAGCCCAGACAGCGGAAGCCTCACCACAGGATGCCAGCTAGTCACTGCTGCTCCCTCAGGTGCTGCACTGGAGGACTGGAGTAGCAGATACATCCCAACATGTAAAATACACATAAAAAGAGCACAGCCATGGTGGTCTGCAAAACGAGGGGCGAGCAGTTTCTTTTATAGACAGCCACCAAAAACACATGCACCTCTGACTTGTGGGTGGAAAATCTCTATGGTTACACGTAAGCAGGCCTGAAGAAAACGCTTACCTTGCCGTCTTAAGCGTGCACCTCTCCGGCTCGCACATGGTGCCTCCTTCTTTGTTTACTCACGCTAACACAGAAAGATCATTAAAAACAGTCCGTGACTTAACCTTGACTTTGGATTTCTTACAGGCATGCCTTCAAAAGATATTTAAGTCAGAGCTGTTTTTGGTAGAAGTTGCCGTTGGGGGTTGTCAGCTGTTTAGTGTGGCAGGCTTTTTAGTGCATTGACCTCTTTCTTCTGTCTCCACCCCCCAGTCCTTGCCAGCTGAGCCACTACTCTTCCTGTTAATACCCTCACCTGCTTTGGTTTCCATAGAAACACCCTCCTGCAAGCAAGCAACAGCGTTTCCTGTCTGCACAAGGCTTCAGGCTTCATACAAGCACGCAACACATGGCCTCCTTCTGTGTCAACCTAGAGCTCAGACAATACACCCTTTTGATCTGCTATGTTTTCACTCATTCACTCCATCCATGTTGTGTGCATGTTTATTGGTAAAAAATAGAAAGTAATGAAAAAATATACAAATGCTCCGGTGCTGTAGACAGATATATAGGAGGTATCTATATCAAGAGAAACATAATTGCAGCACTTTGCGGCTTAGACACGATGTGAAAACTTTCCATAAACTCCAAATGGTTTCGTGCCAAAACACACAAACAAGGTCACTTTTTTTTTTTTCGAGAGAAAAATGTTTATTATTGAAGCTGCATGTTCTGATTTGTTTTTTTTGAGAAATAATGAGGGGGAAATAATTCACACCCAGCCAAAAAACAATGTTTTTTTCTGACTAGTCGCTTCTGGGTGGCATAAACAGAGGAGGAAAAACAACCAGCGGATGAAACAAGGGGAGATGGAGAACGCCCGCCTCCCCGCCTCCCCGCCTCCCCCCCGCCCGCCCCCTTCCCCAGGCCAGGATCAAACTGAAAAGCTCAATGGTGCCCATTGCAGGACATGGGTTCTTCATCAGCTGAATCTAAATCAGATCTAGGAAGCTCTGCAGCAGCACAGGCCTTTAGCAATTACATCAAACCTGATTCACAGCCCTGTTACATTTATAGCTTTGTGTATCATAGTATAAGTGCACACGTGTGTGTGTGTGTGTGTGTGTGTGTGTGTGTGTGTGTGTGTGTGTGTGTGCGCAAATGAATGAAAAAGTGGAAAAGGGCCTGAGAAGGCAGCAGTTAGCGTGGGAACTACGGGGTCACAGCGGAGGGATTGACTTTATAAACAGACTTTCACAACACTCGGGGTCTGGCTGCAGCAGAGCCCACTGGAGACACAGAATGTGGGACAGAAACAGAGACGGGATGAGCGAGCGAAGCACATCTGCATCATTTCATTTTGACAGCGAAATCGGAAACCGTTTACAAGCTTCTCGAAAAACTAACGCACACACTGCACACTTCTCTGACCTACAGCCCTTGAGCTCTTTGAATGATATGCGATATTGAAGATGACGGACCAGTCTTGATGTGGTATCTCTCAACTGCTGAGTGAAGAGCAGCAGTGCATGCATGAGTACACACTGTGATAAACTTCAGCACACAGGGAACGTTTCCAAACCGCCGCCAATGCCGCTTCATTTCTCTCATCTTTTCACATCCGTTTGGGTAAATGATATTTAAACCCATTTCCCCAAATGTATTTATGTCATGGGAATGTAATGTTAGCTCTGTTTATAGATCACATAACTCAATTATCAGTATAAATACCTAGCCCGGGTCGAAGGAGGGTTCTAAATCCGCTTAAATTTCATATGGTTATAGCCACTACTTTGTGGGAAGAAAATACACACCCAATTCTTCTGAGGGAAAAGCACAGAAATAACGTAGGAAGGATGTAAACAGAAATGAATTCTTTTACTAAAAGGGGTGAAAAAAGGGAGCACTAAACGACAACCTGAGTATATTCATGTGGAAGAATTTTGCATCTCAAAAAGGAAATGCTGCAGTCGTTTCTTTACACTGTAGAGAGATGCGACACGAGAGGAAGCGAACCAACAAGTGTGAACTATGACTCAAAAATCCCTCCCATAATTATTTCATGCATTACAGCTCAGCTAATAGAAAAAAGAAAACCCCCATCAGAAGAGTGAATTTACATGCGTGACAAAGACTCCGGTTATAAAGAAATATTGACCTCCTGGATAATTTGTGTTTAAGATGTACATAATTTTTCACTTCTCACCAATTCTCTCACACTAGGCCAGTCAACACTAATATGCAAGAGATCACTCACAGACACACAAGCTCACTCTCAAACATGACTAATGGCCCATTTCCCTAATTGAGTATTGATGAATCTTATTTGTGCTTCGTGCTTCGTCCAGTGTGTATTCTACTGTCTGGGAGAGGCTGGCTGCTGCAGCAGTGGGGGCTTTTCTGTCTGCCTCATTTGAAGGCACTGACCTGCATGGATGACCGCATGACCTGAGGGTGAAATGACATTAGGGGGTGGGAGGCCACATGCACCCAAATCTGCGTGGAAAAACAGGGACTAAAATTGCTGCTTTCCTCTGTCCTACTGACATCTCAAACTGTTCTGCCATTCTGCCGATCGTACCATTTGCAAACATCCCATTTGTAAGTGAAAACTCTTCATTCATTCCCATATGTTTAAGTGCAACACCAGCAAGAGGTATGCAGATGTTCAGTAATAGGCTAGCACAAGCTCTCACACACACGTTCCAGTAATTAAGCAGACAAATGGCCTCTAGAAGATAGGCATCTGCCATGCAACTCCATTAGCAGGGCTGAATATCTCATTTAGGAAGGAGCAGCCTGAGGACAAACAGTGGAAATCACATTATCTCTCAATCACACAGACAGGGAACAACAGACATCAAGCTGATGCTGCCCTTTGAGATAAATACAGCAATGAGAAAACACAGCGCTCTAATGAAAAATTACAAATACAGCCCTCCTACTTACATAAAAGACAAATTTAGCGGTTGCTTAAACGGCCCATTTAGGGTGCTCTGAGCGGGTGTTTGCTTGTGGTGCTGTGGATTTAGATCAAGCTGTTGACCTACAGGGTAGCTCGAGTGCCCTCCTGCCCCACCACTCGTTTTCCATGCCATTCTCGCCATTCAGTTCCAATGGAGCAAGAAAGCCCAGGGCTCATTTTGATCAAAGAGTGAATCCTCTGTGGTCTAAAGAGCAAGGCAAACCCAAAATCTGTTACTGTGAAATGCTGAACATGAATGGGGAAATGCCCGGCATGGTGATGGACTGTGACTACTTGCTGACTGGTTCACACTAGCCTTGGCCTGTGTGCGTTTGCTTCATTTTTATTTTTTTAATTTTGTGACCAACTATTTTATCACACTTTGACAGATATAGCTGAAATGATTAGTCAATTGACAGAAATGTAATTGTCCACTATTTTGATAATCAATTTGTTCCAGTTTGTCAAATGTGAGGATTTTCTGCTTTCTCTGCTTTTCATTTAACATAGAATATTTTGAGGTTTCGGACCGGTGATCAGACAAAATAAGACTGTTTAAGTTCAGAGCACTTTGGGCTTTGGGGAACTGTGATGAGCATTTTTCATTATTTGACAATTTATAGACAAAACTACTAATCGATTGAGAAAATTGACAGATTAATCCATGATGAAAATAATCCTTAGTTGCAGCCCTAGATAGACATAATGAAAATCAGGAAATCATGCACAGAGACAACACTACTTTCCAAAAAAAAAACCTCAAAAAAGGAGATGAACAAAATACCTCAATACTAATTCCAAAAATATAAAACCAAGAATAGTGCCTTTGAGTACAGGAAGGAGAAGATGAAAGGCCTGTCTGTGTGTATTTCTCAAACACAGACAGCAACACACTTGCATATCAGTCTTTTCGCCGTACCCACTCATACCTGGCAAGCTGGTGTGAGACGGTCTGTTATGCTAATGTCACGCCTCACCCAGCAGGACGTTCTGCTCAGTAAGGATCAAAGACCAACAGATTTTTAGAGGTTTCCTGCTAATAAAAGTGCCTGTAG
Source organism: Macquaria australasica (assembly GCA_005408345.1). NCBI lineage: Eukaryota > Metazoa > Chordata > Actinopteri > Centrarchiformes > Percichthyidae > Macquaria > Macquaria australasica. The sequence goes on along the minus strand of SEMN01000141.1, from coordinate 299,713 downwards.
GGTTTTTTTTTTTTTTTTTTGAATTGGCATTCGTATCAGTAAGTACTAAATCTGTAGCTATCCTTAGATCAGTGAGTGGAATATTTGAGGTAAGCAGCTTGGGCTGGAAGAACAAACTCACAAGACCTCAGCAGTGTTTAAAAATAACATTCAGCAATACTGGTAAATGATTATACAACTAAACAGAGTGTTAAATAAAAAGTCCCTATTAGCTACACGAGCAGATCAAACAAGTGAGAAGCGAGGAAAAGTGACAGATGATGGCCAGGACAGAGTACAGACACTATAGCTTTCAAAAGAGCCCCGACAGCCAATGAAAGAGTTCCTGGCAGAGAATAGGCCTGCAGCGAGTCAGCTCGACATGTACCAGCTGACCTCTGATACCCGAGAGGAGATGACTTGTCTCTTTTACATTTACAGCCAACACAGCCTCCAGACACGACACTCCATCTCTTTCTCTCCGTCCTCCCTTTTGATGAAACGGTCAGCTTTTACTACAGACACAAAAAGCGGATGGCAGACACAGAATGCTGTACTCCATCCACTTCGACACATTCAAGAATGAAGAGTATTCTGTGGGCTAAACAAGACTGATAAACGTCATTTTTATGGATCTACAATGCCTTTTTATGCACAAACAATGTCGTCTTTTCCTGCTCTGTGCCATCATCTCGGATCTGAATAAAAAGTTACAAACATGCGACTGAAATTGCAGCCAACATGGCTCAACATCAACGTCATCTGTGTGCTGGGCATGGAATCTAAATACAAATGGAGGGTGGCGAGGGTGGTGGTGGTGGGGGGCCAGAAACTGGCACCACTTCGGCATTTAGAGTGTCTCAACATAATCAGAGAGAATGAGCAGAAAGCAGGTTGACATTGGCGATATCAACACAAGAGCATGCCAGAAATAACCACTTAACATTATTTGGAATGTTTTCGGTAATGAGACATGGCTAAAACCTCCCCAGCTTTTTTCATTCTCATCCAGCTGGGCCTGCGAGGTCAACGACCAGCTCCAGGTCATTAAAAACAGCCCCTGTCTCCTCAAAGACGTATGAGCACAGAATTGCAAGAATATGACTAATTACCACTAAGATAACCTCGACACAACAATTAGCCGACTGCTTCTCAACAGCACAGATTACACAGGCGTAGACACACGAAGAAAGTGTTTTTGCGGAGAAACGTGTTAGCGTGTTAAGGGGTACGTCCACAGGAAGGGCAGGGAGAAAATAAGGCTGTAAACCCTCCCATCTCTCCGGAAATCTACTCAGCCTGCCCTTCCTGACCAGTCAATGTAAACAAGGCTGTCATCCATTATACTGTATTACTGATGGGCTAACCAAACAAACACAGCTCATATCTCCATCAACACACAGTTTTAATAACCTACAGGGTTGTGGACCAGTGCTGGGACTGTGTGTTCAACAACAGCTCTAAATGGAACATGTACCAGTGCACGGAGCGCCTAAGGTTCAGTGACATTAATTCTTTTAGAGGCCGAACACAACCGGATCTTCTCCGCAGCAGATAGCTGAGTCACAGCTGATGACAGCTCCGGCCTCGGGGCCCAGGCGTCCGTATCGTCTCCCAGGACAGACCGACGCACTGACCGGCCAGGTATCTCTTAAGAGCTGCAGAGGACGAGCGAGGTTACATTTTGAAAGACTCGAGTGGAAACCTTTGCTCCTCAGTGGAAAGAATGCAGGGGGAAATTATGGGATCCAGAGAATCTTGCTTTAAAGTGCGAGAGTGTCATAATTATAGGGCCAGAACAGCAGAAAAGCAACAAAATGCACAGGCTGGAGGGAAGCCAAAGAAGCAGCCATCAACCAGTAGAGAGCTCCTTTTGTCAGAGGTTTTATTTTTTAGTAAATACAATAAACCACTGGACTTGGACCACTTGGTATGGCAACAGTCTCACTCTTAAGTGGATAATAAGTGTACTGTGCATGGGTTACCTTTCAGTTTCAATATCCAATTAGTGGACAAATACAAATCAAATAGCAGAAAAGGGTTCAAACGGAGACAGAAATTGACTTTACAGAGTCTTCTGGTCAGCCATCATGACATGTGTGCAGTTTAAAAATGACAAACCCTCGCCATTGTCTGCTGCTACACTGGTATCAACTCCCATCCAATATTTACAACTAGTGACAAGGAAACAGGATGGCAGAAAAGAATAAACATTTCCTCCGGCTCATAGTACCAACCCCAGCCTACCGGGTCACAATGCAGCATGCTGGGTAAGACCAGAAAACAAAGCCGCCAAACAAAAGACACAGGAACAAACACAGCATTCACACACTGACATAAGAGACGCCCTTAGAATTTGATGTTGGGACAACGAGGTTATATAAAAAGGTAGGTGGCAGCGTACAAATGAACTGTTGCCTTATGTCACAAATCAAACTAGCAAACGATATCCATGAGTTGTGCAGTGAGAGAAAGAAAGTTTTCTACAGCTAGTAAATTTTCCACTGAGCTGGGATTCCTATGTAACATTTGCAGGCCTGTGAGCACTGACAACAACCCAACATGTTACTTATGCTACACATCCTTCAAAAGACCCGTCACATCCTCTCTAATAACCAAACAGTTCACCATCACCATCCTCAGAGGCATTCCAGGAAAAGAAATAACAGTTTATATTGGTATTTCCTGGAATGTGAAGGGGCTGCTCCCGTCCAGCCACACACATTGCCTCAAACGAGCACACAAACTGCAGACATGTTCAAACATGGATGCAGGGCTATACGCTCACTGGCCACAAATAACACACTAAAAGTTGCACTTCTGCACCACCACAGAAAGATTCTGAGCTGCTGATTATCTCCAAAACAAAAGCGAGGCGCACAAACTCGCTCTCTTTTGTGAGCTAAATTCTGAGCAGGTAGCGTTTCCTGGGCCATGAGCCAGCAAATGCTGTCGACGCTGTGCTGTGCCCAGTAACAGAGTGCTTGGCACAGTGTCCAACACCACACAGGGGGAAGGATAACTTTCACCTTCAGGCACTAAACACATGTCTCCTGCAGGCAATTAGATGCTTTGTAATTTAAGAGACAGAAGAAAGTATGGGAAGCAGAACTTGTGCAGGCCGGTTAAAAATGTGTCGCCTGCTCTGAAAGGCATTTCAGAGGCACTTCTGGGGGAAAAAAGTAAACAGGCTAAGCCTATGACACATAAATCTTGGTGGTGAGGCTTGCGTGTTTGCTGTGTCATCAACCTAAATCCATCACAGCGTCTGGGCAGAACAATTTGACATCTCACAAAGCCCTCTGCGTGTTTTGGATAAGACAGGTCAAATGTCACATTTAAACCCACAAAAACAAAGAAAGCCACACAAGCAGAGCTCTCTGATAACATTATCTCCCCAAACAGCAGCTGAGGAGTTCTCATCAGTATGGTGGTGGTGGAGTGATGGCCTACAGACCCGAGGCCCATCACCTTATTATTATCCCAGTCAATGAGCTCATCAGGCGCCACCGTGACAGCAATGCCAAGCAAACTGAGCAGGACTTTCAAGTCAACATGGCTCTGGTATACAGTCTACAGTATGTGGGTAATGAACTGCACAAACAGGACAGGCGTGCGCTGCATGTTGGGGCAGAAAGTGTGTAATGTGGGATTTTTTTCTTTTAGTCATCGGATCATGTAAAATCCATCATGTCAACGTGTGTCAATTCAACTTCCTACTACAAAAACAGGCATTTCCCTCTTGAATAAGCTCACACAAATGTTTCAAAACATATCAGTATTGAGAAAAACATGCATTTGTACAAGTACATTACAGTCACTCAATGTGCAATGCAAATAAAAACGTGATCTAACAAGTTTGGCCTAATTTTGAATATTCTAAAGCTCAGCGTCTGTTCTGCTTTTTAGGCCTATGAGAGTTTTCCTTTGGAGATAAGTGATATGTAAAAAAAAAAAAAAAAAAGAATAAATTAATGCATCAATTCTAGCTTCATGTATTCCCAAATAAACTAATGTTATGCGGAAATTAGGCTAATATTGCTGCCGAGGAGGAGCTGCAGACAAATAACCTCGATTCTCATCTCGCGACATCAATTTCCTCCACAAAGAAACGCTTCAGAGAGTAAAAAAATACTTCTAAGTGCCCATTTGGCAGCACTCAGACCACTCTTGCATTCATAATTATGTGGTGATTCGATCACATTACAACAAAGCTGTGATTCTGGGTGGGTCAATGGCAGGAGAACAATAAGTAGCTGACCACAAAAGCGTCGGCTGCCTTGCAACGCACCGTGCGCTCTTCTGCAACGCTGAATAAAGCCGCTCTGTTAAATACACATTTGAGCTGCACGAACAGATGCAAAGGTACATTTTATGTAGTGAAGTTTAAGTGCAAGTACAAACATTTGAAGCGCACGCACTTACCGAGCATCCCATTCATAAAGCCGGGTGCTGCTTCACTTTTAGGCCCCCAGCAGGTTGACAATGGGGGTGCGTTCATCAAAGGAAAAGAGACGCAAACCGCTCACATCAACTCTCGGAAATCGAAATAACACTGTTAGACACACAGGTCTCTCTTTTGTCACAGAAATGTTGCTATTTCTGTCACCGCATCCTCAGAAGCGGTGCTGCTGCTCTGAAGCGCAATAACTCACTACAATCGCCTCCTGCCTCAGTAGTGTGCTTGAACACGCCCTCTTTGCACGGCTCCTTAAAGACACAGGCTGCCAGCATGGGGCCACTCAGACAGGCTCAATCTCATTTCCTTCACTCTTAAAGGCGGGGTCTGTGTCATGAACGCCAAATGACACAGCATGAAAAAGAAAGTAGGAAAATAAAATCATAATAAAAACTTTAATACCACCACTTCATGATGTTTCAGTTTTGTGTTTGTACTCCTTCACTTTCTCTTTGGGATATTACAGATTGCTTGGCTGAGGATGAAGAGCTGATGTGTCATTGAGAGGGAAAATATGCATGGTCATCCTGAGTGAGAACACTCAACATATCAAAGGATGCTTGCATTTTTACATATAGTGTAGGGGAGACACCTCACTAATTTTACATGGAGGATAGAATACACAAGCTAACAAGGCTAATAGGTAGGACCCAGTAACGATGTGTCTTTTTGTGCAAAAACAATTTTTAAGCACTATGAGCTTGCAAAACTTGGGACAACTAGGATAAGGCAAATCAGGATGTCCTATACAGGAGAAGCTGTAGTTTAAAATAGCTTTAATTTAAGTTTCCTTCTCCTTCTGCTTTCCTTTCTTTTAAACTCACAACCTACACATGTTAGTCAAATTATTTACACTTTGAGGAAAGATGTCCAAAAGCTTTCATGGATTTCTCACATTCTGCGATTGCTAAGGACTTTTTGAGTGAGTGAACCATTTCTTTTGACCATGTGTATTCCAGGTTGATCAGCTGCCCTCTGTCAGTGACCGCTCATTAGTACATTTTGCAATGGAAATGAGAGGCAAGCAGTCATGGTGCAGCCCAGGGCTGTGCATGCTCACCCTGAGCTCAAGAGAAAGGAATATGTGAATGGTTGATAATTATCAAAGGGCAAAAGCCACTACCTGGATAGACTGACTATTCACTTTTGTCTTTTGCAGCCGTTTCATAGTGTAAGATTTGACTGCAGTGACTTTTTGTCCAGGATCAAGCTGCGTTCAGATTTGACATACCCATGCCCCAAAAGCAGTGGCGAATGACGTACTCAGATCGTCTACTTATGTAAAAATAGCAAAACCATAGTGTAGACATACAAGTAAAAGCCATTCAAAATTTTACTTAAGTAAAAGTATAAAAATATTAGTGCCAAACTTTAAAGTACCCAAAGTAAAGTACTCATTATGCAGTATGGCCCATTTCAGAATAATGTATATTATATTATTGGATTATAATTATTGATGCATTAATGTGTTCATCACTTTAATGTTGCAGCTGGTAAAGATGATGCTAATTGTAATTACTTAAGATACTATAATAACACATTTATTTGTTGATTATATTTTGTATTATTCATCTGAATCCACAAAGTAACTAGTAACTAAAGTTGTCAAGTAAATGTATTGGAGTAAAAAGTACAATATTTGGCCCCAATATATACTGTAATGGAGTAGAAGTATAATGTAGCAGAAAATGGAAATATCCAAGTAAAGTACAAGTACTTGTGCAATTAAACTTATGAGGGCTGCAATATTTGAGTAAATGTACTAAGTTACTTTCCACCACTGCCCAAAAGTATCAATTTTACCACTCTCTTCTAAAATGGCTGACATACCCGTAAAATGAATATTAAATGTGTGTGTTTACTGGGTGTTTGACTCACTCTCACTCACTCTCTCCAAACCTGGTTATTAAAATCTGGTTAAGACAGAAAATCAGAGAACTCGCTTCCAAATACAGCAATAACCCGATTACTGTAAAAACCTGAATTTACATGCAGCTGGTCAGTAATCAGATTTTTCTCCTGGCCCTGATCCTGGTGTGCTGTCATTAAGTTTGTTAATTCAAGAAAGCTGAACATACATACTCAGTGGAAGGAAGGTGAGGGTTAAACAAAACAAAATTCAATGTCAGGGGGATGTAAAAACATGACTTTCTTTAATAAAGTGTGGATGATTTCCATTAAAGTCGTGTAAAATCCAAGTTGGCAAATTACTTCTTCCTCACTCACTGATTGGAGGGCTGCTTAGTTCGAGGTACTGCTGCTGGTGCAATACTACAACACTCTCCTATTATTGCAGCTTTGTGTATTGCATTGGCACCTTTGACAGCTCTGTTCAGTGGGTGTTTGTGCAGTGGTGTCTCAGCCTTTGCCTTACTACGCGTTTGATGTTTTTGAATCTTTCAAAAAGTCCATTCTCAGTTGTGGCATTTTGGACATTCATGAAAATCTTTAGCTGTCTGGCTTTTTTTTTCTTTTTTTTTTTTTCTCCGGTTTCACCATCAGCTTACAGAAATGCTCAGAGGGTCAGATGTTGAGGTTTCTCCCAGGCTGTTCATTGGGCCCCTTTAACCTACCAGAACTTTCAGTTTGGAGTTTTGGCCATGGTTTACAGCGTTAGCCATCTGGTGTTGTGTAACTCTTCATCATGGCTGTTGTGATGCCAGCAGATCAGATGAGGAGCTGTGTGATGTAATGCTTTCTGTCCTCAGCGAAGAGGGATCCTGGAGTGGATCGGAGGGATGCTCGGATGTGAATGGTACATTGTCAGTCTGATGTTTTTTGTTATTTCACAGCAGAGGGTGCAAAATAAGTTCAGGTTTCACCACTGAGCCTATAAACCATATGAGAGAGAGAGAGAGAAGTCTGTGCCCTTTGACCTTTTAGCCATGTCACTACACAAGTCTGTCACTTTGTGGATGACAATTTGGGTGGCGATGGCCATTTACTATGTGTAAGGATGGCAAAGGCCTGGACAGTCTTGATTGGTTGAATAAGTACATGCAAATTTCAGCATGCTGCCTTGCAAAGAACAGTGGGGAAACCTATTATCCAACCCATTCTAGGGCTTGCTAAAAAAAAGCTAAGATTATGATGCATAACCCTTATTTCATTGACTGTTACGAAGAAGCCTGAACTGGCTGCATAGTGATGGATACGTGACAGTTCTGTGTCTGTGAGTGAATTGACATAAACCAGTGCATTTCTACATTTTGACAAAAGTCTCTGTTCATTAAAACTTTTTAAACAGCTGTAACATCCAATTTCCTTCTGTGTCATACATCCAGATTTTGTCCTAATTTTGACGTCACCAGTCAAGATGAGTTAGCTGTGTTGCAAATGTACTCTGATGCACTCCAACCAGCACAGTCAGAATCAGGACACATTCTGTATAAGTCGGTCCCATGAGGAGATACTGAACCGAAATGTAAAAATGTAACAGATTTGTTGATGTGAAGTCGTGTCTGTGCGTCTCTCTCTCTCTCTCTCTCGCTCTCTCTGTGTGTGTGTGTGTGTGTGAACAGAAGATTACTCTGTGTGCCTCTTTGCAGCGAACTGGCAGGAAGTGAACAACAGTCATGCGAAGTGCGAATAATTACCATAATTTTGAGTTACAAACTAGAATGATCGAAAATGTTACGAAGCAAGCAAACCAAACAAGTTGGTCTATAAAGTATACATGAGGTGTGATATGACTGAATTCCAGACTTTATGATGGGGAATACTTTTAAGAAAACCTTTAAGATTGACTTTTCACATCAGTGTAATGTAACTCAATAACCCAGAACAAATTCCTTTTGCATAATGATCAATTATCCATACATGACGATCCATCCACTTTTACAAATTTAACACATCTGTCAGTCTGTTCTTTGGTCTGTTAGAGCTTTTTATGAGGGCAAATAAAGATGTTCCAACACCCACTATCTGTACCCTTGACATGACTTTCTCTTTTTCCTCAAAACCTTCCAGCCTGATCCCTATGTTCCTCCCCCCTTAGCCTTGCTTAAGATCAATGTTTTCCGGCCTGAAATAAGGAGATTACCCGGGCACACTCTCCCACCCTCCCCCAGCTTTTCAGCATGCTTGCACCAGATCAGGTTCTTCTTCAAATTCTTCCCTGTAACTCATGCTCTTATGCATCCCAATTATGTCTCTGTAGTGGCTGAGAGAATCAGGTCATTTCTGCACTGTAGGATCAAGTGTCACCTATAATCATGTTGTCTTCCAGACCATGCAAATAGGTCTACTTAGGACTGTCTGTTTAAAATAGCTGTCTGCAGGGTCTGATGAAGTTTCTATTTTCTTTTACACCCTTTGTATATACCACCGTTTCTCTCTCTCATATGTCAGAATTATAAATCACCTGCCTTATTTGCCAATATATATTATTCCGTATAATATTATATTATTTTCTATGATATTCAGATGAGGCATGAAGAAAAAGCCATTACAAAATAGAATAATTTATTTTAGAGAGCTACCATGATGTTTCCTTCATGATGGTATACAGTGATGTTCACATTGGAAATTTGACAGATGATATCTTGGACCGACTGTCTAAGTTTATACACTACGGGTCCACCTCCAGCACAGCCATGTCCCATTCAAATTTTAAAGTAAAGATCCAGCATATTCAAAAGTCGTGTAGAAAACATCTCATCGTAACATATGTACACGTACTGTGTGTACTGTGAGCATAAAACACATTTTAGGTCATCATATCAAGGCCATGTTACACTGTAACATGTTGAACACACATAATCTCATGCAACAATCCTTGGTGATGCATTTCATGTACAATACCTGTGTCCTGTTGTTGTCCACCATTAAATAAAGCTTTTTAAAGCTTAGATTTTTTTACTATCTGTGAGTGACCAATTTTGTGTTGTCTTTTTTTTTTTTTGTAGTGTTCACAAAACACATTCTTATAAAAAATTTGCATTTTTGAATATTAGAGCTTTCAGTTTGGCCACTGTTGTGAAAAATAACATGACATTTTTGATCTCTTACATTGGTAGACCTGTAGTAAACCTACTTTGCTAACTCACACCTTTTACAAATGTTCTTTATGTCTTATGTCTCAAAGACATATTCTTGTACTTCTTTGACAGCTATTAATAGCATAATGTTGTGATATGGTTGTGATGGGATGATATCTTTTGAACCAAGAAGATTTGTGCTTTTGGTCCTCAGTCATATTCTGTGAATAATAAAAGCAAACGGATGCACATTGTGAAAGTGGTCCTAGCTTGTAAATCTCTCTTGACATGAGTACCAGCACACAATCAACACATTCCCCAGACTACTATAAAGGTGCCACAATGCTTTAATGTGATTCATAACATTGTCACTAGCGATGTTCTGAAAATGTTTAGCTTGAAGCTGATTGATATAAATATCTGGTAAACAATATGAGACAAGTACATATAGCAAACACATAATGCAGTTCCAACAATGATTAGGCAGAGTGAGAAACTCAAAGGCAGCCGAGGGCCACAGTGACCACTAGTGCCTCTCTCCAAATCAGAGTCCAATTCTCACTATCAGTTTGTCCTTTGTCCAAACATCACATTATTCCATCAGAGTTGGTTTTTCCATTGTCCAGTCTCAGCAAGCCAAGTGGTCCATACTCTATATGGTGCTAAGGTGGTTGTTTTTCCATAAAGCTCTCATATTAAACAATAATACAGTGTTTTTAAAACAAGGTTTTCTTTTTTCGGAACCTCGGGTTCTGTTCTCCCTTGTTTACATGGTTGTACCTTCAAATAAATTTACTTTAAGCAACGCATAAAAACTTTCAAATGATTGTCTTTTCATAAAATACATTTCACATGGATTAACCAACCATACGCGCCACACACAATCATACACACACACACACACACACACACACACTCTTCACAGAGGAGAAAACGCTATTCAAGATGCCTGCAATTCTTAATATTGAGCAACAAATCTGTCAGTTAGACTGAAAAAAACAACAAAAGATCAAAAAAAAAAAAAAAGAGAGCAAAATACAAATAAACCAACAACAACAAAATCAAAGACTCGTCTTCAGGGTCCTGTTGTTATTGGAAGGAGAGCCGTGTGTCAAACAAAAGAGGAGAAGCCAGCGGTAGGTGCCTGAGCGGCACAGCCCAGGCTGCTGGGGGGCCGGTAGAGGGTGCTGTGCTGGCTGGGGGGTTCGGAGGACAGCAGGGAGGGGGTGGGAGTCCGGCTTCCCTTAGACCTGAACAGAGTGCCCTGGCCCTGGCACTGGGGCTGTGGGGACGGGGCGCTCTGGGGGAGGAGAGGGGGCAGAGGGGGCAGAGGGGGCACAGGTGGCGGGTGCTGCCGTGACTCCTGTTCCACCAGGGGCTCGGGCTGGGAGTATCCGTACGCCGGCGGACGAGACACGCCCTTCTGCTGCCGCCGCCAGGAGTTGTAGTATGTGGGGTCGCTGATGTAGTGGTTGACAAAGGAGTGGGTCTTCTGCCGGCTCTGATCCATCTCATACTCGCTGTCGCTGCCCTGTGAGTCAGTTGGGAAAAACAGTTAGAGGACACTTTGACAGCGATAAAAGTTAGAAGACAGGGAGATTACGAAACAGGCATATGTTTAGGATGTCTACTACAGAGATTAATGACAGCTAACTCTAATACAGCACCCCTACTGTCAAACCGCACAATACTGAGTCATAACCCAGCGGGATATATCAACTGAGGGAAGTCTATTAATCCATGTGCAATTCTATGGGGCAGATAATCACTTCTATTGAGCATCTTTCACACACAGGAGCTCACCCATAGCTTTCTGGAGCACACATGTGATAAGTGTACACAAGAGTGTCCTAGAATTGGACAGAGACAGTGTGTACAGGATTAATTTTGCTTTTGTTGTAATATTAAGCCATCAGTCTTGTAAGTTAAAAATGTTTGTGTGGGTGAATCCTGTCGCCGTTCCAGCATACTGAAAAGGCTGCGAGACACAAACAAAAAAAAAAAAAGAGAGAGAGCAAATGACTCTCACAGAAAACATTACACACTTGGCACATTTGTGTGCCTGAAAAGTGCCTGCCCATCTACTGCTCTATTGAGACGCTACAGCTTAACAGATGTTGAAGCACCATTTATTTGTACAAGTGGCAGGTAAACAGTGGGAGTCTATGCAGAGGAAAAGAATAACACCAGTTTGTGTCTCCCAGGAGAGCAGTGTTTGTTCAAACCGGGTTTCAAACAATGTTTTGACTGTGCAGGTACCAGATAAATTGGCCAGGGAGATCCGGCGCGAGTGTGGGAAGACAGATGTTCGCGATCTGCTACAATCGGCTTCTCTGCCTTTTGTATTCATCATCCCTCGTCACTTCTAACCTCCCTGTCTCTTCACTGGACCTCCCTATTCCACACACACACAGACTGAGCCGTTCAGATCGTCACATGACGAGCTGAGACCCAGCAGCCCTGATTAACGCAACAATTCCTGTTTGAGGAAAATTAATTAGTTGTGAAGACATTTCAAGACACACGAGACATGAGAATCAGCCTCGTGCTTCCTTCCCATTGGAGAAATCAGTTTTAAAACTCAGATCCAGAGATGTCAGCCATGACCGGCCTACTCTAATAGAGGATATTTAATTTCGAGGTGATCCACTTGAGGCAGATTGTCTTGCTGACTGTCATTTATCCTCAGAAATTCTGCTTCATAATTAGACAGCTACCTAGCTTTTGCATCTAGACATGCAATGATTAAGGCAAAGAAGAATGGAGGTTGTCAGTGAATGTGACAAAAGTAAAAGAAAGTTGAAGAAGGGAAGTATTTTTGAGTTTGGAAAGGTTACAGCTTTACCCTGGAGGACTGCTGAATTTTACTTTCTAATTTAAGTTCATTGCCTATTCCAGACATGGAGCAGACACGGGCTGCAAGCCAGGGTCGCTGCTTACCTGAGAGTCAGATATCTCCGAGGGTTTCTCGGTCAGACTGCTGCTCTCTGCTGGGATCAGGTCGTTGTACTTAGTGCTGACATCCTCATCTGAGTAGTGCAGACTTCCTGGACTGGGTCTTGGTGGAGACCTGGACAGAGGGAGAAAAGGAGACAGAGAAAGTGTGTCTGTGAGAGATAGAAAGCACGAGGCAGAAACTGAGAGAGGGAGAGATAATGGTTATATAAGAAAAATGTTTCATTTGATCATCATCATCACTCAAACAGATTTTCTAGACCTCTCTCTCCTTTGAGAACACATTTGAAAGCCTGATCATTTCTGTGATTGACACGACTCAGATGACTAATGGAAGACTGCAAAATACTAGAAATGAATAAGCTTCACAACCCACAGGGGGTTCAGTGGGATCAACACGCAAAGAGCAGGGACGAGATTATAATGGGTCTCATTGTTTTGCTATTTCCTTCTGCTCTTCAGTCAGTTAAGAGCTTTGGCAGGGGGTGATTTCGAGTTCAGCTCACCTGAACCGTCATGAGACGCATAAACAGGAGCCTGTATAAAAACATATAAGCATCTTCATGAAAGGATTCGTTGCGGTGATTAGAGCTGAATGATTGTACAGTTTAAATCAGTCAGAGATTCAGACCTCCTACAGAAAAGCTGCATAACTAAGCACGGCCCTGAGCTCAGCAAAGAATTATAAAGTTCTTTTATGAGCGTAGGTCAAGTAAAAAGACCCCTTGCTTCTTTTTGGCTCCAGTCATTAAGTCCGTAAAGTGGAGTGGAGAGAAACATCTGTGCAGACAATTATTTTTCTTCTTCTGCAGTAATGACTGCTGCTGTGTTCAAGGTCTGCTGAGATTGAATTGGATGGTCAGAGGGCCAAAACTGGACCACTACCCTCACATCACTGAGCTACATCAGTGGGCTCAGTATGTAACTCAGGCTAACATTAAGCATTAAGCGAAGAGTTTGCTCGGTTGGTTTCAGAAAAAAGACTGAAGAATTATATAAACTAGGAAAGGCATGAAAGTAAATGTTTAAATGATTTGAAATGGAAAACCTTGTATGTGGGGGCAGAATAGACAAGCATAAAATACTGTGATGTCAAGTGTAATGTTAAGGCATAAAAGCAGACAACCTTGACGACCTCTCAAATAAAAATTAATATGTAGTGAGATATGCGGGAGCTAAATCATTGGGAATGCCAAGAAGAGGAAGCTTAGACGACACAACATGACAACGGCCATGAAAGGGTTGACACAACAAAGGGACATCTCCTCTGGGTTAAAGGGGATGACGTGAGGGGGCGGATTGTGAAGGAAAAAAAAACCCCATCTACTTAGAATTCAGACAAGGTTGAGTCAGACATTAAAAGGCTGGGGCGACGTGAGCGTAGGGGAGGGGCGATGGATCCTGCTACCGATCACACTCCAAAATGCTGCCAGTGAGCTTTGAATTATTTAGGAGTACTGTATTTTTCCCCTTGCCTTATCTGTCTAACTCATCCCTCTTTCTTTCACCCTTTCAAATATCCCGTAGGGAGCCCTCCCACTCTTCCTCCTTAGTCCACAGATCATTAGCAAAGAGTGCAGTACCAGATTGGAGCTCTTCAAAGAGAGACCCTTTGATCCCCTTCTCGGCCTCCTTGGTCAAGGAGAAAACAGCACAGATTCCCCTTCCCTTAATGCACCCCTTCTAGCACATTCCACCATAATGTGCAAAAACCAACATCTCTTTTTTTCTTAAGTTGCTGTGACAAGATACAGACTCCCATCCCCCAACACAACCACGTGACCTTCCACCCAGTCGCCGAATGTGTGACCCATGTCTCTACACAGGACAAGCCCTTTGCTTCTCGAGCCGCGGAGTTTGTGAAATTCCTCTTATCTAATGTTTACCTAAACATTACCAAAGAGCAAGCCTGCCAAAGTCCTGCTGACGGCTACAAGGACATGTTCTCATTCCGATGGTTTTGTACTTCATGTTGGGATGGCTCTCACAGCACTGCACTCGAGAGAAACTCTGGGCTCAAGGCCAAAAGAAAATGGCCGGCTCTGACCCATAAGCACCCTTTGTCAAAAGCGGTGATGGACAGACAAAGAGCACATGCAGAAGCTCATGAATGCTAATTAGCTGGTATTGTGCTGTCCCTTTCTATAAATTGTTGCTTCACATAAACACTGAATATCAACGAGGGGAGCGGAAGGAGGCTCAAATCAGCAGCTGGGCTCCTCGAGGCTCGGTTTGTGCTCTCAAGACTGACAGACTATTGTAAGGCAAGAGGGGAACAGTCAACACTACATTAATAATTCCTGTCGGTATCACAAGCAACACACTGAATTGCTAGAGGAAACTCAGACAAGACTGAGTCAACAATATGTTAGAAAATGAATGCAATGGTCAGCTGAGCACCATGGTTGATTGTTACTGTATGACTGATGGCATGCAGTGAGTGTGACTGACCGTGTGTAGATGCCGTTCTTGCGGCAAAAGGAGTTTTTCACGGAGAGGCGTCTGTTGTTGAGCTCCAGGGCTGGGAAGCGTCCCTCGTCCAGGCGCACCATCTCTCCGTGGGTCAGGGGCAGAGCTGTGCAGTTGGAGTGGTTGCCTGGACAGGGGTATGAGGACGACACTGCGTGGGTTGTGGAGTGAAATAAGTGATTTGTGATCTTTCAGTCAAATCAATTTCAGCCTTAGGGATTAGAACACAACACGATAAAACTCAAGTATCAGGCTTGAACTCGCACATAGTCCTTTTTTTAACTTACATTTTTCCAAAGAGAAAAAAAAACAAAAAAGGTTTTATACAGGTATTTTATTGATCACATCCTCCTCAATGTACATGTACAATACAAGTGCTGCTTTTTGACTACATCAATAGAACATCAGTCAGTCAGGCCCACTGTCCAGTCCTGGCCTCCAGGAAAACAAACAGCCGCCAGTAGGACACACCAGCTTCATGGCTGAGAAAACTGGGGAGGGGTTGAGAGGGGCAAAGAAGCCCTCTTTGTGTCCCCACACAAACACAGTCCTTGTCTGAGCTGGTCTCGCCAAGCCCTGTTTACTGACCCTGGTAACCCTGGCACCATGCTAAATGCTGACTAAGCTAAAAAGTCACTAGTACGTGGCTTTAGGAAGGCTTGACCTGAACCTTCACTTTTCACTCACCACTCTGTCCATCTCCCACTACTAGCTACTCCATGCTGCTGGGTGCCTAGACCATGTCTAAAAATTTTGCCCCAGATGCCCTCACTGTGATTACTTGCCAACCATAATGTGAAGTATTAACAATGAGTCTAACATTGATTAACTTCCACTACCTTAGAAATACTCTGATAAAGAGTTTCTATGAGCAGCAGTGTCACCTGGGATAATTCACAATCATGAAAATTGGCTTCTTGATACAGTGGTGTAAGAGCCACTAGTGCTGTAGTTATATAATTACTCTCAGTCTGACTAACGACCTGAGCATTAAACCACTGCCAAGCCATTTATCTCAGTATTGATCCTCACAGCTGAACAGGAACAATAATGTTTATTCACCTGCCTATTTCGGCTGTTTCACCGGTAACCTTTACTCTCATCTTTCCCCTGTCAGCCAAACAATGTTAAGGATATCTAGGTAATTTGTCTAATTGTGTGGGCCTTCACACTCCCATTTTCTAAAATAGACTTTGGATGTGCAATCATTAAAATGCAATTCTCAGCAGAGCTGTCCAAGAGGAAGACAAATTCCAGTCGATAGCTTAAGTTGCAGCAACAGACGGAGAAACTGAGACGCTAGCAGCGAGTTTAGCAGACAGTTGTGTTTCCTACCTGAATCTGCTTTTTTGGTGTATTTTTTACTCTGGCCTCGGATGATGAGGATGAAAACAAGGAGCAGGATGAAGATGAGGCCCACCAGTGCGATCACGACCAGGAACCACCACTCCTCATAGAATGGAGACACTTTCTGGGCTGGGCACATAAAAAAATAACAGACATTAATACACAAAATGAGTGTTGTTTTGTTAGCACATTGTGGCATTATTTTTCAGATTAAAGTACCTGATATAGAGGGGGAGGGGGCGCTGGGTGACCCATAGCCATAGTCGTTGACTGCAATTACACGAAAGTCATAGGTGACCCCTTCTCGTAGCATGTCCAGGTTAAGTGTATAAGATGTCACTTCTTTGGGAATGTCTTTGATGAGGATGTCCCACAATCCTTCATCTAAAGTCAAGATGAGAAAATATATTAACAACCAAAGCTGTAGACATCATGTAGGAAACACTAGCTGAGTTGCTGGAAGCCAAAAACTGTTGGCTCACCTGAGGGTCTGGCCTCGATGACATAACGTGTGATGGGCGCACGGCCTTGATCGCCACTGGTCCAATGCAGTGTGAGGGCAGGGCCATACCGAGAAATAAAGGGTTCTCCAGGAGGGCCTGGGGCTCCTTGGGAAGACGAAAATGGTGGATGAGTCAAGGAGGCACTCTAAAAGATTATATTATTGACATGAACATCAGAAAAAAGATGTGATACATCACAGATTTAGAGAGCCCCACCTTCTCCAGGCCCAGTAGTGATGTTGGCTTCCACCTCGGGGCCGTAAGTGAGCGTTTTGGCCCTTATGCGGAAGTTATAGGTGACGCCATCAGCGAGGTCTTTGATCTTTAGCCACAGGGGAGCGCTGCCCTTCACATCTACTGTCACTATCTTACTGACACCTGGAGTGCGAGGAGAGGAGTCTGTACAGAAAACACTAAGACTCTAGATGCTGCTTTCTACAGGCGACAAACTGCCAATCTTTGACACATAGAGTCACACAGGCAAAGTCACAACGACAAAGAGTTAGAAGACTAGACAGACAGACTCATAGACTATAAGACTTTGCATATTTAACAGAAAAAGGTCTATTATTTCAGCAGCCTTCTAGATATGCAGATAGGAAGAGACACCGGGACCTTTTTATAATAGACCAACTGATATTCCCTGTCTTTACTGCTCTGTTCGGCTCTGCTCTGGGTCCATTAGTGGATAGCCGAGGGACTGAAGCAGCTTCAGCTCAGCATTCCACCTCTGCTCCCAATTACTTGACAATCTGGTCCAGGCAACCACACTTAGCCAGCTATTAGCCATGTTTCTCTCAGCAAGAGATGGAGCTGTGCAAAGTCTCACCAGAGCCTATATATATATATATGTGTTACTGCAGGGCCTACCACTCATCTGTAACAGATTAGAGCATGAGCTTAAGCAGCGTGAGTTAAAAAGAATATAGTTGTAAATCACTGTCTGAGAAGGCCAGCTGAGGAATGTCAAGACATGGCAGAGTTATTAGGCTGGAGGCAGAGTTTCTCACCATCGACTGGAGTGCAGGGCTCATAAACCAGGCGGTAGCCCTCAATGATGCCGTTGGCCTGCTTGGGCTCTCCCCAGGACACGTTGACCGAAGTGGTGGTCAACTCACTGAAGTGGATGAAGTGGGGAGCACTCGGTGCTATTGGTAAAGACAGAGGTGATGACAATTGGATCTCTTCATTGTACTGAGACAAAAAACTGCACATTCAGCTGCAAAACTGCAACGCAGTGACCTGGATATGCCACCATATTCATGGAAACATTTGTAAATTCTCAGTGAAATTCTGTAATTAAGGCACAAATTGGGACACATATAAATAATAATAAAAAAAAAAATACTTTACAGCAAGCAATTTTAAGTTCAGCACTCATTCTTGAATGAATTTAGCGCATTTTGAACTAGTTGCTCCTGTTGCAGCTACTTTGCCCACTTGCTCCAAAACTCTCAATATATTTGGGTAAATTACGTTGGCAATAAGAATACCAGACCAGTATGACAGATGGAAATCTAAAGGCAGTACTCATGCTCTCCAGCAGGCAATTTGATATATTCATAAAAGAAAAAAAAAAAAGAAAAGAAAATCGTATTATGCTAGATGGCATGAAACAGGAATACCAGGAGATTAAAAATGAAAGCGCTTTCATTGTTCATTGTTCTTTAACAGAGCATGAACAATAAAATGCTTTGTGCGTGTAAAAACAGGTACTGTGGTTTACAGACTGTTTAAGAAAATGAGTCACTAAAAAGCAAACTCAAAGTTGACACAAGAGTTGGTGCAAAATCATTCTGTGACCTTGAACAAGAGCTCTGAGAATTCCGCCTGCTGACCCAACCCAGATCCAGCTAAGTGTCAGGATTTTGCCACAATTCTGCATAAAATTCACAAAAGCTTGTGTTGGCTCTCTTCCCAGTACCCTGTGGTGCAGAGAGCCAAAATTCCTGTCTGTGTTTTTAAGTTCTCAGCACTTTGTAACCCTCGCCAATGTCACAGCCTTCAAGGGGGTGGAAAAGACAAGAGAAATTTATACTGTAAACCATTTTTGTGCTGAAACCGCAGAGGAGGGACTCTTGCTAGCTGGTAAACACAGACGTCTTTGTGCAGTTGCAGCCAAAAAAACTAATCTACATGTGTCCCCCGCACTCTGTATTCATTGCTCCTCCGCTGTCATTAGGTTTCCATCCCCATGGCTTGTCCTGGAGGAGGTGCCAAGAAGACTCTGATCTCTTATGCTGTATCTCACAGGATGAAACTAAACTCTTTAGTGAAAATGTTGTATTTCTTGGTTAATAGGAGGAGCGGGTCTTACATTATTTGCCTTAAAGCTGCAGTACTTCAGCTCCACTTTGCAGTTATGTGTAAGATGAGAGCACTCACTGTCTATTCTTTTGAAGGCACCTTTTGTGACTGAAGAGAGAACTAACCTTGAGGTACTACTCCATAAACAATGAGGTTAATTAATGAGAAGGAGTATTATTGTGCAGATCACAGAGGGAGACAGACGGAGGCAAGGCAGGAAGGCATACAGAAATACAGAACGTAAGACTATGAAATGCTTCATGGTGTTGGCAGAAGCTGCCACAGGTCTTCTGAACATCTCCTCAACCACATCTGTATTTACTGGAAGTCACCTGCTTGCTGAGTGCGCCCTCTGGTGGGCAGGGAGCGGGGTCCATCCCCTGCAGCATTGAACGCCGCCACACTTATCATGTAGGTGGTGTAGCCTGTCAGGTTTTTAAGCTTCACCCCGAGCTCCGGCAGGAACAGAGTACGGAGGCGCTCCGTCTCATTCTGCAGCTGAAACTCCCAGAAATAGATCTATAAACAGAATAAAAGAGTTCAGGGTGCAGAATTCATACGTTTTTCAATGAACATATAAAAATAAGAAAGGCATGATGTAAGTTTGGCTGGTTTGCAGTAACACATAAAAAATACACATTATGATACCTTATAACCCTGTATGTCCCCATTCTGAGCATCCAGAGGAGGAGGATCCCATGTGACATCCAGCTGTGTGGCTGTTGAGGACTGGACCACAACATTTTGGGGAGGAGATGTTGGGACTAGAATGGGGCAGAGTATACATATGTTTCATATGACTTGCTTAACACTTATAAAGATTGAAGGTAAGTAGACACACATGCTGCACAGTGTGAGAAGAAACATACCCGCCTCTCCAACAAACACTTCCTGTGGCGCACTGCTGGGTCCCTCCCCCACAGCGTTATACACACTGAGACGGATCTCGTAGCGTTTGTGTTTACTCAAATCTGCAAGAAGGGAACCCATGGCAGCATTATAATAGAACAGTTAAGATAAAAGAGCAGAAAGAAGTTACTCCAGAGAGACACACAGTCGTAGCGATGCCCGTGGCAAGACAACATCACAAACTGAACAAAAAAGACGGAGGGGTGGAATTGTAAGGCAAACTGATGAAAAGATGGGGTTGTTGTGGGGACACGGGAAAGATTTGTAAGTGATTAAAAAGAAGGAAAACACACTGAAATAATGACAGGGCAGCTTGGAGAGATTAAAGTCATATACACATCATAAGAATCAGCGGCGGCCCCTCAGCGGATACAGCTGAGTGGGAGGATGGCGCAACGTGCACTTGCTGTAAATGATCATACAAATGGCATATTTTGTGGAAGAACAATATAACAGATGACATACAATACAAACAGATGGAAAGTGATAGAAGACAGGCATAAAGGGGGATCTAAGACTTACTTTCCAGTTCGTATTGGGTGAGCGAAGATTCACTTAAGTTCCTGATGCTGTAAGGAGCTGGAGTTTGGACAGAGGATAAGCAGGATTGGGTAAACAAGGGTCGTTCACAGGATGGGGACAGAGTGGCAGTATTAGCTGACTAATCTGTTTATTTTGCAAAACACACTGCAGGCCTTACTGATCATCAAAGCAATACTTGCCTTGGATGTAAAAATAAGTACATTTAAGACTCCAGGTAGCACCACTTTTATATGATGGCTAAGCAGTGAAAAAGTAAACTCACCAGTGAGATCAGCCCAGTTGGCAGAGGGGCTGTTAACTGTGCGGATAGTGAAGCTGCGTAGTCGGTCATAGTGTAACTCCCGGTACCTGACCCTGAACCCCAACAGGACTCCGTTTATGTGATCCTCAGAGGGAGGCTACAAAGAGAGGAGGTCTGCTTACTGCCAATCAACACAATCCTCATTAGTTCTGGCCAATAAATGCCACTTTCACCATTCATTCTTCCATTCACAAAACACAGTGCCAAATTATTCAAAAGCGTACCTGCCAGCGGACCAGTACAGATGTGGTGGTGTGAGGTGTAACAGACAGAATGGTCGGGGCTTTGTCTGGGGCTAGAAAAAATGAGAAGGAAAAAAATAAATAAATAATTTTAGCAAACCAACACAGCTGAGGAGAGTGATATGTTATTCAAACAGTCTAGCAGGGAACAGCTTGAGAGTAAACACACGCACTGTTGACGTAAAGTATTCACTGTGAAAAGCCAAAGTCAAAACATGGATGTAAAGGCATGTTTGCGCAATTACAAAAGGGTTCTCGTACAACTAAACAGAAAATCAGTGACTCTGTTCTGCTTGGTGACGTTTGGTCCATGTCTGATTACAGCAGTCGCAGGTTCTTACCGTCCTGCAGTGTAGTGATGGCCTCACTCTCCTGGCTGTATTCACTGTCTCCAATATCATTGGTGGCTTTTACACGGAACTGGTAAGAAGTGAAGGGTTTTAACCTTAAAAGAGAGAAAAAAAAGTGCAATGTGTATGTCATGTACAGCCCTACTCAGTTTCTATTTTCTGACTGTGTGAATAAAATAAATTGCTGACGAATAGGGGAATAAAAGTGGACCTTCACATTTACCTGTCCACTATGTAGGAGTGTGTCTCGTGGCTGACTGATGCAGAGTGGACAGTCCAGTTGCTGTCTGGCAGCTCTCTGTACTGGACTGTATAGTAACGAACTGGGGACAGGCCATCGCTGCCTGGTTCCCATGACAACAGCACTCTGCGAGCATGGACTTCCTCTTGAGGCACTACGGGTCGGCTCGTGGGTTGGGGTCGGGCTGAAGAGGACACACACGTGCACGGTCAGTCTCAAAGTTAATATTTGGAGGTGAGTAATTTGAATAACGCATTTTAGCTGCGGCATTTTACACTTACCTCTCTTTTCTGTTGTGACCACCAAAGCCTCGGCAGCCTCCCCCCAACCCTTTCGTGTTTGAGCAGTGAGGCGGAATACATAAACCATTTCTGGTTTCAGTCCAGACGCTGTGTACTGTCGTGCGCTGGGGCTCAGCACGTCTACTGTGGCGGCGTTGCTGTTTGAAGAGTTTCTTCTGTATGTGATCTGATAGGCTAAGGAGACAAAGTCGTATCAATATAAAGTCATGCATAAAAACGGAAGAGCAAAGAGAACAATTGGGCTGCATTACAAAATCAAACAATAGTACAGTCAACAGTCAAGTCATAGATGAAAGATGATGTAATTGTAAACTCACCCAGGATAATGCCATTGGGCTGTGCAGGAGGTTGCCAGATGAGCCTGACTGAGTTGGTTCTGACTTCTGGGAAGAGGATGCCGACTGGAGGGCCTGGTACTATCACACATAAAATGACCAAAATGACAAATCAGGCAAGAGTATTATATATATGACATTAATCCAGTGATAAAAACTGGATCAAGGAAATATATCCATCTCAAAATGCAGGGCCGCTATTCAAGTAATATCAAATTGTTAGCAAAACAATGTTTCTTCATACAAGGAGTAATAAGGCACAACATCTCAATCATTTGCTGAAAAAATACTTAAAGCAGGAAAAATGCTTGATACAAATTGATTAGCAACAAATGAAAATATCTCAGTAGTGAAATTACTTTTTTTTTTTAATGGTTTAGAGAAAAATACAATTTCAAAGAAAGCAACAAGATTAAATAGGTTGGTAAGATGAATATTTTTACCATCATCCAGGGTCCTTTCTAAAATGGACGGCAAGCTGCTCCTTCCGTCTCCTATACGTGTGAAGGCTAGGACCTGGATCTCGTACAGGACGTACTTGCCCAGACCACTCAGCTGGACACTGTGACTGGTGTTGCCCTCCACTGTCCAGAAGCTGGGAGCTGTGTCTGAGTCCTTCTCCTTATACACGACCTGAAATACACGGGGTTATACAGTTAGATGCCATTTGAGGTGATGAGGAAATAAGTAAAAGGAAGATATTTTTATTATTTTGTTATAACTTTCAAAGCAATTTAGCAACGCACAATGTGCTAAATATTGATGATCTTAGTACATATTGTTATTCTGAAATAGAGATCATTCTCAGATGAATGGTATAAGCTGGAGGGACTGGTGACTGCTGACCTTGTACCCCAGGATGAGTCCATTGCGGTCAGTCTCTGGGACTTCCCCCCACCGTACCAGTATGCTGCTGGAGGTGGTGGCGAAAGCTGACACGTTGGTGGGACCGCTGGAGGGCACTACAACAAGAGGTAATGGACGGAGCTTAGCACACCTCAAGCACACCTGCATGATTAAGTGGCATGTGTATGCACATGTTTCCTTCCTCACCAGACTCCCTGGTCCTGCCGTGGACTGGCTGGCTCCAGGGCCCAGAGCCAATGCCATTGATGGCCTGAACTCTGACCTCATACTCCGTCCACTCCTCCAGGTCCTCGATGGTGAACTCCCTCTCCAGCCGGTCCATGATGACATGAGAAAGAACTCCCCCTTTAGACCCGGCTTTAGAGTATTGGACCCGGTAGCCAACGAGATCTGGATTCCCATTGTACTCCCATTCTGGAAGAGGCTAAGAGGATTTTTTTTTTGTTTTTATTCCACCGGTTCAAGCAAAATCAATATAAATGACATCATAACTGAGTGCATAATGAAGCAGTAAGCCATGAGAGGCTATGCTTTACAGTCATTTTACAGCAGCTAAGAGGCGTTGTCAGGAACGATGAGAAGCAATATGGGAAGAGAGGCTAAACCCTCTCAGCACTTCACTGTAGTGGTTTTAATAAATGTGGTAATACTCAATGGTCTTAAAATAATAGTACATTCACTAAATCTGTTAAATCTAAAAATAATGTAATCCTAATGTGGAAATATTTTTAAGGTAATATAGTTCTTAAAAGGCAATTAAAACATGGTTGCAACACAGGTTTGAGTACATTAATATTGAAATAAAGTGCTTTTTGAGGGTGTTTGCAATCACTGTAAAAGTCACCCAGGAATCTTTGTGCAGTATATCTTACACTGACACATACACATAATTGAGCATGATAAGTGAGCATACTTAAATAAATGTGTACTGGGCTTATTTCTATAAAAGTGCCAGTGTTCTTGAAATTAATGTGGCCTTGATTCAGGCTAAGACTTCCACGACCATGAAGTGGACCACAAAATTTTACTACTGTTTAACACCCAGCTTTTGAAAATCTGGCCCATAATCATTGAGCTATGTCATTAATTTGTAGAGCCATATCACATAGCTGACACCCCTCTGCTGTTAAATCCAGGTAACATGCACTCTTTATAATCCTGCAGGAGCTGCAGGAGTAGGCTATCTCGCCTCTGTGTCTCTCACTGCCTGGCCCTGCTCAGGCTCTGGCACAGCGATGATAATGGACAGATGTAGCAAAGAATACATTGGCCAAACGCTGACGCAGGAGAGTGCATGCAGCTTTCCAAAACATTAACAGTGCCATTGCCTGTATTCATCATACAACAGCCCCAAGAGTACAAGAACAGATTTACAGAAGAAGAAAAAGGCAACATTTCATTAAAGAAAAAACAGCACACAGTGAAGTGTGCTAAATTCTAAACTGAGGTTTCCTGACAAGAGGGACCCTTGTGAGTCAGTTGAGTTCAAAGCAACTGTGAAAGTCACCATTTAATGTCAAACTTTTGAACATATGAAAAATTGGATTTTTGTGATTTTAGTGGGCAAAACGAAATTGCCTAAATCTGATTTTACAAAGCTTATCTTATAAATGTTGTATCCACTTAATATCCCAAGGGAATTTTGCCAACATGATTTTCCACCATACCAACGGAAAGGACAAAAAAGAAAACAGACAGCAATTTCAAATAGCTTATATGCATGCAAAGGCATGCCTAAATCTACAGCGCAAAATTTCAATAGGCCAAGTCTGAATAGGAACAACCCAGATATCTAAATCTAATAATAATCTAATAAAGCACCACTTACTTCATCCACACTGACTCAGGCCCAGCGTGCAATGAACTGTGGCAACTTACCACCCAGCGAAGCCACAGGCTGGTCTCACTGGCTGTGCGCAGGGTGACATTGGCGGGGGAGATGTCTGGAGGGGCCTGCAGGGTCTCGATCTTCCTGGAGGGCTGACTGGGAGGACTGGTGCCCACGATGTTTACCTGACGCATTCGGAACCTGGGGCAAAGGAAACCAGCTGATGGTGGATAAATCATCTAAAGATGAGTGTTTAATCATGATGATATGGGGCAGGGATTAGATAAGATTTCTTTAGATTAGATTAGATGAAAATGTAATGATGCCCAAAAGGAAACTCATTGTTGTAGCAGAGAATATGACCTATTCTTGATTACAGTGAATTGATTAATAAAGAATAAGGATAATCAGCGACAAATTGTAAACTTTTTGTAAGACGAGTGTGCAAGATGTTGCCTTTATTTCATATACAGCACCTGTATAAGTGTGTTTGTGTGCGCTCACCTGTAGAAAGTATATGGGTTCAGATCCAGGACCTCCAGCGATCTAGCATCAGGTTCATTAGCCAGCTGATGAACCATCAGCCACTCTTCATTCTCTCCTATTATACCAATCTGAAATGCACAGAGAGAATAGGGTGATATCAGCAGCTAAACAAATTGAAACAAATTAACTGGTATCGTAAAACATGTGCACCAGTACTAAGACATCAAACGACTGTTCTCATTATGTTGAAAGAGATATAAAGCCTAAAGTCTTACCTGGGCTTCAACCTGCCAACGGGAAATGGATGTCTTGCCATCATAACCAGGTTTGAACTGCAGAGTGACCGAGCGAGGGCCGATGTTGGAGATGGCTAAATTGGTTGGAGGACCGGGCAACTCTGTGGAAGAGGACGGAGGAAAGGCAGATTAAAATAACCTTCCAATTATCACTGCTTTTAGAAATAGCTGAGTAGAAATCTGTTGAGTCCCAGTAAGTGGAATGACTATTTTAAAATCTAGTTGTAGCCCTTTCTGTGGATGCTCCAAGTACTTATAAATTCTCATCTTAAAGTCAAATAGTTCATCTTCTCATTTGAACACTGACCCGGTGGTACGCCAGAGGAAATAGTGGAGGCGGAGAGCTGACCCTGGCCCTTGGAGGTCATGGCTGCTACCTGGATGGTGTAAGTGGTAAGGGCAGTGAGCCCGGTCACCTTGTACTCCTGAGTTAGGTTGGGCAAATAATGGGTCACCCGAGTATTGGTCCTGTTGAACTCCTCCCAGGAGATACGATAGCCTGGAAGAAGTGGCAGAATTTTAGGTAGTGTTCACAGCAAACACAGCTTGGTGACTCATAAATTGAGAGAAGCAGAGAAGACATGTTAACGTTACATAGTTATCTTTAATTGTTACCTGTGAGAACACCGTTTTTCTCTTGTGGCTCCTTCCAGCTGACTTTTAGTGAGGTGTCCAAGATGTCAGTGAAGCTAAGGTGGCCCACAGCACCAGGGGCTATAAAGAATAATAAAAAAACAGGCAATAAACGAACAGAACAACAGCCTGACATTTAATTATCTACAAATACTATATAATATACAGAATGGGAACACTTACTATCCTCATGGGTGCGCAACCGCTGAGGCGGGCTGCGTGGGCCGTCTCCAGGGGTAGTGAAGCACAATACTGATGTGTAGTATTCTGTGAACCTTTTCAGGCCAGAGATGTAACCAACATGAACGCTGTCCTGGAAGTTGGGACGCACTGTTACCACAGCGACCTCGTTTGAACGGCTGGGTTCCCACGCCAACAGCTGGAAATTACGTGATAAGGGACAGGAGGTGTTAATGTGTACTTTTTAGGCACACAACTGGTAGCATCAAGATTTATTTAAGTTTTAATAAAGTAAAAAGTCAGATGAAAACTGTTCATATCTGTTAAGTTTATGATTCACTGAGAAAACCGACAGAGTGCTCTTCTACCTCTGACCACTAGAGTGCACTGGTTGACAGAAAGGGACTGCTCACCTTATATCCCTGGTTGATTCCATTGATAAACTGAGGGCTCGGGGCACTCCAGGTAAAACGCACTGTGGTGGAGTTGACAGCCTCTGCTTGTACATTTCCTGGTGGCACAGTGGGCACTGATCCAGAGGAAGGAGAAAAACCAGAGAGATAGAGTAAGAGGGAGAGAGGGGGAGGGACAGGCAGACAGGCAGAGGGAGGGAGCAAAAGAGAGAATAGTGATGAGATAGGGAAGGAAAAAACTTGAAAATGTACAACAGGCACTTTCAGACCTGCCTTGTTTAGAGCGTGAGAATCAGGCTGAACCATTTTTTAGTTTGGCTCATTTGGGGAGGTAAGAACATGCCAATCAAACCAAGTGTGTGAGCGGTTGCCTCAGGCTGCTTCCAGGTGAACCCTGCAGCAGTTTGTTTGAAGTGAGCATGCGATTCTGATGTAACACCGGAAAACAGTCTGGGGCTCACGCATTAATGAAGCTGATTGGCCAGCGTTGGTCCTCATATCCCCACGCTGTCCCCGATTCTCTTTGAATGTTTTTAAATGCACATCATGATCTGCTCTTGTGCCTTTAATGGAGTGAGTGACGGAAACATCCAATTAATAAGAGCTGAGCTAAACAACATGAACGCCTTGTTCACTGTCGTTATCCACTGACAGTGACTTGGATGATGAAATTATTATTTATTTTTTGCAAGGGAAGTGACATGGAAATAAAATGGTGATGTGTGCCAAAACTTCCAGGTTTCAAAGTTTTGTTAATTAAAAACGATCTTTGTGCTTCTTCACAAATGCAGTACATTTGTTTATTTGCAGATGCGTCAGACTCTGATTTGGACCTGCTCATTAACTGATCGATTGATCAGACATCACACAAAGCATGCTGACGTTTTCCAAGGTTTAAACAATAAGGTGTGCCAGGTAGAATCCGTCATTTCTGAAGCATTTGAAGTATTTTGTGATCACCCAGCCAAAAGAAACTGACAGAAGTTTTTACACACACACACAAACAAACAAACAAACACACCTGCTCAGCACTCTTAATATAAATGAAAACAATAAATACCTTATACAGAGGAATGTAAAGATGAGACAGTGAGAAAAGGCTAGAGAAAGCTAATCAATCATTTACATGCAGCACAATTTGGACAGAGAGAGAGCGTGTGTGTGTGTCTGTGTGTGTTTTTGTGAGTGGTGTGGAGCTCAGACCCACTGCGCTACACTAGCCTGGTTCAGGAAAGTAGAGTTTTGTCTCTGTAAAGTATTTTAGACTTGCTCATGAGAAAAAGCTATATAAATAAATCAACCTAAACTTGAAACCAGTGTAACAGACTGATATACAAAATCTAATGAAATCAAAATATCTGCTGATTCACCCTCTCTAATAACTGTATCTGAGCAGGGAGTGGAACAGAATAGGAAATGGAAACACTCCCAATTTTCTTATGAGTGCTCTTGAGAATATTTAGTGAGTCTGGTATAGAGGATCTCTGTTCATGGAGTGGATTTAACATGACAGGGATTCAGAGATATGTGAGTGTGTTAAGCCTTTCAAAGCTTTATATACAAGTTAAAGGAATTTAAAATCAAACGAAGCCAGCGCAGCATATCTAAACCAGCAGCAATATCCTTTTTCTTGTGTTTGTTAAAGTCTAGCTGCAGCAATTTGAACTCACTGTAATCTACGAATGTACTTTTTAGGAAAGCCAGTAAAATGGGCATTATTCAGTCTTCTTGTAATAAAAACATGGATTAACCTTTGAACGTGCTGACGCATTAGCTATAGCATATATTTGACAAAGAGTCTGCACGTTAATGTGAGTTTTAAGGTTGAGTCACATTGTCTCAGTTTGTTCTGAAGAGCCAGATTCTCTTTTGATTTGGTGCCAAAAATAATCTTGGCTTGGTATAATTTTACAGTGACAAATGTGACTTTCATCCTATGAAGATTTTGAATAGACAGCCAGGCAAGGAACATAAGGCGTCAGAATCACTGGCCGTGACGGAAATATGTAGCTGTATGACACCGGGGAAAGTTCACAATGTGTGTTCTAATTATACTACTCAGCATGTACGATGAGAAAAGAAGTCAACCGAGGCAGCTTCCCTTGGCAACATCGTAAGGTATGTCACAAGTCTGACACCCATCATCACCTGGTAATTTATGTGCAGAAACAATGAAATATGTGCTCAGACCGACATCTCCAGGTGGTCAATAGGAACATTTTTCTTTTTTGTAAAGTGCTGCAGTCAGAAAAAAACAACAACTTAGTAACAGGATACTTTTTCATGAAGCACTTTTTTTGGAGCACAAAATTCAAAAGCGGTGAATAAAAACAGTAAAGGCAACTATACCAGTAGGAATCAACAAGATGACAATGATCAATCTAAAAATAAAAAAACAAAGTAAAAGCGGGCATTGACAAAAAAAACCCAAAACAAAACAAAAGGCTCTGATGAAGCTATCGGCTCATGTCTGCACACAATTTGTTGTACAGTACTGCAGCACTAAATGAGGAATTAACTACATAAAACCTGACAAAAACAAATAAGCAGTGCTGAGAGGCAAATAGCACTTAGATAGCCATTTTAAAGTATGTCTTTTACATTCCTTTAAAGCCTTGCTGCCGCAGTCAGTGCTCAGTTCTGATTGAGACAGGAGTAAGTAGTCTTCTTAACAACATGCGTGAATCACCTTTTCAAGGTTAGGAGAGGATTTTTAAAAAAGCATGCTGTGGAGAAAACATGGCTGTACAGCTCTTAATTTGATCGTTAAAAACAGGTGATTGGATTAACTATCAGTCATAAGTTTTATACCGCAGGCTTAACATTATCCAAGGAGCTAACATGATGAGGCTGAAGGTAATTAATGGAATTTGTAGAATCAAATAAAGCTGTCTTGTACTTAAAGCAACTAAACTGCAGGAAAAAATGTTCAAATGAAATTCATGACCTGATGCTTGCAGACATTCCTAAATTTGAGCTTGGCTGCTTGGATTGCTGGTAGGCTTTGTTGGGAATGTACAGTATATGATACAAAGCCTGCGTGTTGCCCTCACCTCCTTGCAGTGTCCATTCAGTGACTTTGTGGCTGTAGGTGCCCCTTCCTGCTCCGTTATAGGCTGCCACCTCGATCTCATAGTTGGTCCAGATGATGAGGTCCTCCAGGAGCAGACTGGTCTGGTCTGGGTTGGTGATGTTTTTCATCTGACAGTCCACTGGAAGCCCCGACAGACAGTACCTGGCAGCAGAGGGAGTAATCGATAGACAGAGGGAGGGAGGGAGAGACAGACAGACATGAATATAAAAATATTAGAACACGGATTCTCCGGAAAAAAAAAAAAAAGAGAGAAAGGGCGAGCAGTAATGGAAGAGAAGCCATGCAGAATAGTTATAAAATGGTTACAAAAAGAGAGGTGACAACAGATGAATGGAGAGGAAGGTATTTAATTGACACCAATTATTCTATTGCAGCGGTGAGCGAGAATGAAGCGAAATGGAGAGGAAGAAAAGGAGCTGACATAACAGTTATTATCACTTCTGAATGGCATTGGCCCAGACAGGCACCTATCCTTGGGAAGAAATTAGGCAGGCTGTCATGGTCTTCTTACCTGATGATGTAGCCCTGGAGTGGACCATTCTGATGGCTCTCCGGGGGAGGCTGCCATTGGATCATGATGGACTGGTTGGTGCGGCCGCTTGCGATGACTGTCTGAGGGGGGGCGCTGGGAGGCTCTTCGGGGAGAGTTAGTCTGCGGCAGCAAGGAAAGAAAAAGGAAAAGAGAGGTGAAAGAAGAGACAAAGAGTGAAACCATGCATTAATTATCGTGAGTTTCTGCATATTTCCATCCCATTTCATCATAGACATCTAATCATAATAAAGCCCGCTTTCTGTATTTTTCAGAACACCATAAAGGAAAGTTGGGATAAGTGTGGCTGTGTCTTTGTCCAAAACATATTCTCTATAATACTGTCCGCAGAGGGACATCTTGCTATGGCATGACAAGGATCAAAGAGGCCTTGGTGAAAATGGAGCAGCACAATAGACAGACAGTGCGTGTAAGAGAAAGATATAAAAGAACAAGAAAGAGAGATCCAGGCAGACTTTTCCCTTAAGTCAATTTAAGATGACATCTTGATTTCTTCCCAGTGCACCGGCGCACTGCTCTGGAGGAGATGAAGCAGAGTGTTTAGGATCAAAGAGGTGTGCCAGAGAGAAAAGCACTGCACTCTCACTGACGCTCAGTCACCCTCCTGTGGTGCGCTCTTGTCTGGGCACATTCACACAGGAATTCAGCTCTGTGAATGAGTGTGTGGTGCAAAAGGTGCGTGATGGGTAGTGATGGCTTGCAGTTTGAGGGAGTTCCTTGCCGCAGGTACAAAAGCAGCAAATGGGTTGTGTTGATGCGGACAAGGTCGGACAGTAGTGTGTGTAGGTGAATCGTGATGATCTAAAAATGTGATTGTGAGTGTGTGTGTGGGGTGTGCATGCATGGTTATGACCGTTTCGTCTTGCTAGTCAAGAGAATTCACTTGAGATTTGAGCCTGTGTAAAGCTCTGCCTCTTTCAAGCGTCTCTGTATTTTGCTCATGAAGTATGGCAAAGACAGTTAATAGGAGGGAGAGAGATGAAGCTGGGTCAGCGAGCCCATCAAGTCTTCACAAAGCGCAATTTCAGCTCATTCACTGTTTTATCTTGAAAAGGCCCGTCCCGAAGCTGGCTCATCTCTCACTCACTCCCAATGGAGTGAAGACCAGAAAGTGGACTTACAGGAAATAATCACGGGGTTTTCGATTGAACTGCCAAGATGAGGGGGAAGAACGGGTTGTTCCAGAACTGTTAAAGCCCTCGAAGTTTAACGCTGTACTCATGGCAAGCATACACATTAAGTTACACAGGCTACCAGCAACATTATTAATATTCAGTAGATGCAGAACAGCTAAGTGCAGTACCCACCGGTCAGTCTCTTTGCTGAACTGGCCTCTGCCCACATCGTTGACAGCACACAGGCGGAACTGGTACGAGCGCGCCGGGATGAGGCCACCAACAGTAACCCCGGTAGACTCTGGTTCAATGTTGGCCAGCAGCACCGTCCAAGGGGCGTCTAAGACGGAGAATAGACAGAGCTGTGAGCCAGAGCAAGTGAACAGTAAATGACCTTGTGAGAACATTTACATTCTGGAGGAAAATCTCTTCAACACTTGCAAACTCAAATTTAAATTCAGTGTTATTCCTGACTATTATTGCACACCATTGTTTCATTTTCATAATAATATTGCAGCTGATAAAAAACAAGTCATTTATTTTGCGTACACTCCCTCTAAATATCAGATTGAAATTCAATTATCCAAAAACCAGATCCCATCTGCATCCTCGGATTCATTTTCCTGTTAATGAGTTGTCATCTTCTCAGTTAGCCTGAGCTTCGATGAGAAATGGCTGAACGATTTACTCTCTATGGATGAAAGCATTCCCACTTCTTTGATTGTATCAAGCAAAAGGAAGATAGGAGCATCAATACAATTTGGCTCCCCTGATCATTCGGAAGTGTACAGGTGAGGCAGTTGAGTAATACTGATTGCAGAGAGTAAGAGAGGATGCAACTGTGAATTTTAGGGAAACAATGGAAATGTAGTTTAATAAGAGTGGTAAGGGAGTGTAAAACAATATTGCCTTTAAAATTGCCAAACAAGAAATAATAAATCCATTTTCTTCAGCAACATGCATTGTTAATGGTGACATTGGTGCCTTAGTGATGGGGAATCACACTGAACCACTCACTGTTTTCTGAGACCTCCAGGATATAGCGGATCAGGGGGCTGTTGCCATCAAAAGCCTGGGCCCATGTGAGGTTGATGGACCTCTTCTCTGTGGTACTCAGAACTGCTATTGGGTTTTCTGGAGCATGGGGCAGCTGCCTGTATGTACATATGTGTGTGTGTGTGTGTGTGTGTGTGTGAGAGAGGGACAAAGTGATAAAGAGAAATAGAAATCAGACAAGAGAGGCAGCAAATAACAGAATTAAACAGCCAAACCGTGAGCCTTGCATTGTAAATATTAGAGGGTTTGATGGATTAGAGAGGAGAGCAGTGATAAACCACAACAGTGGGGAAAACATCCATCCATCATGTCCCGGTCAGGCGTAAATAAGAGAGAAAAAAAAATACAGACAGCAAGATAAGACAGGGGAGACATGAGGCAAACGCGCAGACCTGACTCTTAGGTGGGCACTGCGGGAGTCATTGCCACCCACTGAGGTCACCCGGCAGGTGTATGTTCCGATGTCGCCCGACCACGTCTGGGAGATGTGCAGGGTCCCGTCGGGATCCAGCCGCAGGCGGGGCGACGTGTTCACATCAATCACAGAGCCGCTCTTCTCCCACACATACCTGGAGGTAGGTACATGTGTATGTAAGAGTAGTACACACACACACACCCAGACACACTCACAATTGAACTCTGTATCTCTGAGTGTTGTGACAGTAAATCCGTTTGCTTTGTGTTAGTTCATACAGCAGAACACAGAAGGCGCTGACACCGATGAAAAGCCTTGTGAGGCTGATGGCAAAGTGATCTGAATCTGAAAACCATCTCTCTCTGTCACACATACAGTACAGAGCCTCTCCTCCATGCATTTCTCTCCTTGTCACATAGCCAACTGCACATATGGACCCCCCCCCCCCCACTCACATACACATGCACACAGGCATGAACACACTAGGAGCTCCTGTGATTAATTGCAACTGCTCGGGCTTTCCAGCTAATCTCCTCTGTGTTGCGTTTAATTAAAGGCGCTGTCTGAAGTTATTACTCTGTTTACATATTCATCTGTTTACCCCGCGATCTGATCAATGCCGTGGGCCCACAGGTGACAGGCACTCTAATCACTGGGCTCCACAGACATCATTTCACTCCCTCGGAGACAGATACATGTACACACACTCTATCATGCTCAAGTCTGTCTGAAGAGTGAGGAAGAGCGATGGACTAATTCTTCAATCAGACTCTAAGAGTTTCAAAATCTTCCCATAGGAGGTCGTCTAAGGGTGGATAAACACTATAAGATCTCTTGCAGATTTCATAAACTAATTAAGCACGACATTGATAACCAAGCTTGTTTTCTAGACTGGGGATGCATCAAAAAATAGTTACAAAAAAGTATGTCATGTCTGACATTTATGTGATTTTAAAAAAAGACAACAAATCTGACAAAATTCCAAAATATATTGCAACGGATGTCATCATTACCTGACTGTGACACTGGGGTCATGGGTCACACCACAGGTCATAACAGCCTTGGTCCCTTTGATGACACTCTGGTCTTGTGGCGGTTTAGTGATGCGGGTACGTGCTGCGAATACACGCAGAGGTTGTTATTCAGAGACTGTGTTTGAACAGCGGATTGCACAGATCTTACTGGACTTGGTCTCATCCTTCACTCAATGTCTGGAACAGAGTGAATCACACAGTATTTCTGACGGGTCTAGTATTTTGCAAGGCTTTCAAGGACTGGTAATGTAAATTTATGCTCAGGAAATGAGTACGTGCATGAGTCATTAGACTATAGTCAGAAAATCTTGGCAATGACCTCCAGGAACCAGGTACTTACTGCATCTTCAAATAAACAAGTCTTAAGATTAAACAAGAAGGATGATTCTTTGTCTTTTTTTTATATATGCAGTATTTTCCACGTGTGCTGGACAAGGTAGAAAATGAAGACACTGGGGTTTGCAGACGATGCAAGCAGAAGAGTATCCAGTTTCTGTTATGCTTACCCCACACCACTAGGTCAGCTGAAGCTTCATCAATGCCCCTGGAGTTACTGGCCATGCAGGTGTAGGTACCAGCGTCGGACAGGTGGGAGGGACTGATTAGCAGGCTGCCCGACTCCAGCAGGGTGAACCTGGGCAGCTGGACCGAGCCACTGGCCAAGACACGTTCACCTGCAGGGAAGGGCGGAAGTGATTGATGGTATGGGATGGAGGACAGGGAAAAAAGGGGGACCAGGGAGAAAGAGAGATTAGGGTATTGGAGAAATGTCAGGGAAAACAAACAGGAGGGAAAGCAGTGCAGCAAAAGTAAAGAATCTTTGTTTGGAGAAGATGCATACTCAGATTCCTTTCCATAGCTCTCGTCTAACTTTGACAAGTCCAAATGCAGTCTAATGAACCCCCCATCTGAACCTCATGCTGTTAACCCACGCACCTTTCTGCCAGGTGATGGCTGGCCGTGGGGCTCCTGAGGTCTCACAATGAAGAATGACTGACATGCTGTCAATCACGGCGCTGTCAGAGGGGCCAGCGGTGATGTTGGGAGCGATACCTGAGAGGGGAGGGGTTCAGCCACACACACACACACACACGCGCGCGCACACACAGAAACACACACACGCACACATACAAACAAAATCAGGTGAGACAGAGGTGATAATGAGAGACATAAACAGCTTTCCCCCTAATAAGGCAGATGGCAGCTGAGAGCTTAATAGACTTGACAAAAGGGGCGGCTGTCAGGTCTCATTCTCAAGGACAGCTCTGAGAATCTGACAAGGCGCCTCCATCGCTCTGCTTCTCCTGCACATTCTCTGATTCAAAAATAGCCAATAATTGCCCGAGCATCCAAGGTGACAAATCTGTCAATGCAAAGAGATATACAGATAGATGGGTGTGGGAGGCAAGACAGAGAGAGGGAGAAAAGAGGATTAGAAATGAGAACAGAGGAGCGGATTTGAGAATTAAAAAAAAAAAAGGAGGGAACAGAGAGGGGAAGATGAGCAGAATTAAGCAGCAGACGTGCAGATAGCTTTGAAAATTTTTCAAGGGGACATACTAGTAACAGCTAGGTAGGTGTTTGTCTGGATCTCTCCTGCGAGATTGCGGGCAAAGCACTGAAACATCCCTGTGTCATCTGGCAGGAGACCGTTGATCTGTAGACTGCCTCCTACCAACACCCTGTACCTGGGGATCTTTACTGGGCTGATGGGCACAGCGTCTTTATACCACACTATGTCTGGCTGCGGAGTACCTGCAGAGAAAGAAGAGGATTTATTTTTTTCCCTTGTCACTGTGACCCTTTTGTTCTTTTTATTCTTCTTCTCATACGTTCTTGCTCTTTCTTACATGCAACAGTACAGAGGAAAAACAAACAGCACTGACCTCGTGCCTGACAGGGGATATTCACCACCTTCTCCATCTCTGCACTGATGTGACTCGGTGGCTCTTTGACAAACAGAGGATACTCTGTTTCAAAGGAGAAAAAGCGTAAAACATTGCTCCATTAAAGCCTTTAAAAACAACTCACAAATCATCTATGCTTTTTATCTCGGCCCTTGGCATTTGCAGCACTCTAGATAACAACATCAACTCAATTACACAAATATAAAATGGCAGCAAAATGTTCTCTCCACATGGGGGTTAGCATGATGCAATATTTGGATAATTTAGGCTCAGCTGCTCTGCACGAGGTTAAAATGTGAGCTGCTGGTTATTTACCGAGAACATGAAGGAAGGCCCCGGCAGTGACTGAGGGGACGCTGCTACTGCGGAGTGACGCCTCACACTCGTAGTAGCCGCTATCACTGACCGCAGGCAAGCTGATGACCAATCTACGGCCGAAATCTCGGATCCCTGTGTTGACCACTACTCCGTCTTTCCTCCAAGTAATACTCATTTTGACGAGGGGTCTGGAGGAGAAAAAAAGATGAAAGGAGAAAAAAAAAAGAGCAAGAAACAGGGAGCCTGGTTTTTAATATAGATTCATATTCTGTTTCTAGGTTATGGACATTGAGGGAGCAATGGGATACATCTGTCAGTCTGATTAAGTCTTTGAATTGGAGATAATAGTCTGAATTCAGGACTGGGATTGTGCGAGATATGGAGAACAGAGTGAAGCCTTGAATCAAAGGGAAGAATGGAGGAGAGGTACAAAATGAAAGACGTACAAAATACTTTTCTATCATGTTCATTTGAATCGCAAAATATCAGATGTGGAGGTGAGAGAAGGTGGAGGTGTTTTGATAATGTGTGCATGAATGTCTGTGTGCATTTGCATTCGTCTTTTCCTCAGTATCCATGTGTTCAAATTCACCTTGCATTGGCAACGCACTCCATGACGGCCTCGTTTCTCCCCATGGTTACACTGGTGTTCTTGGGGGGGATGATGATAGAGGGGGCGATGGGGTCTGCAGGTCCTCCCACATCTATCACACGCACAGAAACGCACAAAGGTAGATAGAAAAAAGTGGAAAAAAAATCTATAAACTATATGCAGACCTCAGATTAAGCCTCTGCATCTGCCAGATGCAGCCAATTGAGCATGACTAGACCCTTACAAAGGGACTGACAAGCTGTCACTATCACCAGCAGGTAGCCAGCATTGCTATCACACAACTATTAACACCCCTGTCTTTACTTTGGATCCTTTTTCTAGTGCACACAGCATTTCCTGAGCACGGTGTTAGCCCAGGTGTTAGAAGCCATTATGTAGCATAATTGAGACAAACACAAAAGGCGATTAAATGCAGAACCATCACTCACGGGTTTCACGGAGCCTCCAGCCAACCATCGATTCACTGCCCTCAATCAGTGATCTCTCTCTGAATCTGATCTCATTTTCCCCCACCACCTCCCCGGAGTACGTAGTATGGGCCTGTGCGCTTGTATGTGTTTGAGTGATTGCACGTTTACGGTATATTGCGTGTGAGTACTGCATGCATGTGTGTTTGTGTGTTTTTTTTCAGA
This sequence comes from Macquaria australasica, assembly GCA_005408345.1. NCBI lineage: Eukaryota > Metazoa > Chordata > Actinopteri > Centrarchiformes > Percichthyidae > Macquaria > Macquaria australasica. The sequence continues at coordinate 262,055 of SEMN01000141.1, read as the reverse complement.
GCTACCCCAGGTTAATAGGGTCCCTAATCAAGTTTATATTATCATTATTGCTATTTTGTGCCAACTTATTGTAAATCACATCCTTTCAAGGCCCATTTTTGTGGAACCTCAGCAGTGTAATGACAAAGCTTCCTCTACAAACACTGCCTGAATGTGGGAGCAGCCCTCCTGATGGGTTATTGCTGTTTGGTTCTGCTTCCCATTTGATTGGTTCATTCAAGTCTCCAGCTCTTCAGCTGTAGAGTTGATTTCACAATTCCACAAACCCATTTTTTTAATACAGTGTATTGAATAAGTTGCTGTGAAAATACTTTAAAACAATTTACAATGTGAAATTCGATTTTTTTGTGGGGCTCCCAAATGATAAATTCTTGTTTATGTAATACACTACATAAGGCTGAGGTTTAAGTTTTTTATAATCAATGAAAAGCACAGGCTTGAGTATAAATGTTCACAGTAGACAATAAGATGCTAACTGTATTTAAAAGTAGTGATTTTAGCTGATCCAGATACTAATAACTGTGATTGTACAGCTTCAAGCACAAATAGCAAGGAAAGAGAGAAACATTTAGCTGCTGCTGACATTTTGCTGGCACATTTAAAGAATGCATTTAACATTTCAAAATTACAACATTTGAATTAACCTCAAAAACACACCTAAACACAGATCGAAAAGATAATTCCTTACGGCAGCAGAGAGTGTATAAAACAGGTAAGTGGTGGACTCTGACCCTAAAACGCATTATCATGATGTCTGGTAGACAAAAACGAGACAGGCAAAGAACAGCATAATGTGTCCTTTTAAAGAGATGTGATGTGTTTTACCTAAAAAGAATATTTAAAGGAAGATGATTTACCCATTGAATGATAAGTAAGTAGATCAATTGTGCGATACTGCTAGCTGACTGAAAGGTTTTAGAATTCTGCTAGACCTCCTGATTAATCCATTTCATCGTGGTGGTACAAGCATCATCTTGAGGGCATTATTGACATTATTATTAATTAGCATAGTGAAGACCAATCAGTCCATGTAGAACAGCTTGCTGTCCAGTCATCAGACGAGACAAAAAATTGAAAAAGAAGAAATTAAACAGGCTGCAACGATTTGCCAAAGTCCAAGGGATTTATGAGGAAAAATCTAAATCACTTGGATCAGAAGTTATTGGCTAAAATGTACGATTACAGGCATTTGGCTGATCTGTGTAACTTTTGTTGCCTAATTAACGGATGAGATTACGTGGAAAGTTTGATTGGTGTGGGCCTTACGGTCTCTGAGCTGCTGATACATTTAGTGGAGAAGAAGAAGACGTAGAGAGAGGAGGAGGAGGAGGAGAAGAAGAAGTGGTATAAATAGCACATAACATATAAATAATCTATGAATTATTTATTGATTGTAATTGTTGATGCAGTCATGTTGAAGCTGTTAAAACAAATGTGATGGTTGCTGCTCTTGTGTGACATTGTGCCCTTCAAATAGAGTGCTGATATCGCACTTTAATATATATTTAGGGTTTATTAAGTGTTTTACAAATCTGTGTAAATATACAAACTAAAACGGTTTGTTAAGTTAAGTTAAATATTTGGCTGAGAATGTTGTCTATGTTTGCCAGTGACACAATGAAAACTGGGAATCCATTTGACTTGTTAAATAACTCATTTTATTTTCTAGAAGACATGATTGGTTCCTTGGCAGACATTAATTAATGTACTGCAGTTCATAAACTCTCAGTGTTGAGAATACCTCAAGTGTGTAATCTTCTAATTAAATGGGAAAAGTAAACAACGTGGTGACCTGCATAACAAATTCCAGCTACTGATGTCACCACATTGTTTACATCTGTCCGTGTTCAAAGACAATTGTAAACCCGAGTCAAATGTAGTGAATTTCACACTCTAAAGAATAAAACAAAAAGGCAAAATGTCTGCCCACTTGGAGTGCTAGCCAATGTCAGTTTGCTTTTCACTATTAGACCCAGCTCTGTCTCATTTGTATGCTCCCTTTGGAACAGCACGCTCCCTCTACTGCATATTTTTCTGTCTTTTCCCAGCAGAACTGCTAAAATGAACAAATGCAGCTGTAAAAAACCTTATTGACTTTCAGATGCAAAATACGGTTGTGTGATCCGCAAGGCCAGATTCAGTGATATTCAGTGATATCTGGCCCCCACAGATTGCTGTGTGGATGCGTATTGAGCACTGAATTACAAACATTGCATTAACGATATGATGAGCAGATGCCGGAGTGAGCGAGAAGCTGATATTAAAAATGGGAACAGGTTAAAATCCTCATACGATAGTCAAAACCCCCATCAGATAAATAATACAAATCATATGTGTGTGATATATTTTATCAAAGGTTATATGTGGTGTAAAATATTATCATAAATATTATATTATATATCTCCTGAGCCAGTTAGTTAGAAAACACATTTAGGCACTCCTTTAATTGGCTGGGCGTAGTAAGCAGAGAAAGACTGACTTTGTCTAGATGGAAGAGGGTGACATAGGTGGGAGGATAGGGAAGGATCAGGTTCAGCCAAACAGTAATGATTTGACACATAACCATGCTTGCATGAGCAATGCCAAACCTTATTCGAAGAAGTGAACATGTTCTGCTTATAAGTGAGGCCGACCTTCTAATCTGATGTGTGTGCTTGCGTGTGTGCGTGTGTGTGTGTTTAATCACTCCCCTGTTCGCTCAGTGTCATTTTCATAAATCTGCTTTTTGTGAGGAGCGATTAAACTGAAGGTCCACTTTATGGGCCTGTACATCCAGCCAGTCAGAGGGGCAGCTGCTGGAGCTCTACCTAAAACACCTTCTTATGACCGTAATTCACTGCTCGAGCCAGAGGTTAGAGGAGGACTGCTGAACAAGAGGACAACTATTGTGGTGAAGGTAATGGGTATGATTACGTCTGTTGGACAGAGAGAAGAAGAAACGGCAGGAAGGAGTGATATGATGAAAGGGCACGCCAGTAGAGGGCACTATCTCTGTTTCTATTGTCTTTGGCTGAGCCACCTGTTGTGTAGCTGCTGTGTTGAGTGAATATATGTGAGCTGAAAAAGAATATGAGGAATAAAGCTTTTTGTTTTAAACTACATTTTCATCTGCAACAGCGTGTCAGTGCAATCTGCTGATGACACAGGCAATCTGTGGTGTGTCTTTCGCTGAGTGGGCGAGGAAATCTGTTGCTTAAATGTGTGTGGATGCACGTGTACCTGCACCTGCATGAGTGTGTCTTCATTGTGTACTTACTCTCCACTGTGAGTGTGATGGGCTGACTGGTTTTGTTCTCCCCATTCTTGTCATTTACTGCCTGGGCATAGTAACGTCCCGCATCAGGGGCCACAGTGGACAGGATGACCAGCGTGTTGTCCAGGGTGATGGCACTGGGTAAATATACATGCACACACACGCACACATTTGTTTAGCATGCTTTTAAGGACACTGCATTGCCTTACATTCATCCCCCATGATACTCACTTAACCTCAACCTTACCCTAATAAAGACACAAACAGCCTTAGGTAGTGTTGAATGTAGTTAAATCAAGTTGGGGGTCAGCAATTTGGCTCCCAATTAATCAGACATCCCCATTCAACTGGTGTGCATTCCAAAATGTGTCCCCAAACACACACCAAACTGCGCACACACACACACACACACACACACACAAACAAGCACACAGACACACTCATATCATTAAACCAGTGAGTAGTTGTGTCTCACAGTCAATAAATCCTGAGGGTAAACTGATGCGCGCGCGCACACACACACACACACAAATTATGTCTGAAAAGAAGCACACAAAAACTATTTTTATGAGCACTTCCATCTACAAGCCACCACAGTGTCTTAAAGAGATAGTTCAGAATTTATCTCGTTATTTTATACTCATTGTTCCTGCAGTATGGTTGGGTATTAGTACGATGGTTACTGTAATTTCAGTTGCTGATTAAGTTAGGCTGGTCTGAGTTTTGTTCCTAGAAGCAGTTGCACAGTTGGCCATGTTTTTCAGTTGGAAAATAGTCTTAATATATCAAGAAAAATGGACTGGTCCTACAACAGCTTTGTACAACTGATGAACTTAGATGTCTACATATTTGAAGTATATTTGTAAGATGTAAGCCACAGTCCATCTCTGTGCAACCTGTTCCAGTAGAGATAAATAATGGCAACAGACAGATGCTAAAAGGGTAAGCATGTAAAATCCCTAATTTAGCAATAAAAACAACTATATTTTTTTAAATGCTGTAACCTCACAAACTCACTATAATGTGGTGTATTTGCATCATGTTAGCTTGGCTGATCTGTGGAGTGTCTTTTGGGCTTAAAATGGATTTTTGATTTGTCCCACATTAAGGCCATATTCAGACAGAATTAAGCGTTGCGGCAAAACCGCAGATTTTCCCAATTCATTTGACCCAGGGTACTGCATTCAGGCTGCAGTGGTGGGGGCAGCAGGGGATGCCGCAAAAAAACGCAGCGGCCTGCGGCAAAAAGTTAGAACTAAATCAACTTCTGGAGAAACGCAACCCGACGTCACGCTGGGGCAGCCATCGAATCGCACAATAGCAATTGGCTTGAAAAATATCAAGCTTTAGACTGATGGTCTCAAACGTTTGAGAAGGGCCCATTAAATGAGAGCTGACACTAAGCACGTGGAAAGATTAGGCTCTTCGTATCTGCCAGCATCTGCCTGATCGGTGCAGGATAAACAGACACTCTCCTGGACAATTAGGAGCCGTGGCTCTCATCGAGTCAACAGACACTTACATACAAACACACAAACACCAATATACACATGCGCCTGTGAATATCAATATGGCTTGACACAAAGCGAGCAAACAAGCGGTAAATGCAGGGTGTCCTGTCAGTGCCTCTCATTGTCACAGAGCAAAGCTTCACCGCTTCACTTCTGATAAGAGTCAACTGCACAGTAACCAGCTCTGGAAATGGTCGAAACAGTCATGGAAGGGGTTGAGATTTTCCTTTCAATTTCCCTCAGTGCTTGTACTGCGATTTTTGGAGCCCTGGAGGCAGAGGATACACACACCGATCCGTTCATCGAGCGAGAGCATGCAACTCAGGATGAAAGTCTTCATGTCAACCACAACACGGTAGAGCTCACTGCTGAATAATACATGAGGAGGTGGTTTCTGAGGAGTTGTGGACTGCCTACCTATATTTGTCTGGATGGCAAAATTAATCTCAGGTGATTACCTTCACAGTATCTCTTCAGGAAAATTGCATATCTGAACAGACGAAAAAAAACACACACACTCACACTCGGAGCATGGCCCATACAGATACACAGTCACCCACAGAACTCCCACTTTGCACTTACGGACTCACACAGCTTCTTCCACCACATGCACACATACACACACACACCCTCCCACACACAAATCCATCCAGGGGTGAAGGCTGTCAGTCAAACATATCATCAATTGAGGCCTTTTGTCCAATTTTGTCTAATTGGTTCCCCTGCTGCCTGCTCTGTCTCTACCCTTCAATCATTCCCCCTGCAAAGTCAATAGGGGCGATATAATAACCCGCTTTATCACTGAGAGGTGATTCAATGATGAACACAGGGCCTGCACCAACATTCATTCATCAACTACTCTTCTCAACTTCATTCATGGTGTGTGGGGGATTGTAGAAAATCTGTGAGCAGTATTGAACTTCTTGGAGTTCTCTGAAGTGAAAGATATTCTGCTTCAGCAGCTCAGCATTCACCAACCACTCATATATGAGAGCACTTGCTCAGAAACACACAAGTCACATGCACACGCGCTCTGCTCAAACTACACAAACCAAGGTGAGGGGAAGGTAGACTTACATACGGCTGCTGGAGGGAATCTTACGCCCATCTCTGAACCAGGTGATCTGTGGCCTGGGGAAGCTGTGTATCTGCGGTGCGTGGATGAGAGCACCCTCACCCTGGGATACAGTTTGAGACCTTTCAGCCTCCACAAAACCACCCATATCTAGCAGACATAAAGAAAAGAGTGTAAGTAGGGGAGACAAAGAAAGTGAGTGAAAGAGGAAAATTAATACTAGAAGAGAAAATGCCAGCAAAAAAGCAGATGAAAAAGAAGAATTGCCATTATTACCACATTATGTACCTTTTTCAAAAGCTAAGCTCCTTTACTCAGAGTGACTCATCCACATACTGTGCATTACAAGCCTTTAACAATAACAGTGTCCTCCCCTTACTCTGTCAGAACTAGAGATGTATGGAAAGAAACCCACACTTACAGGCAACCTGCACTTCAGTACTGCACTGCATTATAGCACCCACTCGATTTCTCACAATGCAGCGGTAGTGGCCAGCGTGCAGTCGGTCCAGCGAGGGGATCAGGTACCTAATGGGCACACACAACACAAAGTGCCATTAGTCATCATCAGCATGACAGACAGCGACATTTGTCATCTTGCCGCTTTTATCCCCCACACTCAAGATGCTAAATTAATTGAGATGTTTCATTGGGCACCTGACACACAGCTTAAATGGCATTCCAGTGAAGTGTGATTTGGTGCTGACGTAGTGCTGGACAGTAGATAGTAAACTAAAGAAAGAAGAATGTAATCTTTAGGCCAGCTGTGTAGCGAACAGCAAAGAGTTTCTGACTGGCAGGACTCACAAAACCCCATGGTTATCCTGTATCTTCAGTCAGTTGAATGAAATCATACGAGCACCTCTCACATGTTAGTCCTGGGCAGCTCCATCTCTCCCCTGATGTGCATTCATGTTAAATGGTGTGTGTGAAATGCTAGCTAGATAACTCCAGAACTGAGTCCCCTTTAATTGGTTTGCTACAGCCACTTAGGATTGTGGAGCCCGCCCCTGCCATGTTTCCCCTGCGCTGCAATTCGGGCTGGGGGGGCTGGGGGCTGGGGTGGGGTGGTCTGATTAAATGGATTCCAGTTCTCCTCTTTGATCAGGGCTGGTGAAGAATAACAAGCAGAGGGCTGGCCTGCAAAGCAGACCCAGAGACTAAGCCACGTGAGAGCTCAGCCAAATGCTGAGGAAAGACAGGGAAAGAAGAAGACGGCGCTGGGGGAGAAGTGGGGAGAGAGGATGTGAGAGCGGGAGAAAGACAGACAGGCAAGGGAAGGTGTGTGTGCGGGGAGTGGAGGTAGCCAGTGATAGCAATCAGACAATGCCACCTGAGAGTGTCTGTCCATGTCTAGGGGACAAGTCAGACTGTGAGTAGAGAGTCCTGAAAACAGGGCAGGAATTAGATAGAAACTGACTTTCAGTGTGGACTGCAACTGTGACCTGTGAACACACATGCAGGCACACTGGCACACAAGCATACAGCTCATGTACAAATGGGCACACTGATGCACACGTGCATACACACACACACACACACACATACACACACACACACACACACACACACACACACACAGAGGCCTTGTTAGCACTGGTTGAAGCTTTCTCCTGCCACACTCTGTGCTGTTAGTAGAATCCTTCAGCACTGTGTTTAGAGGCTGAAGTATGTAATGAAATGTCCCTGGAAGAACTCCACGGTCAGTGAAACAGCATCTTACTGCTGACAGAGCAAAGCCAAGCCACACTGCACAATCTGATGGAAAATATGCATTGTGTGATTTTTGTTGCAGCAATGATAGTCTCAACAAACAGCACGAGGGAGGAGAAGAGTTATCTGCTCACACCATCTCTGAATTTTGAATACAGTGTGAGATACAAATCGGAATAAATCTGACAATCCCCTGAACACAAGACGTTATGTCTCAAGGGAGACATGCAGCCAAATCAGCCCTGAATAAATCCATAGAAATGAGTCTTGAATATGAATAAAAATGAGCTATTGAGCTATTAGTTACAATTAAATGCTGCTAAAATGTCCTCGTGTAGTAAGCTAATTACAGTTGATGAATAAAAAAAAAAAAAAAGATTATAGAATCAGCTCTGGTAGGCAAGGTTACATTCCTCACCTGTATTCCAGGGAGAAACGCGTGAGCTCGGTACCATTGTAGATCCATTTGAATTCCAGGGGCCAGCTGCCCTCTGCCATGCAGGTTAGTACCAGGCGGTTCCCCTCCAGGTGAACCTGGGTCTGAGGAGGCTCCATCTTAAAATAAGGAGGGACATCATCTACTGGAAGGAGAGAGAGAAGAAAGGGAGAAAGGTGAGAGTGATCAGTATAGGAAAAGACAGGGAAAGAGAGGGAAAGAAAGAAAGTGAAGCAGTGAGAGGTGGTAGTTGGTAAAAAAGGCAATGATTCAGTAACCCCTGTGAGCAGACACACAACACAATTCCAGCAATTCACAGGAAATGAGGACTCAGAACAAGCTATTTCCATTTTTCTTCTGCACTGATTGGGAACTTGAAGGTCAACAGAGAAGTCTGCCAAAAAGCACACGGAATAAGTTGTTACTGCAAAAGCAGCTTACTCTTTTATTTCATTTGAAATGCGCTGGCAAAGAGGTAGAAGAGCAATTTGTGCAGCGGCAGAGGAAGTGTAAATGAACACTTCCATACCTCTAGATCAGTAAAAGAGGATGGGTAGAGAGACGGGGAGATGGAGAGAGGAGGGATGGGGGAATAGACAGAAAACAGATGGGGAAAAACACAGCAGAGATTGTACACAAAAAAAAAAGTAGGAGGAAAAGAGAGTGCGAAACTAGGAAGCCATGGGGGTGGGGGTGGTAGGGGCTGCTTTAGAAAACACAAAGTTTCCCAGCCTTAAACCCCCTTCTCTGACAGGATGAGTTATGCTCTGTGCCTCCCTTCATTTATCTTTATAGTTCCCTAATGCAGCCAGATTATACAGGCCCCATCCGCAACACTGCACACAGCCAGTGCAGCCACAGAAAGCCTTTAAGGTGATACGCAAGGTCCAGGGCTGAGCTTGGAGACAAAGTGCTTTCATTTGAGCTGATGAAAAAGGCATGATCAGACCTATTGATCTGTCTGCCTCACCAGCCACGGGCGACACTGAGCCGATTGTGCCAGTGTTTGTGGCGGGCTAATTAAAGTCTGTATTAATAGTTGCAGTAAGCCGCCAAGGCCTGGAGCACGCCTGGTTGTAGGTCTACCACACTAGCTGACTCACTCTCATTGCTGATTACTGGAGCCTCTCTCTCTCTCTCTCTTTCTCCACATCCATAGGCAAGTTCACACCCGAGATTTATGGTGGTAAATGCAGAGGATGGTGTGGTGGAACTGGGTGAATGCGAGGGCAGCCTCGCCGAGCAGGGAAGGGGATACAGAAAATTGAACCTGATTGAAACTGTGAATAAAAGAATGACTGTGCACCTCTGTGTTTCACGCAAGCGGTCATGCGCGCACTGTGTACATACACACAAACACAGATAACAGGACACATATACACACACCAGAGCACACAATACCCCCCCCCCCGAAATCTGCAGCTTACTCCCCTATCTAAAAACCACAAATACATCACTCATAAAAGAAAGCTAAGAAACAACAGCCATCTCATTGCTTTCTGTTTCCCAAACCAGTCCTTACATTTTTCCCATTTGGTAACAACAATACTCCACAACCTGGCTAATCTGTTCTTTCTACCACCCTTGCATGAACTTCTCCAAAACAAACACTGTTAAACCCAGCAGGCCCTTGAAACTGATCCCTGTCTGAGTCCAAATGGTGGAGCCATCCCTATTTATCCTCAGGCACTAGCCGCTGGAGTGGTGGCTTTGCTGTAATTCCATCCACTAGTAAATGCATTCGTACTTGACACACACACACACACACACACACACACAGACAGTACACACACACACACAGACAGTACACACACACACACACACACACACACACACACACACACACACATACAGTACACACACAATCCCAAAACATTCACTTACGCCTGAACAAATGCACACAGGCAACACCCAACCATTTCCAGCTGTTTCAGGGGCTTGGTGGCAACGTGCACTTAGCAATGCGGCTCCATCAACAAGTCACCATTAGAGACCTGCGCATGCCAAACGCAGAGTCACACATTGATTGTCTGAGGCAAGGAATATTCACAATACCAAGTTACCGATGTGAAATTGTGGAACGGAGAATTGATTGCACTGTGGTTACCTGTTTTAGTGCCATTTATGCATTCGTGTTCGCTTCTGCCTCAAATGACCCATTCAGGTGAGCCCCGATTATGAATCCCTGAGCACTGGCTATCTACGGCACTACGACACCAATATCACATTTAGAGCAAAGTGTATATTTTTCAGGATCAAAGATAGCTAGGGAGAGAGAAAAGTCATTGTTTAAGACATAAAGTGCAGAATCCACATCCACTTCCATGCTGCTAAACCCTAGAAAATATTGCTCTCCATGTAACACACTACTGAGGTGATCTTCTCTTTGAGACTCTTTGAGAACTCAAATGACTGCTGACCGCTAGCAGCTGTCACTGCTGAAGGAAGATAGGACCAATTCCTCTGCGCACTGGGCTCTGGGATCTAATGAGTTTCCAACAGAGAACATCTTGTCTGACCCTCATTCTCCTCTTCCTCTTTATCACTGTGCTTTTGATCCTCACTGTGAAGTGCTGAGGTCACTGCTGATGTTTGTGTCTGTGGTAGACACTGCATGTGTTTTAAGTGTGGTTTCTCTGTCTCTTCTGTTTTCTTTATGTGTGTGTTAGCCACTGCAAATATATGAAATGTGTCTTTGTACATGTGTATATCAACGTGGGAACATCTGTGCCTATTTTTGCTCATGCAAATGTGAACTTTTACATGTGTGCACATACAGTAGTACAAAGCTCTGTTATTATATACACTATGTACAGTAGAGATGGCTTACTGTAGATGAGTATGCTGCTGTCACTGTTGTGTCAGGTTGATGTGTTTGCCTCCACTGTGGTATCATCATCGCTTATCTAATCCATAATTTGTCTCAGGTGTCATCGTCTCGTTTTAGAGCGCTGTGACTTCATGGAACAGAAGTGAACTGTACATGACAACCATAGTTTACAGACACAAACACACAGTAATATACAAAAGGGGATTACAGACTCAACTTAATGACTGGAGGACATGTGTCCACCTGACTGCGGCTGACTGGCTGCACTGTGTCAAGGTAAAGCTGACATATTTTCTGGAGAGACAAGGGTGGAGGTTGGAAGAAAAGGAAGAGCACTGGCCAAGAAGAACTGTCGCTTCCTCCATTTCACTGATGAACAAAGGGACAGTGGTGGGCTTGGCAGGTGCATGGCAGTGCCTTCTGCAGGCTTCCAATCCAGATGGAAAGCTAGAGGGCAGTCCTTATGGACCAGGAATTCCTGCAGCACTATGAGCACAGATAAAAGCCAACCAAAACGGGTGGGCAGATCTAGGAGAAGACCAAAAACTGGCATGGGAGGACCAGGAGGCCTTTAATGTGACTGCTGTGCAGAGCAGCTGCCCCCAACAGTCAAGCTGCACCAGCACAGCCCATTCACCACAGATATAAAAACACCTTATTCTAACCTGACAGCTGAGGTTGAATGGTGGAATGGCTCCAGCCTGGTCCCCTGCTGCATACACAGAATTTTAATGGCTGTGAGACAAAGACCACAGGCACCGGGGCAGCTTTATAAACCAAGGCCCATTGTGCTCCCCATTGCGCTATGCTGGCATGCAATCACACAGACAGTGTTAACGTTCGACTTCTGTATTGTATTCTTTTCTCGTGCTTATTTTGTGTCTCACCTCCTTACCCCTGCTCCACTCCAGCAGGAGGGAGCTCTTCCTGCTCTCTGTTTAATCCTCAGGCACCTGTGTTTGAGCCTATGTAACCACACATCTTAGCTGGCACTCGGCACAACTGTATCACTGAGATGTAGTGATAAAGTGGAGCCCCTGCCTGTTGAAACATTTGGAGGTCTACTCTCTTGTTATCCGCTCACTCTTTCTCCATGTCTAAGTCATTCTACCTCGCTATCTCTGTCTCTCCACCTCTCTTTCTCTTCGTAGACTTCACACACATACATATGCACATAACTTCCCTGCTCCATCGACCACCTCCAGTCCACCTCATGGTGCATCATGTCATCCAGGGACATTTAGAGCTATCATTTAACCTCTCCAATTGGACTTTAACGTGCAAGATGGGTCATGGTTAGTCTCTCTGATGGGGGTTATACAACAGTCATGGCACTGACCTTGGCCTAGTAATGGGTTGGTGAAAGGGTGTGGGTTGTGGGGTTGGTGGAGGGGGCTTAAAAGCATCTTAAAAGCTGATGAAACACCTCCCTTATGGATACACAACAAGCCAACACACACACACACACATGCATACTGGGTTGTCTTACAAGTTGAGATGAGAATGTTTGGGCCAGGACATAAAGCCCAAACACATAAATACACACACCAACACCTACCAATACTCGCACCTCCCCCCCGTGAAAACACGGCCCGTCCTGAAGGTCAGGCTGATCTGTCACTCTGTCACAAGCTGCTGTCACCGTGACAACAGGCACCCCACCGATTTACACTCCATCACTTAGGTGAGTCAGAAAGCAGGAGGACACAAATGGAGGGATTAAGAAAGAGAGCGTACAAGAACAAACAGAGAGGAGGAAGAGAGAGTGACGGCGAAACAGATGGTGAGACAAATGCAGGGCTTAATGATAAAAACAAAGAGAGACTGAGAAGCGATGTAGTGGCAGGGTGAGGTGAGGGACTGAGAGGGCGAGAAAGCGAAGTGAAAAGAGAGAGGGGAGTGTCCTCCAGCACTAGGCAGCAAGGTGAAGCGACCCATTACAGCCGAAGCCAAACAAGCGGACCAGGCCTGAAAGACAGGGAGGGGAGATGGAGAGCCTCCATCTACTCCCACATTCATTTATTGAAATGGCCAATGGATCAGAATCTGCATCCTGCATGTGAGTGCCACTCCATCACAGCTCGATGTCTCCCTACCCCCTCTGCATTTATAGCCCCTAGAGCATGTTTCTGCACCATTCAGTAGGACTATACGCACTGTAAAAGATCCCTTGGTATCTATGTTGTGGCAATATAGACTTCATGGCCCGAGTAACATGCTTTTAAAAGCTCATACAGTCATACAGTCATACAGTCATGCTCACTGCTCACAGGAAGAGATGAAGTAGGAATATGGATTTTCATGTTGAGACGTGTTTTTCTTCTTGATGATGCGTCAGCTTTGATGTTGCAGAAAAAGTCCTCAGGTCGCTGCAGATGAATTACTGCCTGCATCCCAGCTGTGTTTAGTGGATCGCCACGGGTTAATTGATGTGTAATTGATGTGATTAATTGAGGTGTAATGTACCGCGGTGACGTGTCTGGGATCCCACTGGCTGTGTGGGCCTGTGTATGCGTGTGCATGTGTGTGTGTGTGTGTGTGTGTGTGTGTTTAGGTGTGCCTGTGTGCCTATCTGATGCTACAGCAACACAATTAGAAGCAGTAGCATCCAGCCAACAAATGGAGATTTAATTAGGAGTGAAGACGGAGCGGGAGGCCAGTCAATGGGCAGCAGATTGAATTATCTGGACACACACTCCAGCGGGCAGCGCAGACAAATTCACAGTCGCACACATACTCAAACACACACACACACACACACACACACACACCCTTTCTGTTTGGAATTCTTCCCTGTTTGCCTCGCTGCTCCTCTGAGTGCCTTCCTCTACCTCTCTGCCATGCTCTGCCTGTCTCGAACTTATCTTTTTCTTTTTGATTCCGTCTTCTTTTTTCTCTTCCTTTGCCTTGTTTCTTCTCTTACATTGCTTTGATTTCCTTTGTTCTTTACGCCGATGAGCCGAGAAAACACGACTTTACCTTTGTTTCTTTAGACTGATTTTATTACTTATTATGGATGTGTGATATCCAGGAGCCTAATTAGCAAGTCCAGCTCCTGGCAGAGAACACGGTACGCAGAGGAGCACAGGCACAAGGCCCGGCGTCAATTAATGAGCCCTCACACACCCACAGCCACCATTACACGCCCTCTGCAGCATCAAGTCTCTAGTCAGCTCAGCTTTGTCCGATGAACAGTGGGGAAACCACAGCTGAACAACTGTGGCTGGGTGTAAGAAAGTTATGTCTTTAATCACCAAGGGATAGTCATAGCTTTGTAAAAGATAAAGCAGGGGTTCTCATCTGACTTTGTGGCACTGAAATAAGATTTATGTCTTGTAGCAGCGAGCTGTGAGCATATTCTTGGAGCCAACAGATCAATGTATCAACTTAGAAATGTAAGCCAGACGCAATTTCTTACTTTCTAAGGACAAGATATATGAAATAGTTTTTTCTTATGGAAGTGAGGTTTGGAGAGCTCTTATGAGTAGAACACAATGGGAAAGATCCAGGCTTCCCACCCATTTTAGTGCGTGTGTGACTGACATCACAGTATTATTTCCCAGGTGTGACAGGCAGCTTCAACGATTTGGAAGAAGAAGTAAGGTTTTTGTGCACCAGATCACATACACGTCTCTCTCTTTCTCTCTCTCTGGCTTTTCTCTTTTCACTAGGGAGCAGGGAGATGGTAGTGGGTGGGGGGTGAAAATAGGTACAAATTTTCACTTGATCTTTGTGAGAGCTAATTGACATTGTTTGAAAGAAGAAAAAAAAATAGAAAGCAACACAAAACAGATAAACGACAGTAAGTGGAAGAAATAGCAAATAAAATAAAAACAACAACGAGAGCAGCATCGGGAATAGGAGGCGGGCAGCTTTTCTCAAGGCATGAGAAGGTTGGAAATAGGCCTAAGTGAATTTAGAAAGTAGGGCAAAGACTAATGGAGGAAAATAAACAAACGCGCTGAAATGTGAATTCCACAGGGCCCCGGGTCATTAGAGTTAATATTGCGCGCTATGCCATCTGCCGTGATTGTTTACACTAGCCTGGATAATTAGATCCTAATTAGTAGATGGTATGGTGGGGGAAATATTATTTCACACGCATTGAGATGGAAATGATCAGATGCACCTGCAATGCTGTGCTGCCTGTCCATCCTGGGACCTCTGTGGGTAGCTCCATGAAGATGTAGTCATGTATCAGACAGGTCTTGATTTAACTGCTTGATGCACCAGACAGAATTCGGATCTTACCCTCCCACCATTAACATATAGAAAGAGTTATATGTTTTTTTTGGAGGAGAGAGAGTCATCTTTTGCTCTTGACATTATGAAAACCTGTCTGCTCCTTTGTTCTCCTTTATACTGCATGTGTGTGTGTGCAGATGTGTGAATACGCTCATCCTTGCATGTTTGTGACTGTGTGTCTTTAAGATACAGACACCAGAATATTATCAGACAAAATGCATGGACTCAAACTGCCATGTCCCATCCGTGCTTTTCTCCCAGCCGATCCCTGTGAATCTCTGAATTGGAGAGATACCACTGGCATGCTAATAGTGTTTTGCTAGGTGCGAGGTATCAGAGCGCCTGCCATTGTAATATATGCGCGTGGAATGGCTGGTGATTGTGATTCTTATCAGTGTGGCAGAGTGCATGGGCGCCAAACAGTGAGTGGCAGGGGCTGGCAGTAAATGCTAATGGCAGAGAGCAGCTGACAGAGAAAAGAATTATTATCTCCCTTCATTACATTTACACGGCCTGCCTGTCTGTCTCACTTCCTTCCTCTGGGCCCAGGCGTGAACAACAATCAGTGTTGGCAATGCTTTATTTACCTGTTTTGCAGAAGACAAACACCTTCTTTGGTGTCAATGCATCATCCACTCAGGGACTGGGATCTGAGGAGTTTCTCAAATTGACAATACGTCATACAGATTCAATTACAGGTGAGCAACAGATCTTTGGTGGGGGAAAGAGTTAGAGATGATAGATGAGCAGAGCTGAAGAGTATGGAGGACGAAATGGATGTTTTTCTAATTTTGGTGGAGGTCGGAGGTGATGTGTAGCAGGATCATCACCTTTATGAGTAGGGCAGCCTGTGCGAACACAGAGTCCCTGTTCCTAATTGAGACCTCTGGAGTGTGAGAGCTGACAGAATGGAGCTTGTCACATCACTGCCTCTCTCCACCACATTACAGAGAGGCCCTCTGACCACTATTTTCTCCCATCATCCATGCCAGAGCACCATGTCCTGCTCTGCGATGGTGTGATAGCTACCCCCATCACCCCCAAATCACTTCCTTCAGATGGAACCTCAAAGCTGCCAGCCTCCTACCCAACATCAAACCAGGCTACATCTCCGACCTCTGAGGCATCCACACAGACAGAAGAGTCTTATTTGCCCGTTCCTGTCTCCCCCAAGCAGGAGGAAAGACAGAGGAGGAGCTCCGTGGCATTGTGTGAAGACAGGCAGCCAGCACTACGCCAGCAGGCAGACAAAGATCTGAATGCCCTGACATTATGCTAATGGGAGTGTTTGGCTGGTTCTTACATGACTTCACACCACATTGCTCATCTCAATTATCAGATACAGTAACGGGTTCTGAGTAAGAAGCATTCAACTTGAACAAAGCAGGAATAAAATCTCAGTCAGAAATACTAATTGTTGTGCTCTATCCACATGATCCTTTAGGGTGGTTTAGTGCGAGAAACATGACTTATTAAAATCGGATGCGCATAGTAACATCTTATGTGAAAAAGATGAAATTATGCATGCTTGAGAATGAAATTAATGAATAATGATTAGACGCTAATTCTGATAAACCACACCAGAACGTTAAAGATGTGTGTATTTCCCTTGATTATTTAAGTACACAATTTAGGGTAACAAAGTGGAAGATCTGTCCTCTTAATTTGACTATTTGTTATATACATACAAACTCTCAGTGCACTTAATCACCCTTCTCCTTCTAAAATGCCTGTCATCTGTTCACCTAATGATAACTGTAACAAGCCCACATTTCCACTTGCAAAGATTGTGTCATTTTGATCTAAAAATTGCAAGCTGTCTTACAAGAAAACCAAACCATACCCCTTGATAAATAGTTATCAGAACACTGGCACAAACTATAGATTGGAGCCCTCTGCCAACAATGCTATCTAATATATGAGGTTGATGATGTTTTTCTAATTATATTCTTAAGCTTGCACTCAAGCTAACGTTGCTCCCAGTGTTGCTGTAGCGACGTTGGCAGGGTTGTTTTCTTCCACTTGGGGCGAGGGCAAAGATGAAGAACCTTGCTAAAGGGAAAATCCAGGATTCAAACCCTCAACTCTCTGCACCCCAACATGTCCATTTCGTATGCAATGAATGTAGAATGTAGTATGGAAAGCTATAAAGAAGTTTTGAATTTGTGAAAGTAAAAACCAAGGTTAGCTCTATTTTTGATGCGGTCTTATACATATGCAAGAGCTCTATCTATAAAAAAAAAAAAGGAATTACAACCACAGCAATTTTAGTCTTCACACAATGTCACGTATATCCTGGAGGTTATCGTTAGAAATTACATAAATTTAAATAGGAACACCATCTTCCATCAGGTTAATGTATTCAGAGAACATTTTTTTCCCGCTGTGTTATTGAAATGTTCCCACCACTGCTCTTAACACACCAGTAAAAAAATTAAAAAAAAAAAAGCACGTTGGTAATTCTCTGAACTCTCTCCACCTCTAAGGACCTACAAAACGGAGGCATTGACTGTTATTGGCTGCAATCACACATTGAAATATGTGTGAACGATCAAGCGGATATGGCATAATGTTACTGGCGCCCAAGCAACAGCAAGAGTGATTTGAAGGCTTAATGCAGCCCTCCACACCACATAGAGTTATAGCCTGTGATTTGCATCAAAAACGTCTGTTAAATTTCCACTTTTGGAAATGAATATCACTAAATGACAACCTTACAGGGAACCAGATGGGTAGGAGTGACACTTTTTTTCCCACGTTGGTATTTTCCACCCATGATGGGACCTCATTCCATATAACTACATCTATAAGCCGTGCATAAATACACATCAAATAGCGTTTTTTCAAGCCTCATAATCCCTGGATAATCTTCATCTACAATATGAGCAGCGCTAAATTGGAGGGAAGACTCACAAATGAACATATTTACATCAGTCCCATTAGTGAGACACTGAGGAGATACTGCTCAGAGATCTGCTGCTGCTTTGAAATGCCTGTAGGCACTTAAGAATTTTATTAGAAGCTCTTTAACGCTCACCATGCCATGGTAAGTAATGTGCTTTAATACACGTATAATGCAGTGGATTACAACTCTGGATATTAATAAATCATCTGTTTTATTTATTACTGCTCATTTACCATAGCAAGTAAATGACATGTTTAATCTCTTTCATGGATTCAGGGGCTTTTTATGCTTTCCTGCATATGTGTGTGGGTGTGTGTCTGTGTGTGTGTGTAAAATGCCTGAGTGTCACTGCAAGTGTCTGCATACTTGTTGACCTTTATATACAGTGAATGCAGATGTTTGTGAGCACACAGTAGGTGTTTACTTGTGTCTTCACGTGTGAGTGTGCACGCGTCTCTCCAGTGAGTTGACCGTGTATATTTTAATTCTTCATCAGATTAAAGAGACGTGCATGTACTCCACAGTCCCTTAATGACAGACAGATCAAAGCCCATCATGTTCCTTCCTGGCTGTGTTGAGGGGGATCATTAGTGGTGGGTCAACGGGGCATCATTAGCCAGCATGCTACCCTTGCAGCATGTTTACTCTGCTCGGAGTCTGTGTGTTCATGTACCTACCTGTGCATGTGTGTGGGTGCACGTGCCTGTACGCGAACATCAAATGCATCCATATTGCTCTCTGATCTCTGCACAGTGTGTGGGAGGAACACAGGTCTCTCCTGTGGCCCATTTCCCCACAGACAAATGCCGCTCCAGCGGTGAGAGCTAGCCTCATCTATTGTACCTCCTGCCTCCATCAACTCACTTTCCATCTATTACGACCCAACAGGCTGATCTTCATGGCTGAAGCTCAATGTAAAATCCTAGCCTTGCTGATTCAATAGGCTCTGGAGGGTTCTGACAATGACCAATTCACTCATGACTATTATTCATCACAAAACCTTTCCAGCTCTCCAATAAAATACACCACCCACCTTTCCTACTGTGTTTGGTATGCTGTAACAATCCATCACTTCCAAATGCTGTGCTACCAAACGTACCATGCACACACAAACACACGCACATACACACACACATCACTTTCCACTTACAACTCGACTGAACAAACTCTTTCTCACCTCAGAAATTGCTATTTTGGTGCAGGGCTATTCCTTCTCTCAGCAGTTTCACATAAATTCTTTCTCCCTTTACAAACATTCCCTCCTGGCTCTCTTCTACCATCCACCCTTCTCACATGCAATCTGCTCTTTTCCACTGTCAACTCTGTCTCTCTCCCTCCCTCTCTCACCTTCAGATGCCACCCATTCATTGCCTCCATGCCTGACTGCTTTGACAGGCCCGAGACTCAAGCGGGGGGGATTTGATCCCTCCGTGGAGTGGAGCTCTGGCAGTGGGGTCCACTCTCCAACCGCCGGACGCAGAGCCCTGAGCCACCGATTAAAAAGTCATGAAGGCTTTTAGGGGCATGCAGGGCTGCAGTTTCCCAGTCTTCTGTGGATTGGCTGCCTGAAAATAGTCTTTGTGTTCCTGAGACAACAGTAGAAATATTCAGGACGAGGGTGGGGGTGGGGTGGGGGGTGGGGGGGTTTGAGGAGATGCGGGTTAACAGAGCAGCAGTGCGTGGGCCACCTTGCTCTCCCCTGTGCTCTTAAACAGCACTCTGCCGGGCCCTCGCTTCCTCAGATTAGATGAACACCCACAGTCTATATCCACTGTACATCATTGGCCCCTATATGAGCACTGTGTCCAGGCTTTACAAGTGTGGGACTAACAGCTCTTTCAAAGCAGTGGCCTCCTCCCTTCCTTTCCATCATGCTGAAATCAGCTCGGGCTAGTGAGGGTCACATCCGAGGTCGGGCCCTTTACACCTTGTAACAAAACACCTCTCTGTCATCCTCTGTGTACGGCTTCATACACAGAAACATCTGGCAGTAAGAGTAGAGTATTGATGCTTTCTTTGAAGATGGATAAATGGACTAATGAGAATGGCTGGGAGCTAATATATCACCCACCTGAATAGCCCGCTTTCAAAAAGCGGCACACAAATCAAGTAGGTGACCATTTGCCTCATAATGGCTGCAAGGACAGGTCGTATACAACAATACACGTGTGAAACAAGACCTTAATGTGCTGTGAAAAAAGCACTGGCCTCCCAGCATTGGTTTAGTCTTTCCAACAGCAACCATCCATACCATTGTCACAAATAGCAGCCAGCCACTAATGGAATCAATAAAGCCTTGCAAATATTTACAGGACAAGAGAGCCTCAAGGCAATCAATTCCAATCTATAGGACGATGGAAGGTTCTACTGTGGCTGTGTTTCAGGTTAGAAAAATCAATAAAGTCAGCTTTGGAAACAGAAGGAAAAAAATAAATAACAACCTTATTGCACCGGCACCACTCAGTCTTTCACTCATACTCTCTCTCCTTCCTTCCATCATTCTGACCCTTGTGTTGGTTCCCCCTTTTTTTCCAAGTTTGACATCGCTGGCTGCGCCTCCCAGCAGGTACCAGGAACTGCAGGGAGTGCATCCAGAAAAGTAGTGGGAGACAGCTTTTGAAGAACGGAGAAGCTAGTGGATGTGACAGGCTGTTGAAAGCCTGGGAGATAACAGCATCTGCTTCTGGAAGTCTTAACAGGTAGAAAGGTAAAGTAGGGAGGGAGGAAATGGAAGGGGTGAGAGGGCCAGGCAAATTCTCTGGATAATAGGATATAAAAACAATGTTGCTCAGTTCCTGCATACATTCGCAGGCGACAACGAAGGCAGGCTGAGTGACGGAAAGTGAAGCGTGGAAGCATTGCAGAGAATAAGAAGTAGGGTATATTAAAAACAGATTGCTTCCATTTCTCTCTGGGGGCAGATTTTTTTTTATGCACAAGGTTGTAATCCCTAGTTTATGTTCTGTAGTAACTAGCTCGATAAAATACATCAACCCAGCACATAAAAAGTGAATAAAACGGAGTATATAAAAGTGTGTCAGGGTGGTAGGAAGCTATAGAAGTCAAGACCGCCCAGAGTGATTGCTGATTTATTGATGCATTGATGCCTGGTAGTGCATTGACAAGTTCAGCAACTTCTGATAAATAGGCGATAATGTCAGGCTTTTCTCTGGTAGGCACGCGCAGTTACCAGGTCTCACGCAGCTCCCCGGTCTCCAGCCTAATGAGCAGATAGTTGGAGGGAGAGGATGAAGGGAGCAGAAAGAGGCTCTCTCTCTCTCTCTCTCTCTGATGCCACTTGCTGTGTTTGTGCTCTCTCATGCACAACGCTCCTAGAGAGAACAATCAGACGGAGCTACAGCCTCTGCCAGCGGCTATCAGTGTCTCTTTAACAAGTCCACCTTCCCTCTATGGTAACATACATAAGGGAAAAACTGTGTGTGTGTGTGTGTGTGTGTGTTAAATAGCCACACAAAAACCATAGCATAAACAGACCATTCTGAACAGCTTGAAGGCATACAACAAGTGTATGGCTAATAGCGGAGCCACATGTCACTGTACATATCACGGGGGAAATTCCACTGCCCCGGGGCTTGAAAACCGAAGTACGTGGTCGACTGCTTCATCACCTAAAGTGCCTGCCTCAATGTGTGTGTGTGTGTGTGTGTATGTGTGTGTGTGTGTACAGATAAATCAGGCACATATGTGCATAAATCAACTGTTCCACCATGGTTTATGTTTTACACTCTATGCATCACGCAGATATAAATACTGCATGGTCCACACTCTGAAAAACGAGTGTATCCTGATCTGATAGATATTTCACAGCTTAGCTCAATTAATTGAATTTTTCAACTGAGATGTGAGAAAAATCCATAAAACAGATCAAACTGAAAATGCATCGGACAGAAAGTGTGTGCGTGTGTGTGCATGCCTGTGTGTGTACGAGAGAGAGAGAAAAGAAGAGAGGGAGAGAGAAAGAGAGACTGACCGCACAAACTTGCCCACTTGGCAAAGCGTATGTGGTTCTGACTGCCAACTTGCGAAAAATGTCAATTACTCTCTCTACATCTAAAACTTTTATGACGGCTTCTAGGCTGTATCAAAGCCTTCCACCTCACCAGCTCCCCCGAAAATATTTTCTCTCAGAGAAAATCAGCTTTAATTATTGAAAGCGTGGCTTCAAGTTTATTAGTGTTTTTCAGGACTTCCTTCAAATAGCTGTCCAAGGCGCCCTTGTGCATATCAAAATGATCTCATTGATTCTAACCTGCTTTCCTTGTTGCAAACAGACAGACTGTCAAAAACCTCAGATCTGTTGCCTTCAGTGGAAGGTTTGTGATGCATTACAAAGACAACTGTTTGCAGAAACACAGGAAACATGTAATGGCAGAAAACACAGATATGATTCTGGAAGGAAATGAGAAACAAGCAGAGAAATAAGAGATAGAGGTGCAGCCCATATTTTGCAAAATCCGCAGAAGAAAGACAACAGAGGTTGAAAATAAATAAAGATGAGCAATTGGTGATGCTGGCGATCAAAGCATCGTAGTCGCAGGTGGTCTTGTTAGTTGACCATATAGTGAATTAGATCTCCTGGCCCCACCATGCACTGATCCAGCTCCAGCACAGAGGGTTGTAGACCTTTCCCAGTCATACATCAGACAGACAGAGAAACAGCCCTGATCTTTCTACTTTCATAAGCAACACTATTTTAATCCCTTCTGGATCAAAGGAGGCATCAAGCTTTGCCTCCCTTTCATTAGGGAGGAATAGAAGACTGTGTGGAAACCCTCCCTCTTCTCCATGACTGAACGGCTAGGTTTGATCAATCAATAGCAGTCCACTAGCTCTGGCCTAAGTGCTACTGCTCTAATCACTCTCCTCTGAAAAATGGAGGATGAGGTGGTGGGACCAGGAACACACCCGCATAAACTTTCATCAAAACAGTCTTTGGTCTGGGAATGAGTCAAATTATACTGTGCTTTGTTGTGTTCTGTTCCAGCAGAAAATCTGCTGCCTGACAAGCACTGCCTCAGTACTTAAGTCCCATCGCTCAAAACATGAAAGTCTGAATGCTGGTGAAAGGACAGAATAGGGATCAGCTAGGCTGACGGAGTGGCTAAGTACAACTGGGCTGCTGTCTGACTTTGCCATTGTTGTTCACTGGTGGAACGTAATCTTCTTAATCACAAGCTAAACCTGCAGAACAATTGACCCATTTTCATAGGCAGCTTCTTATCTCTGAATGCGTGCCCATATCTCATTTAGAAGTGTTAGAAATCCCCCTTCAATCTAGGTGATCTGTTCTCACCAACCTGCCTCCACATTCCTCTAATCCACTCTGATCTAATCCAATGCATATCATCCAGAGAATGTCATGTTTATATATTGAGTACTCGGGTTCTGCTGTGCTGTGCTGTCCTACATGTGTCAACTTGCTTACTCCTTGGTTCTTTTTGCACATCCACAACAGGTATAACACTATTACATCCCAGCCATGTAAGGCAGGCTGGACAGGTTGTTGGTCGATCACTGGATATAAACATGTTTTTTATATTTACAGTTCTGACGTCCAACTCAAGCAAAAGTAAAATGAAATAAAAATTATCTTAGAGAGACTTTGGGATTTTGATTTGTACAAATTGGCTCCTATTAAGGTTAAAAATAATCATAGTTATTGGTGTCAAAATCACAGATGTAAGCTCACATTTAAAGTTGGATTAACAGGTCCAACCTCTAATAAGAAAAGTCAAGTCAAAAACTTATTTGTGCAGCGCTTGATCACATTAGTCTCAGCGAGCCACACACCCACATTTTAACACAGCAAATGACTGGTTGCTTTTCAGTGTAGTATGAAATCACTCATGATTTTGGCAGGTTTTCACTGGAGGGAGTTTGACATATTTTCTGCACACATTGCGCAGGGGAAGAAAGCATATGTCTTATGATTTTAGAACGTGGGTGAAAAACAACCCACTGCGCTGAAAGGCTCAACACTGACCAATGTTACGAATTTTGAAGACAGCTAAGGTTATGTTGCTGACTGTGGCATCATTACTGTGCATATATACAAGTGCAAATGAGATGTGCAGGCTTATTTTAAACACAAGAATTGTTCCAACAAGGTCAGAGTCAGTGTTCAAATACAAACAGAAATCTCCTACCCATATTTTGCTGATGTAAATTGTGTTTTGATAGTTGAAGGGATTGAACACATATTAATACTGCAGTTTACCAGTAAACATAGTCAACTTTCGGCTTTTAGCTCCTCAGTTGATCAGTGTTAACAATGCCTATAGTTGTTTTAGTGTTTTTGTCTTGTTCTCATGTGAGGTGAGATAGATTTTGGATTCAACTAAAATTTGTCTTTAGACGTGATAACAAATGTAGTGATTAATTTGTATTGGTCACTGTATTCCTATTGCTTGTGAGACAGTGATTTTAAAACATGACTGAGCAGTGTGTTACCATGCATACAAGTTGCTTACGTATGTTCAAGCCTGATTTATATAATCTGTGTTTGTGTGTGTGCATGTGTTTATCAGTCTGACAGTCTACCTACACAGCACAAGAGGGGTGTTACTGAAGGATTACCATCATGGTGGCAGACTGTCTGGAGCTCAAAAATCAGTCTTTTTTCCTTGACTGGATGCCAGTCAACCTCCCTCTTTTTTCCCCACCTTTCCACTCTCCCTTCCTCCATGTCTCTCTCTCTGTGTCTTTCTGCATCCCCTCTCAATGAAATGAGAAGGGATGGGCTCTTGTCAGCATGAGCAACAGCGGCATTATTGTCAGCGTGAGCTGTCTATCGTTGCAGTGTGTCGGGCCGGACCCCTCCTGTCGGGCTGTCACCGTGGTGCGGGGGATGAGATGCGAAAACTTCGGCGGATTT
This sequence comes from Macquaria australasica, assembly GCA_005408345.1. Taxonomy (NCBI): domain Eukaryota; kingdom Metazoa; phylum Chordata; class Actinopteri; order Centrarchiformes; family Percichthyidae; genus Macquaria; species Macquaria australasica. The sequence continues at coordinate 237,192 of SEMN01000141.1, read as the reverse complement.
GTCGAGGGGGAAATAAAGCATGGCACCCGACTGATCTGACACCCTTATCTTCATGGTATCAGTCCCCTCACACATAGACAAGTCAGCCAACTGGATCAAATATAAATAACACACAAAAAATCAATATAAAGTACATCAAAGGCTGCCCATCTACTAGTCCATATGAAATTAATATGACATAAGCAGCTGATGCCAGGCCTGGGGAGTATCAGAGTGAGAGAAAGCCTGCATCAAGAGCTCTGACCTACATGAAGCAGCTTCACTGAAGTTAAACAGTAGACTGGACAGTGCCAGATTGAACATTTCTCTGTTTCTCTATCTGTCCTCCTCGCTTTCACACACTCTGCCAAGTTTAGAAGTCTGAAATCATCCCTGCCAGAAAAAAAAGGGATAGCCATACTCTTATCTTTAAAAAAAAGTGTGTAAAGCACAAAATTGCACATCCCATTTGTGATTTTTTTTTAAAGATGACTGCCACGATTAAGACGTATGTCTTCTTTAGAGCATACATGTGTGGCCTCCACATGAAGCCAGCTAGTGAATACAAGCTTTTTTATTCTTTTCCCCCCTCACTCCCAGGGTGTTTGAGCTCTGCTCAGGGAGTAAAGTGTGGTGTAGACAGGAGCGAAGCCACCAGCTGCTGACCTTTATAGCACCACACAGCAGCAGGGAGTGCCTCGGTTTACCTGACTCACATCTTGAAAAGAGCTAATCAAAAGGTCTCTAATGGGTTACCACCTGTGAGGAGCTATGTGTGTGTGTGTGTGTTTGTCTATTTACTTATGTGTGTGTGTGTGTGTGTGTGTGTGTGTGTGTGTGTGTGTGTGTGTGTGTGTGTGTGTGTGTGTGTATATTATGTGCTGGGTCAGTATGTGTGGATGTGTGTGTGTGTGTGTGTGTATATTATGTGCTGGGTCAGTATGTGTGGATGTGTGTGTGTGTGTGTGTGTGTGTGTGTCTGTGCACACACGTGCATAACTTTGGTGTACATATGCTCATATAATGTTTTGATTATATCATTACAAGTCAACAAGGAAAAGAAAATTACCTCTTTGACCCACTACAAAGTGGATGTGGGCTGTGCGGCGAAGGCCCTCAAAGTGGTTGTGAGTCAGTAGAATTTTATAAATCAAAACGAGTTTCATGTTCATCCTTTAATTTGTAGCAACCACGCGACCGTTCCAACCACAACTGCATGTCAACACCAAAACCACACCTTAAAAAAGTCGCAAAGGTCAGATGAGGTCATGTGGTCTGGCCACCACTGACTAAATTCCTCTGTTCTGTTGCTTCATAAGGCAGATTTAATGCTATTCTTTCATTATGGGAAGCCAATTTAATATTTCATGGACATTAATATTGACATTAAACTGGCTGTTGTCACAATATCAGCCTGATTCTTGCCATTTTGCTCTCCCAGCCTGTTCATTTACCTGCATACTAACTCTATTGCCATTTCAGACTGACCTGTTCCTGCCATTCCCCCATCACCTGACTGCCCCACCCACCTGCTCCACCTGTTCCCACTTCCCTCATTACCCATGCAGTATATATACTGGCCCATTTCCCAGTCAGATTGTCCTATGTGTTCTTCAGTAAGTGTTCCTTCCACTTTCCCTGCCTGCATGACCTACTCCCTTAACCTTGGACTCCTGCCTTTTTGCCTGCTCCCAGTTAAGTCTGCCTTTCTTTGTTTGCCTGCTTGATTCTCAATACTAAGGAAAGACCATATTTTATCTCTATCTTCTTGGTCTTTGAGTCCTGCTTCTGGGTGCAAACCCGTATTCACCAAGTCATTACAGCTGTTTTATTGTTTTCAAAGACATGAACTGACCTGTCATTCAACTACTGAATATTTCGACATTCACTGTTACGTTTGCTAGTGTTTCTGCTTTGGGGTGAATTTGCCTTCAAGGTGTAGTTATCCTTAAGGCTGAAGTACTGCTGGAGAAGAAAACACAATTACACCAAAGAAATCCCCTTTCCCACAACCTAACCCACTTCTGAGACCCATCTCGCCCTTTTGCCCAGCAAAGGAATCCAACCCACCTCGTGACTCTTTCAGCAAACCTCCTCAAAATCCCTCATAATCAGCACTGCTCCTTGACAGACTCTGTCTCCCCAGCTGCTAAGGCTGTCCTGATAAAGGTGTGCCTCAATAAGATGGGGTAACACTAAAAGTATCCACTTATCGATCCCATCAATAGCAGCCAAAGAAAGCAAGTATCTCTCGCTCTTTCCTCTGTGTGAGAGGAAATGTAGCAAGGGTGGAAAGAAAAAGGGGGACATAAAGAAAGAAAAGTAGATGGAGGGGAGCGGAGCAGGGGATGTGAACACAGAGTGAAAAGATCTCACTTGGGCTGATGAAGGCGGAGGAGGGAAGCGGGGTAAAATGGGTGAGGGTGGTGAGAGAGGGAGTGGCTTGGCTGCTATTATAGCTCCAGGAGAGTAGGAACTCAATCAGCGGCCAGACGAGAGGCCCATTGTGCCAGGGTGTAATGGGAACTGTGAGATTTTATTAAGAGAGAGCAATTGCATGTGCTCCTCATCAGGGTTTCCATTGTGGCACTGGTGGTCACAATGACGTCTGGGGAAGATAGAAACAAGGTATTTACTGTCTCACATTCGGAAGAATAGACAGCTCCCAGAAATAGGGTTCCACTTTGACGTTAGGGGCTCTGTTGCCTATAATTGTCATGGCATCCTCTTGTTCGATCTGTTTCCTTCCCCATTCCTCTCTCTCTATTATTCCTTCAACTCTTTGCCTTTCTTAGTTTCTCTCCTCTCTCTCTCCTCTCTCTCTCTCTCTAGCTATTTCATTTTCTTTGCTCTTTCATTTGTCTATCACATTGTGATGGAACTACACCACAGAAAGTCAACCTTAGGGAATTTTGTCTTTTTCCGTGATTGCACGCATAGCAAGCCAGTACTGTGGCTATTTAGAGGAGACAAGTGGAGGGAGTGGAGAGAAAGGAGTGGGAGGACAGCACTGTGAGAAGGTGTATCAGCATGACTAGTGATGGACCCAGCCTTGTCTGTTTGATGCTGTCAGCGTTGGGTTCTCCAGAACACAGACCATACATAGGGCAGGGAACTGTGTACTCATTTCCCCCTCAGTCAGTACAGATAATATAGGTAAAGGGCATGTTGTTGATGGCTCTGTGTTTGCGTACAGCTTCATGGGAGGAAAATAATAGATTTTCTGTCTGTGTAGGTTAAATTATAATTCCCCCACTGCTGAGATTCAAGAGGCTCCCATTAACTATGTGGCTGACTTCACTGCAGAAAAATGCCCATCTTGTGTTCTCTTAAAGGACCAAAGTGGATGTTTTGTGCAGTTGGTGTTGGTGTTTGGGGAAAGATAATGGTTTAGGTTCAAATAAGTACTTAAGGTTAGGAAAACATTTAGGTTTGGATTAAAATGACTACTTCATTAAGGTTAGGGGACATTCATTTTCATGGTTAAAATAATAACTACTTGGTTAAGGTTAGGGAACAACTGCGGTCATGGTTAAAGAAAACAAACAAAGTTTACTGTCGCTAGAAAACAGGCAATGAGCAGCGCTCTCCCGTGGTAAATTCCCACGTTTTGTTGACCCATCCATCCACCCCGAACTCCTCACTACACAGATTTTTTGGCTCTTTAATCACCTGACTTCCTCCTGTGCTGAAATGTCCGATGCTGTCATTATTCTGGGGAGAACAGTCCTGAAATACAGTATTAATCTTATAAAAAAACACTGTTATGGTCCTTTTAAACTGTTGGGGTTTTTTAGAACATTTTTAGTAGGTTGTTTTCTCATTTCTCATTGTGTCATTGTCCGTGAAATCACTGCACTTGTTCTAAAATACAGTAATGTGACTTTAATTATAGAAATCCATGAATCAATTGAAGTTGTATCGTAGATTGCTGCAATTATCCAATCCAAACGGCAAATTTATTCTCTTGTTTTAGGAAAAAGCTGATTCTAACATTACTTGTTAAAACGGACTTCGCAGGCCACCACGTGAGCCGACTGTGAGATGATTTTCTATTGAATTATGAGCCGCTATCATCACACTCTGTCCTGATCTGGCTCTGTCCTAATGAATTCAAACCTACTCCTCTCTGGTCCCAGCCACTACTGCCTCTCCATCACGGCCAATCTGATAAAGGGATGAGAGAGGATATCATGTGTTCCTCACACAAATCCTGCCTGTAATCCGTACATTGTTGTTGTTCTACTTCCCTCACTGTAATCTCCTTGCAAGTCCATTCTGCCCCCCCTCCAATCCACCAAATATAGAATATATAAAACATCCCGGTCAACCACAATTTGGGGGAGACAAAGGAAGACAAAGGAGACGGTTAACTGAAAAAAACTTTAGGAAGTACTTAGTTCTCTGTGAGAGAAGGTTACTGATAGTGCTGGTATGTGGCATAATACCGCTACACATGCTGGCCATCTGATAATGAGGCAGGGCAGAATGGGGTGGGGGGTGGGATTACATCCTCCAACAAAGATGGGGACCAGCACAGGCCATATGTGGTCCAGTCCCTCATAATCCCATTTGACCACAGCGCACTTAAAGTAGAAGACATCTGAGGAGTTAAGAGCAGATTGAAGGATGGAAAGATGTGTTTGAAATAAAACGGATGACACGGTGTTAAGGACAAATGTTACTTCAATCAGCAGATTAATTCTCTACCTTAAGTCCATCAACGCAGTGGGCATCCCTGAACAAAGCCCTGCCAAATGTTGTTTTCTCCATGATTTTTTTTTTTACCCCATCCCTTCCCCCCCAGAGCTGGCTTGATTTTACCAGTGCTACGTTCACCAGTGTGTTTATCTCACTGTATGGCACGCTCCATCTGCTCAGTTCTGGGAATGTAAAGTGATTGCTGTCGCACATAATTTCTCTGATGCGACTGGATATTTGTCGCGAGCTTGCCCCCAGAATGAGCCTCCCGAAGCGTAGGTAAAGTTGCATGCATGCATACGCACAGGTAACGGTTTGTCCCCAAATACACACATCCAGACACACACAAAAAACTCCATCTTCAACTGGCCTTTATTTTTATCCAGATGCTGACAGTTCCAATCATGTATGGCATCTAAGCCCATTAGCGTCAATAATACGCTTTGACAAAGGGAACAAAAACCTGCAAATGGATGCAGACACGATGAGAAGCACAGTGAATTAGACTAACCCTGAAAAAGGCGCAATGCAGCACAGCTGACATAGACTATAAACCCATAGACATGGAGCAAAAGCATCATTTTTAAAGTACTGTGATGCTTCTGCATAGTTCACGTCTGACATGAAATGCAATAGCTACACAGCAGACACTTTTGTTTAGATTGGATCCTTGCCCGTGATTAACAAGGGAAGAGCCAGGTGTTGTTGAGCCTCAGGGTCAGTTTGGGGCTCTGTTGGCTGGTTGATAGTGGCAAAGCTTCACTGAACACTGTAAACTTGACTGTATGCCACAGGATTCAATTTACAAGCTGTTGGTTTAAGCTGGCATGATGAACCACCCTGTTGTTTGCACCAGGACACGCTGTCTGTTTTGGAGGCTTTTTGTCCTGCAGTTAACAAGCACTCTGATGGGAGAGAAACTGTAATGGTCGATTACGGCTGTGATAATGGTAGACTCTTTTATGTACTCCTCACAAGAGTAGAAAACCTGTCCTCACCGAGAGGAAGGAAAACAAATGAGGAAAAAATAAACTCTCAGTTTGCAATCCTGCAAAGCCTGGTGCTTTTATGTGATGTGCTGACTGAGGGCTCAGTGCTCTCTGCCTGTGGATCTGGATCCCAGTCAAGGGGATCACGCATGCCCAACACCCCACCAACTGTCTCTCATCCATTTACTCACTTACAAAGGTGTTCTTAGAGGTACACCAGGGCATTGCTCTGTATTCCTGCTGTATTCTATGATTTTAGGGGTTATTCAAATTCATAAACAATGCTGCAGGCATTTCTCTATTTCAGAAAGTGCCGACTGAATATATTAAAAGAATATTCCGACCCGAGTATCTAATTTTGAAGCATCGGATAACAAACTAGATTCAAAACAAACATATGGTAGGTAAGCGGCTGAGAAAACAGGTTATAGACTGGAAGGTACTTCAGAGTGGGTTTCAGGAATGAACACAAAGAATTCTGGCTATTAGGGATTTCAGTGAAATCATGTTGGATATTTGCACATCACTTGTTTGTAATAACACACATTTCAGTATCTACTATACAGGGGAACATATAATGCGTTTCGCACAAGGCTTCACAGGGCTACAATAAGAATAACATCTACTTAAATTTCATCTTGATTTCTCAGAAAAAGCTAAACAAATGCGTTCACCTGCTCAACAATCCCAGAGAAAACAGAGAGCACCAAAACACAGTGCACATAACAAACATAGAAATCAGTCCTAAATCTATTTCACTCAGAGCTCAAAACACTTTGAGATAAAGGGTTTGAAGAGGACCAGATTTTTCTCAATCACAACGAGTCCACAGGTGTCTGGGGTGAAGAACCACTGCTTTTGTTGACAGGACTGTGATGACAGCATCAGTTAGCGGTGAACAGTATCGAGAGTTCAGCGCAATTAATCTCTGACTAGGGGCCCTTCAGCCACAGCTACAGTGTCAGGCTGGTGATGAGGTCGTGTTGAGTGACCAGGCTCTGTCTTCGGCTGATTAGTCATGAGAGTTTACAAAGCTGCCGCAACTGTGGGCAGCCATTTGCCAGGCGCTCTGTAATTAATCCATTTCCATGGGAGCCTGTTGGGAGTCTTTGGGGATCACTGAGGAGGCCCTTGAAAGGCAATCATTAGACACGCAAAAACTGAACTGTGTGACACACACGAGACAAAGGCACAGAGGCCTGAGTGACACCGAGGTATCTGATGTGTTCCCAGCCCTTTAACTCTCAGTAAAAGGGTTGATTAGAGAAAGGCCATAGATCAGAGCCTGAAGCAGCTGCCACAGTAGGAGAGACGGGTGGAAAGGCATTAGAGAAGACAAAAAAATGATTGTTCTCTAAGTGGACTCATTTATCCAGGCACTTTAAGGGTCAACACTTGTCATTTTGCTATGACAGGCGATATTTGAGCATTGTAAATGGTTGACATTTCCAGGAGGATGTCTTGAAGATGCCTTGCACAGCACAGCAATGATGGGAAAGGTAATTCACATACAGTATCTACCGCAGAGGAAGAGGCCTATTGACTAGAGAGAGAGCTTGACTGTTCTTTGACCCTTCGAACTGAGGTGAAGCTATGCTATGCTAATAGCTACATCCCCTGATATCATTCCGCATGTCACAAGAGGCGATTTATGCTCAGTAACGGAGAAAATGCTTTTTTTTCCCAATCGCACAGGTGTTTGACACCACGCCTGAGCTCACAATGTTATCTCCAGCTCGACCAGAGAAAACAGATGTCCAGTCTCTCCCTATAGTGCAGCATCCCGCTCCCACCGGGCATGCACAAAGTCACCCAGTCACCCACGCATTAAAGAGAGGCAGCTGCCAGAGCATTAGTGTCCAAAAATTCAGTAGAGAGGCAGACGTAAACAAGCATGACAGTTGGTTTTGGGGATGCGAGGAACGCTGATTGACAGTGCTCTGTCGGCCGGATTAGAGACGTTCATTTCGTCCTGAACTCAATTATATTTTACAAAGGCTGACATCCCCAGTTAATTGCAGCCTTTCCACATGAGGGAATTATTTGCACTTCTCAATTCCCTGGCCATGTGTACTCTGTTCTGCATGTACAGGCTTCATCTAATATGTGGAAATATTGCAAATTAGATCAGTAAAAAAAGAAAATGGAAAAGAAAAATCTGGGAAAAGGAAAAAAAAAAAAACGTAGGGAAGTGTCGAGAGGCAGAAAGGAGTGAAATACTGGTACAACTTCAAGAGAGAGGCGTCTGGTTGAGTAGACTGCCTCGGTCTCTCAAGTGTGTCTGGATCTTGTCTCAGAGACAGCTTAGTTCAGAGACAGATCCAGAGTGACAGCATTGTGATGATTGACACGGTGATGAAGAGGAGAAGAGGAGAGGAAGAGAGGAGAAAAAGGTTGTGCAGCGCCACTGGCTCCACCATAATGAAAATGTGAGTCTTGCCTATGGAAGGATGTGACAGGAATCCCAGACTGGGCTTGAGCTGAGGAGGTAACGTCAGGGGGCTAATGTCAAGGAAGCCCACAGGCCCATGTGCAGGAATGTCTGCGTATGTGTGCAATATGTGCCTACACACACACGTATGTTTTTCTGTGTGACGGGGGGTTGGTGTGTCAATGAAGTTAAAGACTCTGGGGCTGTATAGCCTGGATTACCCGGCCATTTCTAATTCACCCTGACTCCTCTCTAGACATCCCATGGTTGACATGTGTCACCACACACAGTCAGATTACCAGGTCTCTAATCCACCTCTGAGGATGACTGGGTGGGTGGGAGGGCTGCGGATGATCTGCCACACCAGGAATAATCCAGCACCTAGCATTTCCACAGTGAGAGGGAGGGGGCACATGTTGTTGCTTGCCTTACTGTCACTGTTGCTGTATGTTGGAGGTGCCATGCAGCCTTGGATTAGGTTTGTTGCACTGGCTGACATGTGGACAGACAGCTGTCAGCAAGATGTGCTAAACCAAAGGGCCGTGCAGGCCCGTATCTCTCTGCTACCCTTGGGCTGTCCCTGATCGGCGGGCAGCTAATCCCGTATCACTGTTTTGTGGTTTTGTTTGTTACAATGGGTATCCGTGACATCACTGGTGTTGACATCGGCTCACCAGCAAACAACACCAGTGTTTATCTTTGTGTGTGAGATACTGGGTGGAAAACACTCCCAGATGGAAGCATGCCGCTGCCAATGAGATACCAGAGTAAATAGGTGGACAGGAAATATTTACTGATAATAATCTCATCAAACAGATGAATGGGGGTTCTCTTTTCTCAACAATAAACATCTTCACTGTTGTGTTAGACTGGTAGGAATACTATGTGATACAACACATTCTGCATCTATCCTGATAAAATGCAGTGTGGTAAACATGCATGAAAAAAAGAGCTGCTTAAACATACACATCGACCAATAGGGAATGATTCACAGAGTGCTACAGATAAAACAATGATTCATTTTACATTTGACGATGGTGCCGGTCGAGGTGCTATGACTCACTCCATGTGAGTGTGTCTGGGTTGTGTTGCTCCTTCCAGGGACACTTGACACTGATCTCTGATTTGTTCATTGTGACCCTACTAAGAAGCATGTGCAAGTCCTGATAAGACTGATTTTTTTTCTGATTTCCAGAGGGCTCTTAGTGTTTCTAAACTGACATCAGGAAATGAAGGAGATTTCTTTTGGGGGAATTAAATATTCTAGCTGTATTAAGTCAACATTTTAACATATTAAGTTTTATTATATTTGTCTGTTTAGGTATTGCTAGTAGTTAAAATTTTATTGGAAAGACCTTAGTAAGAAAAACTTGAAAACGTCTTCCTCCAACTCGACAGGAGTCAGAAGGAGAGCTGCACAGCAGGGCAGTACAGATCAGGTCTGCATCAAGCATAGGGACTCCCTGCTGCTGCAAGGCACTCCACTGATTAAGACAGGCCAATCACTCTTAGTGTCAATGTCAGGTCTACTAAGGACATAGCCTCTTTCTCACCTTTAGAGGAGGCGAGTAGCTGGCCAGAGTGGTAGAGGGCCAACACCAGTTCAGCCAACCCCCCATTAGTAGGAGTGAACCAGTGAAACCCAACCTCAGGAGACCCCTGACTCAATACAGGGCAAAAACCGCCTGCTTATTAAGCTCGAGCAGCTTCAGGTTGCAGAGTGCTGTTGCCGTAATGATGTAAACAATTCATATTGCTACATTTCTGCAAGACAGAATAATTTTGCAAGTCATTGTTCTGTCATTGTTTTGAGTGTGGGTGTTGCTCTCCATCTGGGAGATAGGAAAGTCATTAACTGAGCACAGCCAGTTTCCAATCACTGTAAAAGTAATGGTGAAATTGCCGGAAATTACATAAAACGAGTGTCTATAAAATACACGTAGCAGCAGCACTTATAACCTTCTTCTCCAGATGTTGGTTGAGGTCAGAGCTCATATGGTTGCCAGATATTGAACAGTGACTAACTTCTAGGTGTAAAAGAAAAATTATTACCTGGTGATAACTACTCAGGCAGCCCCTTGCTACACCATAGTGTGGCCTCACTGGTTATCACAATAAATGAATGATGTAGGGACAGTCATCATGATGGAGTGACTGAGCTTAGCGTGTAGAGGATACGTAATGTATTTTCTATGTGTCCGGGCCGAGCTGTTCAAACACCATCTTAATGGTGAATGTGTCCCGGGAGAGAGAGCTATGCAGAGGTTAGACACAGAGACACAGATTGAAGACTGGCCACCTCTCCGCTACAGGGCCTGGCCACCAACCTCACAGAATTTTTAATGGCACACTAAAATGCTGCGTTAAGACTAAATTGCTGCCCTCAATGGGCAACAGATGATGGAATTAAAGAGATTTAGAGCTGTGGGGGGAAATGGGCTGCGCGTGTTTGATGTGGGCCTGGGAACGAGGGAAGAGAGGAAAGAGGGCAGCAGAGCAAACCAAGGCAGCATCTGGCCCTTGTAGGGACAACACAGCTCTCTGGGAAGTCTCTATGGAGCGAGAAAGGGGCTGACTGATAGCTCTTTCTAACACCCACTATGTGCACAGACTGGCACTCCGCTACTAGTAACACCTGCTGCACCCATATGGTGCTACAATATCACCCATCACCTAAACAAAACTAGAATATGTGAAGCGTAAAAAAGTTCTAACTGTGGAACTGCGAGGCCACCACACAAAAACACTCATCCCAACCCTACCCCTACTCCAGGTAACCATAGCAACCCCTCACCTGTCATCTCCTTGACAAGAATAGGCAGACAGCCAGGTCAGAGTGACACATTTTCTCTAACTCGCAAACACACAGGATGATTTTTCATGTGCTGCGCAGTCCCCCATACTCTCTCATATTCCCAGCAGAGCATAAGCAGACTCACATAGCCTACTCTATACACATCGGATTTATCATCCACCTCTTCCTCATACCCTCTCTCTATTCTCTGCTGCGCTCTCTTCTCTGTTTACCTCTCATTCACCAACACTCGCGCTGTCACCGATGCACACACAGACACATACGCACAATAACACGTTTTAGCTTAGCTCCTCTCACCACGGGAAGCTGGCAAAATGCCTTCCGCCGCCCACCAAAACGGCAACAGTTATCCTGACCTGGCATATTCTGAGCCCGAGTGAAAGCGTGGCCCAGTATAAAGGGCCGGTGGGCTGCAGCAGCCTCTCTATTCACTAGAGACAAAACCTGGATCTGTGGCATGATTTGGCTGGCCAGCAATCCAGCAATGACCAACCCCATTAACCCTTATACTATGTGGCTCTGCCTTGCTGTATACAACATAGATGGAGAGGCTGTGTAGTACCAGAGACGAGGGTAGACGTAAAAAAAAAAAAAAAAAAGAAACACTACTGGCACTGATGATGACAGCTCTGTGCTGCGTGCGCGCTCATGATAGAGCCATGCGCCACATAAAGAGACGAGGGATTCCAGACACACGGCTGCAATATACAGGGCGACAAGCAGTCAGTGAAAACTCCAGCAAAAATTTACTAACCGCAGCCTCATCCCTCACTACTCTCCCACACAAACTTCTTTTATCTCATCCCAAGTGTGGAGGGAAGTTAAAAATAATTCAGAGAAGAAAGGGGGGGCTAGCAGACTGACACATTCAAACAAGCTCTGGTGTACGGGATGAAACTAAAGCACAGCGGCTGTTGATAAGTTAGGATGGGACAGCCTTTATATCCCGGGTGATAAGAGGGGGGGATGGGCCTCACCACCTTGGCTCTCATTTTCCCGCCCGCTTTCATCTCGCTGCACACCACAGACCCGGTGACTCACCAATCGAGCAAAACATAACCAAAACCAATAGCCTGCAAATAGCATCTCTTATGCTAACAAGCTTTTCACTTGGGGATACAATCAGCTCCCTGGTTTTCTCATACAGCTAATTAGGGATGGACTGAGAAGCAGACCTGCAGCTATCTATCCACCCTGTTTTTATCCTGTCTCCTCTGTCTTTTTCAAATCTGCTGCTTTTCTCCATCTCTGTCACTCTTTCTGTATTTCTCTCTCCCTCTTACACTCACACACACACACAAACACACCTCTGTTTCGATTCATTCCACACTCCATTCACTCTATGCTATTATCTACCTCTCCATCTTCCAATCCACTACCACTGCTGCCATCACCGCCACTGTGTCCAGCCCAAGGCCACTACCGCCTCTTAATCCCATTAGACCAAACACAATCAATTATCCAGCCAGCCATAAGTATCTGAGAGCATTAAAAGGTTAGCTCAGGAGATGTAAAGCCACTGATGTCTATGACAGGAATGCACCCCTCGTCCCCCTCCCTTGAGCACTCCCTGCTTACCAGCATGTTAGTGTCTGTGTACGTGTGTGTGTTAGTGTGTTTGTGTGTGTGTGTGTCAGCGCGTGTTCATCAACATGACACCCCAGCACCAACTTGAGCCACCATGCATTGCTTGCGGATCTTTAATCATGTCCCTGCAAGTCCCGGCAAATTACTGCCTTGTGATGGTAATCGATAAAGCGATAAACGCAGCCAGGCAACTGCAGCTGCTGGAGCGAAGAAATACCGCCGTGGCCACTGGTTTGAGTTTTTTTTTTTTTTTCCCCTCATAATCATCCCCTCTTGCCAAGAGTAAAGGGGGAAAAAGTAGAAAGAAAGACTCTCTTCTTCCAAGCAGGAGAGGCACAGTGTGGGAGAGAGAACAATGCACCCTCATACACTGTACGGGTCCATAAACTCCATGCCCCTCTTCCGTTCCATTCATCGCTTGATCTAATTCTCTAACTCCCTCCCCTTTATCGTTCACATTCCCTCCTCTCCTGCACTCCTCTCCTCACTGACTTGTTCCTTCTCAGGCAAGAAAATTAAATATGATCATTCCTCTTCAAAGGCACCACTATTAGCCACATAATGAATATTCAGTTAATGTAGCAGAGAGAAAGAGACTGTGCGAATAGCAGAAATAAGTGACAGCAAGAAATGAAAGGTGAAACTCTTAAACTCATTTTCAGCGGCCTTACAGCACAACTACAAAAAGCAAGTGAAGGTGCACCGGCATTTCATTTTCCATGCGGACCATATAACACGAAACATTAATTATTACAAATACCTTATTACCATACCATGAACAGCCTTGTGACAATTACCGATGTGATTGTAGATCTACCTCATCAGAGTCCAATACATCATTTATAGCTCATTAATATTTCCAGTGATGAATCATTGATTATGGGGCTATTATGAAATACTTCCTCAAATCTCATGTCCCTGATGCGACCTCCGCTGGAAAATCAGTTGGCTAAGGCATGAAAGGCTCTGGAGCACTTGTGGCTCTAACTTTAACTCCACTCCTAAGGACTTGTCTGTCTGCGTTCCAGATGCAGCTGCCAAGCACCTTCTCCACTGGGATTCAAATGTGTTTCCTCATGCAGACACGATAGCCACTTTCCAATTTCAACTTCATCTTAAACCACCAATTTCTGCTGCCGTGGCGGTGATTGAAATATGAAACCCTGCATATATACAGGCCATTACAGGGAATACAAGGCCCCAGCTGCTGTCTGTCTGCCCAGGGAAGTGAGAGGAGAAGAAACAACAGGGATCAACTACAGCCAGAACACATTTCTATTTATTTATTATTCAATAACGTTGAATTGGCCCCTGACCCCCAGCAGCAGCTCACACCAAACTACCCTCTGAAGAAAATGGCAGCCTTGCTGAATCAGGAGGAAATCAAACAGAATCCCTGGGGCTCAGAGGTATGAGAGTTCAAATCTGACAGAATTTGATGAGTCTCCCCTTAGAGTAAATCCCCCCCCCTGTTTTTGATTCAAGCGAACACAAGTCAAAAGCACAGACATTCACTTTCTAGGGCAACACCATGAACACAGACATGCCAACACACAAATAACAAGTAAATAAATGAGTCATCCCATTAAGCAGAGTCTTTATGAGCATGCTAGAAAGTGATGAGCGTTTTTCTGAGTTTGCTCTTGCATCTGCTCTCTCCCTCTCCCTCCCTTTCTGTCTCTAACCCCACAAACCAACATGTTTTTTCAGGGGCAACATGTAGTGCTTTTATCTGTCTTTTATGCCTCTCCAATTTTCAGCAGAACGGTTTGACGGGAAGGTACTTCTAACCTAATTTCGGCTGGAGAGAAAAGATTATAAAGTAACTTGTTGTTCAAGTGCAAAATAAATGAATTGAGTAGCATAGCACACAGCACAGACACCAGAAAATGGTGGGGGGAGGAGAGTGGTGGTGGTGGTGGGGGGGCAAACGCTGCTAACACACTGTTGTCTGCAGCTTTCAAGGTTGTTTCAGCTGTTAATTAGTTCAGTTTGATGGCTTGCATCCATGGGTGCAGTCTAACCCAGTTAAGTCAGATGCTCAATGAGTTTTCTCTGGGCCTTAAATACTGAGCCGCTGCTCTACAGGAACCCGGCTCAAGGTTAGCACCATAGCGTCAGTCAAGCCCAATGTCCAGCGCTCACAGTCTGCCATGCTCCTCAAGTGGCTGCCAGAGAACACTCACCAAGGTTACGTCTGTCAGAGTCAATGAGTATCCCACTTATCTCAATCAGAGTCCTTCACAAATCTTTGAGGGATTGGTCCTGCCTCTGATTCAAACTCGGAAAAATAAGGACATTAACTTTCGGGGGAAAATATGGAAGCGGGGGGGGACAGTCATGCTGTTGCACCTAAACCGAACAGCTTGACAAATAACATCTTGGATTATTAAGCCTCAACCAATCAAATAAACATCTTCAATTAATCAATTAAAATTGTCGCCTACCGGGAGAAACAGATGAACACATTTGCATATTCTTGTTTGCCATATCTCATCTGCGTTAAAGAAAGAACGCACCGAGTGATACTAAATTTCTCTGATGGCTGTGCGGTGGGATGACTGTGGGCTTTTTTTTTTTAGGTCAGAGCTTGTGATGTTGATAAATAGAAAAAAGAAATTCATCTTTGGAGAAACAAGCCCGTGTGAGATGGAACTTGCATGTGATAGATTTTTTTTTTTTAGTCAAGAAGAAAAAAAGTTTCATGCTGCATATTTCTGCTACTGGTTTCAAAAGGCAGCAGCAGCAGCAACAAAAAAAGAAAGCAAACCGTAGAACTGAAAGCATTCCTCCCTGTAGAGTGGATACAATATGAACAAATGCCTTTCAGTTAACATTGGCTCATTATTAATGGCCATGTAATGTAATGATATTTAAATGCCAGACTACAACCACAGAGAGATAAATTGACATATCTTCACGTCCCCAAAGTCAGTCTGAAAGTAATGAATTGTGCATTAATGACAATAAATGACTGCACTTTGTTTCCACAGGAAACAATCTATAAATTGGTTGACAGGCAATGTAAATGTGTTGTTTGTGGGGCATAAATCACTAGCTAACAATATGACACCTGTGGATTTCCAAAAGTAAGAGAAATCCCTCCTTCAAGCCACCCACCTGCACGATATTTCACACATAACAATAAATGATCTATTCGCTGTGATATCATACACAAATGGAGCAATTAGCTATGATGGATACTGGGATAATTATTATTTCAGGGACATAACAGTGAAGTAGACACAGGCTTTGATATATCAGATTGTTTGTGTCCAGTGAGTAAATAGTATCAGGAGATGACAAGATTGTCATTCTTAAATGCTGGAGCCTTTTTGAATGTCATCATGCTGGGGCATTCGTCTCTGTGTGTGTGTGTGTGTGTGTGTGTGTGTGTGTGTGTTTGTCTGATCCCTGCAACATCCTCCATCTCCAGGGGCAGCGGTTCCCTCTCTCATCAGCCATGGCCCAGCCAATGTGACTGTCACTCCCAATCTGCACTGAGAGGGGAGCCCATGCCTATTTTTATAAATGTATTCATATTCATTAGCCCTGAGTGTCATTCATAGCAGCAGTTCTTTAATGCGGTGCGTAACCATCAGAGGCTGGAGGAGTCTGCCTCCTCTCATCTCACAAATTAATAACACAGGCAATCAATGCAAAGGTGCCTACTGTCAAACAACAATGGCTGCTGATTTCCATCAACTGTGCGCACTTCCTCATTTCCACATGACACACACAAAAAACACTCATCAGTGGTCTCCCCTTGGGGAATCTCAACAAAAATGTCATTGTACCAGCCTTTGAAATATGAAATCATTAATTTAAGTGAGAATTAATTACAACCTTTTTTTTTTCCCTTTGACCCGCCGCAAAATTCTGCCTCATAACATCTTGGTGGCAGCCGGTTAATTGTGCGAAATAACTGGTGTGAACATCGGCTGCTAATGAGAGCAATTAGGCATCAGACTCACACGAGATTTAACTTCACCCGCACACTCAAAGACAGCACACTTTGCTTTGATTGGCTTGTATGTGTCACATATAGCACATGATGAACTAATTCTACAGAGTCAACCAGCGTATGAGAGTCTTTCTCCATGACTGATATCTGGGAAAAATCCACTCTTCTGCAAAGACTGACATGACTGTACATTTTGACATATAAATACAGTTTTTATAGAATCATCAAGACCCATCAGTGTGAGTGTTTCTCTCTATACTGTACATCCACTTTTTCATGCATCATTTTGGGCACCGTGCCTTCTAAAGTAATGGAAGTGGGCTGCTTCTCACAGCCTTGCCATGTTTTTTTCATGGCCATTGTTTCTGCTCCACCCCACTTTAAATCAAGAGCACAATGCACAATCCCCCCCACCTCCCCTCCCAACCACACTACCCCACTGTACTTCACTCTGGACAACATTAATAAAACAAGCTTTCAATGATGCAGAGTGCAACGCCACATTGGGCTCTGAGCTGTGGTGTGATTAAAGCTTTTAAACACCGCCACCCTTTGAGTTTGCATATGTCAGCTCTGCAGTGTGTGTTTGTAAGAAGGCTGGTGGGGCACATGTTCTCTCTGTCGTTTACCATGTCTCTTTTTCTCTTCTTCACTATTCCTCACTAATGCAGCGAGGGCAAGAAAAGTGCTGGGTCCACTTTAACATATACAGCAATAGCAGGAGCTTCAACAATAAAATCAGAGCAGTGCCCACAGAGGAAGATAAAAGTGGAAAGGTAGTTGCTGTGCTACAGTGATTGCGTCTATTGTCCAGGTCTAACAGCCGTACTTCTTCCTGTCTGTACATAGGCTACCTTAAAACCCCAGTCATGTCCTTATTTACCAAGCGACAATTACGTTTTCTGTCGCAGCTTTTCTCTTCTTACAGAGTCACAATATTCACTGTGAAGCATTTGAAAGACACTAGCGGATCAGCATAGCATGCACTCAAAGAACACATTCTTGATTGGTCATTTCTTCTCACAATTCCTTCTCTATAATCTAATGGCGGCGACCCCTTGAGTGATTACAGAAATGGAAATAAAGCTTTTTAATTGAATTTCATGAAATTAAACATCGGCCAGAGCAACTTCATTAAACTGATATAATCCCACTGACTCTCCCATTTCTGCTGTCCCCACAGGCAAAGAACATGTCCAGCATTGCTACAATAAGATATGTGCTCAAACACTTCCTTTCAAAGAACAAGGAGATTTCTCTTTGAAAGCCCCCCACTTGCAAATTAAAATAGCTTGACCAGCAATTTGTGAAAGCTTTGAGGACAATGAAACACAAATTTAGCCCGAGGCATCTGAAAACAGCAATACAAGTCAGAGCAGCTCCAGCCATCATGTGTCCATGTGTAGAGTCTGCTCACAAAGGGAAACAACAAGACTCAACCCTTCCTTTGTTTCCACCATAATGCTCTTGCTTAAGTCAGGCATCACAAATCAGTTTTGAGACATCATATGTACGTCACATGTGATGCAGATCCGATTTGGCTTCACTCTCTTGGGTAAAGCTCTGTGTCAGCCTAGAGTGTGTTCACATGTCCGCTGCATCTCCAGTGTGGAGACAGGGGGCCAACATTGTCAGAAGTCCTCCTGGTGCAGTACAGTACATGTCCCCAACAGGGGACGCTTGGGCTCGTTTGTTTAGGTACGTCTCTCTGGCTCTGAGACAAGAGGAGACAGTGACCGAGGCATTTGGGACATGGCAGTCCCCTGCAGAATTAAACAGACTGCATCTCCAGCCCCAGTGACAGGAAATCTCACTCAGATCACAAAAGGCAGCACTGATTGCGTCTGACGTGTGCATCCTCTTCCCTCAGATGCATTGTCTTTGTTTTGTCTGGATTACTTGTGTGTAGGCATTTGCATTTTTGTGTAGCCTCTCTCTCTCTCTCTCTCTCTCCCTCTCTCTCTCTCTCTCTCCCTCTCTCTCTCTCTCTGTGTGTGTTAGAGCAGTGGTGTCTTTCCCCATTCAGCCTACTTCTCTTCTAAAATTGAAACTGTGACCTTTTTCTACATATCTCCTGTCTGTGAGAGTATGTAAGAGCTAAACAGTGTGTAAAAAGGGTGATTCAAAATGAAACAATTAGACTCAGGGGAGGATAACCAGAGATGGGTTGTGTCTAACAGGCCGAGCACACCACTCAAATACAGGGGTGAATGTATAAAAAGGCTGGCAGTGGGAGAAGTGGAGGGGTTACTGTTTGGGCTCAAACTGGGCACACTAATCCCTTTGATCCCCCCATTTTACTGTCAGCTGTTTCCTAGCTACCGTCGGATCTGCACAGAATTTAGGATTTGAGCTACTGTACACCACAGCAATCTCTACCCCACTGATGCAGCGCTCTCCTTTCTTTCCTCCACCAATACACCCCACCCAGCCCCCACCCTACCCCCCCCCCACCCAATGCCCCTGCGCAACGTCCATAGCAATATTCATTTCTCTCTGTTCCCCTTTCTCCGCCACCTCACTGCAGTTGGCCGCGGCTGCGACATGGCAGGGAGACAGGTTAAATTGGAAAGTATTTTGCACAGAGGACCATCAGAGCATGACGCTTCACTCTGAAAAAGCTGATTCTGATTTTGTCTATTCACACGAGACACCATGGCGGTGCCCCACTTTCATTAGTTGTGCCGAAAACAGCATTCAAAAACTGGTTTGGTCTTTTGAGAAAGCTCCATTTAGCGATAATGAAACAATCTGCGTGTGTGTGTGCAGATGCATGTATTAGGGGAAGAAAATGTGTTTGCGTATTAGCGTACATGCACACCTTTGCTGTGTGCATGTTTGTGCATCTGCTAGCATGCATTAAAGCAATAACGGCACTTTTATTAGATTCCTCTTTCAGGCTGCCTCTGAAATTAAAATAAATAGGTGTCTGTATCTGCACAGGATCTCTTTTGTCTTTGTCAGCATTGGTTGCTTTTACAGGTTTAATGCTCCACAGACTTCCCGCTTAACCTCTGAGGAGCTCTCCCAAACTGATCCTAAATCATTCCAAGCAGGCAACACATGACGGACTCGATTTGCGTATTGGCAGATTCATGCTTCATTGTCAAACACTGCCTCTCCATGTCCCTGCATCTATTAATCCTGTAAGCATGCAGAGGCAGAGAGAATATACCGCAAGTTTCTCAATTTGCTGATTTCCATAAGAGCTGCTACGCTGTACTGATTTTTCATATGTACTGTACACTTACATAATTTGTATCATTCAAGCAGTCAAGCTCTCAGACCCACCCCTATTTTTCTGGAGCCTTTGTTCATTGCGTATGTTTCAATTAAGAACAGCACATTATCAGTAGAGAAAATGATCGTCAAATATGTCGTCACTCATTGTGTTTTCAAGAAGTGTAGTTGTATAAATACCCCCATACCACAGAAATTATCAGGTTGAAAGTTGTTTTTTTTAGGTCTACATATCTCTCTACATGCAATTTGCCTTAGGAGAGGAAAGCAGGCTTTCACACAGTGTTGGACGAAGGCTTTGTCTGGGCTTTCGCTCGAGGTTGAATCCTGCCATATGCTTTCAGTCTCGGACCTGAAGCGCTTTCATGGCTTGTGCTGAGGGGCCAAGGAGAGGGAATCCAGATGTGACATGAGCCATAGAGCAGAAGCCCGCCGTACTGCTGTCAGCTCCTATCATCACCACACTTAACTGACACTCTGCTGGCGTTGGAGGCAAGGATAGTGATCAAAGATATGTGTACATTAAAGCGCTGCCATGCTACAATGACAACCAGCTCTTCTCTGCCATGCATACCAGACAGGAATTCCTTATCAGCAAACACAAAAGTGCTGCTGGATGAAATTGTAGGTAGGAATTTCTTTAGATTTATCTCAGTTGATGCCTTCGCATGTTCCGTGCTTTAACATCCACACTGACATCCCCTGGTATCTCTGTTGTAAGCCATTTATTTACAGTGGAGGCGGAGTACTGTCAGAATGTGACAGGAGTGGGGAGGGCCCGATGTGGAGCCCTGCCTATTCTGGGGAAGAGAGAGAAAGCAGGTGTTGGGAAACAAAAGTGATATCAAACATGATATAGAATCCCATGTGGCTCGGAACATGACAATGGGGAATGAGAGTCAGCTCTGGTCCTAATCAATACTGAGCACAAGGCATTGAGATGCAGCTTGAGGCATTTCGCCAGGCCCCCTAGTGGGACTGGTAGGCCTGCTGCCAAGCACAGCCTGAGCAGAGCAGCAAACACAGCCCTGCAGATGGAGAGCATGGAGGCTCCCTCTTTCCAGACGAGACCCTGCCCGTGGACAGGAAGTATGCCATGGACTGAAATAGTTTCTCCGCTCAACCAGCACTGCCAAACTCCTGACCCCTGACCCCACCTCCATGCACGGTGCTTATACAAAAAAATGCTCTCTTCAGACAGCGAGGTAAAAGTTGGCAGTATCAGCTGGAAGATGTAGCTTTGATAGTAAAACGAGTAGGCAGCGAAGAGGAAGAACAAAATACTTGTTTCCTTTCTTCTCCAGTTCCATATGTTGTGGGGCTTGTTTCTTTTTCCATGTTCCTGTATTGAGTGAAACGGCATTATTGGCATGTCTATCCACGTCATCGCTTACTGCAGAGAAACTTGCTGCTGGTTGTAGGACAGCATAACCCTAGCGTTGTGATTGGCTTGGTTTGAGGTCAGCAGGAGGATGGAGCAGAATGTCAAGATGTGAATTTATTTGTATGAATGTACAAAGAAAAATGGATTGGTACCACCAGTTGTTTTTACAAGTAGAGGGAGAAAAAACATGCCCCCCACCCCCAGCACAGTTTCTCCTCCATTTCTCTATTTCTTTGCCTCTTTTGCCATTTTATTCACAACACAAGAATACACTCACCAGTCCCCAGGAGGGGCAAGCTGAATGAGAGGAGAGATTCAGTGCGCACATTATGCTGTAAAAAGCATTGTTTCTCACCACAGTTTTCCTTGAGTTGCCTTTGTGTTGTTTAAATGTTTACATGGAACAGCTTGGGGGCTTGAAGAAAGATGTATGGTCCAAGAATACTGCCTCGGTACAATCCCTCTTTTCCCTGGATGAAAGTAATCACACTATTTTGAGGGCTTTCAAATCGCTCCTTAGAATGATGCTTTGATGAAGCAGCATGCACAACATTTTTGCTCCCTTGTCAAAATGATTATTAGACAAATTAAACGAATAGTGCCACTCAGAATCCCACTTCCTATCCAAGGTCATTTCCTCCTTCAATTTCTGCCCCAGCTCGGGGCCTGTTCTGAGACATTTCTTTTTGTTCTTGATAGTTGAAGAGGTGCCTCCTGGTCCTGTGTCAGATTGATTAGACTTTTAGCCAGGAGAATTAATATGTGAGGAATGTGTCTGTTTCCCACTGTAGCGCTTCTCCCCTCAGTTTCATCAGTAAACAAGGAGACATGAAAACAAAACTACTCCCAGCTATGTGATTAAAATTGGCCCCCAAAAGAAGGACTTGCCTCTTCAGTCAATGCTGCTATTATTGAAAAATCTCATTTGAGAAGCCTATACCTTTTCCAAAATGTATTTTTCACAAGACAAAGATGGGCAGTCTGTAGGTAAAGAAAATCCAGCTGCATAACATGATTTTGTGGGTTGAAGATTTTGCCTTACCCCCACATGCCTTGTATTCTCCAGCCTATCATTAAAACGACCCAGGTTTGGGTGACTGTGTGCCTACTTTAGCTGATAAAACCCTTAACACAAACTCACGTCATAGTAAAAAGTAGTTAACACTAGGACAGTAAGACTAAACTCCTGCATAGTAAGTAACAATTTCAGCCAGCTACCCTAATATGGCAGCATGACAGACACATGGTGGGAGATTCTTTGCCCCATGCAATAGCCATTACCATAGCCCTTTGGGTAAATGGCAATTACAGGGCAAGGGGTAAATGCCAAAACCCTGTGGTACAAGTTAATTTGATTACATTTCCATTATGAACTATAAACACAGTTTTGCTGCTCGACTGAGCCAATTAAAGGCCTCCTGAAGCTAAAAAATGTTGACAACGCAGCGGTCCTATTGTTCTTCAACAGTAAAGTAGATACGAATCATTTGTCACCCTTAAACAGGTTTGAGGCACTTGTACTTTTTTGTCTTTTCTGAAACATTACCATTAATTTTTGTTTTGAAAACGTATCAGGCTTTCTCATTCATTTATTTTCAAATTGCGCTGCCAGTGAGCACAGATTTTTTTTTTTCTTTTTCTAATTCAGCTGTGATATGTTCCATCTTGGTGAATACAGCATCCGGTGGCAACATGAATAAACATGTGTAGACAGCATTTGGCAGCCAGAGAAAAAGCAGCCAACCAGCCAGACATGGGAGGCAGGAGCTGAAGACACATGAGTCGAATTTGGAAGTCAGGCTGCCACCATGTTTCACCTGAGGCTGTGCAAGCCGCTAGCTGGTCTTTCTGGGCACGAGCCACGTTGCGAAGAAAACAAGCATTTAGTCCAAATTTCAGCAGACATCTGTTAGCTCTCTGGAGCAGTAAACATGTTTAATTAACTACATTTCACCAAACAGGGAGATACATATGTCATAAATATGCACTGTGTGTAATCATGGTATGGTAGATAAGAAGTTACAGCACTCCCACTCCAACGTCACTGTGCCCCATATGGGACTTGTGACGTGATCAAAGTGCTTTAAGTTTAGGCAACGCAATGATTTCATCACATAGGGCTCAGGATTTAGTATCATGTCTAAAATCAGATGCCTGAGGCGAATGTGGCACTAATGTGAGTATGTGGGTCTACTTTTGTGGAGCTACATGCAAAACAGATTAAGCTTTCTATTATTTGTGATGGAGTGTTGTACGTGTGGGTGCAGACGATCGGGTTTGTCATCAGTCTTTGTTGGAACTAGGAGATGCCTTTGATTCTATTAAAACTGTATTATATTTCTCTTGATGGAGTTGTGTAATCTTGTACACATTGATTTTTCTATCTTTCTGTGGATGTGTTTGCATGCGCGTGTGTGTTAGTGTGTCACTGATGTAGATGAATTATGATCTGGCCCGCATTAGAGGAGGGAGGTTTAATCACACAAGGATTCAGAGTGTTTTAAACAAATGCTTTTTTGTAAGCATGGTGGATTATCATAAGATTTAAAGATTTAGAAATGGCTGACAGCTGTCAAGCTACATAATAACGTACGTCCACAAAATTATAGCAGCTGCCGGTTGGCAGAATGTCAATGCTGCTATCTAGATTAAAGCTCAATAGACAGGAACATACAGTAAGTGGCAGCAAGCAAGCACACACACACTCTCACAGACGGACACAACAGGATGCACATAGAAACACAGTCACTCACAAGACACATGGGTAGATTTCAGCAGTAGAGGCTTTGAGGAGGGGTGAGAAGATCTAGAGATCGCTAAAAGGGGCAGAAAGAAAAAAACCAACATCTATTTACTTGGTATTTCGATGAGGGGGTCTAAATGAGTCTTAAAATGGCCTGCTGAGAGCCGCCTCTGGCAAGAGAAAGGTTCCCCCGTGGACCCTATCAGGTATCCTCTTGCGCACTGGAGCAGCCAGCAGTATTAAACGCAGCAGGAGGCCTCATGTGCCTGTATGTCGCCTAATTTATGACATCCACCGAGGTCCTCCGCTCTCAGGTAATGACTACAGCATATTTAACTTTATGCACAGGCACAGCCACACTGCCAGTCATTTGCAAACACGGATACCCCATGAGGATGAGATCTGCTTCCTACTTCAAAGGAACCAGACCTGTTTGGCTTGTGAGAGGACCCCCTGCAAGACTGCAACTGCGTCTTCACTGAAGAACCTAAAGCAGCAATTGTGCGCCATAGAGGAGGTCCTTTTCAATTGAAAGAGCAGGCAGACAGAGGAGTGAATCTCTCACCAATGCTAATGCGCAGCCGGGAACATTCAAGGGGCCTGAATACCAAATACAAGGATGAGAAAGAGGTCTGTTTGGGGACGAAAGGTAAAGCCCTGTGAAGTAGCCTTGAAGCGCTCAACAGATCCTCATAGACTCCAGGCATGTTAGCTGGAGAAAAGGATGGTAATAACAGCTAGAGAAACGGCGCTCTGCATAATAAGAGATGCCTGAGACTCTTTTTCAGATAAGGTTTGGAGCACTTTAGAGCAATGCGACCTGTTCAGAGACAAACAAGCAAAGGGATTATGCTGCTTTTAGCACTTAGGAACACCGAGCATTGTGATTATAAGATGGGGAACGCATGGAGAAGCCACTTCTCATATGAATCAACTTCCAATATGAGACTTGTTTTTCTCCCTTGAGACCTTTTGAAGGAAATACCTCAAGGATTTTTATGTCAAACAAGCGTCTTTCTTTTGCGGTTCTGCATGACCCTCTGTAATAAAAACCATGACCATGTGGTTGAATTCTGAAGCATAAGGTTAAAATGTCATTTACTGTGAATGTACACCAAGACTGCTGATGAAATCTATAGGCCAGTTAGCCCACACAATATACTTTGTCCTTTATCAACTTACCTTCAGTTCTTGTGACAACTGGCAGTTGTGCTTTTCCAATTATGAAATATGGAGGCAGGACGGATTTGCTCTCGCTGGGCTTTCTGTCTTCATCTACCATCTACTGTATATCTAATTACCTTCTCACTGGTTAAGAGGCACATGTCACCCACTAACAGATGACAAATGACAAAGTCATACTAATTTCACAGTAATTGTATGATTAGTGTAGATCATGTTCACACCTTTAACCACATATCTCTAACTGTGCTGGATGTGAATAGAACCTACATGTTGTGATTTATTCATCCTGTACCATGCACATTACTTTCACACAGCCTGTAAGTAAGACTGCAAAAGTGGACATTAGGCAAATGTGATACAACCATTAAATAATGGCCCTGCTCCATTCTCCCATATTCATACAAGTTAATGACCGGTTCTGCTAGGCTATTAAGGCGGCCTATATAGGCAGGAGGGGCAGCTCAATCTGCAAGCAGAAAAAAAACGATTTGTTCTGAGATTTCTCAGCCAGGGCCACTGGTCTTTTTACAGGTTTCACTGGAGATTAAGAACATTTTTCTACAGGTCATGAGGACCCTTATGCAACAAGTAGGCTAGTAATCCTAGTAAGCCTTTTTAAAAATGCTGTAAAACTAATGACATTGATATTAAAATATGATATCTAGAACATTTTAAGTCACAGATACAGAACAGAACACTTTAGAGCAATATACTGTGTTATAATGGTTATGGTGTGACTCTTTGATGTATTTTAAATTGCTCACAATGACAAATCATTCAGGCTCATTTAAACCAACCAACATTTGTCACTAAATATTAGTGTCAGAGGCAGACTGTGCTCCTTGAGCGTTTGGAGCACGTTACAGCGGGGAATGTGGTGGAGGTGAAACCGACAGCTTACACACGTTGTTGTTTGAGGAAACGAATTTAACACTTGACGAATTTAATCATATTTAGTGTGTGTCAGGCATTGTGCTATAACTGGTCTAAGTTTGGCTATATGACTAGATCTTTATAATTTTTGGCACAGTTTTTGCTGGCCTTATATTTTTTGCCTAACCCTAATTATGACTATTTCCACCACAGACTTTCTTGTGCGCTTTTCTGCTCGCTTCCAACATCAACAGTATCTACACTATGTGGACAAGAAAAAATTCTGAGTTGCGCATCTTACCTTGAGCCTGAGCGCTGAGGATGCAAGTCGCCGACAGAAGAATCCAACAGGACACCCATACCTGTCCGACCTGTCCAGTCCGTCCAGCTGTAACCATGGTCCGCGGCGCCACCGTCGAGCCCCCGGTGCGCCTTCCCCGTCTCCACGCTGGGAACATGTTGCTCGGTGGCCACACACTCCCGGGAAGAGTCCTGGCTGCTGCTGGTCCTGTGCGTCAGACTGCTCCTCACTGGTGATGAGGGTGAGTGACTGGGGGATTGTGGAGAGAGCTCACTCCGTCAGAGAGCACCAGCGCATGCAGACAGGCACGCGGTAGTATGAAAAGCCTGTGGACAAGTCCCGCATGAGCAAGGCGGAGTCAGTCCAATTGAATTTGCTCGGCTGTCAAGTGTGCGAGACGGAATATTGACATCATCTTCTTACTGCCCCGAATAGCCTCTGAATGTATCACAGAGAGATAAGTAAAATAAAAATAAGGAATATAAAACGAGATGGTGGCTGCAGCACACAGTCTCCAAGTTCATGTGATGTCTAGATGACAGCTTTTGCCCAAACCGAAATTTGCCAGTGTCATATGTCAGTCCTCTGAATTGAAAAAAAAGACGAATTATTTGTTTGTTCTCTAAATACCTTCCCATTACAACTATCCTTGAGCAAGGCACTTCAGCAAAGCAAAGTGCCCCATTTCATTACCCAGTGGTCAGCAGTAGGTTGCACTGTAGCTCCAGGTGTGTGTGCTGTTTGAAAGTGTAAATAGACTCAGTGCAGCCTCCTACAGAGGTTAAAAAGGTTTTCTTATGCTTAAAAAAACGACCTCTGTTGTGCTCCGGATTTGTCATTATGGGTGGCCACTGACTATACATTCGGGCAGTGTTTTGTTATTTTTTTATGAATTGACCATCTCATAGACTATAGCAGTGCGCACAGCCTGAGCCAAACAATGCCAGAACAAGTGCTCTGTACGCTATTGCCACCACGCGGCAGAAAGTGGTAGGACATATCAATTTGGACAGCTATGATTGATTGTTGACACATTAAAACCAAAAGCCTGGGTTTCAAAACTACCTGATGACAACTAAATCTTTCCAAATAGATGTTTTTGGATGTTTTTACTGCCAAGGATGAAGAATTAACTGGGTCACAGACTAAAAGTAAACGGCATGAGCCCTGTTCTGGAAATCTGTTTATTCTGCATTGGCCCCAGTAAACCCTGACTGTGGTGTGGCTAAAGGCAAAACAGCCAACCCATTACACAGAAAAATAGCATGAATAGCTTACACCTGAACAATTTAATGTGATTCGGAAATAAGTCTGAGATCGAGTGGGATGGCAGACTGTTATATGTGAATGCTCACCCCATCAGGATGCTTCCTCTGTCACCAGACAAAGGATAAAAGGCAAGTTGGAGCACACAGAAATGGCGGGCACTTCTGAAAACAGAGAAGGGTTCATATGGGCTGTGATATCAGCTTTGTTGTCCTTGATCCTTTTGAACTAACTGAAAAATGCATGCAGGGCAAAGTAAGCTTCAAAGAGCTGTCACAATATTTCTGCCTTAAAAGCATATGCATGCACACGTGTATGTGTGCCATTAGATTTTATGAGTTCTGAAGACCAGCAGTAATATCGACTAACGGAACATCCAAGCCACCATGAGCCGTGGTAAAGCCTGCCGCTCCATTTCAAAGTGTAAACAGAGGTGGTACTCTATGCATGTGGGATGATGCCTCACCTCTTTCCCTTTTAAGCTGTGATTTGTACAGTCCCAATTGAATCTGTCCCCCTATCCTTTGCTCTATAGCCAACATGCCTTTCCCCCTATGTTTTACCACGTCTCATTGCTACCAGGGGCTCATTTGGTGTCATCCATTGCTCCCTCCCTTTATTTCCTCTCTCCTCAACCCGCTGCCACCCCATGCGCCAACCCCCTCCTGATAATGATGTGCTGATTATGAGGCTCTTAGGCCAGCAGATTGCTCTCCAGTCTCATTCGCATGCAGTGGAAAATTGCTGCTGTCTTGGAGCCCCCACCCCGCTGTGCGTATCAGGCAGGTTGACATTAGCAAGCTGCTGGGAACAGTGCTCAGGCACGAGGGCAGGTGCTCTGTCTCCGTCTCTATAACTGTTCTGCAGCAGAGGAAACAGAGGCTGCCTGGTGCTACAAGCCACGCTGGGGGGGGCACCACAGGCTGGTGTCAGACAGTAAGGTATTGTGTAGCTGACATTTATACATTCACTTACTGAGAATAGCTACCTTTACTTACCAAGTGAGAAAAAAATGTATTACAGTGTTACACAGAACACAAAAAAACAAATAAGTTACTCATCTACTAACATCACAACTGCTCCATCCAAGGAAAAGTGTTACAATGTGTTTAATCAAAGCGCTTCATCTATTTGATAAGTAAACCAAATGACAACTAAAAGTGTTGGGAGCAAAAAAAAAAATGATATCAATTTACAGCATTTTTCAAAAGGTATGAGTCCTTGGTGGACTAAATGAGAAGGCATTCACAGACCACATTACTTTAGTGACATTGACTGACAAACTTCAAAACAAGGTTGTATAATTCTTTAAAAAAGAAATTTTCATCCAGAAACCTTGGACAGCCTTGGACACTTAACTGTCTTAAACTGAAGGAATCTCCCTCTTAACAGATCATTTTTTTCCTTATCTTCTTATAACAAGCAACAACTTGCTCCAATCAAGTGTAATTTTCTTTAGTCTTGAAAGCTGAATGTGAGGTAGAATGACTTGTTAGGAGAGATGCACTTTACAGTGTAGCATTCACTTAAATGGTGCTAATATAACTTGTCTAGACCAATCTTTCTCAGAGGCATCATTCATCAGGATCTCTGGATGTTCCAACATATTGAAACTAGCCGATGTCTCTCAGGGTTACTGCAGTTCACCAGCAAAGAGACTGTAACCATAATGCACTCTCATGTAGAATCACAACTAAATAAATACTCGTGTTGGTCTGGGAGATGGGGAATGCATGTCACAGCCTTTTGAAAGCTGTTCTCTTTCCATCAGCTCGCCTGATTTGAAATGGCTTGATTGAAATGATCTTCATTTGAGATTGGCCCTGTCCTGTGTTGCCTCACTTACGCATGCAGGCATGATAGTGCAAAGGCAAACAAAGTGGCCATGAAATACCAGCCTCTGCCTATCACATCTGTGGGTACAAACAGTAAAGTTTACTATCTGTTTTAAACAGGCAAAACAGTCCAGCCGTTAACTTCAGCTTTGTTCTTCATTCTCTGTGTTCCTTCTGGAGACGCTGCTGCCATTTGTCACACATGTTGTTGTGGTTGATTTTCCAATGTGGATGTGCTTTCCTCTGGAAAAAAAATACTCACAAGTGCCAGCGCACACACATACAGTACATACACAGCACACTGTTGCTGCATCAGTCTTGACACTTCATCTGTAGTATCCCACACAGAAAATCTGATTCCTCACAGCTCTTTCCTTCTCCAACTGCAAATTGAAACATGAAAAATACAAGCAAACTGCTGCTATGAGATGCATGGCTGCGGCTGAGCAAAGACATCACAGGGATAGTATCATATTCTATGTAACACCCTTGGATGTGTTTTCTCCCCACAACAAAACCTCATTTGTATGCCTTTGTGCGTCTTCTAGCAGCTGAAATACTTTTAGGATTTCACCGTAACAACTTAAGTTTCAAAATATATTATTCTATTAACTATACCAGCAACAGCATATGAAATACCTGTAGTCAGGTTATCTGAGTTTATGTGTTGTTAAAAAAAAAAAAAACAATGCTGGGTAGGTCTCAGAATATTAATAATATAAAAATAATATACTGTTATTACCCAAAGGACAACTCACTTAGGAATATTGCCTTGAATCACTGGCATAATTTGTCTCCTCCAGTCTCACTTTGATGTAAATAACATTAGCAATTTTCCAGTCATTTTGCATTGATCTTCCACTGCAGAATTCTGCCCCAAGAAGCAGCTGGAAATTGAATGTCTTAAACTGGAGATGTGAAGGGTGCATTTCATTCAAGTTGTCAGAGAAACTGCACTACCTGAAAGATGCAACATTATTGGGATTGATTCTGTGCCTTGCCAGAGGCAATTTCTGTCCACCATACACTGACAGAAATGAGCACATGAAATGGTATACATACACATGCACACATATTACATTTGATGGCCAATGCAGAGTCAAACAGTTACATTATGGCTTCACATTACTGTGTAAACTGCCACTCCAGGGCCAAGTCTTTATCAGACTGTTTGCTTTCAAAACAATTCTTTTCATAAATCCACCGTGCTACTTGACAATTGACATTTGTTTAGGGTTTGTTGTGTTCTATTTTATGTTTGCCACTATTCCTCCTTTCTGTGTCACTCCCTGTGACCTTCACCACACTGATTTGGCAATTTATTGTTTCTACTTCCTCTCCAGGTCCCTGTTTGGAATGAATAGCTTGCAAGAGAAAGCACTGCTGGTAGAAATTGTTTTTGTTTTTTTGTTTTTTTTGTTTTTTTTGTTTCTCTGTCCTTTCTCTCACTTAGTTGACTCCATTTGAGCAGCTGATAGTGTGGCAGCCGTAGCACTCCACAGCATATAAAGGACGTTACTTTCATTACATGTGGTCATTTTGAGATATAGAAAGAGTGCAGAAATGTAGTTTACAGCACTGCATAGATAGTGAAATAATTAATGTGTACCACATTGTGTTGCAGAGTTATGAGTTTTCTCACAGCTAAACAAGTAATCAATAATTATGACTACTTGCTTTCCATGCATATGAAAAGCAGTTCATCTGCTGACAGTTCATCTGCTGACAGTCTGGATCACTGTAAACAAAAGTGAGCTAAAATGTGAAAGGGGGAAGCATTAGAGAGCATATCCCTGATAATTTTAAATCACCGGCTGATAAAGGTCATTTTTGTCATCTTCATATTCCGCTGTTGGAAGGTAATTAAAGCAGCTATTTACATGCAGCGCAAAATAACTCTCCCACTAGTTCTCGACTCTGCCTTTTGGCTGATCGCATCACACTGCTAAATCCTTGAGCCCATAAACCCCGCCATGGTATATCATAGCATTATAAAATACCCTGGGCACACTAAAGATTAGGTGGGATGAATAGAGATATAGAAGCCAGAGGTCTCATACGATTTCACACTGGTTTTAGCATGTGAAATTCTTCCCTGTAGCCGTCACTCTGCCATAAGTCCCCTGTGTGCACGATGCTGTTGCAGCATACCTGTTTAACCCAACGTCTAAACAGACACAAATCCATATCTTGGTTTTAATAACATCATGTTAAGGATCGCTGTGGACATGGTGCCTGTTTCCAGGTGTTCATTACAGCCTGGCATTGCTGCAGTTTGTCCGTAAGCAATGCAGGAGGCACGGTGACAACAGCCCCTGGAGTTTAACAAAGTCTGAAGATTTTGGAACCTAATGATTTCCAAAACCCACACTGGTATATTCACAGCTAGCATGGGCAGAATTTTAAACACATAAACAGCACATTTGACCCAGCTGTGTCGATCCCACAGAGATGAAACTATTGTCTGCTTGGTCTGCATACATTAGCTGCATTTTTTCGACAAAGTGAATTATGGGGCAGAATGCTTGTAATCAGATCAATGGGTTTGAATTATTGACTCTATGGATGCCATTAAACCATATTAGCTGGCTAAACTTAAGTCAATTGAATTGCCCAAGAAGCTTAGCAGTGACAGGGTGATTTATGTAGTTTTCAGGAGTTTTGGGCTGTAGTGCAATGTAAATGAATGTGGTAGAGAGCTGGAGTGCTCCCATGTGGGTCGGGCATTGTTTGGGCTGTCTAGAAAGCACAAGGCAAGGTGTATACAAAAATTAAGATTCAGTCCAAATGCTCTGCGTCCCTCTCCTTCCTATTGTCAACACAATCACAGTGTAAATGAGGTGACTGTACAATAAGGAGTGACTCATCCTTTTTCAAACTGCATGGCAAGTTAGAGCGCGTGTCTTTATGTTAAGTTGCTTCAGCTGTACAGTGTCAGTTAGAGAAATTTGCACTGACATAAATCACTATTTCAACAAAAAGATGTAGCATACGGCTTTGACATATACCAACGACTGGTTAGGCTGAGTAATGACAGAGACGATCCTCACAGATGTCTTGCAAGAGCATTTACTGACTGTTATTAAGAAATGACTCCCAATAGAGGGAGATTAAAATATTAGCAACATGATCCTGTCCTGTAAATGAGGCTTGAAAAACGTCTCCTTTCCTCTTTTCTAATGTAATTGGCCACAGGAGATAAGATGACCCATTAACTGTTTATTGACAGTATTTGTAAGATTTGCCTTAAAATGACATATTGATTTTCATAAAGCAACAATAAAGTTGGCTGTAAAGTACATCCAGCCATAACCCAGCTATAACGGCATCAAAGCTGATGAGATTTGATGGAGCTGTTCAGGCTAAGGGTTTATATTCTTGATGTAATTTCCTATCTTCAGCATGCAGCCCACGTCCTCCACTGTTTAACACCTGAGTGTTAGAGCCACACAAGGTTAACAAAGCAAGACATCATTTTCATTAGAGAAGCCACTTGAGCTAATAATAGAGAGCTCTTGTGAAGTGATTATATCAAAAACATAATTAGTGTCCCTGTGACGTCAAGACACCATGTTTGAAATTGGACAGCTGCAGTAACTTCAGCAGACATACACTTATGATAGAGGTCATTTTTGTCATTAGGAGTATGGCGCCAAACCTTTTATCCTGGCACTGACTATGGCTGCCCCATAAATTTGATACAGTGCCAATGGGCAATCATGTCCTTTGAGTCCATTAAACATTAACCACTGAGCAGGCCTGTGGTTGTCTTTTTGACGACAGTCTTGGATAGACTGGGCGCGTTTCAGGTTCACATATATTTTCCCCCTCAGGCAGTAAGAGAGGGGAGTGGGATATTATCTCCTGTTGATGCAACGGCCTCCATCAGTCTATACAGGCAGCTTCCAAACCTCCAGGAAGAATGCCTGCGGGCTTGAGCCCTTATCTATTCCCAAACGCAACGTCTTTATGTTTCAGCTTGGGGTTTACCGCTGTCAAGGGATCATAGTCAAATACATCAGAAACAGCTTTATCATCATCATTTCTGATGTTTGCCTTTGCTATATTTTATATACACACACATACACACACTACACAGCAACCCATAATAAAAACTTCATTAGAAATTATCTTTAAGAGAGACTGTTGTGCCTCAGCTGATGTCATCCCCAAGTAATTATGCTAAATCAAATAATGATTACTTTGAATCAAGTGAAGTTAATTTATGCAAATCTATCAACACAAAGACTCTAAACTAGAGAGATCTGTAGAATTTATGTATACTGACTAATGTTTGCTGGATAAATTCTGATCCTGACCTGCCGTCCTGCCCTCACAGGTCTTTATTGACTTAACTCTGTTGTTCCTGATTCAATACTGGCCGCCTCATGAGACTTCAGTGTGACTGAGCTCCCAAACCCCTGATTTTTTTTTTCACTTCATCTTTAGGGTAAAATAATTGAATGTCATCTCATAAATCTAAAAGGTCTGAAAAATGTGAATGTATTGCATAAAAATAATAAACGTGTTGCAAATATCCAGAGAGCTTCAAATCAGATTAAAAGTTTTCAGGTGGAAAAAATATAGTTTTGTAATCTTGGGGTGAGGAGCTGATCTGCAATGATGAAGACACCTACTGGCTCCCAGCCTGTGCAGCTCCAGCCCCGTCAGACCCAACAACCCACCCCGGCTTCAACGACTCTCGGACGGTAAAGAACAGTGGACAAATGCCAGCTAGCCTGCTCCTGGGGCTCTTTCCATCCAGCCAAGACGAGCCTGACTAGCTGTGGCAGGGACTGTCCCCAACCGAGAGTAGCCGAGATGGCAAACAGGATGTGGGGGAATCATGATGAAGTCGGTAGGTAGAGTGCAGGTCACTGGCAGACTAATGGAAGTTGAACACCGACGTTGTGAGTCAGATTTGGATGAGGACGTGTGCCGCGAGGCCAAGCACCCACTGTCCTCTGTGGTTCTCTGTGTCACCTCATGACGATTCACCCCGAGTGGATGTGACTGCATACTCGCCATGGCCAAAAAGCCTTCTCTATGCTTTTTGTCACCTCTCTCTGATCTTCCAGCCACTCCAGCATGCCTTCTAAACCCAGGTGAGAAGGGCAGCCTCCCACTGTGGTGCACACCATCCAGGGCATTAATGTTCTGTCCGCTATTTCCTCCTACAAGGCAAAATAACTGGCTTTTTAAAAAGTTGTATGAACAAAGAGACCCGATGAGCAGCCCCGTCAGCTCAGCGCTCTCTTTCTCAATTCTGGTGCAAAGGGTTGTGTAATATTCTACTAGAAGGTATATTTGTCATCCATCCCCTCTTATCATATAAAGTCTGAAGAAAAGGCGCATTTCAGCTGCCATCTCACTCCTGCAGAGTGAGATGGCAGCACACTCTTCTGTCCATTACTCATTAGTCAGAACCAGATCCATTCAAACTCACCGCGCATGCTCCTTTGAAGCCTCCCATTGCCAGTGGTGGAAAGTAACTAAGTACATTTACTCAAGTACTGTACATAAGTAAAATTTTGAGGTACTTGTACGTAATTATTTCCATTTTCTACTATTTGCTACTTTTCTATGACAATTCAAAGGCAAATATTGTGCTTTGTACTCCACCACATTTATTTGATAACTTTAGTTACTAGTTATTTTGAGAGATTGAGATTAATTATACAGAATATAATTTATGTTCACAAGCCACCTAGTAGTATCTACTACATATAATTGAAATTAGCCCCACCTTTACCAGCTGTAACATTAACATGATGCACCATAATTATAATCCAATAATATAATATACATTTTTCTGAAATGGGCCATACTGCATGATGACTACTTTTATTTTTGGTACTTTAATTAAAGTTTGATGCTAATACTTTTGTACTTTTACTTCAGTAAAATGTTTAGAATGCATGACTTTTACTTACAATAAATTATTTCACACCATGGTATTGCTGCAAGTATAAGATCTGAGTACTTCTTCCACCACTGCCCATTACGTTTGTATACAGCCCTCTGCAGATATGTGACAAAACACAAGTGTTCTATATGACTGAAATCTACTCTATGTAGCTATGTAGACCACCCCTAGAAAAACAAACAAGCAAACGAAAAGAAATGTCTACCTACTTATGCTTGCAAGCATATGCAAGAAGTTATACGCATAGAGAATAGCTTGTTGGTTCAAATTTTGTGTACTTACTTGCAAATCAGAAAGCCAAACAATGCTGCATTGCTTGAAGATCCTTTTGTGGCTTTCAGTTATTTCTGTGTTTTTTCTCAAATACAGGTGCATTGTTGATCCACTGACAAGCTTCAAACATTCTTTCTTTGCCCTGTTGTGTAGCATCTGACTTGATGTTTTCTACACCTATCATAACTAGCACTGCTGCTGCAACAGTGAGAACTGAACACTGATGTGTACTGTAGTGTACCAGCAGTCCCTGGGAGTCAACTTACTGGCTGCAGCCTCTGACCTGCTGAAGGAATGGGACCATGTTATCAACCATAATGTGGCAGTGGAGAGTTGGAAGGATTCAGGCTATAAAACCTCTATTTTAGTCCACCCACTCACTCAGACAGAACTAGTTTTTATGGCTAAGATCATCAAATTCATTCAGGTCC
Organism: Macquaria australasica; assembly: GCA_005408345.1. Classification (NCBI taxonomy): domain Eukaryota; kingdom Metazoa; phylum Chordata; class Actinopteri; order Centrarchiformes; family Percichthyidae; genus Macquaria; species Macquaria australasica. The sequence goes on along the minus strand of SEMN01000141.1, from coordinate 201,269 downwards.
AGGGTGGTTCACCTCATTGTCTTTGGATCTCCACCTCACATGGAAGAAAAGGAGGAGAAAATGCTGATTCTCAGTTGGATCTGATGTACTACCCCTCTCACATTATAGACCATTATAGGTAATTTTATTAAATGTCAAACATAGCGCTTAACGTTCATGTTCCATTCACCCGTAGTACAGATCAAAATCATCATCAAAAAACAGGATTCAAAAGAAAAGAAATTTGGGACTCATAAGTTAATAAGCCTGCTGTGAATGAATAAATGTCATATTTAGCCTTATTTGCTAGAAATTAGCTTTCCCAATCACACACCTTTTTTTTTTATTTTTTTTTTTTTATCCTGGACCAACTCATGTCTCATTCAGTCCTTAGTCTCCCTCCACCTCTCTGTTGTTCCAATTTCCTGTTTCCCCCGTCTCCAATTTTCTTTCACATTCTCTGTTCAAATGTCAAGTAGCAGCTGCCAGTGCCTTGCCACTGCCGTCTGTGCTCATAAATCTGGGCTAATTCTCCACCTCTCTTCCATGGTGTATAAATCTTCTCACTCACAAGAGCACTGGTCCTTTTGATGAATGGGCTAGAGAAAGCTCTGGATGCCAAGCGAGCTCCACTAGAGCGCATAGTCCACACAGACACAGACAGTGAAGATTCAGCAGTGTTAAAGTTAGCAGCAGCAGCATGTCGCTCTTTCAGTTTATTTGGTGCTTCCTAATGCCTCTGATGCAGAAAACAATACAGAGGTTTTCAGCCTGCAGACACTCGAATGCGGTGAAAAGGCTTTATTTGTTTTCTTTTTGGTTCGATATTTTATTAGATGTTTTCCCAATTTAGTTTGGTTTAGTTAGGTTAGGTTAAGGTTGGTTCAGTAAGAAGGCACCTGCAGTATTTTATTTTAAGGGTAAAAAAAAAACTAGCTAGAGTATGGTATTAAATGGAACCATGAAAGCCAGTTTCAAGTAATTCACCCACTAAAAGAAGCAAAAAGGTCATGTTCTGAAGATTCAATTCCTCAGTAAATGTTGAGGGTAGCGTACAAAGTCGTGAGCAAAGGTTGAAGCTTGACTGAGCGTGACACTGGATCATCTAATTGCCATAACAACACATGAGTCAGGGCTAGTTTGGTACAGAAGACTAGTTTGTTGCCACACAAGCGCAGCCGTGAGTGGGTGTTTTGCTTAATGAGAGGGAATGAGGATTTGCGCAGCCACTAGCTAAACAGTTGTTATTTTGTGCTTCATTAATACCAGCTGCTTGAGCAGGCTCAGTTGATCTCCATGTCAACACACATTACCAAGTCAATCTTGCAGCTTGACTACTTGCTGAGAAACCAATCATAATCGATCTCCTCTGTCCTCACCGTGGGCTAGAAAGAGACAGAAACACCCTGCCAGCTTGTCAAGTGCCAGAAACACTTCTTCAAAAAGACATCTTGATGACACGGTCTCCTGGCACACTCTGGGCATTTGTCCATCACTTTGAACAGTAAATGAAAGTGCGACAGATGACATCAGTCATTATGAAAAGCCTGTCATGGCACCTCTCCATTGCAGCTCTCAGTATCAACTCTGCCTGATACTTTACAGGTGATGATGGAAATGCTGTAGCCAGTCTCCAGCTGGCAAACGGGGAGAAACTGTTGTCTGAGCTGAACTGATAAATGATGTGTAACACACTGTATGCTTAAAAAGATACATGACTGTTGAACATTTGAAGTGAAAATAATTTAGTGACTGTTGACCAGGGCACTCCCTGGTCAACAGTCACTAAATTATCTTATCAGCAACTGCAAGATGAGTTCTGAAAAAGATCCAAAGCCTTGATGTCACGTGTTGCAGCAGGGGTATCTGGAAATTTGACACACAAGTCTTCTTAGACATATAAGAATATTTAAAATAAGGTTTGTATTCTACATGCAATGTGATATTTCAATAAAAAATCATGTCAACATGAGTCTGTACAGCATGTGCTACCTGGGTGTATGAGGAGAACAATGTACCAAAGTAAAGGTGACAGCGAAGACAGATGTGACTCCAGAGATAGAAATTGATGACCTCTGCTCACAGGCACCACTGTAGACTCAGTGGACCAGTCTAAATCAGGATAGCCAAACAGAATAGGTCGTTTATTTCTTTCGTTTTTTCATATCGGTGGTGCTGGAGTCACCGCTGGCCCAAAGGTCCTCCCCATTCCAGATGGCCAATCTGTCCTTGAGTGGCAGAAGCATAAAAGTTAAAGAAGCAGGCCTCTGGAAAGGTTGCCCATTCAAATCTCTTGACAGGCTGGAGGTCTAGGTGGGGAAGTGAATAAGAACACTCTTCTACTCCTCAACAACTACTTCCAAAAGAAACCATTTAGTAAGGCAATGAACCCTCATCTTGTCTGATGTACTGTAGCTGCTCAGTGGTTAAACAAATGCCAGAGAGGTTCATGTGTGTGAAGGTGAACAGTGTTTAAAATTGTGTTGATGCTCAAACTAAGCTAAGAGTCTACGGCAATGCTAGCAGCTCTGTGAAGCTATAGCCATAGCGGTGCTTTGAGCTAAATGTTAACTTTAGCATGCTAACATGCTAAAAATGACAGTGTTAACATGCTGATGTTAAGCAGATACAGTGTTCACTATAATTAGCATGTTGGCATCATTCCTTTACCATAACCAAGTAGGTATTATTGTAACCATGGCAATGAAGGTCCCCAAACCAATCCAACCTTAACTAAGTGATTATTTTAACCAAAACAATGATTTTTCCCTAAACCACAGTTGTCCAAGTCGTAGTGCTGCTGATAGTCGTAGTGGTGTCAGATCAGGAAGTACTTTTATGTGTCCTTCTAGAGGAAACAACATATTTTGTCGTTCAATTTGGAGGACTTTGGCCAAGTGAAACTTTGACCTTCTGATGGTGCTAGTGGAAAACCTAAGGGATCACCAAAGTTACCAAATTGCATGACAATCCCGTTGTTGATAGATTTCACTAATAACTAAAAATGTCAACTTCATGGAGCTAAAGGAAAAGTCAGAAGATCACCAAAGTCATTAGGAAACATAGTCTGCGAACCATGAATGTCTGTACAAAACGTTGTGCCAATCCATCAAGCAGACATTGAGACCAAAGTCATTAGAGTTTCATCCTCTGTGCCCCATGGATATCTGTACAAAACTGAATGGCAATTCACCCAATACAGTAGTTCTTAGAATAAATTGAATAAAGTCACACACATTCTTTTACCAATACCTACCTAAGGCTTCTCCCTGCTAACATCTTTTTCCCCTTTTCTCTCTTTTTCTTTTCTCTGTCATCCCTAGATGTGACATGCTACCTGCCAATTAGATCTCGCTTCCAACCCAGTTGATAGGAGTGATGTCGAGATGCGGGGTGCTGGAGCAGAGCCCTTGGGGGATGGCTAGGGTAAAATATGAGTGTCTTGCCAATACCGATGAAATGCTGGAGTCTCCTGTTACACAATGTGCCCGAGCCGCCGCCATATATCACCGAGCACTGCCATATCTTCTCCGACAGGTTCAGTAAATCTCTGTGTTTTTACTCTTTAAACTGTTACTCATTGCTTATCTTGACCCATCCTCCCAAGGCAGGTTGTGGAAGAACATTGTGGACATTATGCCAGGCGCTGTTGGGCCCAGTACTGAAGTGATGGAACTTTAATTACTAACTAACTTTAATTAACTATCCAACATGTGATTTCTCAGGATACCTCTTATTCCTTAGAACATACAGATTTGGATGATGGAGCATGGCAAAAGTTCATTCAGGATCACTATTTTCATACTCATGCTCATTTCAAATGTATGCATATGTCTTGTGTCTCCTACAAATAAAATGGAGACCCACTAATAAAAACATTGATTGCTCCATAGCAGTACTAGTGGTCCACAGGGCACCTTTAAATCAATGAAAATGTTATCAACACTTCTTACTTTCATTTAAACTAGTCTTCCCCTCACTTATATATATATATATATATATATATATATATATATATATATAGACAGTATGTCCATGCATCCAAATGTGTTGACAAGTTCGTACGAGTCCATTTTATAGGCACAGTGTGTGTTTGTGGCAGTAGTGTGTATGTATAAGTTGGTGTCTTCCAGTAAAGAAGGTATCGGCAGCAGTAATCTAATTATCCTGACACTAAGTGAAGGGCACAAAGGGATTATGGAGGTTAAGTACTGCATTCCATTAGTGGTCTGACACTTATCACCCCTATCAATTCATTATCTATAATTATCCTGATATCAGTTGAAAAGACCAGCAAATTCTACAGGAGTTTAAGAACCCGAAACTGTGCCGTACTTTCAGTGCTTTGAATATAAGATGCTCGAGTCCCTGAAATAGCCTCATTTCCACACTCGCAACAATTCACTAACAGGATGCACTGCAGCAGGGGAAGCTGGGGATTAAGCTGAATTGTCACTGGGGTTTGTATCAGTACATGATCCGGGTATGAGAGTCAGAGTGAGTGGGAGGTGAAAAAAAAATGTAAGTCGCCCTCGGGTGCAGAGGGGTCTACTTAGCACATGAATAATGTAATGAAATAGCTGGTGATTTATTCTACAGTAAACACACCCTTTTGACAGAATGTCCTGAGACGGCGAGTGTTTGTAGGTGGTTGTGTGTTTTGACACCTCCGTACATTGCTTGTATGCTTGTGTGCACATCAGTGTCTGTATACAGCCGTCTGAGTATGTGCCATCAAGTGTATGTTTAAGTGTGAACCCTGTGCGAGGTGCTGGCTGAGCTCATCACAGGTGAGGGCCGTGTGTGGGCTGCTGTCACCTGTCCTCCATCATTCCACCTCCCCTGCCTGTCCCCGAATCTCACGGCTGTTTTATGTCATTCATTAATGGATGCCCCAGGGCCAACAATAGCTCACTACAGCCTTTTATTACTGTCACTTCACTCTCACAGCCGTCAAGGTCAAATCTGCTTCACTGTCGTTCACCTGTCACACTCAGCCTGCTGACATTTGTGTTATAGGGAGCAAGAAGGAATATGAGTGTGTCTAAAAAAGAGGAAGAGGGTGAAAGAGAGAAAGAGACAGAATGACAGAGAGGAGAAGGAAGGAAAATAATAAAATGTCAGGAGAGCTGCAATGTGAACAGATGTAGTCTGTTCTCTGTCCTTGATTAACTGTGATGAGGATAGCTCCTGTGAGAGTACAACATGTAAGTAAAAATATAAAAGCAATCTGTTTCCTGGGGCGAATTTTTAATCACAGGATCATTGGTTTTTGGAAAGAAGTGATCAGTTTTCAAAGACAGTGGAAGACTTAATAAAGTTAAACATTGCATCTGCCACAAAGTGAAGGAGAGTCATCCTAACTTTGAACAATCAACTTCAACATCATTTTCTGTATGATACATTCTGAAGTCTACTATAGTATGCACTATACAATATGTAGTGTGGAAGGATTTTAAGGTTAATTTGTCACATACACGAGCAATATGAGTTGTGAAATGCAACGTGGCATGCTCCTAAGGCGCTGCTAAAAGACTGTTAAAAAGGATGCAAATGCCAAATAAAGAATTGTAAATATGCGTAAAATAGCAAAATGTACATGTCACAAATTTAAGGCAAACTATACAATAAAATGTTGTACACGCTTGAGTGCAAATATGCAGTGTGCATATGTATATCCAGTATACCGTATGTAGCATTGCTGACTGTATACCTACACATTCCTTTTCTAATTGTGGTTTCTGTATTTCTTCATAGCTCTGGCCTACATGAACACAAATGATTTGGTTAGCTGTGTGTTCATGAATGTGATTGGCTTCAGACTGATTATTGTGATGATGATCAGGAGTTATCAATGTGACACTGAGGTATCTGTTTTGCATGCCCTTTGTCACCAACCTTCAGTGTGCAAAGTAAGTGCTCTCTCATTTTTATGTCTCTCCCTCTTAGTTTATAAGCTTTTATTCAGTGTGTGAAATGAGGACCATTACTATAAATCTGCACGTTGTTTTCTCCTTAAAACATAATTTTGAGGTAAAAAAAGAAAAGCAATTTGTTTGAAATAGTTTCAAACATCTGGTATACTATTAGTAACTTTATTTTATTTTTTCCAGAAACTTGGATGGTTAGTGCTGTTGCTGGAATTCAATCAGTGTTTCCTTATTTGTGCTGCATTGCTCATTATCCTTGCTTGCCACCATCTCTTTTTTGAAGGCCCCGTGACAAGTGGGCCTGAGAAAGAGCTTCTCTGTTTAATTTCGTGCTCTGAACAGAAAAATGCGTCTTTGGTGTTATGTGAGCATTTTGGGGTTTTGTTAACAGAGAATAACTCTGTTGATAGTGACATTTGAGGTTGTCATGCTCTTTTGAAGAGCTGGTTTCTCCTCTGAATTGTTGTTCAGGCTGACTTCATTCCTTGTCTCATGAACATGGGAGATGATGGAGCAGACTGAAGTAAGGCCTCAGGGGGCAAAGTATGACATCAAGCAGCGTATATATATATATATATATATATATATATATATATAAAAGTTGGTCAAACTGTTCGCAGAGAACATCAGCAAATACTGCATGTGGGAAGAACTTCGGACTTCACTCGAGATAGCGGGGAACTTGTACGATGTTCAGGACAGTCTGACAGTCAATTATCAGCATCTTTTTCTCCACAGAATTCATTTTGTATATATATATATCCTCAATTCCAATTCTGGACTTGAAAAGAAGACCATTTTTCCAGACAGTGACTTCCTCCAATATCTCGTCTCCTGGTGTCTGTGTGTGTTTTAAACAGGCAGACCCATGGGGCTACAGTCTTGCAAGCCTTGCAACTCGTGCCTACAAAGTAGGGAGGACTGCCGACCGTGTGTGTGCGACGACTGGAGATATTGCTCTGACCGCTGCTGTGACATCTGCTGCCAGATGTGTGTGGACGTGTGCTCTGGCTTGTGTTCAGGAGACTGCAGCTACACCTTCTGTACTCTCTGCCTCAGCCTGGCACAGAACTGTGTCTCACTTTTTACCACCCAGAAAACTGAAACATCAGAGGCACAACGTAAGTTTATTATTCATAATGCAACCATTATACTGATTAACTGTGCGTATACCTGAGCTAACCTAAATTTAACCTGTATGTTTTAATCTGTTTAAGAGGCTATGATGGATCCACAACTCAGCATGCCTAGTGAATATATAGACATGTGACCTATCCCAACTTACACACTGATTTAAGAACCCATAGCTACACCAGGTAAATTAAATTTAGCTACACAATATTTGTTTTGTTAGCTCCAGAGTCTTGACATATGCTGTGGGATTTTAATGCAACTGGGTCCTTTGTTTCATCAAAGACTAGATTAATGCCAATTTCAGATGCACTGTACCAAAATGAGAAAATTTTTCGTTTGAGCTATTTAATCCACATTGACCTCTAAAATTCCTGCCAAGCGTACTATGGAATAGATCCAGCCATTTGTATTGTTTGCTTCCAAGTGCATTTCAGTGATAGTATAAGTGGTAAAGAGCTCTTTGATCCCAAGACATGTCGACAATAACAGAAGTCTCAATGCATTTAACTAGAAACAGTAATCACCCTCTAACTTACAAGAGTCAAAACAGGCCTGTGTATCTAAGTCCTCTTTATATATTTTGTGTTGATCTGTCAGTGGTAAATCTAAGTTTCAACAAACAGGATTTTAATCCTCTCTATCACATTGCCAAGCTAAGGTTTTTGTCTCATTTGCATAAAGTGCAAAGTTGGTTTTGGTCTGATGGTGTGCCTGTTACTGCCTGTTGGAGCTCGTTCACATGCTGATCCGGTGACAAAAGAACAGCACTTTAGTGCCAAGAAAGTCTGCACATAGATTTTCTAGATAAGATAATTGGGCAAATGGAATGGACGAAAAACTAATAATTACTTGGAAACACTGGAGAAGCTTCCATTGCAGTAAAAGGAAGAGAAGTCCCGAATATTGGGGGAATCATATTGAAAAAAAAAGAAAAATGTTCTGTTTGCTAGATGTTTTTTTGTTGTTTCTTTATCAAAATGAGATTGAGTGTGTATGACCTTGAGTCTGTGATGTAACCTATTTGTCATGAGCTGTACACACTGCTCCATCTAACATAGAGTTGATGTGTTTTATAATTACAGGAGTGGGTAGAGAATCTGTAAGAGACAGAAGGTCAATCATACTGGAAGAAGAAGTTTGATTAGCTGGGTACTAGGTACTAGGACACGAGTGAAGGCTCAGCAGTAGGGTTGGGCAGTAGGTAGATTAGTATAAATGGTTTTGAGTCACCAAATGTAAAGAGGGAGAGAGTTTAGAGCATTGTGAGAGAAGAAAACTGCCAATGTTCTGAGTGCAGTAAGTGCATTTAGGGAAGAGCAGATACAGTCGAGAGATTGAGCTGCCAGCGTGGAGGTGGAGCACTTAGGTTCACAGGTGGTAAAGGTCTTGACCAGAACCATTAGAGAAGCAGAAGAGACGTCTCTCCAGGTTTCTGAAAGTGCTGGTTTAGGGAGTGTTTGTGTTAATTGAGAACAATTTTCCAAGTGAAAAAGGAAAGGCGTGGTGGTTTGAGACGGGGACGCAGAGGGCAGTGGGCCGGAGTGGATGAGAAGCAGCAGAGCAGACAGATCCAGGGTGTGACCCTCTATTGAGTGTGGGGAAAGCAGACATGCCATGGGATGTTAAGTGAATAAACTTTATTCCCCAAACCAAAAGCCAGCTAATTTTAAAGTGTGCATGAATGCTGAAGCCAACAAGTAGTAAAAGGTTTGTTTATTTATCTATTGGTGTATTAACAGGGACAACACACACTGATATATATATATGCAGCATCAGCAACCATAAATTAAAGCATGCAATAAAGAACCATGTAATGTATAAATCAGGCAAGTCATATGGTATGTAAAACAAGATGTACATTTAACTGAATTAATAAAACAATAAAACAAAGACTACACATGCAATTACAGTAGTAGTAGTAGAAACAAAAGTCAAACACACAGCAAGAAATGACGAGCACGGTTTGGAAAGATGGTAGATTTTAATGAAATTGAGATAGCCGATTGGAGCCGCAAGGCAATTTAACAAGAACAGATTGCAAGAATTGAGGGTAGTGTTGGTTGATAGGATGGTGATTAAAAAGCAGTGGACATGAATCGAACCTCAGCTCCCCAAATGGCAGGTGAGAAATCTATAATTTTAATATAAACCATATTTATATAAATATTTCCTGCTCATATTTACTTGATGATTTATTTTAAATGAAAGCTGTGATTATCATGTTGCCTGGTGGAGCATGTTGGCTTTTTGAATAGGTGAACATGTGCTATTTTTGCCCTAGTTTGGTCAAGCACCACCTGTATATTGTGACTGAAAAGACAGTTGGAATTAATGCACCCCTTAGAGGCCGGTGGTCATAGTGCAGTTGGACACTGCCCACGTTTTTCACTGACTTACCAGTTTATTAGGAACACCTGCACAGTCTGCAGCACTCCACTGCAACAACAGCAACACTAACTTCCACCTTAAAAAATGACCATAGACTGATTCATAAAGGTGGTTGACGAAGATAAGATTTATTGCAGGACTGTGGTATTGGATTTCATTAGACTGTACAGGTGCACTTGGTTATTCAATATACACACTGGTGCCATGAATCTAACAAAGTGGGTTAAAGAGATTTAACTAATTTAGCTTCCTGGTCAGGTTGCTCTGTCATACAGAAGGTATAAGAATTCACTATTATGAACTACTTCTCCATAGTCATTATGCTCATGTTGTATTAGCGAAATAATGGCTGTTTTCCACTGGCAAAAACACATTAAATATAGTGAATTTTGCCTTCAACAAGCAGCTGGCAGCATGGAATTCCATTGACCCATAACATAACCTACAGACAACAGCAGTCAGCGAAATCCCGATATCTCTCCTTTACATCAGATTGATTGACAAGAATGTATTGAAGAGAGTCTGACTGCTTCCTTCCAGTGTGTCTGTGAAGCCGGGCTACAGGCTGCTGTCTAATGTGGGTGGGTTTGAGAGGCACAGAGACTTTGACAGCGAGCGTAAGAAGAGCTGTCTGCAGAGCGGCCGTGTGTGCGTGATTTGTGAGTTCAAAGTTCATGAAATGTTGTGTGTGTGTGAAGGCAAATAATGTATAATCACAAATAGGGTATTGCACAGTAGAATAGAACATGTGACGTTTTGAATTCAGTCAAAAATATGCTGATGGACTGCCAGAGGTATTACAATGGCCCTTGAAATAAGCTCAAGCTTATCGCTGCTATCATGGCTCAACCAAAGCTCTCTGAACAAAACAAGCTTTCGTTCTCCTGGGTAACACCCATGTGATGGCAGAGACTGTACCCTACTTAACACTCGTGTCACCACCTTCCCAGCCCCATGCTGCACCTCGTTTCATGTGGATGGATTTGTTTCTTTTTTTCTTGTGTATGGATGTTTTTGGTTACAAAAAAGGACAACTACTTTATCCATATTTTTCCCTACAGGACTCTTAAAAAGACAAACAGGATTCCCCAACACCAGCCAAGCCAAAATGTTGCATTTTTCACATCTGGAAGATAAAACTGAAATGTGGAAATGGCCTCATCCTGGCACACACACACAGTACTTCAAAGCACTCGTTAGATGTCTGCAAGATTGTTTTGCACTTTGAGGCAAACAAAAATATAATTTGGTTGCATACAGTGTACAATCTGATATCTCTTTGTGAGATAAGGGCGCCTGAGGACACAAGGTGCTATATGCTTCCACTGAATTAGACCTTTTTATTATCCTCTGTGAAACTGCTAGTTTATGGAAATTTGAATGATTGAGTGAGCCATGTCCCAGCATCGAAAGAAGCTCAGGATAAGGTCTTACGAGGAAAATCTAACAACACGGAGAGTGTGATGGGCTGCATTGTGTCCCCAGCTGTACCCATCTCGGCTCCTCTTTTCTCCTCCTCCCAGTCCCTCTGGACTCTGCAGTGCATTCAGTCCAACTCAAATTCATATCCCTCTCAAACTCCGAGGATATGCCGCATGGCCTAGTTTACTCCTTGAACTGACCTTATCCTCCTGAAAAGCTTGTGTCTATATTTATAATATCTGCAGTAAATCCTGGGAGTCCCAAACAATTTGTATACACTTCACTCACCTTGACTGAGCGATTGTCTCTGGCTGTGATTTCATTGCATATGTTTTATTTGCTTTAAATATCTAGAGAGTAGAGGATTGAAATTTAATATCAGAAGTCCAGCAGGAGCTCTGATGGGAACTGAAATATTGTTCACAAATGTTGCATTGAGATCAATAAGGATTGGGTATTAATTGCTGCAGGGAAGCTGTAATATTTTGCCTCAGAAGTCTTTTAGTGAATGTATCTGATACTGTATTTATCCTATTTTGTTAACACTGGGTTGAGTCATCTTCTTGTACAGTGTGGACTTTTACAAATCAATGACACCATATCTTTAAATGTCGTGTCTCAGGGGGCTTGTCTTGAAAGATGTGTTAATTTACAACCAGCAGAATGTGGGCACACACCATGCTAACAGTAATAGCAAGGCAGGGCGAAGCTCCAAATAACTGAGGATCTACCTCAAAAAAAGGTGCAGTAGGAAGAACAAAATTCAAGATCTTGTGAGGATTTTTTCCCCACCTTTGCTGTCTTTCATCTTCTTCCCTCTTTCTTATCTCTTTGTGGCTGAGTACATTTCTCTCACCTCGCTCGCTGTCTGTGTTCTCTTCACATGAATTGCATTGCTTTTACTGAATGTCTCCTGGTTAGGTGTGGAGAAAGGCATTGTGTGCTGCTGTCAGTCAACTAGATTACAGCTCTAGAGGATCCTTATTGCTCACCCTGCAAAAATAAGAAGATGGCTCCTAACTTCGCCGGCCAGATATATCTGACGATGTCTATTTTTTCCCGTTTTGGGAGGTTGGTGGTACAAAAAACTCAACATGAGAGACAGAATTGGAAGACTAAATCTGAATTTGATTCAACAAAGCTGCTATCAACGAATCCTCACATACTTTGTAACCCCGTAGATGCAAAAATCGTCTCATCTAAAAAGGCGAAGACAATCAAACAGACGCGTTATTCAAACCTTCCATCCCTTTTCATTTTATTTGTTTTGCAGCTATGTTCATGTTGTATTGTTTCAGCAACAGTTCTCTGTTCAACACTCCCACTGAGTTTTCAGACTAGTTAGACGTGGCCTGGTGATGTGTACAGTTTTTTTCCCGCAAAGAGAGAGATGCCTATTACCACTGTGAGAAGCTTTGCTCTGTCATTAGCACTATGGACGCACCATGCTTACTGCATGGAAAGTGATCTCAGCTGAGAAAAAGCTTATTACTCCTCATGGGTCCACATCTAACCTTCTGGCCAACACAAAGTTCAGTCTGAAAAACAGCATGAAGCCCCTTGAAGGGCCTTCCTCTTTCACTCCTAAATTGTTTTAATCTTTTAAAAGTCTGGACTGGCAACTTTGAGCATTAGAAATTCTTTGGAGCACAGCTTCACCTGGTACACTCTATTATGATATGAAGCAAGTAGTGGCTTTAAAAGTAAAAAAAATAAATAAATAAAAAGGGCAATGGTGTGTGTCCAATCTCAGTTGTGAGAGAGTGTGGAGGTGGGTTGGTGCATGGTCTCTCTCTTTTTGCCCTCCTGCTGCGTGTCAGGTTTTGAGATTCTGGAGATGTGCAGGTGAGACCTGCTGAGGATGGGAAGGGGCAGCTGGGAGGGCTGCAGTTCGGGGATGTGGAGGGGGGCAATTAGTGTTTTTTTTTTTGTTGGAATTGGATTTTATTTTTGTCCGCTCTGAGGCCTCCGTCTTATCCTGCAACCCAGTCCTCCCACTCAATTTCCATCTCACCGTGCGAAAATTGGAGTGATATAAAGATGTGAGCTAGAGATGGAGAAGACAGTCAGAGATGGAAAAAGGAGGGCAAGGGAATGGCAAAAGATGCAGACAGCGAGATATAGGGGAGAGAGTGAGATGGAGGGCGGACAAGGTGGCAGCACACAGATTTCAGCATTTTCAGTGCACAGCAGCAAATGTCTTGACCAGATTTCTTATGATAGCTTTTACTCATGTGGAGAAACAAACTATGTAGCTATCACACTCCAGTAAATTATTTACTTTCCTTCTAGCATCAAAATATACACTACTGAGAAGTAATGCATGAGAAACCAGCAGTTTATAAAAATGGTATACAGGGTATTTGAGAAAATATATTATAATAAGTTAAATTGTAATATAGCTTTAAAAATCATGTATCTAATATTTCTTTGGCCACTTAGTATTCAAAACGTGGGTGAAATGAAACAAAGCCAGCCCTCCCCACTCTCCTCTCAGGTGGAGAGACGGAGACACTAACACATACATATAAACAGTGACAGACACATTGCTCATCGTGGATGCATTACACATTGTGATTTGATCGCAGGGTGGTCAAACAAAATCTCTGCACTTCAAATGCATTCCAAATCCTCTTTTTGTAGAGTCTACAATAGAGAAGTATTTAACAGATTCACCAGCATGCAATAAAAAAAAGAGGGGGGAAAACATTAGCTAAAAGTAAAGTGAGAAATCAATGAATAGAAAAAAAGCTCTAATAGCGATGGTGGGACGGGCTGTGTTCAGTTGGTTTGCATTCATAATGTATAGGGTGACAGCCCATTAGACAGCATTAAAAGGAAATCAGATTCTGGCCTTCCTCCAAAGCCATTAGCCAATGGGGTCAGCCTGAAGACAAACTGCTAATTGACCAATAGATTCAGGTAAATTGCAGGTAAATTGTTGGTCCCTGGGAGGAACAATTATTTTGTTAATTGCATTTTTAACAGTGTGTGAGGGGATTTTGGATTACAGGTGTATAATGGCAGCGACTGCAATGGTCTCGGCAATCAGACAGTCCTATTACTTCCAGTTCTGTAAACGCATGTCCTCCCAGCTCAAACGCAAACCTCACAGTTATGCAGAATTATTATGGCACATTCTGAGATGTTGCATTGGAAGAAATCGAGAGCCTAGAAAGACGTGTATACACAGATATGGGTTTGTAAATTATTTGTAAGATAGAGAACGGGCAGTTATACGTTCTGCACGAATTAAGGGTCAGAGTTCGTTCAGCTTGACATAAACTGAAGTCCACTGAATACTAACAAAACCTCAGGAGCCAACTGTCACTCACACTAATGGACACTAACAGTAAGGTCAATGCTTTTGTCTTGTTTGTGCACATTTCACAGTCGTGTCCGCTACTAGCCAGTTAAGTGTGAATTGATAAGCATGCTTGACCATGATGTGGTCAAGCTTCTTGCAAATTAAGTGTCAGTGATGAAGTGCCTTTTTAATTTGTTAATGCAGGCACATGGTTTAGTAATATTCTTGATACCGTGCGTTTAATCCTCTCTGTGGGTGCAGTGAATAATTCACAGTTTCTGCTGAATCCTTACAGGAATAGAAAATCTAAATGACTGTAATTGTACATCTGAACAAACATGTCAGTAAATGAAGTAGAGTCTACAAGAGCTTCAGTGTCAATAGATATGTAAAGTACCTCTTTTACATGAACCATAACACAGGATAAAGTGTTGTAGTTATTGTTATTGGTGGTTAAAATTATTTCTGTTTCTTTCTTTCAGTCTGTGAAAGACAGTTAGTATGCCGAACACATCCACCAACAGCTACGGACAATGGTTGTTTGCAACACTTGCCAGTCGTGTTGCACAGACTAAGTGAATTCCAGGCTTGGTGCCACAGGACTGAGTAGGAACTTGATCTCACAATAACGTGCAGGCTTGAATTTGATCAAGGCAAGAGAGCCCAGACGGCAGCTAAACAATTACCGCGGGGAGAATCTGATCTGCTCGTAAGCAAGGGCCGCACTCCGTACCACCGGAAGCCTCCACCTCCCTGACCCCTCTGTAGACAGACCCACCTGGTCAAACATGAGGCAGCAGCCTGGTTGATGGAAAGGAGGAGGAGGAGGAGGTGGGGGATGTGGACGTAGACCCCTCACCCTGTAGGTATGACTTTCGACAGTGGAAGAGACCTGCTGCTCAGTTACAGTGATGAACGACTTTGCCTTCCCTCTGATAATTGCTCACTCAGGGGCAGAGAGAGGTCCATTAATCAAAATGAGGTGAGGCACTCCAGGACTCCTCCACCTATGGCAGACTCCAGCATGCCTCAACAACCCCGGGGCAAACCCGGAGGCATCGGCTTCAAAGGAATCTGGCTGGTCAGGACACTGTCATTCAGCGATGACAGTCAGTGCCTCCGCCTGACGGTCTGCAATCTAACCTGCTGAACGGAGCAGACACGGGTGGAAGAGGGAAGGGGTCTCTCCATTAAGTGACTGCCAAATGGAATAGCCTAGTCTCAACCTAAACTTGAAGCAAACTGCACAATGCTCCTATGGGATTGTCACAGAGACTTTGTGGACATATCTGAGAGAGTGAGAGAGGGCGGGAGAGAGACGAATAATGTGAGAAAAAGACAGACAGACAGACAGAAAGAAGAAGAGGGAGCACAGTCTCCCTTCTGCTATGACAAATTGAGGAAATACAGTGAGGGTAAAGGTCTGAGAGTGATTCTTGCCATAATGCATCAGTTGGGATGTCTGTTTGCGGGTGGTGACAAAGTGTTTTTATGTTTTCTATAAACAAAGGAAACGGATGCAGCGGGATCACTCTATCCCAAGAGTCAAATCCATTAGATCAAGGTAAAGTAATCTTGTTAAAGGACGATTCTGCTCCTTAAGTTAGACTGAGGGAAAATCACAATCAAGGTCACAGTCTCATCTGTTTGGGAGTGTTTGCTGGTACTTTAGTGCTGTGATTTAACTGTTTGTGCAAGAAGAAAACAATATGCACGGATGCATTAGTCAAGCTTCGATGTTTATGTTTAAATCTCCTTCTGCTTGATCAACAGTATATGGGCTTTGAATGCTGGAATACTGTATTTTGTATTATTCTTTTCTGCCGTCATTCTACTTTATGCTGTTTTAATGACAGCAGCACACAAGTTATTCAAACTTATATCTTCAGGTGAGTTAGTTATTGTGGCAACTCTTCAATGCATGGCAAAGTCAACTGTAAAAACACAGTTGAAAATATCCCAATCAGTTGTTTTATTGTATCAGTGGTCCATTAATGAACTCTAAAAAATTTTCTTAGATATTGACCAATGCCTGGCATTTATGTTTATGTGCCCGGTTCATAGGATGTGTGAGCCTGTTTACAAATTTCATGTCTTTTTATTATTATTCATTTGAGTACACATCCTGTGGGAAACATTTGCACTTCTGACTCTGAGGCTGCATGTCTGCTTATCATATTGAAGATTGTCATGAGAGGCAACAGCTCAGGAAATCTTTGTACTCAAACACATTTATATCTTATCAGGACCCTGGCTTTTGCAGGATTTTGTTTATGCAATATACAAAAACACTATAACCCTTGCCTCGACCTAGACCTTGAATTTTTAGCAACAATAAAACCATGATGCATCAGGAAAAGGAATTGTATTCTGGCCAATGGAACAATTAAAGCTGTGAATTCGTTGTTTCAATTACATGAGTTCAATGGATGTAACAAAAAATAATAAAACATCTCTAGAAGGTCAAAATCCTAATTAGTGTCATTAAGCTCGAAATGATGAAAGTAAAATGTCTTTAATGAAGAATAATTCCATTTATTTCACCGAGAGTCATTTTGGCTGTAGCAGGAAGCTGTTTTCATCAAACAAGCTCTGATGAACCCGCTGTACACTACCTGCTCGGCACCAAACGGCAGACAGACACAGTTAGCGACCAGCTGGTGAACATAGTTAGCTACTAAGGAGCCAGATATTTCCCTCAGGAGTTGGTAGAGACCAAAAACAGAGCTAAAAGAAAGTGAATATTGGACTGGACATTCGCCAGGTGGCCCGAAACACGGCTCCAAATGATAGTGTTGCTCCATAACTGCTGGATGTGTAAAAAGGCAGCAGTTTGCTAACATATTCACCACACTGTATGCCACTGTAATACTGATCGTTATAATATAATGAGGGCTCACAGATGTGTGACTACATGGTGAGGTTGAATGGAAGCAGCAGATTTCAGACCCTCTATCAGTGGCGTGAGATAACTCCTTCACCTCAAAGGCAGCTCCCACCAATCCTCAGTGACAAATCTTACCATTCATGTCAGCAGCAGCCAGATCTTATTATCCTTCCCAGCTGAAGTTGGGCATACTGATCCTGGACACCTCCCCACCCCCACCCCAACCCCACCCCAGTGTGTGGAAGCCAATGTTTTTAGATGGGTCTGTATGAATCCACATCACACAGCTGGTCATTAAATGAAAATCAGTTCCTCCCATCTCATCCTCACACACAATAAACTACCTCTACCGTTCCTAGCCAATCTGCAGGCACCCCGTCTATTTCACGGTCCAGTTTATGTGCTGTGTGTGTCACTCCTGTCCTGTCCTGTCCCTGTATATACCACACATCTGCTATAATGAGAGGCAGGAGAGGAAGCCTTGGCTTCAGGGACTCACATGGGAGCCCACATTATTGTCCCTGCGTTATATAGCCTCTAGTAGTTTATCTCTGTATTAGCTCTGCCCATCACATTAGATTGGACATCAGCAGGGTGATTGAGACCTACAGAGTAAATGAGCAGTAATGGGCACCATGATGAACATTAAGAGATATATATGGTGCTGATGTCACACTGCTAAGGAGGCAGATCATACATGTTGTTTGTGCCCCTACTTTCATAAGAAGCGCTCATTCCCCAGCTGTGGTTTCAGTCCATTTTTGAAACGCAGCTGTAAAGATGGAAGAACTGTGCTCTCACACCACACCGCAGCTCATCTTCCAGACAGTTGCATGAATTAATAGCAGACCGGGGGCTCACAGTGTCACCCGCTCTTCACTCGGTGTGGAGACATGTGCTGTGGAGCTGCCAGCACTCCAAATCGTAGCTGTCTCCTCTGCCGGACGTCTTCCAGAAACTAACACCAGGCATGTCCATCCAGCCTCTGCTGTGCTTTGTAGTCATTACAGGAAGCATACGCTTCAGCTCTCAAAGAGGAATTAAATCTGTACCGTGTCACCATCTTATTCAACTGTTTCTTAGAAGAGAAGATCTACCTTTGGACGCTCCAATTATCTATTTCGATTTCCATTTTGCCATAGACACAATGATGATACCTTCCAAAAATGCCGCTCTGCTTGACACTCTGTTTGATGCTGTGTGGGATTGTAGAATATAATTTAGCGATTGATCTTTTAGTTGTATGCCAGGCATGCCGCGTGCCTCTCTGTCAGGCAGCAGTACTTTGACCGCATGTACAGCCTGAACCTGAGAATTAGTCAAGAAGAGTGATGGTGTGTTCAAGGTGAAAACTAACTCGTTAGTGTATGCTCATCTATCTTCCTTCTCTCATTCACAGGATCATGGCGCTCGGTGAAAACATGTTCCGCAATAACAGTGCCCGCCAAAAAACAGTCGTGTTGTTTAAAACTAATGAAGACCCAGCTGGCTCAACTGTCCTCAAGCTGTAATAAAATACTCAATGAAACTTTCTGATAAGCCTCCTCTGTGCTGTACAAGGGCAAATGTTCAGGCTAACAAACTGCACAAACCCCTCATTATTCAGTGACAAAGGGAATCTTTTAGACAACACCAAGCGTTAGTTAGGTAGTTTTTGCTATTCTTGACAATGCAGAAATTGCCTTTTTTGTTAGCTTTTCTAGAAAATTGGAATTGTCTTCCTAGAAAATAAAAGCCTATCATTTTACTGAATTGGTTTGTCTGTGTAGAAGCAATCTATGACAAAAGCAATGGTAAAATAAATAAATAAACATATATATATATATGAGTATGATGTCAGGTCTAAAGAAAAAAAAAAAAACAGCATGTAATAAAAGTGAGGCCATGTAATGAAGAGCGTGGCCAGTATCTGTGCATCAGCGAGGGAAGCAGAATGGTTATCATTACAGGCTACTCTCATTTGCCACTGGCCGTGGATCTGTTCTCTGCAGCTGTGGGCACAAGCACAACACATACACACACTCACACACACGCACACACACATATACTTGTACATGCACACACACACACACACGCACACATAAACAAGAAAAATTGATTACCACCTCTTCCTGATTGCAGCCCCTCTGTCTTCTAAATCTAAATTGCAACTCCAGACACAAAAGCAGCCCATGTAGCTGAAGCACACTAAATCAATCTCTCCAGCTTATTCACTGCCAAATAAAAAGCACAACGTTTTGCAGAGAAGTGAAAAGCCCCAGAATGTAAAATATGCCGTGTAGGACAGACAACGTTGTCTATTCTATGACCTTGCGCTGGAAGGGCGGAAACCTTATGTTTTCATGGTCAAGGCTAATGAATTTGCCTAGAAGAGCCACACATCAAGACATTATCTTGACTTGACTTCAAGATGTTCAGGGAGATTAAAATTGCAAATGCTCTTTGTTTATTGTCCTCGAATAAAGTGGCTTTCTTCTTTGTCCATGTACAGTGTTTAATTTTCCCCGACTGTAGCTTCATATATTCCCTCCGCATCCTGGAAACATCCTAGGACATTATTCCACCAGGAACCCTATCTGTCTAATTACCCACTGACTTTACACTCCATTGATTTGCATTCTTAGCTATTCAAATTATACAATACATTGCATTTTAAACACTGACAAAACTACTTAAAATTCAGTGATTAAACTCATTGAAGTATATCAGCAGTTTTGAGAGTACATATCTACTGTGGAATACTTTAGATCCACACCCCTGGCTTGTGGTACTGATTCAAGAGACCCCACCTCCACCACCACCACCGCTCCCTCCATTCATTACATGTATCTGGCATCAGCCCCTCATTCACCACCTTCACTATCCCACTGCATTTTCTACGCTGGGTCCCCAGTATTGTTTGTCACATGTATCACAAACCAGTATTTAATGTGTCCTTATCTGTCACTCAGACAAGGCACTTAACATGAGAATGAATCTCAGACCTTGTCCTTAGCAGGGGTCATTATGTGTAATGGTTGTCAGCTGTTTGGAATGCATTACCCATGTGCCGCTGAAATGCTCTCATTTGTACCCTTGTATAGTTTAGCATTCAAGTGTACGCATGAGCACTCTTGGTTATTCAATAATGGATATTGGAAAAGTTGCCAACCCAAATGGTTCTCTCTGCCTTTGCCTATTCTTAAAAAATATGTTAGTATTAAATGACTAAGGCTGAGAGGTGAGAGAAAGAGAATATTATCATCTGTGATAGCCCTCTCCAGTTAGCCTTGCATGAAGTTGGCATAGTTCCTTCTTGGTGGAGCACTCATCAACAGCGTCAGCGAGAACAGTGCTTCTACCAGGAATAAAAAACCACAATACTTCCTCCATTTGAGTGGCAATTTCATTCTTTTTTCTTTTTATTTTCTATTAGCTCACCAGTCTGTCTGACACACCTCAACAAGCTGCACTGAGGATGTGTTATCAGAAACCTCTTTAAATAAACCACACACACATAAGAGTCTTAGTAGGTGCAAGAATGATAGCAGTGAGTATCAAGTTAACTAACGAGTAAGGGAGCTATGTGTAATGAATTAAAATGGATATATGTAAACACTGATACTCACTTGGCATGCAGCATCAGGCAGGGACACATCAGCTATGCAGCAGATAATTATAAACTTAAGCATATTAAACTCACAAAAATTCATAGCAAAAAATCTCTCTCTATGAAATGTTACGTAGCATTGATAAGCAGCTGATGACCATCAGTTCATGGATATAAGCTTAAGGTTTGCAATGAGAGCGGCCGAGAGTAGCAGCAGCTTAAGCTGTAGAACAGGAGCTCAGCAGTTAAGATGTAATTATGATATGAAGAATAGTAAAGCAAGCTGTCACATATTGCTTTGAATTGAAATAGTTTGCAGGATCAAACATGAGTATTCATATTTCACTGCTATATAAATCAGCGGCATGAAAGTATAATAAGTACAATAAAGTATTTCACAATTAATACTTTAGGTGGATGGCAGCAGAAATCAACAGCCAACAGAATGCAGAGCATGACCACAAGCATATCTGCAGGAGAGGTATAAAACTTGGCTTGGTAGCCTAGCTTACGTTGCCAAGTACATAAACTCTGTGGCCAATTCAGGCTGAAAGCGCATTAGAGACCAACAGCTGATATAATAGCCAACCTAGCTGCAGCAGCAGGCAGTGCAGCGTAAACTCAAGTATTCCTCCACAAAGCTGTCTTGAAGTGACGTAATCAGACTGTTGATAGGTGAGCTTGCCCATGCAAAGCTACCTGAGCAGCAGCAGTGGTACCAGCAAGTGTTTACATCGCATCCGCAGTAAAAGAATCAGAATCAGAATCCACTTTGGTAGTCAAGCATGTCGACACATTTCAGGGAATTTGACTCCAGCTCTCAGTGGCTCTCAATACATCTACGCTAGCTACATCAAGCTAAACAAACATGAGCTAATGGCTTTATTAATGGTTAATAAATCATTTACTAATGCTTTACAGACCATTTAAAAGCCATTAATAAGAATAACCAAAACTAATAACTAAAATGCTTATAAGCCATCAGCAAAATTCTTGTTGTGTTAATAAATCATTAATAAACGGTTCTTATAGTGATCTAAGTTGTGAATGTTAATAAGTTGTTTATGATTTTTTTTATTTTGGTTTGGATACCCTGCAGCTCTTTTCCAGAAGGTAAGTGGTCAAACAGTCCATTGGAGGGTTCTTCCTGATGAATTAAAGAGCTAAAAAGATATAGCAAGTTTGATGCTAGAGGAGGATTTTACACAACCGGGCAACTCAAAAGTTTCTGCGTCCCTCTCACAGGTCCTTTTGATTTTAGAAAGCACAGTAATCCTTTACCTTTACAACATTCAAAGATTGAATTAAGGAACTGGGGGCATCAGAGGGAACATTTTCTTCACCAGCAGCCAATAAAACCTAAAGCCTGCACTTTATCTTAATACCTCACTATTACATCTTCACAAAGGCCAGATAAACAAACCAAATATTATTGCACACGAGGAGCACCCTCTCCTTTTCTTCCTGTGCTTTGTTTGTTTCCACTCCATGGACCTACTAGATCAATACAATGCTGTTGCAATTATTACCATCAGCAACCATTTGGAATGATTGGATTTGCTCCAAAGGCTGAAAAATAGACTTAGACTGTATCATATGGTCGACTTTGCACTGCTGTAAATCTGTAATTGGATGAATTGCAGTCTAAGAAAGCCATTTTCCTGCAGGGGAATAAAAAAGGGACAAATGTGCCAATGTCAGTTTAGTTTTTTCTCCTCACAAAAATCATTACTGTATGAAATAGCCCTTGTAGTGCTGGCCAGCTGTATACAATAATAGTATAATCATGACATCAAAGCTGCTGTCTCTCATAGACCCAGTGTCTGAGAGTTTCTCTTTTTAAATGCCTACCCACTCACCAAGCAGAACAGAATAGAAAGTCAACATGGGTACATCAGTGGAGGGATAGATCTTTGGTGGGGGACCACGCTGAATAATGCTTTGCACACTACAGGTTTCATTTGTGCCCCAAGCATTTGCACGCTGAACCAGAATTTTACCCTGGTAGAAAAAATTAAAAGACTAAGGTTCAAGGCAGTCTTCTTGTTGGGAAGGAACTGAAAAATCTTTATTAGCTGTATAGTTTGTGATGGAACAATAATAAAAAGTATACATGTTTTATTAATAATAATAATAATAATAATAATAACTGTATTTGTGTAGTACCTTTCATGCAAAGATGCAACCTAAAGTGCATAAAGAAAATAGCAATAATAACAATAGGGAAAAAAGTGAGAGAAAAACAAAACCAACAAACAAACAAAAACATTTTGATCACAATACAAAAAAACGTGACCTCTTCTTGTTGAAGAAGCCCTCGGAGCACTTTGCAAAGCTGCAATACTACGGAAGAATTGACTTCCTCTCTTTCTTTGCACCGTTTTCTAATGTTCTGAGAGCACAGATGGCTCAGAAGTGTTTACATTCAGCTTCAGTAGAGCAGTAGAGCACCTCCACACAAACTGCTTGCTGAGCCTTGCTTGTCCATGTCCAATTTTGCAAGCAATTGAAACAATGAAATATGTTCATGAAGTCTAAAGAAACCATAAGGTGAGAGATTAAAATAAATAAATGTAGTTTCTTTTTCAGTGGGGACATTTTGGAAAATAAGTTCCAGGGATTTAATTTACTGTACAGACAGAGACAGATTGTAGTCTGGTTGTTCCCTTCTGCTTTTATTTGTTTATTTCTAGGTCGCCTGCACTGCTTAGAGATTTCATTTCTTCATCCAATCACTGATCAAATAAATCAAACATGGTAGGCAACTTTTCATTAATTTACCAAAGCAATCTCCTACATGAAACATTACCTAAATAGACAAATCCCCTTGATCATAACATGCGGCTATAGCATCAGAGGGGCCATGGGTATTTCAAAGTGGCAATATCCCGAGGATTGCTGCATTGATATTACACTTTAATGCAATCTCAGGAGCCACTGAGCAGCCCAGTTTGATTTGATAATACGGGCACATTGAGCTCTCAGGCATAAATCTTCATTCATATGTATAAATCACTCAAAATAGAGCAAGGGGATTTGAGTCACAAATCCAAAAAAGCAATAACCATGAGGGAGGGAAAGTCCAATACAACACATTTCCACATTCGGCAAGGAAGGAGCCCAGTAGTAGGAAGTAGATAGGACACGAGGCTCTTCAAAACACTTTTAAATGAACCAATCATCCCTATGATTGTTATGGAGACAGTCAATCAGGAGGTAAATCCAGCGCTTGTTGAGGACACTTGAGCACATGATGAGGAGGAAGCAACTATATAACTACAAGGACTGTGAAGGGTGTTTTTTCTTTTTTTTTTTTTTCTTTTTTTTCCCCATGAAAATAGCATCTGCAAACCACTGCACATAGCCAAGTTGTGTCTGGGTGTGCCAAGGCATCTCATACAGTTCTTACTCTACACATTCGGCATCAAGGAAGGTTTTATGAAAAAAGCAGGTTTATCGGAAAGTCCAATTGGGCTTTTCTGTAATTCAAGTCAGGGGTGTGTGACATTATTCTCAAGGCAGTTCCAGTCAGCTCCAGGTGAAACGTGGCTGCACACAGAAGTCAAGGTTGGAGTATCACCTGCTCCTGGAGGAATATTTTGCCCACGATTTGAAATTCAGCAGGTTTTTTTAAAACATTTTTTACGTTCTGTATGACATTATAATAGAGTTGTTATAATACTGCTAACCTTGAGGCTCAATACAGTATATGACTTTATTCCTTCACTGCCCACTTTTAGGTTTACTGCAGTCTAAGTTGCTTGACTTCAAAGTCCTCTTTGATATGTATTTCCTGTAACATCAATGCCCAAATGGCTGACCCCAGAGACTCTTCCTGATGAAAGGCCCAAGAGAGTAGTGCATGTGATCTATAAGCCACAGTTCATGAAGATTAGATCTCACTTTATGGACAGCATTATGCACAAAGGAGAACTGTGCAATGATGGGTTGAGATTTTGTTCTCCACAGATACAAAACCAGAGGACACCAGCGGACAGTGGAGAAGCATGAGGTTCTCAGCCTTACAGAAAAGTGCTGGGCTGCCACCTAATGGTTCAGCTTCATTGTCTGTGTAGGGAAGTGTTGTAGCATTTTAACAATTTTCCAGTTGGTGGTGGCTTTTATCCAAAGCACTTTAAAGCTACCACAACTGCGTACATTTATAGTAAATCCTATACAGGAACCAAACCTCAACAGTGTTTGTACAATATTTTACACACTGCTTTAAAGGAAAACGCATGCAGTTGAGTTTTATTAGACTCAGAGCATGAATTGGCCTCACTGCAAACAAGAATTGAAAAATAAGACTTCAGTGGTCTTTGTGGCCACACTACTCCTTAGGGTACAAGCTCACACATGGCATCAACGTGATTTGTTAGCGAGACATGTTTCATCTGCACCGAGATAACAAGAATGAATGAACAGCAGGCAAGGAGGCTTGATACATGTAGTGTGAATTAAAGAGTTGGTCTAGACCTGCTCTACTCGAAAAAGTGCCCTGACATAACTTTGTTATGATATGGCGCTATGTAAATAAAACTGAATTGAATTGAATTAAAGAGACACAGACAGAGGTGCTTTTATTCATGTCCCTCCCTTTTTCACATTGGTCCCTCCGTTCAGACGCTGAGAGTGATTGGCACTGCAATCACCGGAGAGTTTTCTGGCACCAAATCCGACTGTTTGTAAATGCAGAGCACAGTCAGGAATTCATATTCATAATGTGCATTTCAAGTGTCACCTACTCAGAGTGTTCAGACTCAGAGCACACTCTCTTGGCACTCTGGCCGTGGAGGTGCATCAAAGCATCCAAATAATTACAGCGGTAGCCATATGATATGAAGATGGTTTAGCTTGCAAGCACACCGCTCTCTACTCCACGCAGATTAAACAACTCTTCCTCAGGGCAAAATGCATTTGACATATTTTCATCTCCCCTTTTATCTGCCAATGGAACCGTTTCTGCAAATGGACTTTTATTTCATTTTATTTGGTTGATTACCCATGGCTTGCTTTTTACATTACTGCATGATGGTAGTGTAGCTGTCTGTTCTGTCTGTAACTGTCTGTTGAATCTGCTGTGTTTGTCCTGGGTCTCCATTGTAAATAAGAAATCTCGCTGTAGTTAAACAAAAAGATAGGACACATTTATAGATCTAATTCAGATATGGTGTGGGCAGTTCTGGAGGCATCCAACCTTTTCTTTAAAAAAACAGAAAAATAAACAGACCTATTAAGTAACGGGAAATGCAGTATGAGTCAGAGTTTTCTCAGTTACAGCAGGCTACAGTACAACAAAGGCAGTCCTGCACAACAGCTGTTGTCCTGGTCACCAATGTTTAACTACTTCCCAATCAATAGAAATGAGAACGATATGTCTTAACATAAAAAATTAAACCATTTCCAGAAAGTTGTCAAAATATTATTACAATACAATGTCATCTGTAAATCTCTTTAAGTTACAGAAAATTAATCAAAAAGGAAGCAATCGCAGATTTTTCTACATCAGAATACTTGCATTTAAACTTCTCTGTTTTGGGGGAACAGACAGAGTATATTGTTGTGTAATTCAAATATTTTTGTTAAGTGTTAATTTCACATTTCATGAATTTGAAATACATGAAGTTTTCCATATTTTGTCTGTCAGCGGCCAACCATTCCTAATGCCAGGGTTTAGACTGCAGCAGGAAGGTTTTAGACACTTTAAAGATGCTTTGATACATGATAGCAGCACATTAGCACTGGTGTCCCAAGGAGTCATTACTTTGCTCAACATATAAGTAGCTGATTGTAACCCCACTCATGCTGCTAATTGCTCTTTCATGGTTTCATTTTTCCACATTGAAAAACCTCGGTATCTGCCAGTTAGGGTTCATATGCTCCAACTCCTATGCATCTTTCCATGTATTACATCCTACCCAGTGCTACTCTCTCATGCTATACAGCTCTTCTGCATGGAGTCTCTGCAGCTATAACCATCTGTATGCCATACTGCATGAGTTTACAAAATGATAGTTATTTACGTCTGTGTTTTACCGAGTTGTATTGTGCCTTACCACCGTGCCATTGCACCAAAAAAGAAGTGTATTTATTCAAGTATCATGTGTGCCTGCACTTGTTGGTAACTAAGTGAGTTAAAATATGTTTCTGCACAAGACACCAAAATAAATTCCTGCACGTTTACTACAGTAAGTGTGGTCATTCTGATACAGGTGTAAATTCAACTTTCACCACTGAAGAAAAGCATCACACTGTAAATACAAGCAGAAGCCAACATACTGTACCATTGGCTGCAGCATCTCATTACCATGTTCATTACTGTTCACCTCAGTGCGCCTCATTGTCCACAAGAGGTCAGACATTAACAGCAGAAGTCATAAATAGTGCACTAAATACCCCTGCCTCTTTACGCCCAACACAGCAGCTACACGTCGAGGCCAGTCAGGGTGCAAAGCTTTCGCTTATTTTTATTTGATTCAGTTTTATTGTGTAATCAGCATGTTGAGTTTCCTCGGGGAAAAAACAGTCATAGGCTATGGAGAAGTGGGTACAGGCCACTGACATCCATACGGAGCTATGTGTGTGATCAGCAAGTCTTTTCAGTGTTTGATCATTTTTAATTGTTCAGTTTGCAATTTAGTTGAGCAATTACTTTTTTTTTCAGTGAAGAGGATCAACATATTGTTGTTTACTTTTAAAATCTGGCCCACTTGACTGAAAAGTGGTTGTCACGCCTTCTCTGATGAAGGAGGCAGGTTCATATCGTCACTCGATCCCGTGTCTCGGATACAAACGCTTGGCCCGCACTGAAGCTGTATATTTTTTAGTAGTTGCGCAACTCAGCAGTTCACACAGAACTATGGGAGCCGGAGTGAGAAGTAGCAATATTCTGCCAGGTTCTGAATGTGTAATGGCAACAGAAGAACTTCCTCTGTAACATTCTGTGTACATTGTAGCCTCCACTGAAGTCGCGTTTATTTTATTTTTTACTTTTCGGAAAACCAGGGAATATTGTGAGCGTCAATTAAGGTCTCAGGGGGAAGCGTGCTGTCAGTGGTTCGGTGCACTGACTTTACAAGCAGGAATGGCCACTGCAAGGCTTGATTACGTCGCTCCGTGGTGGACATACTGGCTGCACAATTTCCCTCACTTCAATTTCTTTGTCCAGTCGGTCGACAACACTTTCAAACCGGGGGAGGCGAGCTACCAGCAGGTTGGTAACTGTACTTGTGCGTAAAAGCGCACGTAGTTACAAAAGAATCTCACCAGGAAAATCAGAGCAGCTGTGAGACTGACTTTCAAAAACAATGGTAAACAACATATTTAAATGTACACATCAACAAAAAGTAGTTTCAGACAAACTGCTGCGTTGAGTGATAAAAGCTTTTTTCTTTTTCTTTTGACCGTTTCTGTGATGCATCAGTGTAGCAGATGGTGTTGGTCCAAATGTCAGGAAGTAAGAACCCATACTGCGCTTCTCACATGATGACACATGACCTGTATTAACTGGACTACACTGGAAATGTTTCAGATGGTAAACATTATGTGTCCATATGGCTGTATGCGTGTAATTTTGTACCCACTGCTATTACTCAAGCTCTTTATTACTCTTAAACACTCAGCTTCATCATGAATATTACCTCAACTATGTTTTTTATGCACTTTTTTTATGCAGTCTTCAGTATCCATAGCTAAGTTAAAGTTTTTAAAAAATCACACTGGATGACTCATTTTAACACTATAAACAACACATTCCCTGTAGGAAATGGTTGTGTTCTGCTCTTTTCCCCATCCTTTTCATGAGAAATTGGATTGAATTGGGGACATGTCTAAAATGAGGAAACTATATATATATATATAATAAAATAAAACAAAATATTTTAATTTCCCCAGAGTACATTTATGGTCATTTGCGGCCATGTAAATGTCCCAAACTGTCATGTTTAGTGATGGGGACTGACTGTGGGCAGCAGGACCAGAGCCATTATAGATAGAATAGACTGTGTAATGGAAAAAAAAAAAAAAAATGATGCTCATGTTCAGTTGCTGCCATAGTCACTTCATTACCTTTTATATTATGCCTTTATGTTATGGACTTCATTCTCTTTTTGTCTGTTTGACTCTTGCTACAATCTATACTTGATTTATAATGTATTTGTCTCCAAAAAAGCTGCATTTATTCTCACACAGTATATTGCAGTACAAAAAAGTCACATGATATCCCAACAGCATAGTATGACAGGCGTAAGTTTAATTAAAAATCACTAATGAAGTTCATTCCAAACTATCAGTGCTGCATTATTTAATTTATTTTAAAAAATAAAAGCTTTGTGTTCATTTGCATAACAGTAAATACTGTTTCCAAATCTAATTTGAAACATTGTGGACATACTGGTTTACTGTATGAGCATAGCTTTGTATACTGATGTCATGTTGGGCTTGGAAAGATTTCTGACGCCCATTATTTCCTGGGCTGTCTTTCAAAATTCAACAACAATCCCGTGAATCCCCAAGAAATATGAACTGAGTTTATAAGTGTTTGTTTGTGTCTGTATGTAATGCATATCCATGTGTTTCACTGTGTGCTCCATTTATGAACACAGAAGCCATTTCCTAGAATCTCTCAGATCTGACTGACACAGCCTCTCAAGCTAAAACAAAACTAATGTTCTTCATTTGACATGCTAATCTGTTGTCTTCCAATGGAAGCAGCTGTACATTTCCTAAAGCTTTTTTGTTCGCTGTTTAATTAAATTAAACAGGCATCCATACTCAAGCATACTTTATACAAACATCGTCTTGAAGTTAAAGGATCAATGAGCTTCCTGTCAATGACCGCAGATATTGTTGTAGTTTTCTGTCTCCCTTTATGCATCCTTGCTGTGGCATTGGAGCCAGTGGAAACTGAAGTGCCTGCATGTCTAATTACAAAACAATGGAGTGGAAAATTAGAGGAGAGAGCTAGCAGCATTGTGCGGATGACGGGCCTGAACTGAGTTATAGCGACGGAAAAAAATCTAACCAGGGTTGAAACCACCGTATACTCTTGGCTCATCAACAGTGTCCTCAAAAACCAATGATCAGCAAATCATTGGATTAAGGTTTTTGGCCTGGGTGCCAATTAAGGTAGGGCAGCTCAGCTGGCACCATTACTGCATTGACCTATTTTGTTTAAGGTGCGATTAATGTTACATCACCGGGTATAAAATCAACTGAATTTCTTTTTTTCTGTTTAGTTCCATTGAAACTGTTCATTTGGACATGATTGACTTCTTATTTTTGAGGCCACCATTGATCTTGGTTTGTAAAGAAATGTCCACAAACATGCCAGTGATACAGTGTTCATGCTTGTTTATTTATCCTGAGTTACGTCAGGTTGAATGCCTGATGATCTCATTTCTAATTGGAGTGACCTACCTGATTAGTGAAACTAAGAGCAAAACAGGGCTCAGCACGACATAGCTTGAAACAAAGTTTGAACAGTGAAGGACTTCGTTAGAATATTCAAAAGAATATCATTTAAATTCAGTCACAGTGTCAATGTCATCCAAATGGAATAATTAGTCACAGACGTTGCTGAATAGCTCTGCTTAGTCAGCCAGACCCAGACTTTCTGAAATTGTGGGCATTAAAGCTTAAGTGCAAATTATTTGCAAGTAAAATCAAGGTCATGCTTTTCTCTTGATTGTCTTTAAACTACTGTAACCAAGAGCTCAATGTTTTGATTTTTAGCCCACTAAATGTAATGTTCCTTGTAGTGATTAACACAAGGGCCACCCCAGTTGGGATTTTTTTGGTACCAATACCGATGCCATGCAGAAAGTATCAGCCAATACCAATACCAACATTTGTGCAGCAGTGTAAACACTTTTTAAATGGTTGGGCATTTGTTTTATGATGGAACTGTACAGAAAAACAGATCAATTGATGTAAGATAAAATAGCCTATGCTGTGGGAAACAAACTACTGAAAATTCTAAGCATGTTTGCTCAATAAAAGGGTCATAAGACATCTCTGTAAGAAAATAAACAGGATTATGAACTGATTGGTGTAATGCAAGAAATGTTCCTGCAAGTATAATCTGCTGAAAATAAACAATTCTGTTTTTGTCTGCCTTGGAGCATGCTGCAAATTCTCTATCACTTTACTTACTATGTAGTCATAAAAGGCAAAGCTTTGCGGAGAATAAAAACAAAAAACAAAATCAGAGGACCTTGGGGATTTATCATGGAATAGTCTGAGTACAGAGTGTCCATAGACTGTTTCCTCAGTGCTTCTCTCCATCCTTGAGGCCTTAAATGTTTTGTACACTCATAAATCACAAGACTGAGGGAAAGCCATTGTGTCACATGATGCTTCCCTCCCACAGCCTCAGATTGTTTCTGTTTTCCTCTTAGCCACAGTACAAGTTCTGCTGTGGCACTTTGCAGAAAAATCAACATTCTCTGTGGGCTCTCTTCACCCCAAGACCTCCAGCTTCGATGTCTCTATCCCCTTTGCTGTATAGGCAGCAGTCAGCAGTGATAATGTTGATCGATGGATAGCTACACACTAGCCTCAAAATGATATTTTTCACATGAGTGTTGTTTGATCCTGGAGGGTTGTTTTCACTCAGGTTGTCAACCTTTTGGGGGGGTGGGGTCACGCCGCCTGACATTTCAAGACCACACATAACGGCTGCCTGCTTCTTTAAAGATATTTGTGGATGTAGTCTGCTGAAAAGTTTTTGGTAGACTTATTTTTCACTATAAGATGGCTTCTTGGTCTTGACTTTAACTGATGGCATTTTTGTCTTTTGCCTCCTTTCTCTCTCTCCACTCTCCTGCCTCAGTCTCTGACACTTTTAGCATGCGTCGGTGCAGTGGGTCTGGGTCTGAGCATGCTGGTTCTGGCAGTATACCTTGTCTGTCTGTGTTGCGGCCGCAGGGACATAGATGATGACACAAAAAGGCCCGATACCTGCTGTGTCACCTGGGCTGCTGTCATCACAGGTCTCATCATATGGTGAGTCTGCACAGTTAAATGGACAAATAATGCCATTGTGTTTCTTGTTGTACCATTAAACTCACAGATACATGTGTGATGACCTTGATTAGTAACTTTACTTTACATTAATGAACTGAAAGCTGTGTTTTTGTTTTTGGGGGAATTTTTTGGATGAAGCCACTCATTTATTTTGGGAAAACACCGCAAAAAATCATCCAGACATTTAGGAAGAGGGAGGACAGTACATCCAATGTTGGTTTCATAACCTAGGCTCACTTGAACAAAGCATGGGACTGTCAAAGGAAATAATGCTCAATTTTAAATATCCAAAAGAGTACTAATTGCAACCGAGGTTCAACCAAGGCTAGTTAAGCTGGTGTATTTCTGACAGGCCACATCATCAGCAGGGGCCCCGATCAGCTGATGGCCAGGTGATCAGACTGCTAAATCCCTCAGATGATTGTTCAGCTGACTACGCCCGCCAAAACTTTGACCGCTGATTGCTCAGCTTGGTCCATTTAAATGCTCTACTAAACCATAATGCTGCGGGCCTTGGATTTGGCCTTTTGAGTATTGTGCGTTTACAGTATATTGTCTATGTGCTTTGCTCCATTGCTAACTGTTAATTACACATACTGAACCAAAATCTCACATTGCCACAGGTTGTATTCTGTAAGTATCTTGGTTTTACTGCAAATTTATGGAAGCATAAACGAGCAGGGAGCTCCCATAAAACCTTCACGTTGCCTGACGTAATTGTACTTTTATGTATGATTTAATACAAATGATCCTGGCAGAAATTGAAGAGAAAGACAAATGAGTCTCCTTAAAGGCTCGTTTGAATTTGCATTCAGATCCGCTTAAACTTGTGACATTTATCTAAGTGTTGGACTTTAACTTTGTTAGCTTTCTGTGTCCATACCGAGCCAACGCTACAGCACACAAGGCCTGTTGTAATGTTAAGTGACTGGGCATGATGCTGTTTAGCAAAGGAGCTCTGTTCCCCAGCCTCTGCTCAGACGTCTCATCTCTCTCTCTGTAGAAGCTTGTTCCAATGGACGTTATTATATTCAGCTCGACAAATAAACTACCGCATACGGCATCCAATTAAATAATCTGGCCATAAACGAGTATGAGCTTGAACATTACAGAGTAGGTTTTGTGGTTTAGAACAACACTTTTAGTGTTGCCTGCTCCCTCTACGTAGAAGTGTACTTGCTAATAACAGCTGTTTGTCTTTGGCTTGAGATTGTGAAGTTGTTCCTGTCGACATGTTTTTAAAGAGGCACTGCACACATATTTTTTGAGCTGTAAACTAAATTATATGACTGTACTGAGATGAAACACATCATTGCTGGTGTTAATATTGACATTTCTTACCAAATTTATACAAAATTGGCACTTTATGGGTTGAAAATGGCTCAACACGCCATCTACTGCTTTAAATCAGCCCTGAACCTTGCAAGGCCAATGCTGACATAGAGTCAACCGGTTGGAACTTAACTACGTCATGAAAATTATATAAAAAAAGACTCTAATCAGTGTCAGTCAGTCTCTCCCATGTCACCTGACCAACACACTACGTAGCCACGAGCCCACGCACCCTAGAGTTGCTGTTCCCTCACTCGTTGCTTTTTTTAGATATGCTGGGAGAGAGGGGTCTAGCAAAGGGTGTAGTACACTTTACTGTTTAATCCTATGTACCTATTATTGGATATTGTTATTGATGGAAGTTTAGAGCTGTTGCAGAATCATCTTAATTGAACATGGTTTTTATGCTAAACTGGAACAAAGAAGGCTTTTAGAAACACAAAGAGATGCATATCAAATGAAAAGTCTCTTGTATAATATGCTTTTGTTCTTTTATTATGTTGGGTCATGGGATTTTTATTGGCTAAAATGAGCAGAAATGTACTTTTGTGTCATTTAAGATCACTATCACCCCATTCGCTTTTCCCAGCTTTTAATTCAGCATGATATTCAAGAAGAATTACATCTCAGTTGCACTGCAGAACTCAAACAGAAAAGGGATTTAAAAGCTGCTGCACCTCTCTGGATGATTATTTCTGACCACAGGAGAATGAATGGGGGAAATTAAGGTTAAACATAGAAAACAAATCTAATTTTCTAAAAATCCTTCCTCCCTGTGTCAGTCTCTGTTAACCCTGATACAGTTTATTAAAGCAGCAATTCACTGGTCTCCACAGGATCAAGGCATTTATCTGTTATAACTCGTTCATCCAGTGTGGCCATTTGCTCAGCTCACAACATGTTTTGAATACTAAGGTACAGTTGTCACCGTGGCACAGTCTGGAAAGTGATCCATCCTTGGAGGAACAAAGACACTAAATATCCTGGAGTGCACATAGCTCCACTCCTATTGTTTATTGTGTTGGTTTCTTTTAACACCTCTAGCCGCTGCATCCAGCTTTTTCCACAGCCACGAAAACACTAATGCTTCCCTGGAGGCCAAACTGCCCCATGCTGTACTGTGTCATTACTGTGTCATTAGTGGGTCTTTATTGTCGCTGGCATGTCACTAGGTTGGCCGGAGGGTTAATGAAGAGCTCATTGTCGAGGCTGCCGCAGATCAACTGGAACACAAATGTCTTGAAAAGCGTAAAGCGAGATTGTTCAGTTTTCTTTAACCAGCTGAATGAAGTAATTTTTATAACCACATCCATGTAGGTTGGGTTGTAAGGATTACTGTAATTGTCTATTTTTTTTTGGCTCAGACTGGATTGTACAGGGTGTGCCCCCAGTGCCCCTAATCATAACCAGAGGGAACTAGTTTAATGGAGCAGACACAGGCAGTGGTTTTCATTATGCTTACAAGGTTACAGTGACAGGATGCTGGCGGACACAAAAAGAAAAACACACCTATGCGTGTAAGCATTCGGAGTGACATATCACACACACCTTGATAGGATGTATTCGATGCTAAAATGAAATAAGACTCCACGTCATCCTGTCTTTGCACTTACCTAACTTCCTTCATTGTCTTTGTCTCACTGCAGAGGATGACCGTGTTAACCTGGCCTTGTGGCTGATTTTTGTGGTTTTGCAGCACAGATGGTGTTAAAAGTCCTCAACATATGAGTCATTGCAAGAGTAAACTAGGACTAGTTTCATTTTTGTACACCCCAGAAACAACAGCCCTGCTCTGACTTCATGCTATCTGAGGTGTGAATGATGAGCTCCCTCCTCTAGCTTTGGAAACTGCCCCTAAACGTGGTTCAAAGTGTTGCTAACCTCCGACCTTCGTGCAGAGTGACCTTACTGCAATCAACTATGATGAAATTGTATCATTGCTCATGTCGCTGTGGACTGTTAGCAGCAGGGGTACACTGACTCCGGGGGTTAGGACACCAATCCTCCCTATTACAGAAGCTCAGTCTGCTGGAAGGTCAGAAATAGGGATCCTGTGTATTCCACCCAGATACATTTTCGGATGTCGAACAGAATTCTGATGTGGTTTTAGCCATGAATGGGATGACAAATTCAAAGTTACTGCTGAAAGGAGAGGTTTGTTATTTTTATCTGAGAATCTGTGCGTGAGAGAAAAGGGTAAGCAAAACAGATGGATGTACTAATGGGCAGAGGGAGGGATCTTAAAGGAAGAAATATGACAAATATGAACATTTTGTCTTTCACTTAGCAGTCAGGAGGAAGAGATGAGTGGAGGAAGTAGCATGGGTGAAAATATATTCTAAGGCTGCAAGATTTTGACTGGACTTCATTAAGACATCTGACAAATACAAAAGTGATGAAAAAGATGAAAATTACTTTTTTATTTTTACCAAAGATGCCTTCATTTATTCATGAATTTGTTGAAAATGTTTCAGTTGCCAGTAGTGGATGTTATGAATATACAATAATAAAAGTTAAAGAATAAGAATAAGAACAATATAAAGCCTTTACTGGCAGATACGTATTTACCATAAAGCCTCAATGTCTTCCCTTTAGGAAATTTTAAATAACATCACTTATTGTCCTCTAATAACCCCATGCAGTCCATAATCAAGAAGCACCATGATAAAACAAACAGCAAATTAATTATGTTTATTTATTTATTCATTTAATCCGAGTCTCTCCTTTTTCACAGTTCTGCTGTAGGAGTGGGTTTCTATGGAAACAGTGAGACCAATGATGGGGTGTACCAGCTGACCTACTCGCTCTCCAATGCCAATCACACACTGGGTGGCATCAACAATCTGGTGAGAGAAGCATGCCAAGCTCTCTGCAATCGTATCAGCATCATACACACTGGAGATGATTTTGATTTTTATCAGTTGCAATTTAAGACATTTAATTTAATTTAATTTCCAGTTGAGTCGTACGAGTTGACCAGGCGATAAATGTGTCAGTGTTGTGAGAAATGTGAATAACTGCTCGTCCCATGCTTCTTTATATTGTGGCTTTTTTCAATTACCAACATTTTTTATTAGCCGCGGTGACACAAAGCTTGATCTTTTCATGGCTTACTCCACTCGGAAAACAGTGATTCACAGCTGGTAGACACAAGAACCCCTCCTCTATTAATGGGGTGTGCATCTGTCTCAGCAGCAGCACCTCACCGCGGGGGTCTGGATCCACTTTTTGTCACAGTGAAGGAATTGAGGTGACTGCTCTGCTGCCTCAGGATTTGTAAATAGGGATTTTTTTTTTCTATACAACTCCTGACCTGCATTCAGGGAAGTTATTTGGGAGGCTTAGCGGGGGGGAGGAGGAGGAGGGATAGGAAAGAGGAAGAGAAGCAAGGGAGTCAGAACAAGGCCCTGCAAGAAGCAATAATCACAATGAGGAAGAAGGGGATTAACTCCCATCTGCAGTGCATTAATGGATGTTAAGCCTCTCCTCCTCCCATCTCTCTGTCTTGCTATCTGTACTGTATATGTGTGTGTGTGCATGGCCGTGTCAGTATCACACAGCCACTTAAAGCCCTCACATGCACACATATTGTATTAATGTGTGGACACAAACAGATTTGTGCATGCAGACTGTCACTGTATATGAAGAGAGAACAGATTTAGATTTAATCCATTTGTAGCTCACACGTTGATTTGTATGACAATTTGGGTCATGATAGATAAAGGGATACTTAAAAAATATACACTTAGTTTCCATTTTATTACAGTCCTGCAGTTAATCATACAATCATAGAGGTTGTGTTCATTTTTTGTTGAAACTATTTTAGAGAGGTGTTGATTCAGCTTTATAGTCATTTTGGACTATTTAGCCTACCCTCATTGATATAAATGTGGCGGACAAAATATTAAACCATCTCTCATTATAATGCAATATAATTCAGCACCATCACAAACTACAGCCTCCAAAACCTCTCTAAAGCAGTTTCAACCAAATGATAACCTTTATAAAGGCAGTATATATTTCAAGGCTGCTTTATTGTACTGCACTAGGTTCAGCTTGGTGTAACAAATAACCTGGAAAAAGAGGTGCAGTTTGCAGTACAGCATTTTCTTTCTGCTGTAGGAAGTGAATGGGATTCAACTTTGATGATTTCACATCCTTGCTACTGACTTTCTCTGCTGTATCTTGGTATCGATTTGCTCCTGTAGCATCATGATGTAAACTATGGCTGCATAAGAAACATAGATGCTCCCCTGGGAAACAAAGGCTTTCTCACTTGCAGAATCAGAGCTTGATGTAACGTACTCCACTTTCAGAGCTGATGAGTTGGCCTGCTGTCCTTCCCGTAAAGCTAAAGCTGCCTTGGTCTGTGTTTAATCTTGTGATTTAGAGAGTCATTTCTCCACTGATCTTTATTGGTTTCCCAAAATCCTTTCTTGGCGCTTTACGTGTGTTTCTATGAACTTGGTTCAAAAGTAATCACTTCAGTAGTTTGCTTTACCTTAATGCCTTAAATAAATTTCCTTTGTTGCATTTCACACACCTGGTTGATATCCAGCAGAACATAGGCACAGAGAGCGGCCAAATCTCTCTGCTTCACAAGGCCCCTGTGAGGTTAGTGATTTACAGTAGCAGCTGTTTGGCTCTACTGATGGCTTGTTAAGGCTTTTCTCATCATAAAATATGCTCTCTCACACTGCGAGGGATCATCATGTGTCATACAGGGAAAGATTTGATGAAGAGGCCGATTCTGTCTTTTGCTACTGAAGGGGGCTTTTGATTGTTCGCAGGCATTTTTTTATTTCAGCCTTATTTCCTGTGTACAGCTAGCAATATTAAGAGCTCTTCAGTGCTGCCCAGAAATAACGGATGAGAAGACATGGCAATCACACTTTATCAGAATGTGCGCTTCAAATTTACATCCGTGGTTACACTTTTATATATAGCTCTTCCTCTTTGAAAGTGAATGCTGTCTTGTGATTCTTGGAACAAAATGATTACTGCTTTGTGCACCATACATCATTTCCCCTGAATGTCTCTCTTCAGTGTCCTATCTCTCAGAGCATTACCTTGCTTGACTTTAAAACGCTGTGATTGTATATATTGTTTTATTGTCACCGTTAATACTGTAAATCTCAGATATACAAAATCACTGAAGGCAACAAGCAGAGCAGTTCAGTGGCATGTGAATTGGCACTTGGAGTGTGGCTGCTGTGAGCCTCAAATCAGTCAGTCTCATTTAACAGGCGTATCCAATATGGAGGAGCCTCCTTGTGACTCGCTTTCAGTAAAAGTGAGCTTTAATCCATTTTAAGAGAAGACAGGACGGTCCAGATTAGGGAAATGTGGATCACCCAGAGCAGCTAGCTGATGGATCCCATTTCTCAACACTCAGGCAAACCGGTTTGCAGATGAGATTCGGGGCATTGTGGCAGGAGCTGTGAGAGATGATGAACATAGAGGTGGGGAGTGAGAGCAGTTTACTGGCAATCACATACTCTTCCCCCCTCCCGGGAGTGCTGGAGTGGAGGATGGGCCTGTATCTTTGCCTCATCTTCTCATGGATACTCTTCCTGGGGTCTTGCTTACAAACCATCAGAAGCATCCACTCAGTAGAATTTAATCAAGAGTGTTTGAGACGTGACAGGGTCAAGGAGACTGAGATGTGTTTTTTTTAATCTTCTCTGTGGTGAGTTTTCATAGCGTGGGAATGAACAGTCTTACTCTGAATACTTGAATGTGTTAAAGAAGTCAATGGGTGTAATGGAGAAACGATGACTGATAAAGAAAGTGGGATGCTGCAAACTACTTCCGATTAAAATACAGAAAGCAACATCTGTTCTGAATTAGTGGAGCCTCCTACATGGTGCAATGTTAAATATACTGTTCAAGCGAAGTCAATGTGGTGTGGGTGGTGTGTGTGTGTCCTTTTAAAACTTGGGTCCTCTTGCTAAATTCTTGAGTTTAAAAAGTCCCTTATAGTATATCTGCTGTTCCTACAGTAGAACTATATTTTTTTCTGTACAGAAATTGTAGGTGTTGTTTCTATTTAAACTAGAATATCCAACCTTAAAGGAATAGTTAGACATTTTGGGAAATATGGTTATCTATTCTGGTTACTCCTCTGGAAAGTGAATAAGTATATTTCCCAAAATGTTTTCACAAATACTGAACCCGCTCTGTCAAAAATCTTAACTGAGATTCAATAGTTTAGTGTTCGTCCATGTATTGAAAGACCTATCAGTCAATTTTGGAGTGACAGCAGGTTTCAAGCGCATATTTTCAATTTTGATGGCAGGGTTACCCCTTTGTTTACATTTGCAGAGTGGACTGCACCTTTAATGCCATCTGTATAGGTGGGTCAAGCTATTTTGTGCCTGTGATTCTCAGTGAAATGTGGCTACGGTAGAAAAACTATTTCCCCCCTGTCAGCATCGGGCTAAAATTGACCTGTTCCTAGCTCCATTGATGCTGTGAAAGTGTAGGCATTTACTGCATCATATTGTTTTTGTTCAAACAGAAAAGTAAAATGTATTTACTCTACTCCACCATGCCTCCTCCCACTCTGTTCTCACTATCAAAGACCCCTGTGATAACAGGTCTCCCCGGTATTGTTATCAGTATTCCACTCTAACATTGTTTACCTGAATAAAACACATGGTTGAGGAGAAAAGTTAATCTTTTCTCGAGGGAGTGCTCCTTTGGTTCTTTCACCTTTCTCTATATTTTCAATCTTCTTTTTATGAATATCTGTTTTTTATGACTTAATTTATGTTCCTATTTCCTTCTGACCCTGTTTTCTCATTGACTCCTCTTCACCCCCTCCTTCCTTATTCTGTTACCTACTATTTCCTATTTTCTTTCATTTCTTCTATTCACTTATCTTTATTTTATTTTATAGGTTACAGGATCTGTGAGCAATGTGGAAACTGGACTCAAACAGCACCTGGAACGGCTGGATGAAATCTTTGCTACAAGGTCCGACTACCTCCAAGCTCTGCGCTTCATGCAGCTGATGGTCAACAACGTCATCCGCGAGCTGATTGCTCTGCCGGATATCGGCAAAGCCAATGTTGACTTGGCAGCCATTGCTGACCAAACAGCCTTCATTGAGTATTACAGGTAGGCGGAGCCTTAGTTACTCCCCTGGGGTGATTGACATTATTTAATATTTCATCTGTGTGTGGTTGAAGTAAACATGCTGCTCAGAATGGGACTATAAGTGATCCAGACCAGACACAGAGCAGATGGGATTTTATTGATCTCCCCTCTGGAACACAGACCGGAAAAAGCTATTTTTCCTGATTGCTAAATAAATGAAAGCTGAAATTGAGCTTATTGCCCACTGTGCAGTTTGAGCTCTAACGCTTATTGCTCTCACAGAATGTTATGCATGGCAGAGTGGCTATTAGACCATAAATGATCTCTTTACACGCAGGCCATTGCTCACATTGATTGCAATTATTATTTTGACGTGGTTCTCTCTTTGAGAACTATGTTCTTTTCAAAAGTGAACTGTGGAAAAAGTATTCAGAGGCCAAAACTGAAATTCAATAAACAGAGAAAAAACTAACAAACCCAATCAACAACAAAGTAGTCTGAATGAATAAAATATCCAGCATTAATTCAGGAAGGTGGGGGGGAACTAATTTATGAGGCTCCAAAGGCTGCTGCTCCAAACTGTGAGTGTAATTTGAAAGCTTTTGTAGCGTGTTTTATTTTTGAGCACATAAAACTTCATAGTGCTGTTTTGCTGTGAAGTGTCACATTTGCAACCTGGTCATTACTGTTCTGTAAGAGTAATTTGGGCTAAACTGGAAGGAGACACTAACTGAAGATAGATTGAGGGTAGTATGACCCTCTGCAAAAGGATTTGTTTGATACACATTACAGGCACAGAGTTAATCAGGGCCCAGGGCTTATCTGGATGTGTGAGCTGATGTCCTTTCATCAAATTCAACCCATAACCCCTGTCTGTCCCAGCAGGTTGCAGATTTAGTAGAAGTCAATTGCAAAGCATTCTGAAACATGTTAAACAGTGAAGTGCTTAGCCTTATTTCAGTTGAATTCAACTGATAAAACAAATGTTGAATCATGTTTGCGTATGTCACGCTACACTACCTGTTCTGTTGGACATAAAACTAGTTTTCTCCAAATACGGACAGTACAGAGACCTTTCATTGCATACGTGACATGCCTGTTGAATTCAAGCCGATATCCTTGAAAGTTACAAAAATATGCATGGGTCTTACTTATGTAACTGTAACTTATCTCCCTGTTTTCATGAACTTTTAATGCAATAAAACACACTCTGCTCTGGTTGGATCAACCTACTTATACAATATAATGGTCATGTATTTTGATTAAAACTATAAATGGTCAAAATCTCCATGTTTCTGAGCACCTCGAGGACTTCTTGTGCATGTTGACTTAAAAGTTTGTTCATGACCTTTGAAACAGTAGCTGACAAAACGATCACATTTCTGAGTTGAGATGTTTTGCCAACTAGAAATATGCTGTAAATTGAAGATCTGATCTTTGTGAGTAATCCAGGCATGATGGTTCTGTTATGTCTGCATCACATGCCAGTTGAATATTCATAAAGTGCTGTTTTCTGTGTTGTCTCTTCACAAACTCTTGTTTTACGAGAGCCACACAATGTGGACACTATGCCTAAACGGGCATTTCAAAGAGTGTGTTGTTTTTTTTATTTTATTTAATAATGTTTAAAACATTGACATTTGTGAGGCAGTTTGAAAGATAATGTAGTTTCAGAGGTGCAAAGAAAGTATGGGTGTACAAAACGACTTCAGTGTCAGGATCCAAATAAGCAAAGAGAGCAGATGATTCATGACCTCATGTCCTGCTGGTTGCCATGTAAATCTATTTGTAGCTGTAAGTGCGTGCCTGCAAAATGATCTAGCAAAAACTTCTGCAAAGCTCAGTAGTCAAGGTCTGAAATGGGTCTTTCCATCTAAAAAATGAAATTTGAGTGGACTATTTGTGTCTAATGTTACTATAAA
Organism: Macquaria australasica; assembly: GCA_005408345.1. NCBI lineage: Eukaryota > Metazoa > Chordata > Actinopteri > Centrarchiformes > Percichthyidae > Macquaria > Macquaria australasica. The sequence goes on along the minus strand of SEMN01000141.1, from coordinate 159,253 downwards.
ACCCAACTTAAATGATAAAATATGCTTTCATTTGTTTCATTTATTTGTTTGATCATTCAAATTTTGAGTTTTTGATATATAATTTACATAAGTTTTCATATTTTCTTCTATACTTCTTATTGAACCAGCTATAGTGGTAGTATGAGTTTGTCTCCTAGCATGACTGAGCACAAATAACAGTTGTATCACTGGTAGTGACTCACTGACCTACTCCTATCATTAATTTCATGCATACATATGCCCACATGGTGTGTTGTTCATGTCCTGACACCAGATCTTCTTTTGTACCACAGTTGCTACTTTGTGCATTCTGACACCAATCTCCTGGGTGTTGATAGGATTTCATGAAGCCACTGGGCTATGACCAGCCTGTGGCAGGGCTTTATTGATGAGCAGCAAATGCTGTGGCCAACCCAGTGTTATTCGAACAAGGGGAAAAAAATGACACCATTATGTTTTCCAATATTATATCCTCCCTTCCCTGTCCTATTTCTGAATTCATTCCTGTCCCTGTTCTCAGAGAAGCAGTTCTATTTATGCAGATGAAGTAAAATGCAGTCTCCTTTAGTGTTTTTCTCCATCCATATGCCCTCTTCTGCAAGCAGAGGAATAACCAGTTTGCAGTTTATTTTCAAAGTCTATTAGGGTACCTCGAGGCTCCTTCACATAGCATGGAGTGAATCATGTACTCGTGTGACCTTGGTGTACACATTTACTACAATACTGCAGAAGATATGCCACAGCACGTCCACGTCAAGATACAGCATCTTCAGAATTCACCTGTTTGTGTGACGTCCTGGACATCAATATTTTTGGTCACTGCTAAAAGATTTACAATGCTACCGGGGCTTGTGAAGTTAAGAATGAGTCATAAGCATTCACACACACACGCACGCACATGCACACACATACACACACACACACACACACACACTTCAAGTCCAGGCTGACTGTAGGCCATTCCAGTGACGGACATTTTCAGAGCTTGAAAAATTTATGTCTATGGATTTGTGGTGTTGAATTATTAAGCCAACAGGCTGGAAATTACCTGAAACAGATGGGCTCTAACTAGGAGACGAGAATGCTGATTTACAGTACACACAGATCTTGCGCATTCAGTCCCGAACATATGTTGAGCCAACGCTTCCTGAGGCTTGTACATGCATGCTGTCTGCAAGCCAAAGTGATCAATCAGAATTGTTATACTGATGCTTCATTTCCCTGCCTCGTAGATGGCTGACCTATCTGCTGCTGCTGATCATGGATCTGGTCATCTGCCTGGCCATGTGCTTGGGGATGGCCAAGCAGTCTCGATGGCTGCTTATAACGTAGGTACCCTGAGTGTGCACGAGGTGGTATTTGCTTTTCATCTCGTTTCTGAGGCCATCTCTGTTCCCACTGGCCTCTGCCTGGATTGCAGACCGCAGACAGACAGGGCACCAGTCAGCCTCTCTGGCACCATATAGGTCACTCCATTAACAGCCCCAGCGATGGCATTACATCTTCAAATAGCACTGCCCTTATTCCTCTCCTCATGTGACTTGCCTTTTACTTCCACAAACAATTAAAGGCAACCTCATAGTATTGTATGCTCGATCAAACCCACTGATCAGTTTGCTGAATGTAATTTTTATATTCTCAAAACTGCTACAGAAAACAATACAAAAACAATAGAAAAGAAGTTCTGAAAGAAAGAGAAAGATTAGGCGGAGGAACGTTTGATTTAGTGAATTGCAACCAGTAATTTAAACCAACACTGATGTTGGACAAGCAAATCCACTGTCCAGACTTCCCATCCCATTTGTCCAATTTAGTGCAGCCAACGTGTCAGTGTTAGCAGATGATGCTCAGGATCGCGCTTAACATCCCTCTCTGATGGGTCTCACTAATGCCTATTGATCGCACGAGCAGGATGAGCCTGCTCCCTCAACTAATTATTAAGTGCTATCAGGCTGCTTTATTGGTGCTTTCAAGAAGGTCCGAGGAGTGAGTTGAGAACAGAAGCCTTCTGCAGCCTTTTTACATCCATCAGGGGGTCGTTCTAATTCACTTTCTCCAGCTTCTGCCAGTGGTCACTAAGAAATTGTGGTTAATTGTGGGGAGAGTTTTTGATGTTTTTTTCATAAACTACCTACGCAATGTTAAGACCCTGTTGAACTCTTCACTTTTTTTTTCGAATAAAGGGGGCCGATAAAACAAGAGGTCGAGAAACCAAAGCTCGTGGCAGCTTTTGATTGACAGTGACAGTGCACAGTGATCGACAGCTAATACATCCATGATTGGCAGAAAGTGCAGCCAATTAAAGTGTTGCTAGTGGAATCCAGCAGAGCAGAAATGACAAAAGACAGAGATGGAAAGTGCCCAGACTTCAAGTAGTATTATCTTTAGTTGTGGCCTTGTGAGACCCGTATTGAACAATTCTTTTGCTTCAATCAAACTTATTTCTGAATAGAATAGATCTTTTTTTATAAGTTTAGAGCTAGCAAATTAATTCAGCAAGGAGTCATGAGTCTATCTTTATATTGCTCCATAATAAATTGAATTTCAGCTGTATCGTCTAATCTACGATGCACCAGTACAAAGCGTGAGATGGGCCTCTGTCTTCAGGCAGAAGGAGAACAATTCCCAAGCAAACGCTGAATAGAATAAATCAAATTAACAAGGGCTGAAGATCATTGGTACAAAGACAAACTGATTCATCTGCTTCTCCCCATGTTTCTTTGTCTTTGTCTGTATCTCCCTGTCACCCCCGCCTCTCTCTCTCTCTCTCCCATTTGCTGTTTTCCTCCAGGATCATGGCTTTTGTAGTGCTGTCTCTGATCCTGAGCTGGGCCTCGCTGGGAGCGGGCACTGCTACAGCTGTGGTGAGAAAACACAGTCTTTTTTTAAAAATCTTTCTTTAAAATCTTGTCACACTTGTGCCTTATTTATATATTTTTGATGGGACCCTCAGACACTCTTGCAAACCACTTGGTTCTTTTTTAATATGCAGCGTTGAACTCATTGACATCATGGTGGATGGAGATGGTGCTTGTGTTTAGCTTCCCATCTCACGCAGTTATTTCTGGAGGGCTTACCACTAATAAGCATATGTTCTTGGACATCTTTCCTGGTTAAAGAGTGGCTTTATACGTTTGTTTAGTTTACAGTGGGTGCTTTTTTCTATGGTCAGTCATGTGGTAAAGCTGATTACAAGTCCCCAGCCTTTCAGGTTAATCACCCCTTAGCCCCACCATTGCAAACAAAGCTGTTTCTAGCATTAATTACTAGCTTTGCTTTCTTCAAAATCTCTTCTTTCATCGTGCTCAGCTTTATTTCTCTTATTTCTGACAGATTGTTCCTCGCTTCCTGTCTGTACACCATGTGTTCAGCACATCTGGGCTTAGTGTGTTTAATGGAGCGCGTATTAGGGATGCTGTATGGGATACAAAAAGTAACCCTTTGCTTCCATCCTTCCTCCGTCCCTCATGTCCACTGTCTCCTCTCCTCGATCTCCTTGCCTCCTGTAGATTCTCCCATCTGTGGATTATCCCACAGGATTTTACATCTAGACAGCTGTTTTAAATGAGGCAAGGGGAAGAGAGAATGAACTGATTTTTGCTTGAAATTAACTACACGGTTGTAAAAGATTGTTGTAAAAAAACAGATTACCAGTATCTTGGGCTTGTGCCTGTGGCTTTGTTTAGCTCATTATAGTAGAACATAACCCTGCATTAAAACCTCTGACCTCTCTGGCCGGCTTATCCAGAATAGTTGAGTAAAGCTTGTCTCCAGCATTCATGCATCTCACTGTCACTGTCAGACTGTTACGTCACAGGTGAGCTGAAGTAAACACCAGTCCTCCACACACAAGTGGATTATCAAAAGACGCGGTCTTCAGCAGTTGAATTTGAATATGGGACAGTATGCAAAACAAGTAAACTTGTTGCAGCTGTACATCATTACTCAAAACCTGCATGGTGCAAAAACATGGTGCATCTTGAAAGGAAGGTAGACGATGGTGGTGTCCTAGAAAATGCTCATAAATTTATACATATTTGATGAGACGAAGCATAAACAAAATGTCCCCGCTAGTATAATGAGATAGGGATGAAGGGTAACATCCTAACACGTGCCTGACACGTCGCTGTACAGTTTTTGCTGTGAACTATGTGTCATGTGATTGCAGTCGAGTTTAGAGACATGTTGGTTATCTGACATTGAGGTGGAATAAATCTAACTATAGAGAGTAAAAATGAAGGTTAGGTAGGCCTATTTTGTGTCTTGTCTTGCTTTATATTCCTATGTGTTTTATTTTGTTGCATCTTGTATTGCATCATTTGTTTTTTCATTGATCATTGCTTTGTCAGATTGGAGTAGGTTCGCTCACGGTGAAGTCCTTTGAGCTTTGCTTTACAGGCTGTAGAAAGACACTTTTTGATTGGGGCTGACATGAAAAGCAATGGACAGAAGGCTATATTAGGAATAAATGGCACGAGGCTTTGATGTTTGATTCTGCAAGACCAACAGATTTCTTGATCCCTTTGAACTTGATCAATTTGAACAGCAGCCTGTTATTTTCCCCAGCTATTAATTATTCATGTGTGTGAGAAATTATTCTGTTTAAGTTATTTTTTCTGCTATTTGCCCTTTTTTTTTATTGCCTTCTTTATATGTTCTGGTGAAGACTAAGTGCACACAGACTGTGTGACCTTGACCCCCAATTGTTTATGCATGCACATTAGCAGCTCTCCATGGATGAACTAAAGAGCATGAAGATATTTAGTAGATTTTTATTCATGATCAGCAAAGCACGGCATGCTCTACATGGTTAATACAGCATGAGGTCTGTTGCTACATACCTCACATTTTTCTGTGTGCTTGTTTAATGCATGTGTGTGCATGCTCCTGTATTGCACGCGACTGTGGGCATTTGTGTGAATGCTGTCATTTCACAGGCTCGCTCGCTCTGGAGTTAAAGGGTGCTAAAATGTTGTAAAACAAATTGTTTGTGTTTTTGAGAGATTGTCAATAACTGCCCAGTGTAAAATCAGTTTTACTCAGTTGCAGCACAAGAAATTGGATCTAGTTCACGGCTTGAATAAATACTGCACTCCTTTTGGCCTTGTATACTTGCAAGATTACAGCATGTTGGTGTTTTCCCACAGGGCACCAGTGACTTTTGTGTGTCTCCAGACAAGTTTATTGTTAACCAAACCAAGGATTTCCTCAGTGCAGGTAATTTATCTCTACAAACAGAATTGCAAAGATGCCAGCTCTCTGTCACTGAATGTTAAGACACAATGCTAATCTTTCTTCCTGTCTGCCTATTTCTCTCACTCTCCAGATGTTGCACACTATTATTTGTTCTGCAGTCCGAATCTACCAAACCCCTTCCAACAGGTATTGACAAAATGTCCAAAGTCTCAGCTGCCTGCTTACACTTGTAGTTGTTTACTGAGAGCCACACGCTGGAAAATGTATTGCTATTTTAAAATTAGTTTTCCCTTGTTAGATGCCAGGCAGCTAGATCATTATCGGGCTCTAATCGGCTGTTCTGAAAAATGAGCCCCTAACACTAATTTAATTACTTAAAGTGATAAACTTTGATCAAAGAATATTTCTTTTTCATATGTGGGTCTCAAAAAAAATTAGCCGTATCTTTTACCACGTGCATAATCTCTGCCTTGGGGTACTCTCACTGACAACATTTTTCAAGTTATTTATTCAGTTTACTGTATATCATACATAAACGCAGCTACTGCACATAGGCAACTCATGTTATGCTGATTTATTTCTACATGTAAAGACATCTGCCCATCACTTCTTGCATGTATGACATTTCAAAGAACCATTTAGACAGCTCACACCTTCCAAAGGGGCTAAGTACTGGTGCTTGAAATGCAGGTGCATTAAATATTGCCTCAAAAATAACTATAGAGATGACACAGCTGTCACACAACCTCAACAAAACCTGTGCAGTGTGAGCATCACAACCCTGGAGTTTAATCCAGGGCTTCTAAGGCAGCAGACTTAGACATATAACCTTGTATAATAAGCGCAGAACTCCAGTTGTCTTTCATTGTATTTCTTAATTAAAATTGGGTTTACATCTGGATTGCAAACGTGGCATTGGAGCTGTAATGAAACAGAATTGTGCAAGAGGCATCAGGCTAACAGTTAAGGACATCTTACTGTACATGACCAGGTGCACCAGATGATGATGTGGGGTGGTGACTGGTAAACACATTCATGAACAGGATGAGGAAGTCAGCCACTGTGACCACCTAATCTATCACTGAACCCAGTGAGAATTTGATGCCCCCTTTTATTTCTTGAGTAATGCTCCACCTTCCCACCACACGCAGTTCCAATACTTGCATGGCATCATGCAATTTAAGCCAGTGTGATCCTTCTACTTCTTATGTATTATACTGTTTGTACAGTGTCAGGATTTCTTTTTTGCATGAGCAGTGCTGTATCTGTGTGGCATGCATTGAGGGAATTTCTGGTGGATAAATCCATGACCAATAATTATCAAAACCCACATGCTTAGTTACCATTGCAGTATCCATTTAAGGATTAAAATGATGCTTGTTAAGTAGGTAAGGATAATATTTTTCTCTGATGGCCTAGTTGATATAAATATTGCTCTTTTGTTTGTGCTTGAGATTGGGCGGTGGGAATGGGTGGAGGGACAGTGAACGGTGGGCGAAAGGATAATCTGGGCCTATCTGTCTGGAAAGAAATGTGTCCTCTGTTAAGAGCATTACAAAGCCTTCCTTAACACCAAATTACTTGTTGACATGCCGCTCCCTAACAATGCTCTCCCTAATGCGATCTTCTCATTGTTTGTGCATGTGATGGTGGTGGGTGATTATGTTTTCGCAGTCTTTGACTATCTGCCAGCGCTCTCTGACCACCTTGCAAATCCAGATCCAGGGCTTGCTGCGGGTCTCGGTGCCCGTCTTTCCCACTGCTGAGGTAAGTGGCTGGCTGACACACTATTACACCAGACTGTGGAAAAGTGTATATCATCCTCTCCTCTCTTTTATACATTGTTATACAGAGAGACCTTTTGGGGATCCAGCGACTGTTGAACTCCACCGAGTTCAGTCTACACCAGCTAACAGCCTTGCTCGACTGCCGCGGGCTACATAAGGTAAGGTCAGACTCTGACCAGGACACTTTTTAATAGGGCTGCTTTGTAGCATAGCTCAAAGCCACTTAGAGGACCAACTTGACTGATTTTCAACTTTATCTCTGTGTATCTCTTATAGACTTGACATGTTTTATATACACCATTGCAATTGTCAGTACATGCTGTATCTGCTAGACAGGCTCTATTCACCACCCCCAGTTTTCCTCACTTATAGTCTAACTTTACTTTTGCAGGTTTCAGATTGTCAGAGTTTTTATCTGTAAAGAGAATAAGACATCTCAGCGCTAAAATGAGTCTTTCTTGCTGCTGTGATTGAAACATCCGATGTAGACTTTAAGATCAATAGAGCCTTCGTGTGAGAATTGCGATAGCGTACACTGCATGTAGGTGCGTCATTCTTTAATAAAAGCTCAGCGATAAGGTGGAGGTGTGGGGGTGGGTCTGCACTATTGTCACATCAGGCTCGGATTGGGGATTGTATTCAATATGTCAGCAGGGTGGTAGTTTGGTGGACGGGGAGGTCAACATGTATGCCTGTACACTTTATACACTTTAAGTAATGCTCAGTAACACTGACAACACACACAACCACCCAAATGTCAAGGCCGTTTTTAGAGCTTGTTAGTCATTACTTAAATATAACGAGCAAAGCAAAGAATGCATGTGCAATGTGCATGTCATCGGAGTAACTTGAGGGTCTCAGCATGGGAAAAAAAAGATAACAGATAAGAGATATTGTGTTTAAAGTCTGTGTGAAAGTCTGGGCTCTGCATTTCTGTTGTTATCTCTGCTGTGAAAGGCTCCAGTTGCTTTTTTTCCCCTCACAACAGCAGTGTTCACATTTATAATGGAGATCTAATGTTGTTTAAAGTCCTGATATAGACTTAATAGGCCCTTTTTAAACAAATCACTTTCAGTCCAGGATATGAGTGAAAGTTGATGATTAAATGTCCCCAGAAAGTGACATAAACAAACATGGTTTTGTAAGAGTCCATGTCTGTAAACCTCTTAACTCAAATCATAATTTTTTAACTACGGTTTCTGGATTTAATCTCTGTGGGTTTAGAGGAAAAGATAAACACACATTAATGCAAGTTCTTTTTGAAAAAAGGACTCTTATTTGTGAAAGGTAATATGTGTACATTCTTCTAGGACTACCTGGATGCACTAATGGGTGTGTGCTATGATGGGGTGGAAGGACTCCTCTACCTCTCGTTGTTTTCTCTGCTGGCTGCCTGCGCACTCTCTGCCATGCTGTGTGCGATTTTCAGATTGTGGACACTAATGGACAGCAGGTCAGCACCAAGCAACCCCCTTATCCCATTATGTACTGCCCGCAATGCACTCCTGCAAAGTGTTAACGCATGCACTCTCTCTCTCTCTCTGTTTCTGTCTTTGTCTGTGTGTGTGTACCACTTTCATCCAGAGACAAAGAGTATGATGACATAGATGAGGAGGACCCGTTCAACCCCCAAGCGCGGCAGATGTCCTACAACCCCAGAAGGTCCAACATCCACAGTTTCTGTAGCTTTACCAGCAGCCTCGGTAGCCAGGCCAGCCTTCATCCACCTCCGCAATCTGCTTCCAATGTCATGCCACCTCCTGAATACATGTAAGATCAGTGGATGATGACAGCATGTTAGTATTTGTGTGTTTCATCACTTACCGCCTTTCTTTCCCTCTCTGTCACAGGAATCAGTCCATGCTGTTTGGGGGGAGTCCTCGATATGAGAACGTGCCGCTGATAGGGAGAGGATCCCCACCTCCCTCGGTGCGTTGGCCCTATGAGGCTCTAGTGTCCCTAGTGTGATGGTGATGGTGGCACTACTGACCTCAACACTGCTGCAACACTAACAGAAAGCATGCATAGCAGCAACATGAACATAATACATATACACTGTATAGAACCTCACACTGTCTAGACTTAGTGAGGAGAGTAATGTTGCTTTCCAAGTGATGGAAGACTGCTCTCTGCTGGCCATTGACTGAAATGCACTAATGTTTAGCTCAGTGCCATCTCTGTATGCAAACACACATTCTCACTAATAAGCTCTGAGCACATGCTCATGTCCTTTTCACCACTGCCTTGGATAGTATTTCTAATTCTTCCAAAGTAACAGTTAAAACTAATGCATACATTTACGTATGTGTGAAATAACCTTGTGTTTTGTTGAATAAAGACAGCGCAGGTATCTATTTTTAATGGTAGAGCTCATAGTCTATAAGCATGCGGTGTGAATCCAGAGCTGAAGCTAAATAATAGATAACACTGGTAAATCCACAGTTAAAGTTTCTTTTGGGTGAAGTCTCTTTTCTATTAAGTTTTCTGTTTGCGTGGCTGACTCAGTGTTTGAACTGCATTCACAGCGTGCCAAAGACTTGAAGCACCTTTTGAGAAAGAGAATGTGGACCGTTGTTTAAAATTTTAGTTTGCCTCTGTGAGATACATTTTTAACAGGCGAAATGGGTTTTTTTTGTTTGTTTGTTTGTTTGTTTCTTCGTGTAACAGAGATTCTTGAAACTTTGGAACAGATATTTGCAGTAAATCAACAATTCTACAATGTATGAACCTGCAGAGGGAAATATGTGTAGTTTTTTGTTTGTTTGTTTTTTGTGAAACATCTCTGCAATGCATTTTACTCATTATGTAAGCGGTTTCTCAATGAGGTATCTAACTGCTGCATATTAACCAGTGTTTTGTAACTAACGCTTTTGTTATTTTCATTTTTTTTTTACCCAGACTTTTAAAAACCGTAAGTTTTCTGTTGTCTAAGTTCTTCCTGATTTGTTTGATCTCATCTTCATTCCACTCCTTGAAACACACTGTGATTCTTACCTCTGTAATGACACTTGATATGCAGGATGTTCTAACCTATAACCGAAAGACCCCCTTAAAGCTCCATACAGTACCTCAGCTGTATGACCTTCTGGCACCGTTTTATCCACAGAGTGTTACATGTGAGTGTAACTTATTCTGTGACCCCTAACTCATGCCTCTCTGTCTGCTCTTCATCTGCTCTTTAAGTACCATGCCCTGATTACACAACCTCCTAATTAAAGAGTGGCTCATAATCAAAAGAAATACTCCCCAAACTTAGATCAGATCACACCATTTATATGTTTAATTTGCTCCATTTTAAGATGATGCGCAGATATGCTAAATTGTGTTTTTTAATTCGTTTTCCTTGCAGTATTCGCCCAGTATGAGGACCACCTATCTATCTATGACTGAAGCCCAGATCAGACACTTTGGGACTGACTTCCAGGTGTAGCCTGCTACCTGCTGAATCCTTTTCAGAGAAGCTGTTTGAGACTCTGAGTTCTTACCAAGGAGGCTGTCTTCATGGCATAATCCTGTTTACGGGAGCTGCAGCCCGCTGTCCCAATCTGAGACATGAAAGCAGGCCATATTGAGGCAATTACCTCAGTAACACGCCAATGCAGTGCTCTGAAAGTCCTGCATGCAGATTTGAACAGAGAGGGCCTGAGCAGGTTCACCTCAAGACTGTTGTTGATGTTGTCATGATGTGTGAAAATGCTGTTGCTCCAATGTCAAGAACCTTTAAACTGATTGGATCAAAAAATGTGTATTGCTTTTGCCTATATTCTGGTGGCCTGCATGGATATGATCACCAATACGGCCAGTATTTTGATGTTAAGTGAGATGGCTGAATATGACTTAGACCTTCCATCATGGCATTTTTATTTTTTATTTTTTTGCAAAATCTCTGCTATTTGGTGGTAATTTAATTCCTTCATATTTTAGGCCTTTGTATAATTTTTAATGGTGCTGAAAAATATGAAAATGAAACACCATATTTTCAACTTTTCCAAATAATAACAAAAGATGTCAATGAAAACCATACCAAATATTGTAGTTTTGTTGCAAACAGCCAAAGATGCTACTAAGTTGATATTTGTGATCAATTTTATTTTTCTCTTTCTAGGTATGTAACTGCTACGGGTTTAAGCATCTCTTTGTTCCAGTTGTAATACTGTATTGCAGTGTATAACCTGCTGATCAGGGATGAGTCAAATATCTGTAGCTGAAGGGTTTATTATTGTTTTGCTTCATTTGGAGACTATTTAGCAGTTGCATGTGGGAAACTTGCCCCAGGCCTAAATAAGCACAACATAATTCAATTCACCTCCAGGCATTTCTTGCTGTGCTGTGACCCAGCTGGTAAAACATGAACCGAAAATGCAAAAATATAAAGTTTGTTCTCAGACCCATCTGCCCTCAGTATCTTGTGAATGAGAACTTGTTCTCTTCAGTGTTGGAGAAATCTGCTGTTCACTGTGTTGGATAATGTATCAAACTAAAATAATGTTTGACCATAAATGCTGTATTCAGACTTCTGTGTTGTTTTGTCATTCTTCTCTACATACAACAATGAATAATTTACTACTTATTTCATTACTCTCACTCTGGCAGCCTAGAATAACCTGTAGTAAACTATGGTAAACTGGAAACTTAATTTAAACTATTACTGTGTTCAGCTGTGATAACTGTTGAATAGATCAACCTGCAGGCTCTAGCACCCTCTTGTCTTCCTGTTCATTTCAACTGGGCTATTTTCGGAAGATTTTGCACAGTGTCGTGATCGCTGTCCAAGGTGCTGATCCTGGAACCCCCGGGGGCTCGGGAGCTGTCCAAGGTACCTGCCTGTGGGCCATGCTCACGGCCAGGTACTATTTTTTGTGTTGTTGTTGTTTTTTACAGCTGATGGAATTTTTCATTTCAAACATCAGTGTGATTTTAGGAAGCTGCTGGTAGCCTATTGTCACAACTCATTATCTAATTTCCTTTTTTATCTGGTCACCGGCTGTAGGCCGATGTGTGCTGCTGACATCAAACTGATACATCGCGACAGTTGTGAAATAATTTGGCTGCTCCATCAGGACGCTGGTCGGTTTGTTCCAGACTGGAGCGAAGTCAGCATTTTTGCCGAGTGACTGTCCTGCCTCGCTTGCCGTAGGAAACAGTGAAAAACTGTGGACATGGTGGCTAGTCACTTAGCCTACTAGCCGTTTTGGGCTCTCCATTATGATGGCAAAATGTTCGGTAAAAAGCGATATTTTATCTGCCGATGAAGGGGGACGTGGAGGGCATGTGGCTAAATAATGGGGAACGTGTTTGGGAGAAAGAGTCGACCTTCGCGTGTGACGGAACAAGACAAAGCCGTTTTGGTGAGCTGGTAGCGGCTGTAGCAGCAGATTAGACCCGTTACATTAACACAAGTGTTAGCTGGCTGCACAGCTGAGCGTGTTCAAACATCTGTGTCTGACAAAGTCTAACACTGAGTGGAGAATATAAACCCCTGTACATTCATGTAATGAATATTACTTTGGTGATACTTAATGTTTTACTGTTTTGACACATTGTCAGATTTGTGGTGATTGAATTCTGCATTTTCTGACTGTTTCCATTAACTTTAATTACTATTTATGTGTCAGTTCCTCTGTTCACTCTGAGTACTCTGCCTATGTATTTTGCAAATGAGTCAGCTAGATTTTATATATCTCTTATTAATTTAGATGGTACATATAGGCTATACTGTTACTTGTTAAAATATATCTGACTCTGTGCTTTTTTCTCCCCCCAGCAATTGAAGCAGCAGAGAGATAAGCTGAAGCAGTACCAGAAGAGAATCGCCCTACAACTGGAGAAAGAGCGACTTCTGGCAAAGCAGTTGCTAAAAGATGGCAGGAAAGAGTAAGCATCAAAAAAAGCCAGTATACCCTTTTCGGTTCAGATCTAAAACAATATCTATCACTATGTAGTCACACCACTATGAAAGCAGGCAAAAGTAAAAAAGGAAAAGGTTGTTATTAGTTAAAAATAAACCATGTGGTTGACCAAAGTGCAGCTTTACTGCTAGAAAACACTGTTCCTTTATTTATTTGTTGTGTTCTACAAGTAATGGTAATTAGGGACACTGTAGGTAGGTTCTGATTCAGAAACAACACTGCTTCACAAAGATATTGACACTTGACACACTCTCCTGAGGTGCAGAACCCTCCACGTGCTCAGTGGCATCATCTGTAATTGTATCCGTTTTATTTTGTATGCAATGCTACACACTGTATGAATACCTCAGAAACAGCATACTCTTTGCTGTATTATGTATTGCCTTTTTATTTGTTATTACAGAAAAGCACTGCTGCTTCTTAAGAAGAAACGATATCAGGATCAGCTACTAGACAAGACCGAAAATCAGATTTCAAACCTAGAGCGCATGGTAAGTTTTTTTTGATTACATTACACTATTTGATCACGTTTTAAGTCACCAAGCCACAGCAAATGGGTGTGTCAGATTTATACGTTATGCATTTGTTTTAAAGAGCAAGAAGAAGGGTTATATGTGATATGAAATATAAAAATAAAAAAATAAAATCTTCCAAAGTCTGCTTACTCATTCCAGTCTGAAAGCTGTAATTTAATTTTTGATCTCTTCCTGTTTTGTGCTGTGATCTCCCTGTGTGCTATAATTCAATCAGGCACATTTTCTGCAAAATCCAACCTAAATCTGAGCTTCAGATGTGTAGAGAATGATGGGTGCTGCCATTATCAGTAATCAAATTCTAAGAAGTTGGGACTTATTTGTGTTGAAATGCCACATATAACATAGTAAACCTGTTAGGTTGGTAAATTTTGTATGAGAGAATTAAATCAGCATACTCTTGGTTGTTTTTGTTTGTTTGTCATGCATGTCTGTAATTTTTTCCATGCTATTATTTGTCAACAGGTTCAAGATATTGAGTTCATGCAAATTGAGATGAAAGTCATCGAGGGGCTTAAGGTCGGCAATGATTGTCTGAAGAGTATGCACGAGGTAGATATGCTTTTTTGTTGTTTTCCTGCCTTTTGTGTTTAAATATGCCTTTCACATCCATGCGATAATAATACCCCCTTAAGCTTTAGACATGTGAGTGTATACTTCAACAATGTCCAAGTTTCCACTGATAAGCAGCACACTTTCTTTAATGTGATCCTTGGGTGAGGATTGCGCAGCGGAGAGAGCTTGTGGTTTGTGTTAGCATAGCTGGTGCACATTGTTTGAAGATTAAAGGATTAAGAGGCAAAGCCTTGACTACAGCGGTGTGACTGCTGCACATCCTTGGATACAGTGTACAGATCTTGCTCAGGAAATTCACAAGCCAGCCAGAATATGTGGGAAACACTTTTTTTTTTTTCCTTCTGTAATATGGGCTTCCTTTTCTTGTTTGTAACAGATCATGTCAATTGAAGATGTGGAGAGAATCCTGGATGAGACGCAGGAATCAATTGAATATCAAAGGGTAAATTGTCTGCTTGATGTCAGTCAAGTACACCTGTACAGAGCTATTTTATAATTGTTTATTAATACAAGTATTGTATATGTTTATATTAGGTATAAGGTTAATGTCACCTCAAATTCACTAAAATTGCACTATAACTAATGGTCAAGAACCAAAGACTGTTTTATGATTAAATTTGAATGTTGTATTTGACTGGCTATCTATTTTAATAATTTCTTTATATTACAATATACTATATGTTTAGAGGATGCAGCAGACTGCTTAAAACAGAACTTTCCCAGACATTGCAAAATGATGTTTGTCCATAGCTAACTGTCCATGTTTATATAAAGTGGGCAAGAAACTGAGCTGTCACCGAGCTGTCAGCTAACACATTTATTTGCTCCTGCAGCAAATAGATGAAATGCTGGCTGGAGCCCTGACGCAGGAGGACGAGGACGCTGTTTTAGCAGAGCTGGAAGCTATCACTCAGGTGGGTGTTAAGCTGCGTGTTTAACCTTTATTAATGAAGAGAATGTTTGCTGAGGCTGCATGCTCTTTTCCTGTAACATCCCACTTCACATTTCTAGTTACACACACTGAGGCCTGGTGTAACCACAGGCTTCAGCTGCTTTGCCACTTAGCACTTCCACTGGAGCAGTGCTGTGGTTAAAGCTGTGATTCAGAGTCAAGTCAAGTGGGGATTTCATACCAAAACTGCATGTTGGTATTTTGACCTCAGATTTGTATAATATCTGTTCCTCCAGGCAAGGAATAATTCTAGAAAAGTTAAACGCATTTTGAAGGAAGCCACAATATCATTATTTGTATGTAATAATAGGCTGTATAATTGGAACAGTTGTGGATATGAATTTGGTTAAATCACAATAATTAAAACCTCAGCAAATTTTTCTTCTTTTGTGATCTAATTATTATTCCAAATGACACAGTCTCAAGCCTATCAGACTACACACATTATTATGTTTGACTCTCGAACACAGACGCAGTCGTCTCAATTTGACAAATAAGGAGCAAGCGGGAGCAAGAGTAATATTCCTCTTTTAACAGTTTATCTGCAAATGTTTTGGATGTACCATCAAACATGTTTATGTTAAATATCTTACCTCTATTTACACATTTTAAAATGTAACCAAATGCCTTTCTCAGTGGTATCTCGTGATAATTATAATTTGTCTCCCTGAATCCTGAAGCTTGCACCGCCAAAATGTCAACTTTTTAGGAACTGAAAATATGTTTTCAGCTTGGCAACTAAAAAAAAAAAAGTTTTTGCTCCTCTAGTTGGTCAGTGAATTTTTTATTGCTACAACTTTGATTGTTACGCTGTCCCTTCTCCTCAAACAGGGAGAAGATGTAGCCCTTCCAGAGGTCCCCACTGAGCCAATACCGGAGGTCTCAGAGGCAGCTAAAGCTGAACCAGGTGCAGCTTATTTTCTTATTTCCCACCACGGAGCGTTCCTTACACACTTGATGTATTTGTAGTTGATGCCAGACTGATCATATTTGCTTTACTTTGACTTTCTTTTCTAGAGAGGAGAGAAGCAAAGAACAAGCCAGACAGAGAGATGTTGGCAGCCTAACAGACTGACTTTGTGGTTGGGAGCAGGCTGACTTTGCACTGACGGGCATTCTGTTCATTTCAGTATTTCGTCCCTAATTGTTAGTAGGTGAAGTTGGGACCTGCACACATTTTACAGGATCAGCACTGTGTCTAAACTCTGGTTCACTGCTCCCCCTGAAGTATTTACATAAAGGAAGCGAAATGTTCTATTCCTCTGTGTCTGACTTGGATTAGCAAAGCAACATCACATTGTAACTGTTCTGGTTATGGAGTAACAGAATAAAAGGACTGTTTTTTAGATGTTTTACACGTTAATTTAAGTTGTTCTGCATAGTAAATTCAGATGTGGCAACAATATGTTTTCTTGGCTTTTCTTTCACAAACTGATTTCTCTTTTTGCTCTTTTTTTGGGGGGGGGGGTTAAAACAAGTAAGGTGCAATGGCTCTATTGTCATTGTTTCAGTTTGTGTATCATGCTTTCTCCAGAAGGGGGCACTCCTTGCTAGTTTTTTGTTTTTGTGACTCAACAGTATACAGAACAGGTGTCTTCATTCACATCCTATCAGTAAAGTGTGTGTGTGTGTGTGTGTGTGTGTGTGTGTGTGTGTGTGTGTGTGTGGTTATTGACAGAAAGTAGAAAGCTCATGTTGCTGATATGTGGGAGATGTTTAGACAAGAAAGCCAATATAGTATTTACAATCCTACACTAAGTGGGCACTTAGACTCTAATTAGCATGTACAATGAAGCTCAGATTATCCACTGTGAGAAAAACATCACCTATGGTGTTACTGAAAACAGTCAGAGTATGACTTGCTTACAGCCTTGCGCAATGCAGTTTTATTTATATTTATATATACGTAAAATATTTTTTTTGTAAAGAGAAAGAAGGAAAACTTCATAGCAACAGCTGTACTGCACATCATTTTATGGGTTATGGCAGCAGCAGTGTGCACAAAGGCTTTAATGGGCATTCACCACATGGGTCCTCTGAAGCTTACAGGTGGACATGGTACACTGGGGGCCAGGATGCATAATGTATATTTGTCTGGATTGGTGTCATGTAGAGAAGCCATTCTTTGCCCAAGTGATGCATAGGGGGGACAGACAGGTTTGATTTGCTGTTTGAAAAAGGCTCCTTTGCTTTGAAGGCATAATGGCAAGGTCTCTCTTCTTATACATAATTACAGTGTAGCCTTTGTCTATAGGCTATAATCGTTTTAGATGCAAATTTTTCTTTTAAGCTCATAATAACACACTAGAAGTCTCACTATAAATAGGCAAATAATGTAGTATTTAAATATTAGATGTTATTTGTGGTGAAACACATTTGCCCTATAGGAATGGTGGAGCTCAATTGGTACAACAATATGGGGGGCGGGCACCAAATCTCCACTTTGACAAAGATGGTGCTGCGTTATAATGCTGTAGGAAATATTGGGTTTGTACTGTAGTGTTTGAGCATGCAAGTGGTGAACAAACGTTTTGTAGTAGGCTATGGAAGCCATGTCAGCATGGTAGTGATTTTATTATATGTCACCGACTGTCGTTATAACGTGGCCTATGTGAAATGCTTTTTTTAATTTTAAGCCACAGCAATTCAGTTTTTGTAATATTTAGCGACCAGTTACATTCCTGAATTCGTCCTGTCCAGCCTACCACTGGTGCACCGTGTGTTTTTAATTATAAGTATATGATGTTTTAGAAGTAAACGACTGACTTTATTTGTGAACAGCGTCTGAGATTGCGAGAAAACCAAGCTCCCGGGGAGTCCGTGAAGGCAGCAGCGGGCTGTCAGCTGTGGAGAGGGAAGGTGTGTTTAGTTGGAGTGGGGTTTCGGGAGCGCAGTAACGTTTCACTCTCACGGGCGCGTTGCCTCGCCTATTGTTTGATCAAACTCGTATGTTTAGCCATTTCCCCCCTTTTACGCGGATACACGTTTAAAGGAAAAAACCGTTTATGGTCCTGGCTGAAGATTTCACGATGTCTCGCACCGACGAGGTTCACCGCATGACGGAAAATGTCTATAAGGTAAGGTTGAACTAATGAATAAAGTTTTGAGAAGCATATGCGATTTCAGCTGTCGGACGCAATTGCGCCAGACTTCATTACTCATTGGTCAAGACGCATTCAGTTTTTTTTTTTCTTCTTCGATAATCTCTTTAGGGTGAGGCGCAGTAGCTCAGTTGGGTGATTTTTTTTTGATAAGTTGCCAATTCAACAAAATGCTCTGTCTTCCACATCCACATATATTTGGGCGACACCGGGTTCGATAATTAAGGCAACACCTCTCCGCTAAAATTGCCGCCGTGCTTACAAAATCAAAGTCACTCACTCATGTAGGAATATTTTGTATTCCTATTCCACCTACACTGACAGAAGTGTGTAGGCTATTCCTAGAATATCAGTGGATTTCTAGTGCCTAGTTTTGGTGCTGAATTAGGGGCATATTTCATTCCAGAAGTCTGTTTGACTGGCTGAGAAGGTTGGGCTTATCTGTTGCAACAAGTAAACATTTGCCCTATAGGGATTTCAACATTCAAACCTGTTCTACATAGAAAGCTGTGGGAACTTTGCATGCAAATGTTAAGCCTCAGTACTGGGAAAAAAAACGATTCTCAGTAAAAGAATAGAATTGATTGCTATCTGGGCTGCATCTAAGGATTGTTTTCATAGGATTGATCTCTTGATCCCCCCCCCACCTATTAATTATTTGGTGGTTTTGTCTGTGAAATGGCAGAAGAATAAAAAAACAAAAAAAACAACCAGCAGTCCAAAACCAAAATGCATTCAGTTTTGCAATGATATAAAAATAATAATGTGTGGATTTGTCTTTTATTAACTAACAATGACAATAACTAAAACGTTTAATTGATTATGAAAATGGTGGCTGATTAACTTTCCATGGAACAACTAATCCATGAATCGACTAATCGTTTCAGCACTGATTTCTATTTCATTCGTTAAAGCTTACTCCAGTCTTTGGTTCACTGCCTTTGCCATATTTCAGAGTTACAGGCACCTACCGATGGAATGCTAACAAATCTCCATGTTATGGGGGCTCCACACCTGTGTCCTGTGATAATCTCGGTTTTCTATTTTGATTAGAGCTCACTGATACTCGAGGGGGATTCTTTCAGTATATTCCTAGTCATTATTTAGGCTACACATAACCCTTAAATGTTACCCTACTTTTAACTGGCCCTGCACCTTAAGCCAGCTGTAGTTCCCCTAACAGAAGGCCAAGAACGCGTAGAGGTTAGCTGCTCGTTCTCCTACAGGGAATAGACATCTATCAGAAAGGAGGTCAGATGAGCAGAGAGTACTGACTGGCTGGTGCTTCTTTTAGAGCCAACAAGGGAAGCAAATGTTTCAGGTGGCTATTTCTGGGCTGAATTGGCCACACAGCCTACAATGCATCCTTTCCATTATGTGCTTTTTGTATGCTATGCTGTGTCGGGGTTTGTCCAAGTGTTTACACCTACTAATGTGGGTTAATCAACATAGACACACGTGTAGGTGTCTGGATCCCGAACCCTTGGGGAGAACTGGTCCTTTCATACATGGACTCTTGCTCATCCAAGTGCAAGCCCAGCAGTGGGGCTCTGTCTCTCGGGTGAAAGCACCCACCGTCATAGTCCTGACAGCCAGGAACGCTGATGGGCAGTGGAGTGGAGAGACAGAGTCCCTCTTCCACACTGGGGATCTGACCTCGTGGCAAAAGCTAGGAGGTCACAGAGAGTGCTGTCTATAGTCACTGCTTATTTGGCACTCCTCATGCTTTCTCCACCAACCCCGCAGTGTAAAAGCAGGTTTCTTAGCGTGCTTTAATATTTGAAGAGATGGGTTAAATTTGACTCCTGCCATATCTCAGTGATGAAAAGCACAAGTCTTTCACAGTATGCTGCATGTGTTTAGATGTTTATACCACACATTTTTCTTTTTAAGTGAAGTGAAATCTGGTGCTATTAGTTTGGATGCAAAATGACACATTGTCTGAAGCTGAAGTGCAGACTGTCAACTTTAATTTCATGGGCTTGTCAGACACATTGAGGGAATGGTGAAACTGCAAGGCTTGTTGCATACGTATTGCAATTATATCAAAATTATATGACTTATGTAAGTGATTGAAAAGATGCAAAATGTATCCAAAATCTGAACTGATTTCACCCCATCATTAGTGGCACAGACAGCAGAGCACAATGATTGGACATTTCTTACCATTGTGCAGAGTGAGACCCAATGTTGATGTTCACAGTGTTGTACCTTTGACTTTTTGTAGCTTCTTAATAATGCAGTTGCTAATTGTTTGCACTGATGATTAAACATGGAGACTTTCATGCACCTCCAAGTGTTGGAAAAGCTCCAACAGCCAGTCACCTAACATTAACTTAGGGGGAAATTAATGGGACTTTAACACTGGCTGCCCACTGTAACCCTACCCATTTCTCTCTCTCTCTCGCTACATACTTTAAATGCCTCCGTGGACAGTAATTGTGTTTGTCTGTTTTGTATGCAAGCAGCCATCTCCAGAGGAAGAGGAGATGTAAAAACATACGGCGGCTGCAAAGTCATTGTAGCCAGCAGCTGGGCAGATACTGAGTAATCGCTGGGGAGAAGAGGGGGGTAACTGCACTGCTCTGACTCATGTTAGCCCAGTTGAGTGTGTGTGTTTAACAGGGCTGGGACTGTAGGCACAGTGAGGGCGAGACTGGAGACTCAGAATCTCACTGCGAGCGCTGTTCCTTTGGTAAAAGCCAGAGGCACTCCTTAGTTTTTTGAGATGACTTTATCTTAATTAACAGGGGAGGCAACCCAGCAATCCCAGTCTGATCCGCTGTGACTCACTTCAATTCTCCTCCCTCACATAGACAGGCAAGTTCTAGACGTGGCGATTGGCATCTAGTCATTGCCTGTGTTGACAGGGTGAGACAGATACTTAAGACTGACACTCGCAGTGCGTGCGTGTTGGTGTGTGTCTGTGTGTGCAGCACACTCATCTCCACCAGCTGGCCGTGTCGCTGGCTGTCTGAGGGAGGTGGTGCTCCAGGTCAAGCCTCTTAACATGCTGTTGGATGAAGTCTGAGCGCCGACCTGGCCTGGGGGGGACAAACTGAAGTTAACAAACAGATTAATCAGACTAGAGGCTGAAGAAGAATGGGGCTGTGTGTTAAATCAGTCACTAATGAAAATTGCTTCCATGATTTCCATCAGAGACTTTTAACCTGAAGAGTAAAGGTTGTGGAAGGTTAAATGGAAGCGAGACGGTTGAACACACCCTTTAGCACAAAATGACTTTTACTTGTGTTTCTCCAGAGGCTTTGTCACAGGAAGTATGTGCTCTGTGCCTGATACATGCGATGCAGGTTTTGAACACACCCTGGCAGGTAAGGGAATAGAAGGGTGTGTCTCGTCTCTACCAGCCTTGAGGACAGCACTCATTTTCCCATGCAGCGCCACTCCCTAATTGTAAACACAGCCTGGAAAACAGCAAATGCCGTTTTCTCAAATGGCTGTTATGAAGAAGGCAAAATAGTTGTTTGACGTCAACTGGATCAAGCGTGATACTCGGTACTCTCTGGTTATAGGATCTCCACTGTGTCATGAGTGTGATACTGCTGCAGCTTTTCTGCCTATAAAGACATCTTGTTACATAATAGGTTTCTCTCTCAGTTGCAATATTGTCGTGACATTCACACTACACTCAAATGAATGATATTCTGATAATGATAAGAGGACTACAGTTTCACCACAATCTCATGTGGGAGATCTGAACAGGTGGTCTCTTAGCAACAACGTGCCCTTATTCTTATGTGTTTCTGTCATATCATTGTGTTAAAAGACTTGCAGTTGGTGAAGGGCTGGAGAAGTCGAGTGAGAGGGAGGAAAAGCGACGGAGAGGGGGGGTTACGTAGTTTGTTTCAGAAAGAGATAAAAGCGAGATGTTGAACCTGTCGTAATGGATGAAAAATGCTTCATAAAATGCCCATAAGGGGTCCAGTGTAAACCAGCCCTGTCTGCTGTGTATACAGTGCTGCGTTTTGTCCCTGTAGTCTTGCATTAAGAAGTCATCTGAAGTCACTTGAATGAAGATGCCATCCATCACTTTATTTACCTTTTTTTCTAGCAGTATATCACATCAGGCACCACTTGCCTTTTTAATGGAGTTTAAAATGACTTCAGCTCCTGAACATCTGCCTCCAGAATATAGTGTTTCAACAAGTTTATGCCTGCTGGTGCCCGGGGCCTTGAAAAGATTGCATTATGCACTGCAGGAGATATCATAACATTCATTGCCTGTGGAACAGCAGATTTGTTCCCTGTGCTTTTGACTGCGATGCAGAGAGAGGACTATTGCTCCACACACCCACCTTCTCTGCACGTCCGGGGGCGGATGGTTTAGAGACATTCTCTCTTTTCTTTTACTCATCACTGCTTTTTCAAGGACAGAGACTGGAGATGCTCAGTGCTAAATCCAAGGCTACACTGTATTGAGCTTCTGCTGACAGAAATGGTTGATTTGAAGTCACCTTGTTAACATGGCTATCGTTAAAAATATTTCTTATCTGTCACAAAAACAGCATACATAAGGTTATACTTTGCTTTATAGAAAGCATTAAATTGCTTTATTGTGGGGGTGGAAAAGAAAAGGAGATGAAGAGAAGGGAAAACAGACGGAGACATTCCACATCCTTGTTGAAATAGTCCCTAATTACTGTGTAGGGTGAAGCTGTAATTACACAGAATGAAAGAGACACACAGAAGCAGAGACGGAACATTCAGTTTGTACTGTGGCAGTGGACAATGGCCTTACATTTATGGGTCATGGGCTACAGTTAACATGCCTGTGGCTGGTGTTACTGTATGTCTCTGTGGCAGATGCTTCTACTTTCAGTAGCATTGGCCACACTACACCCACTAGGCTAGCTGAGCAGGCAACCACAGTGTTTCTCTGAGCCCCGGACCAGTCATGCTATTGTACAGAAAGTAGGAAATTCGACTTGCATACCCACGCGGTTTGAATGTTCCTTTTGCTGAGGACATTTTCAGGCAGTGAAACTTTGCCTTTGGGATGTAAATTGACTAATGCAGAAGACACGCTCTCTGGTACTTCAAGTTTATTTATTTATTTTTTTCCAAATGTAAAATCAAAATGTATTTACATCTCTAATTTAAGGGATGTTCCTGCGTACCCCTGTATAAAGTCTCTATCGACTGGCAATATAGCAGGATGTACATTTTTGTCACAAGCTCACTGAGATGCATCAGTATGAAATAAAAGAGAGACGGTGAAAAATAGTGCCTCCTCCATCTCGCATTCAAATTGACTGAGCACTTAGAAAGACTGGCACTGTGGGACACTTAAAGATATGAATGCATTTTGACTTTACATTTGTTAAACACGGGGAATACATGGTTCTCTGTCTATTTTTGACTGTGGTGAAATCTGAATGTTTCACGGAGGAGGTCAGCGGCGGGACCCTCATACAATTCATCCATAATTCATAAACACCCTTCCTGAAAGCTTTAAAGCTGCCATGCAAAATGTGAATTTGCTGTTATCCTCTTTATCTAACAGCTGATGTAACCCAAACTGAAATTAAGTTCTTCATTGCATGATGTGTTGTTTTTTCATTTGATGGTCATTTGGAGAAACAATGATCTGTGCTATCTGTTTATTACCTCCCTGCTTTCACAATTGATTAGAGTTAGAACAATATTTTGAGGGATTTCAGAGTAATGCATTTCTTTTCTCAGCCAAAATGAATGGGCCTTTTGCTGGTTAAAGAACTAAAGCAAGCAAATAAGTCTGGGTCTTGGTTGCTGTGGTAACCAGCGCCTATGTTGGGTTAGTTGAGTGGCTGATGCCGGGCTGAGTGAGTGTGTGTGTGTGTGGTGTGGCGGGGGGGGCGAGCACATTATTTGTTGTGTGCCGGCAGCAGGAGACACTGCAGTTCGAAGGTGGGGGCAGGATAAAGAACCTTGGTTATTCCTCCTCCACCTGAGACCCCTTGCAGACAGCTCTGGGGCCAAACGCAGTCATCAAGCCTCATGTCTAGTCCAGTTGTGATTGAATCTGACAAAATTGTGCCTCTTGGCTGTTGCCATTTTGTTGGCTAAAGCCCCTAATAATGTATCTGTTGGTTACCAAAGTATAAGGAATACTTTTACCTCCACATGGTGTGGCATGCAGTGTTTGCCGACATGTTGCCGACTTTGAGGAAGTTTACCCACGAACAGCTGATATTTGCCTTCTGCATTATAAATTAATGAAATATTACAAATGATGAGAGAGAGGTGATTCAAGATTTATGGTGATGAAGTTTCATCCTTTAGCAACAGTTGAGTTTAGTTAGCATAGCTCTTGTCTGACATGAGTCACGTCGGACGTTGAACCATTATTGGATAACCAATGAGAAATTATGAAATCTAGCTGATATGAAACTCTGTCGTTCTGCTGTAATGTTTATGTTCACTTCCCAAAACAACATAATTACAGAATGTGCAGAAGAACACAATTACTTGATGCAAAAACTTACACTTAAACTAACAGTGGAGTGCTGATATACTCGTCTCGGTTCTCGTCAACATTCTGTTGAGTCAAGAGTTTCAATATGACTTCTGTGGCAACAACCCATAATTGGATCCCTGCTACTAATAAGGTAGCTTTAATAACTAGGGCTTAATGTTTCTTGCTCGAGCTGGACAAAAAGGTCACAAGAGGCCAGCTTTTCATCCCCAATGTCTCTGACACTCCAGAGAAATAATTCTCATTATGTTATTTATCCAAGTCAGAGGAGACGAAACCTTTCCCACCTGATCCCAACAGAAAACTGAAGGTCTGGCACGTTAGCGTTACCCATTTTATTCAGCTTGTGTTTGCATGATATAAGCAACACCATTATCTGTAACATGAGAGCAAGTGCTGAAACTGTCAGTGTTTGCTGCATCAACACACAAACAATTGCCTGGCTCTTCTGCTCAGTATGGATCCCTGCCTTTGATTGACACAACTGATGTGCAATATACTCTGTACACGTCCATAACAAAAGAACACGAGAGTCTTCTCTCAGCTCACGATGTTGAAAAGTTTGCTCTTCCTCAATACATCTTGGAAAGGACACAAATATTCATGTGGTATTATTGGATTTGATGTTCGCCTTGGCTTGCAATGAAAGCACATGCTGTGCCTACTGCAGTATTAGTAAGGCTTTAGGTATGCAGGAAGGACAAACTTCTCCATGGCATCCACTCAAAGTGTATACCTGGACTTTGCACTGAAATAAGCATGTGAGAGTCAATGTGTGTACTTTAGAAAGTTCTCTAACCTGTCTTTTAGCTGTATTGCAGTAAGAACTTGGCTGTGTTCCCTTCAATTGTACAGTAGCTCTGCAGTGATTTTTAGACTCCTTGTACTCCACATCCCCTGCTGTTGTGTTGCCCCCCTCGATAACTCATGAAAATGCTACTTTTTTATATTGCAGGGAACTGATCTGAGATTGTCAGATTTAACAAGAAGTTTATCACCACCCCTTATGAGGAAGTGGGAGATGTTTTGTTTTGGAGCATGATCTTTAAATTGAATTGGCATTCTTCTCGTGAAATGTAATACGATCTGTATGGAATGCAACCCATTACAAGTGGCTGTTGTTTTTCCAATATAGCATTCAAGTCTGACATTCTCAGTTATGACAGCGGGAGGAATAGCTTAAAAATATAAACAATTTATGATGCGCTGTGGCCGGCCTTGGTACTAAATTGACTCACTTGGGAGAAGAACCCAGGATGACAGAAATAACAACTGTAAAGTTTGATCCAGACTTTGACAAAATACCCACACATACTCCACACATTGTCTGCTTTTTCACTACACTTAAAAGTTGAAAAAAGCCCCCAACAACTTCAAGTTTATCATACACATGTATACATACACATATGTGCAGTAATACATTTAATTCATAGTTCAATATATAATGAATACCTTCTACAATCAGTTGTTGAGAGCTTTTCTTATTCTCTTTTAACGCCACATTTCAATGACAATCACAGAAAATCCTAACTGTCCCTATTATGTATTTTCCATTATTAATATTGTTCCTTATATGTACATTGTAATTCTGATATTAGGATGTGCTCCTGAAGGCAGCATGATGTATTTTTGACAGGTTGATTTGCACAATCTGTCTGCTATTGTCAGCTATAAGAATGTGAATACAATGACAGTAGCCAGAGTAAAGCATACACTAGGGAGTCTACTGCAGGATAAAAAAATAAAAACTCCAAAACCTCTGTTTTACCAGTCAAACTAATATTGAAGTGATGCAACAATTACTCTATAAGTTCATAGACGGTTCAGACTCTCAAATCTGACCTTTTGGGCTCACTATCCTCACGGTTATTTGTGGGTGTGCTGGTCAGATTTGTGTGTTCAAGCATTGCTAACCTGAACGCGCATTGGTTCCTGTGTTAATGTAGAAGACAAATGCATAAATAAAAAGCATAGAAGTGCTTTTTTTTTTTGTTTTTTTTGTTTTTTTGCAAAACCCATAGCTGCCCAGAGGCAAATTGGTAGGCATTGGTTTTAGCTTAATTTAATTGTAGTTTATTTATTGTGAACATGTTTGCATATCCAGAAGTTCATTTTAAAACTGTTAACTGGGCAAAAAATAGAAATGTGTTTACTTAGCTTTTACCCTGGCTTGCTGTGTTTCATTCCACAAGTAATGCCACTAGCTTTATCTTTTAGCATCACATAATGATATCATGATATGGCCCAATTAGCTGTTTTCCCTGAAGACATTATGTCCAAGCCTACATCAGTGCATCAACACAGGGTTTCCCCCAGGAAACTGTTTAGCCGAGGTGGTGAGACACCCAGATCCTCCTGACGTGTCTCTTCTTGGTCTGTCCTTGTTCCTCATCAGTCAGTGGAGTCAACCAGACAGGAGATTACACTGCAACCTGACTATTTTCTCTTGGCACAGTAATTAGTTTATGTCAAAGGTCTTGGCGGTCCTCCAGCTGATTGAGACCCATCATAAACTCACACACTGCTCCTTATTAAGAAAGAAACTGTGCGGTTGTCATAAGTCCATCTGCACATTATCCTCTTTCTTTGCATTCCTCCCTGATTACATCATTAGGCACGGCTGCCTCTGCTGCCTGTCACTGCATGACATGTCCGTACAGTCCTCACAAATACAGTAACTGGTGGATTCAGCGCTCATTTGATCCTGGGCATATTCAGGCCTGCGGCTTGTTGCCGTGTAGAAGAGGGAATGAGGAGGAAGGAGCTAGGGGAGGGTGAGAAGGAACAGATGATGGCATCCTGGCTTCTGATTGCGCGTGATTCCCCCTGGTTCTAATCAGCTGGTGTTACTTTGAAATTACCCCCTTTGCATGTCATTACTGTGTTTGTGTGTGTGTGTGTGTGACACAACAGAATGCGAGATGGATGAATATCCCATAGTTTTGAATCGACAATCTATTTCATATACTCTGACCTTGTTTCAATTGCTACTTCCACGCCGAGGAGAAATTCATTTGGTTAGGGCGCAGGGAGAAATCATTTAAATCCTTTTATTAATGTTTTCCCTTATCTGTGGCCTTTATGCTTGTGCTCCCGAGTTCTCCATATTCTTCCTGTCGAGACTCATAGCACAAATCAGTGTCGGACAGATTTGATTAATTTTGTTCGAGACATTTCTCTGCCCTCCTTTAATTGTCTGCTTTAATTTTTTCCCCGAGTGCTGATAATGAATTCATTCAGTTCCTCATGTAGGCAGTCACAAAATGGACAGCTTCTTCGTCTCCGGAAAGGAAAAGATTACACTCCAGCCGTGACATATTTCCTATTTTATTATTTCTTTAATTGAAAGATGATACCCGGGAGTGTTTGAATGGGAACGGATATACAGTACATGATTATACACCTTTGTTATAATTCTTAAAATATTCCATCCTCGCAATTTTCTGCTCAATCACCTGCTTGATCTCTCTCTCTCGCTTTCTCTCTGTCTTTCTTTCTGTCTCTCTCTCTTTCTCTCTCTCTCTCTTTACATGTCACACAACTTAATACCTCCTGGCCCCATTTCCCAATTAGCTGCCACAATTAGGGTAACAATGTAGTACAAGAGAACTGGGATGACAAATTTAGCAACAATGGGAAGAGATGAAGAAAGAAACTACCTCACTGTTTTTTTTCTTCTTCTCCACTTCCCCTTAGCTGCATGTCACTGTAATTTATGTCTCTTATATAATAGTTATATCTGTGGTTAATCATCTTAATTCTTTCTTCCATAATGTATTCTCTGTGTGTTTATTCAGTGGCAGTGGGTCAGCATGTGTGTGAGTGTACAGTATGTGTAAGAAAGGTGGCCGGGCCTGTGTCAGCTACCTTTGGCCCCTTCTGTGGGAGAGTGTGCCGTAATGATGCTGCACTCGGCTTTGCTTTGTTATGTAATCCTCCCACCACTTTGAAACACCACCACTCTTTATTATACAGCCTTGTATTAATGTAGGTGTGTGCACGAGTACACGCACACGCATGAGTGCAAGTGTGTATGTGTTATTTGCACACTCCTATCTATCCTCATCAATGGGATGCACTTTACATCGGAATCGGGCAGAGCGAAGGAACATTTAGGAATAAACATTTCCGTACGAGGTCCTGAGGGATGTGTTAGTCTTTTATCTTCCCAGAGGCAGAGAGAGCGGGGATACCTTTTTATATGAGCGCTGTGTGTGTGCTTGAAGATGGGATTCTCCCCCAATTATGCTCCTATCCTTCTAGTATATTAGACGAGCAGAGCCCGATGTGTAAATAAAAGGAGCTGATTTAAGCATGATTTGCTGTTAGAGTAGTTTACAGAGCTCATTCTGCCGTCTCTTCGTGGTTGCTTTAGAATAAGTCTATGCAAGCCAATAAGCTGGCACGATTCCCTCTGTAAAAAGCAATCGGCTGTGTATTCAAGAGTCTGTAGAACATTAGAAGCGTCTCTCCAAAATCTCACTGTGTTCCTGAGAGCTGTTGAGCCGGTGCACAGTGGACTTGCTGTGAGTCCATTTTGCTTGAGGGCAAGACCCACTTAACGGAGGCAGAGAAATTTAACAGGGAGGATGGCGACCTCTGAGTTCAGCCAGCCGATAGCCATGGGAACCTGAATAACACCTTACCTGTCTTTTAGCTCTCTGTTGATACTTACTTACAACCAATGCCAGAGTTTAAGGTGATATTAAATTAAATTAATGAATCGACTCTAATACGTTTATAAAAATGCACACATTTATGTGTTGATTAACAAACATTATTATCAGCAAGTGAACCAATTTACGGTGATTAAAAACTATATAAAATAGGTCAAGCTGCATCTTTTACAGTTGTAATTGGTGGTGACTGACTACAGCTTTTTTTGTAATCCAGGTCCAGTAGGGGCTTTAGATGTGAGCATAGTCATGGAGAGGCGTGGTAGTAAAATAGTTACTGTTGGTAATGAAAGTATATGCCTGACTCATTGTTTTTTTTTTACTGTAGGTGGGTTATGCTGCACTCAAGCCACTTGAACTACGACTCCTGACAGGATACACGCAACAGCACACACACACACACACACACCGTCCTATCCAAATCCAGGCTCTCATTAAAAACAAAAGACAGACAGCAAGATGAAGGCAAAAGCAAAAATGCTGAAGTCTGACTGAAGATAAGAGATATGATTTTCAGGATGAGCTGCCGGGGTTGTTTCAGGTTGACACTGGTGGCACCTTGCCATATTATTCTGCCACTGTGTGGATCCAGGCTAGAAGTAGATTATTAAGTGTTCTCCTGCAGTATTGATGGCTTGTGTAGGGACTGCTGCTGCAGCAGTGTTGTGGTTGTCTCTCTGTCCCCTGGCTGTTCCTGACTAGCTGACTGGGGACCGGCTAATTGGAGGAAGCCCTGGAGGAGCGCAGGAGGAGGAAGGAGAGGAGAGGTAGAAGAGAAGTAGAGGAAACGATGGTGGTGAGAGATGTCAGGCATCATGCATTCTCTGCATTTACACCGACTCTGTCTGCAGTGTAGTATGATACTGTATCTCCACAGTAACGCAGCGTATTGTGGCTGCTGCCATGACAAAAAATCATCTTAGTTTCTTGTTATAATGAAAATGAGATTGTCTCCATGTTATAAGATACTTGCATTGTATAAAGATAGATATACATGTTTCATTGTTATGGCATATCAACTTATCTCATTATAAGAAGTTATATAGTTACAACAAGAATGGTAGCAGGAATGCTCTGCTCTCATTTACATTATACAGTAAACTTTGTCTCATGTTATAGCAATCATCATTTTAAGTCTAGATGCTGATGAATTATGGCCAGCAGCATCATATATTATGTTCATTTGTATCTACACTGCTCTGTTCTCTAGCAGCCATAATGAGCCTTTGTGTCCATCATCTAATACTCTAGGGCAACTAATATGCATCTCTGTCAATGCAAATATCACAGACACTTTGTTTTTGGTCCACAATCGAGTACATCCCCCACTCCTCCGCCACCATCTTCAACCCCAGCCTCTTCCAGCTTCATCCCACCTGGACTATTTCTTACTAAAAGGGGGCAGGGTGTGGGTGGAGGAGCCCATTCCTGCCCCAATTAACATTCAAGACAACCACTGAGTGTGTCCAAAGATTCTTTCACTGGCTGTTTACAGATTTTGTGCGGCTGAAGGTTTGTGCACGTCAAGAAGAGAGAGAGGCAGGAAGTGTGAGAGAGAATGAATGGAGCAAGGTGTTATTCTCTGCCCTTGAACTCGCTCTGCTGATAAGTGAAGCCGCCACCTCCCATCTATCTCTTGTTTTCTCTTTCAGACCATCATGGAGCAGTTCAACCCCTGCTTACGGAACTTTGTTGCCATGGGGAAGAACTATGAGAAGGCCCTTGCCAGTAAGTCCTTTTTTTCTCATTTATTTTCTCTGTGCTATGTGCTGCAGGTTTAGGCTCACGGCCAAGCCAGCACTCTCTCTGTCTCTTTCTGTCTCTCCGTGTATATATCTATCTACCTATCTTTCTTTTTGTCTTAAGGACAATATTTATCCTCTTACCAAATGGCCAGGCCTTATCATGTGGTGTGCAGTCTCTGGCACGGCTTGTATACTGTGGTGGAAACACAAAAGGCCTTTTAATCTGATCCACAAGTGAGGATGGCTCGCAGTCAGCAGGCAATTTCACAAAGGAAAACGTGGATATGTTTGTCACACCCTAAACACCAACAGCGCCTCACCATGCTTTTTTGAGATTCTTCATTTGCCCTCTGACTTGGTAACAATGTCCCAAAACGCCCCTCAACCTTAACACAAGGCCGAACCCCCTCAATCCAACTAATCCAGCAATAAGTGGGCCTTCTCCCCCCCTCCCCAAGCCTGCGCTTCTTTCCCCTGAGACACACTCTCTCACACACACACACACACACACACACAGACACACACACACACACACACACACACACACACACACACAGTAACTAATCCTAGCCTTGGTGTAGGTAGGAGACAGACTGGTAGGGACTCACTGAGCCATTAAAGACCCACTTTGCAGGATTGGCTCAACCCAAGGGACTAAGAGGCTCTGATTTATGGGGGCAGGGGAGGGAAGGACACACTTCCCACCCATATGGTGCAATCACTGAAATTATTCCAACACCAGAAATGCCAAAATGGCTTCATGGGTAGGCCTGCTAGATCTGGATATGGGGCACTTTCCAGGTTTTCCAACACAGCAGTCAGTCGCTAAATCTCACAGCGTTTGGTAAGTGTAAAAGCAACAGCTGCATACAACTGAGTGACTCCCAACTGCCTGCCAAACACAACTTGTTGTACAAGTCCCGCGACAGCATGAGGAAGACGATGTAGGTACAGGAAATGATCGGTGTCCTGATTGAGATGTGTAGTTCTTCCTTCTCTTCTCCATAGTTAAGGATGAGTGATGGATCAGTAGCTCTTAGATGAGCCCCTCCCCTACGAAACTGTCTGTCTGCCTTGCAATCAGAGATCCGGTAATCCCCTCCGTCTGTCTCTGTGAGCCCCTCACCACACATTTCATTAGACAGAAGTAAAGTATCCATATAGATCCGGCTTATCTACTCAGCCACTCTCCGGCTGCACACACACCCTCTCACACGCTACGGCAGCAGCATCAGCAAGCAGAAAGTGTCTGTTGCCTGAGATCACTTTGAAAATCTGCTGTTGCTCCCTCTCGCGCAACCCTCTACCACACATGTGCAAACTCGCATGTACAAACTCGCATGTACAGACACGCACACGCATTCACACACACTTTTCACATCAAGGCAGGCAGGCAGGAGGTCTGTTTGGCGAGAATGAAGAGAAATCAGCCACGATGCTCTGGAGGCGCTCTGCTCTCATTTCTCAGGTGTTCCCCCAGCAAGAGAGGAAGGAGAAAACGCATGCCATCTTCTGCCTTTGACTCAGCTGTAATTGGGATTAGCATTAGCATATGTCCCTCAGCCTCGGAGCCGAGCTGCGAGGCTTCCAGCCTGGGAGACTTCCTCTATCGCAGGGCTGCATCTGTCTGCTAGAATTAGCCTGCCCCTGCCAGGCTATTGTTGTAAATGTGTCTCTCACCTGGCAGCTGTCTTCAGGCACAGGGCCCATCTGTCACCTGAACCGCTGCTGAATTCACCTCCAAAAGCAGAGGCCATTATTCACTGGAGATGGGCTGATTGGCAGGCAGTATGGCAGTCGGGCAGAAATCACTGGAAGCTGACTCTGCCCTGCGTGACCTTTGTTGGCCAGCACAGCTGCAGATAGAATAATAGGGACTGAGGTGGATATTGATCTGGGCAACCAGGAGTACTGTTAATCTTTATTTAGTCAGTGAGAGAGAAGAGGAGGTATGGCTGCTGATTAGGATTACCTATTTTTGTGTATACTCACGATCTAGAGCAGAGGTCAAGCTTTTTGTGTGTTTTTAGTATGTTTTAGTGACCCTTGAACTCCGGTGTATGTTAGTGAAAAAACAGATCATTATTACATCAATGCTAGAGGGAAAGACTCCTTTCACTTACCCCCTCCCCTGGAAAGTCACGCTGCAGTATCAGCCACAATACAGCACGCCTGAAACCAGTGGACATCCAGTGTTGCAGAGGGACACCCCCAGCAGGCTGAAGCCTTGTCTATACAGGTGTATGAACCACAATCCATCCACTAATCAGTCACCAAGTCGCTGTGTCACCCTGCTGTCAGACATATTGACATAAAAAGATTAAATGGAATGGCAGAATGAAGAGGCCAGTGGTGGTTAACAGCATGTGGTTAACAGCATGACATTGCTATTTCCTTTGCTGGCAAACATTGAATTTTAGTGGTCCATTTGGTCATGGATCAAAAACAGTCCAGGAAAATGCCCAAAAAATGACTCGAACGCCAGACATTATAACTTTAAACATACATAAGCATGATGTATGATTGACTCACTGTAATGTGTGGCACTTATCATAGATAAGTTAAAAACATGGATATAATCAAAGGATGTGTTTCCAGTTGTTATTTATAAAATCTGATGAGTTCAGAGCAACATTAATTCATTCATATTTGATGCCAAAAAGCCCCTCTAAATATTAAACTCAATGCTTACATACACATTGGGGTGCTAATAAAGCATCTTTCCTTCTCATTTTAACACTAAGCCAGAAACAAAAAGTAACAAACACTTTTTATGCTTGTGTGGCTTCCCCATCAACCACAGATTATCAGTCAGGAAATAATTTCCTCTTTGCAATCAACATGCAGAATGCCAAAAAGATGATGTTGAGTAATTACGTAGCAACATCAGTGTTGCCTTATTTTCTGATGGCGAGAAGCTGTGAGTCACCACTTGAAAAGCATGAGGAAAAGCAGAGCTATTGAAGGAAAGAGAATGTGAAAGGAGAAGAGAGAGGAGAAGTGTTTCGGCGTCACTGGTCAGACTGCCGACGACTTTGTTTACACAAAGTGAAGCTGTATAATGGTTTGTCTTTTCCAAAATTGTAGAGACACGCTGCAGCTGCACTGTAACTTTCAACTTAATCATCATCATCATCCTGCTTTCTCTTTGTTCTTGCTTTACTAGATGTGACATTTGCTGCCAAAGGCTACTTTGATGCTCTGGTCAGAATGGGCGAATTGGCCAGTGAGAGTCAAGGATCCAAAGATTTAGGTAAGTGACTGACATACAACTGATGGCCTCTGACTTTTGCCACTCTTCTGTTTTTCTTTGTTGGTGTTGGCCTTGGACACACACACACACAAAAAACACGTCATCTAACATCAGCTTCCTGTGTAAAAATGTGGCAGGGGAAGCCAAGTGTGGGTTGATATAGGAGGTGTGTTTTTTAATTAGAATTTTTACTGAATCATTTTAGTCATAAAGCAGTTTGTTGTCAGATTGAGTCCTGGAGGAAATAACTTCTTTTTTTTTTTTTCAATTTATGGGCCTTGTTTTTTTCAGAGGAATGTCATCAGAGATAGAACAATAATGAATGCAGTATCGTCAGCACCTTGAGGTGGGAGCTGAGCATCATTTATTTAGTACAGACGATGGTAACTTGTTTTCATCCGAGCTGAAGATTGATTTTAGAAAAGCCTTTTTATGCGACTGGTAGGATTCTGCCAATTCAATGTGTTTCCTGTGTAATGTGTATTGATTCTGTGTGGAAAAACGTATCAGTATACCAGTGTTGCACCTTATGTGTGGTGTGTGTGTGTCATGTCAGTTAGGTGCGTCTGTCTATGTGTTCTGGTTAGACACCTAGGTCAATTGGAGAACCAACACCTGGTCCTCTCACAGTGTTTCCTAGGCGATCGGTGTCTCTGTGTGTCTGTATTTGCTGTCACCAGCCCATGGGAAATCAGCTCCTGTTTGAAGAGATTCCCTTTGCACTGATTGTGCTTTCGACTGCTTGATCTGCGTAGAAGTAGCTGTTGATTTGACGGGGCCTTTGTTGCAGCGGAGCTGAGATCCAGTTTGGGTTTCCTCCAGCCCATCCAACAGGGACTGACATGAAAGTGCTCTCAGGATGTTTTATTCAGTAAGCGGCC
Source organism: Macquaria australasica (assembly GCA_005408345.1). Lineage (NCBI taxonomy): Eukaryota > Metazoa > Chordata > Actinopteri > Centrarchiformes > Percichthyidae > Macquaria > Macquaria australasica. The sequence goes on along the minus strand of SEMN01000141.1, from coordinate 124,169 downwards.
CTCTCTCTCTTCTCTCTCTTTCTATCTCGCAGCCTCTGTGAGGTTTCCCATTGATCCCAAAGTTTACAGCAGTATCTTCATGTTGAACCGAGCCTCACTTACTGTAGCGGGCTCTTCCAAGCCAGACATCCTCAGCTGAACTTGTCACGAAAAGAGAGCAACATGTACGCGATCCGGCTGACAGCTGAACTAATTTCTTCTTGCACAACACAACACCGTGGCTCTAACAGCAAGGAATTCTACGTTATTCTAAAAAACACTTATTGTCAGACACTATTAAACGTGTGTTTGCATGTCTGTGTGCTGGTAGGTGAGTGGACTCCCGCTGGTTGTTACACATATTCATGAGGGAAGTAATTGTGCATCTATAGTATATATGTGTGTGAAAGTATATCAAATTACTCACATCTTTTGTCACAAGTATGGATGAGGGAACTGAAAACGGATTCCATTTTCAAAAGCCCTGCCTGGAGGAAGATCTGCAAGGGCTGAATATTTGAAATGACTCATTCTCCTGGTCATCTTCTCTGCCTTTATATCTGTCTGTGTTCGTCAAGCTACGCCAAAGTCTGAATCACTTTGTGCAGTTGTAGGTTGAAAAAGAAAGGTTGTGATGTAGCTAAAGATATTAGCCCCTGTTGTTCATTGTCTCCAGTACAATGTACCAGCTTCACCCAACACGCCCCTGCATGCCACTGTGGCTCCCAGGGGAAGGACCGGTCTTGTTTTATTTTCCAACCACCTGCTCGCGACTCTTTGGAGTCCCCGCCCTGAGGCCGATGCCAGTGCCCTGACCTCCTGTCAAAGCATGTGCAGGGGTGAGACCCAAAGCTCAGAGTTTTCCTGTTTGGCTGGTGGTAGAGCACAGAAATATCCACAGATCGGAGGCAAAGAGAGAACTGGAGGTTAGCCAAACAGACCACAGCCCATGTGCTAAGTTTGACAACACACAGAATATGGATGGGAGATACTGCCTGAAGATATCAATCTTAACTTAATTCAAGAATTAAATCTCCTTTTTTCTAATGTTTGTTTCTCTTTCAATAAAGACAGTAAATGAGTCAGTTTTTTTATCCCACAGTAACTTTGTGTCTCATTAGCTATTTTCACCTCCACTTCTACTTTGTGTATTGATGGAGATTTTAAAAACAGTATCCCCACTAAGAGGGAACATTAAGGCTTGAAGAGAGGTATATTTTGGTCTCTCATGTTCAGTTGTGATGGTTGTTGCTTGCTTGCTTGTCCCATTTTAACTCCACCCCAGGTTCTGTTCTGTTATCCAGATTTTAAATTTCTGGTCCCACTACCTGATAGAGATGGACGTGAGTGTAAACTCAGGCTTCAAAGCGTTGTGTTGGGTATCTGAGTGACTTCATAAACACCACATCCATGGTTTTCCACACTCGTGAGCAGTCACACCAGTCACATGATCAGCTGACATCGTGTTAATGTTATTCGTTTGAAGAGTGGACTTGACTGGCTGATTATCCTAAAAAAAAGAAAGAGAAATATCTGCTTTTTTTCCCGCGACCTGTCTGTATTTGCACATGCTCACACTTCCATATGCATGTATGAGTTAGAGCTCTTGTTGCATCTCTTTAAAGCCTGTTAATTCCATAGAGGCTCGGTAAGAGACGGGCTGCAAACAGTCCCACCTACACACCTAAGAGTCGGCAGCTGCTCTCCATCTCTTTCTTCCTCCCTCCTCCCTTTTTTTCCCTCCTGTCTTTCCCTCTCTCTCTCTCTCTCACACACACACACACACACACACACACACACACACACACACACACACACACACACACACACACACACACACACACACACACACACACACAGACACACACAGACACACACACACACACCCCTTGTGAAATGATGCTCTCTGTTGCTGTTTTTATTATCAACAAATCAACATGCACTACACCCTTTAGAACACAGTATGTTCCCACAGGAATCCACCCTTGTGTGTATGTGCATGCATGTGTTTGTGCCCATTATACTTACATGGTTGTGTACATTTTCTGTGCATAAATCTCCTGTCGTTTCTACGTGTTTATACAGTACGAGTGCTCTTTTAATCCACTTGTGTATAATTCCGCCTAAAGAGACAGTCTCTCTCTCACTCGCCAGCCCCACTACTCCCACACACTCCCTCCCACATATCCTCCTCTGGTTGGGCTAATCATCGCCTGTCACTTCCACCCACACACATGCATGCACATACACAGACACATACACACACACACACACACACACACACACCTGCCTTCCCTCTCTTTCCTCTCTTCCCCTTCTCTGCCATCTTCCTCTTCTTTTATCCCTCTTCATGAAGCACTTATTACCATTCAGTGACATTTGTGGCTTTCCGTTGTTTTATTTTGTGGGACTGGTATATTTACGACAATCTTAACCGACCTACTCTGATCCATTGTGTTTATATTTCACTGAACAGGTTTGAACTCCTCCTGAAATTCCTAGTATTTTCATTTGTCATCATTCCTAGAGCTCCTCCTTTATCTTTGGTTGGACTGTCAGTTACAACAATCAGCCAATTTTGCCTTTTTACTGAAAGTCAACTAGCTTGCATTCATAAGTGTTTTAGAGACACGTCATTTGTTTGAATTAATTTAAATGCAACCCAAACTCCGTTGTAGAATTTACGTTTGTGATGCCTCAACGGACAGTGCATTTTAACAACCACCCACTGGAGTAAAAGGCACGGCCTTTTGTGCTTATTGTGAATTTCGAATTTGAACAGATGATTATGGATTTTTTTGTTGTTGTCTATGTTCAAGCGGCATTTTGCACAAAAGTAAAGAGGTTATATGTACTATGCTGAAAGAGATTTCTGGCAATGGGCCTGTTTACGACTCGCCAGTATGGTCAGCCTGTGCTTCTAGTGTCCTCAGGTGAAGTCGTGTTGAGAGCTGCTCTTCTGCTCGGCTGGGTGTGCTCCACTATGCTGCCCTACATGGCTAGTGTTTCACGGTTGGAAGTTTATAAGGATTAGTGTGAAAGTCAGACAACAAACTACCTAATTCTAGCGCATGGATAGAGCACAGACTTAATGTACTGTACTTTGTATGTGCTATGGCTTTCCTTCATTCTGTCCTCTGGTTAACAATTAAAAAGTAAACTCCCTCTCAGGCCATTTAGCTGATTAGTCTGTTTTCAAGAACCTGGACAGGAATGTGAAGTGCTTACAGTTCAGCCACCCCAGCCAGAGGAAATCAAATATCTCTCTCCCCTCTTATCAGCGTCTGTAACTTGCTAATTGCCACTTTTTAATAATGTACATGTATGATTCAGCACAAAGACATGTCTTTTGGGAAATTACATGCATTAGAGAAAAAAGGGGGGTCATATAAAACTGTAGTTAACCAATGGATTGCTTAGGTTGCTGCTGGGGAGAGGGCCCATGAAAAAAATAAAAGAACACCTCATAGCCCTCCCAGTAATTACCTAAGGAAAAAGAAAAAAGGTTCACACAGGGAAAATGAGGCTGCAAACTGATGTAGCATAACTGTCTTTTTTAGGTTAATGGATCTAGGACAAAATCATTACATTTCTGCTGGTAAATGGATGCTGTCTAAAAGGCTAAATGACATGTCTGTTGTCAAGAGCAGAGGTTAGCGGTGGCGGGCGGAGTGTTAACTCTGACATGCTGTATTTGAATGAGCACCCACGAGTACACATACTGTATACACGCAGCTCTCTGTCTTTAGTCTGGCCTACCTCTCTCCTCCTCCAGCACCTGTCCCTGTTTAAATGAGAGCAGAGGAGCTCTTTTCTTAGCTCTGTGCCACCATCCCAGGGGTCCCTGCCTTCTCCTGCTCTATTTCTGAGACACGCACTGCATGATGGGAAGCCAGTGGCCCCCACACTCTCCATCTACACACATTCACATTGCCCTTCATTTGTTTGTGGCAGTGACATGTGCTGAAGGTGAACTTAGATGCAGCTGGGAAAGGACATGGACAAAGCTGCACAGACAACTCTCTTTCTCTTGCTCCGTTTCCTTTTCAGATAAGCACACACACTTACACTCCAGTACACATTTATGAGAATAATTGATGCGTTTACATTCTGCACTGGTTGGCTAGTATGCAGCAATGCAAAAAAAAAAATGCACCACAGTCAGTGCCATGCTAATGTGGAAGTGTGATCAAACCAGCCTGTCCACATTTTGGGTGATTTGGTATTGTAATGTAAGCAAATCTGCATTTCGTAGGTGTGAGCTTTAGATCTGTCTGTCATGACTATGCAAGAGTCCATGAAGTATTTGGAAGGGTTAGGGTCATTTCCTTTTTGATATTTTTCTAGCATTTTAGCCTTTATTATAAAGTGACAGGAAGGGTGGAGAAAGAGAGAGAGAAGGGGGATCACACGCAAGCAAAGGGCCCGGGTCAGAGTTGAACCCTGGACGTACACGCTCTACCAGGTGAGCTACCGGGGTTCCCCTGGAAGTCATTTTTATAGTGGAAAAGAGTGAGATCTGATTATAGAAATGTCATGAATTTATAACATCAGGCATCATTTGTGCTGTGTTTTGCATATGTCCATTGCTCTCACAGGATCTATGTGTGTGGACCTAAACTTGTATGCCTTTTATATGCCTACCACTGGACCTCTCACCAGTGCATATTCAGACTTGAATACGCACTGTGTTTGGAGACGCTTGCTGACCCTGCTTTCTTAGAGCTAACTGGCTGGATCAAATAACACACACACACACACACACACACACACACACAGTCAAAGAGCTCAGTTTAGTTTTCCACTCAGCCCCTCCTTGAATCTCCATACCTCAACAGGTAGCTGCATGACTCTGCAGCTTTTCTTACTGCCTCCCATCAAGTGCAAAGGGCTTTAAGAAAGGCTCAAAATGGTGTACGAGTTCATGTCACTTTCTTTTCTGTTACATTGAGGTATCACTTGTTGTTACTGCATTCTCAAGGGATTTTCCACATCCCTCTACTTTTTGCCTCCCTAGCTGTTGCTCTCTCTCAGTCTGCCTAATTTGCCCTGGAACAAAATCTGTTTCTCTTTCATGTTAAGCTTTCTTCACTTTGAACTTCATATTTTGATTCTTAGAAGACATTGCCGCAAAGACCGGAGAGACAAAAACACCTTAGATCTTTAAAGGATTCCCCTTGTCACAAACATTTACACCGTCACAGTCATAGTAACGTTCCTGCTCTTAATCCTGCCATCTTTTTTTTTTTTTTGCATATCTCACCATTATTTGACTTTCTTTCTCCCTCCTTTCTCCCACTATATTTCTCCCAAGTTTGTCAAATCAATCAAAGTGCCTGTAATCCGTCATTTATGCTTTCAGTGACAAGGAAAAGCAGTTCACTTATCAAAATGGGGTTTTGTGCTGCAGTAATCAAAGTTTCTCTGAGGGGACATACTTTTTTACAAGAGATTAAGTCATGGCCTGCTGTTGCTTTCGCAGCCTCGTGCAGGTTTCTGTTAAGTTATTAACACTCCTCTGTATCATACAATCTAGTTTTCATCAGGGGAGACGAGGTGAAGCACATATGACAAGTTTGTTTTTCATGACGGATATCACATCAGGTTTTGGTTGTCCATAAAGATCTTTTTGTGGGGGGTTTTACCTCTAGACTTCATGACCTCAGCAACATGATAAATAAACCAGCCCACTGACCTATGTTATGGACCAATCAGCAGAAGGGGATCTGTAGAGGGTAACATGCAGCAGGTTAAGACATACCAGCTATGCAGCATACAATTATTAGGTTATGCTTAATTAAAGAGCAGGAATTCATGGATTGGTGAGCTGACACATCATAAAATATTAGTTTTATGATAGCCAAAGTCCTGCTGTACTTCTGTATTGGCTTCTTTTTTCATCATTATTACTCAAAAGCTAGAATATGATACCTGGGTTTTCGGTTCCTACTCTAAGCTAATTGGGTAACTAGACAGGAGTATTTAATGTTTTATGTTTTTATTTTAAAGTGTTACCAAGTTTAAACACCATTTTGTTTGCATTCAAAAACTACATCTCCCATGAGGCTCTGACAGCCATTCCATGGCTAAGACTCATTGGATGTGTTGTTGTTGTTGAGCTCAAAATAAGCTATTATTAAAATAACTATTATGCTGTCTTTGTTAAAATGGCAATGGATGTACAAATTTGACAGTATAGCGACTACAGAAATACTCTTTTATCTCAGAATACGGACTGGAAATTGCACAGTTATGTTTCAGCTTTTTGCTGTCATAAAATGTGTTGTGCGTTTGAGGCTAGTGGAACAGCGGCTTAAAAAGAGGCCAGGATTTTGGCTCACTGATACCAGATGGTTTGGATTTGCTACATGACAGTGTAATAGACGATGCACGACAACCTACCTGAGACCGTCTTAGAATAAATGTCAAGATTACTTGCAACTGCACTCTGGCCCACTTCTCTCTGACAGTCTTACATTTCTCCTGTTAAGCCTTCATAATGGCCTAAATGCATGACACCATTGCTGGACAAACTTATATTAGGCTAGTAGGTTGAACAGCTGTGATGGCTGAGCTTCCAATTTTAGTAACATGTCATATATGTATCAATAGTTTTCTCATGTGAGAGGCTATGTGAATGAGCAAAGTGGGAAAAGAGTTCAAACTGAGTTTATCATCCAGTTCACAAAACCGTGTGTGTGTGTGTGTGTGTGTGAGAGAGACCCGGGGATGGATAAACTGTAAGCATAAGCTGCCCTCACCTTCAGATTAACTGTGTTTGGTTGTTGTGGTTTCACAGAGAGTGTACTCACACACGTACACACTCACACGGCCACCCAGACTCTCAGCCATTATCTGCGTCTCGCACATTATCCCGCTGCCCCATTATACTTGCCCACTTGCTTGTTTCCCTTGTGACTTAGCATGCTAAGTGGGCAGGTATATTAACATCACCGTACTGTTTAGTCACACACACTGTGCGCGCACACACACGTACTGTACACAGACTCCCCAGGTGGGGACTCGCCCCACTTTACTCCCCAAGGAAGTGTACTGTAGATGTGGATGTAATGATAGCTGATAGTAAGGGTGGAGATCTTTGAACAGTGTTTAGTAACACAACACTTTGCAGCCGCTGCCCCTCATCTTGCAACTTCTCCCATGGCAACGACCCTAGCATTATCCTGCTTCCATGACAACCCGTAGTGAATCCAGCTTGACCTTCACCAGTGATTCAGTGTCTCTCCATCCACCTCCATTCTCTCTCTCTCTCTCTCACTCACTCACTCACTCACTCACTCACTCACTCACTCACTCACTCACTCACTCACTCACTCACTCACTCACACAGCATTGCAAACTTCCACTTTTTTTTTTTCTGCTCGGTAGCCCACATTCTGTTGTTCTGTTTTTTTTTCGTTTTTTTTCTTTTTCTCTACCTGTGTGGGTGTATCATCGCTTCTGTTACACAAGCAGTCAATACATCTACACAAGCTGATGTCATACTTCAGGGGACAGTCTGTTCATATGCACCGAAGTCCTGTGTCCATGCTTCCTTCTCTGACTCAGTGGTTTAAGCTAGCGGGCATGTGGCTGCTTGTTGCTGAGCTGCAGGTGCAGATAAACCTGAGCTCACCTCCCCACAAAGGAACTATTGTTTTCTCTCAGCCAGGGACACAGGCAGGGTTGAAGCGAGCTGGGGAATATTTACGTGTGTGTGTGTGCATTCTGTGCGTGTTCGTGAGCTTGTCACCGTGGCTATCGACCTGTCTGTCATGCCACTCTTAGCTGGTATGCGGATATCCTCGTCAGGCTGGCAGCTCTTACACAAAGTCTGACAGGTTGTGTCGTGCCTGCCAAATATTTCCTGTATGAAACAATAATGTTACACAACACATTCAAATTTTCCACATTATGCCTCTTTATTGATTCTTGATTGAATTCTCTGTGGTTAACTGCCCCTGAAGGTTGCAGACCAATTTTCTGTTACTGTCGTTGTGTGATATGATTTTGAAGTTGCCATGGTAACTATTTGCATCTCCAAAGTGTGAATTTTTTTTTTTCCCCTATGCTTTGGCATCGTACATTGTGCAGTAATGAAACTGCAGATGACAAGATAAGATCTCTCGCAGATTAATTCTTTTTTTTTTTTACCTTTCTGGCTTCTTGCAAACACCCTTACTGCCAGTTTACTTGACGCGTGTGTGCGTTTGTCTGCGGTACAGTGATGGCTGCTCATTTGTTAATTGATCCAGCTAGTTGAAGCCACTGACAGAATGCCAGGGTTTCTAAGCCTGAAGGGCTGTGATCAGGGATGAGTATCTGTAAGCTGCTTAGCATGCCTGCTGGGAACTGACAGGATGCTTCTCAGCTCCTGTGAGGCGCAAGATCAGCAGGCAGGTTGCACCATGGGCAAAAGGCCTGGCTGTCCTGGGTATACAGGAGTTGTAGGGGCAGTGGTTGCATTGAATTTAGTATGTAATGAAAAAAAACAAATCTCTTCTTAACACCGTGTTTGATTTTTGCTGCACACACTGCACATGTTTCTGGTGATGAACAGGTCAAAAAGATGGTTGAAATAGAATTTTACTAATTAGTAGGCCATTATTTATAACGGTGTGTAACAGTGTTTATAGTGTATAGTTAAACCACTGTTTAACTGTAAAAAGGTCCATGATTGAGCAGAATGTTGAGCTCTTCAGGGATTCATCTTTAACTTCATCTGTTTAGATAGATGGGGGAAATTAGCATTTATAAGCAGCACATAAACATGTAATAAATGGTTCATAACACATGCAGGTATAAGTATTTATTAATGTATATGTCAACAACCATAACTCCTCCTATGGGCACCCACAGTAAGTGGAGGCTGGTGCATAAACAGATAATGAATGACAATATAGTAAAACACAATGTCTTTATAGGAGAAGTTGCTTTAAAATGTCCTTATGTCTGCTTGCGACTACATTATAGTGTTATAAACCATTTATTAAATATTTATATATATATATTATAAATGCTACAGTAAATAGGGGGACTTAAAGTGTTACTGACTTTTTTGCCAGCCCTTAATACAGTTTTTTTGCAGAACATTAATTACAAATGAAGCAGCTGAAGTCAGCTCCGTCACAGTCACTTCAGTGTCGTCTGTTTGTAGCGATGTGCATTGTACGTGCTGTCTGTTAGGACGGAGACCACTCCAAAGCCCTTTGGTGGAGACTAAAGTTTGTACTGAAACCACTTCAGCACAAGTTCTGATTTCACTTGCAAAGCATTTTGAGATAGGCTGAGATGTCCTCAGCAGGGGAGTGTGGACTGAGATGAAAAAAAGATTTAATGTGCTCTAAGTGTTGCGCTAAAGTATGCAGCTCCTACTCGGCCACAAATACTTACTTACTTACTTTTCTATACATGGCAAACTAAATGTAAAGCTTTCTAACTAAAATCAGTAAGTTATTTAAATTTAACAGAATTATGTTTCCTGAATAGGTGAATGCAATCAATATAAACTATATACTAGCTGATATCGCATGTTTTGACTAGGCAACGAGCAAATAACCCATATTTAATATGTCTGGCTAAGGGGCTTTGGACCTTCTGGTCAGGGAAATGTATGCATGTCTCATTTTTATGTACATGCAGATCTCACACTGTCTTTCCACCAGGTCTCTATATGTATATGTGTCCTTCGCTCAATGTAGCTCTTTGTGTTCCTTTTTCTTGACAATGCACTGCATATTCAGAAGAGGCAGCCTGTAGGTATATGAAAATGAAATACTCTCACTAGCTGCATGACGCTCCTTATCTCTTCCCTTTTGGTTATTTCCTTTTCAACTCCTTTTTGTGTGGAGACTTTAACCTTTCTTTGAGGTGTTTGTTTTTTTTTTGTTTTTTTTGTTTTAGAAATCACATTGCCTGATGTTAAGATTAATCAAAGAAAGAAAAGGCAATATGTTTGATCTCCACAAGACATCAGTACTTACACGCTTGAAGAACCAGAATTTAATTTTAAGTATTTTGTCTCCCCCATTTTTCGTTCTTGTCATCACTTGTTATTGTTTCATTTTCTCTGTTTTCTGTTATCTTGTACCAAAAAACAAACTTTCATCATGTTCTTCGTTGTCCCAGTTACAAGTCACTTGTCCCGTATGTTTGTGTGTCTTGTATTACTGCATGAGCTTTGCACGCTGGGGTCTCTCTGTTTCTCTCTTTCTTGCTTTTCTTGTTTCTTCCTTTCCTTTCTAGTTTCCTACCTTCTCTCCTCTGTTTTTTCTGCACTAGGAATGCTTGTGCCGTTGAGTGTTGTTCATGTGTTTTCTCCCTGTCTCCCTCTTTCTCCCTGTGCAGGGGATGTGCTGTTCCAGATGGCTGAGGTCCACAGACAGATCCAAGTGCAGCTAGAGGAGATGGTTGGTATTCTAAGCTCAAAGGGTTTTTAGCTTGTGTGGTTCAATGCTACCGCACTCTCTATAAAACTCAGGCTGTGTAAAAGGTTAGACACGACAACAAGTTATTACAGCAATAAAACATTTCAGTTTGGCTGTGTGTGGCTCTGCTCCATGATGCTCCACAACAAATTTGTCCAGCCGTGACACAGATTTGTCCCTGAGTTCTCGAGCCCCCGTGGGCAGTACATGGAATACATGATAATTAAATGAACATGAACTCATATTAAATGAACAGACATGCTGAGCTCAGATAAATCCAAACGACTAACGCAGGAGGTGGCCGGGGAAGTCGAGTGATTTAATCGAACGGTGTGGCATTCTGGGTAATATGCTGGTATGACGAGTTATTCACAGTCAATATCAAGTTTATTAGTGTGTATCCAGTACAGAGGAATGTCTTGGGCATAGGTGCTCACCATGTGGATGCCCTGGAGCAAGAGCAACCCGAGTTCACTGAGGCACCCATGAGCCAGCTGCCCTTAAAGGATATCTATATCTATATCTCTCGATCTCTCTCCATATGTACAGCATGTAATCCTTGCTCTTCTCCATACAATTCCTGCTTGAGTCCAATCTAAGAAACAAAACTCACAGTCCTCACTCTGCAAAAACGCCTTCGGCCACTTTGAGCTGAATTAGCTGATTCAAAAGATTATTTTCCCCAAATCCAATCTTTTTAGTATAAGATATCTTATTTAAATTTGCTGGGATTCTGTTCATTAAACAATACCATTTAAATATAGAACACATAGTCACTGTTGCATATCAAAACCTGATCTTTAATTTAGATTTTTCATTTCAAAGAGTTCTGTGAGTTGAGAAAATTCTCAGAATGTCAGCAGAGATTAAACATTTTCTTTTCTGATTTAGCAGCCCATTCTTCAGGCAGGTCAGTTTACAATCCAATGACTAAATATTGTGTCAGATAGCACTGAATCAGTGACAGTGACAGTGATTTGCAAGCTGAGAGAGGCTTCACAGGCCAGGACTTTGTTGCTAAAACATTTATTCAGTAACTGAGTAAATGAGGCTAGCACATGTATTTTAATAACTTACTGGTCAGTTATTGCATACAACTTAATGTGGACGTCTTTGACCTCTGTATCAACATGTAGCATCCCTTAATGATTTTGTCATTTAAATAAGTATCATTAGCATTTTATTTGACTGTTTCTGTGCTTTCTCCCCAGTTGAAATCCTTCCACAACGAGCTGCTCTCAGAGCTGGAGAAGAAGGTGGAGCTGGATGCTCGTTACCTGACTGTGAGTACCTGACTGGCGCGCGCTCCCAAAGCCCGAGGACAGCCTCAATCCAATAAGTACTCTCCGTATTTTAGCTCATTTTAGTGCTTTTTTATTATGTAACAACAGCATATCTGCGAAGGCCTAATTTGACCGAAGTGATAACAGAGATGGAGGTGAACTTGTGTGTTAACATCTGGATCAAAGTCTGTCTCTGAGACAATTAGAGGATGTGTCTGTGAAAAGAGAAGCTTTGAAATAACATTTCATATCTACTCGTACGTCGAGCGTAGACTGATTATAATAAACCCCTCCTGGTGTGTGTGTGTGTGTGTGTGTGTAAGCACTGTGGAGCTGGTCTACATGTGATATCTTTAGAATGAGTGGGTTGCAGCCTGAGTGTAGAGCAGCACTGCTGTGCGTTGTTTTGGGGGATGGGATAATGTTGCCATTATTGTATTGTATTGTTGGGAGGACCACGCTACGAGCTGCTTCTGCGTACAGGCACTCACTCAATTATGCACATTTAATGTAATGTTGCTCTTTAAAATTAAATGGAAAAGAAGGGTTGTTTGTGAGTCATTTAGGCTCCTGGCCTCTTGACTTAACAGGGAGACTTATCAGTAAAATCAGATGTTGTTGCGATGTTGAGTTCAAATGAAAACCATGAGTGTTCTGATTTAAACTATCTCCAAGTAGTCTTTGACTCCATACACATCTGCCAAATTTGAGTTTGCTGTCTAAACTGATATGGAGAAAAAAATATGGAAATGTGTCATGCTTCTTCTTACATTAGTTCAGATGCATCAAATGCATTTCAGACATTTCTATCTTGGCGTCTCCCTGAGGTTTTAACATCCATTACTTTTAATGAATTTCCTACAGATATGCCACAGTGATAATGGTAATCATTTTGCTTCAGACTTTGTGAATTAATCATCTGAAATTTCAACTCTGTTCAAAAAGACTCAAAGGAAAGCTTGCTGTTCTCCAAGACTGAAGTCTGTGTGCTGTTCCCAGGGGTGCCCCCCCCCCCAATCTCTCTTTCTCTTGTCTCGCATAATAGCTTACCCAGGTTTTTACAACACTCTTCAGTCATTACACAGAGGTCAGAATTTGGGCATAAACCTAAAATGCAAAAACAGCCCATAGATTACACATGAAGAGGAGCATTTCTGGCAGATAAGCTGCAAGAGGCAAAGGGTCAGATTATCCAAGTGTACCAAAGTTCATCTACTGTCCACTGTGTTTCTAATCAGATTTAATCACACTAATTATCTGTCTACAGTAGTAGCCAGTGATTGGGCGCTGGCAACAAAAGTCAACAGGGTTTTTTGCTTTGTTAATTAGGAGGAACATTCCAGCTCACTGAGGCGGATGCTAGGGATATTGGCTAGTTTACCCAATTTGACTCTGCATACTAAATGCAAACTTTTCACCCAATTGTGTCTTCCCTAACCCTAACCACTGTACTGTATGATTTGTGTGCTGGGGATCCTCTGGGAGTTAAACTGTAGTTATGAATAGCCATATTGGTTGTACTGCTTTACCTCAAAGACTAGGAGGGAATGAAAGGGTGAGTCATTCATTGTTATTGGGTTTCAAAGACAACACCAGAGCAAATGCATGTTAAGGTGGAAACGTATAGAGCAAATCAATATTTCTGAGAAGCTCCTGGCTTGGAAAATTAATCAGTAGCTAAAGTTCAAATGTAAAATTTCAGCAGTTTTTTAGATTATTGTTGTGAGGTCGCTAGTTGTTTAGAGGTTTCCAGTCCAGCTCAAAACTACAGAACTAATATCCCCCATCCCTGCTATGAAATCCAGACACTGCATGTGTCATACTGCTAGTCTTCCAGTGACAACAACAGCTTCTTTTCAGCCAAACAATACCTCGAGGACACCTACATCCTCGGTGTCTACAGTGTGCAAATGTGGGTGTTGAACCCGCATGCATGAGCTCTCCGCTGCCTATTTTCCCTCGTACAGAAACCACATGAGCTTTGTCACACCAGACACAGTTACTATAGCAACAGAGCTGGAACAGCCCGGAAACAAAGTTGTTATTCTCAATAAATAAATAATTAAACAAGCAAATTAAATAAATGAAATAAATAAACTCTGGCTGTAAAAGGACCAGGCCAGTCGCTTTGTTTGTTCTACAAATCACACATTCGTTTTTACTTTGCAGGCTGCCACTGATTTCTGTTATTTTCATTACGCTAAGAAAATCAACTTGAAATCTGCTTGAGATGGGTAATGAATTACAATGGATGTTTTTAAGAGACACAATCACAAGATGTGTCGTTGCGAAATCAAACCTGGGAGACGAATAATAAGCAAACATGTAAATAATCATGTTAATTTGCTTGTTTCTTTAATTAAAATGATTGCTTTCAAAGCCTTCTTGAACACGCCAACAAGGAGTTACCGAAACAATCCCTGCTTGCATCTGCAGTGGCACACAGAAACTAATAACCAAGGTGAAACGTTCTGATGAATTGCATACCTCAAGCAAGTTTCAAGGCTCTGCAAAATCATTTTCATACTGCAGTAAAATGAGAAACCAAGGCTTTTTAATTTGTGTTCCTAATTTTGTGTTCTGCCTGTTGCCCCACGTAGGCTGCCCTGAAGAAATACCAGGTGGAACACAAGAGCAAAGGGGAGAGTCTGGAGAAGTGCCAGGCCGAACTGAAGAAGCTGCGCAGGAAGAGCCAGGGCAGCAAGAACCCCTCCAAGTACGGAGAGAAGGAGATGCAGGTGAGCCTCTTGCTGGGTTTTTTTCCACAAAGCCTGATACTACAGTAGTTTTCAAAATTAATTCAACAGTTAGAATGAAGATGCCTCATATAACCATCGAACTACTGTAAAACAAGAAAAGAGACAAAACACTCAGAAATGACAAAAACAAAATTGAGAAAATCAAAAAAAAACACTCAAGCCAGTTCGTAGCACTGCTGTACTTAGTTTTAGCAGAGTTTGCGTGCATGTGGGTGACTGTTGGATTGGAGATTTGTGAGTTTTGGTGCAAGATAATGACTTTATTCTTCATAAAGTAAAGAGGATACACAAAACAGCAAGGATGGGGGTGGAGGCAGTGGCGATGAGGTGCCCTGAGTGGGAAGGCAAATAGTGGAGGTTTGATTATGAATTGTGTCACCCTTGCCAATCTTTCGTACATCTACACACATACAGCAGGCACGTAGACACACGCGTGAAAAAGATAACATGTCAGCAATGCTAATTGATGTACTGGAAGAGTACACATTTACTTCGGCCAGTGCGTTTCGGCACAAGGCTTTGATCAGGGTTTAAACGGAATGAGTAAAGCTTGTATATACACCACAAAATAGCTGACTCAATTATCCAAAGAGGAGTAGATAAAATGGCAAATTTCTAAGGATGATGTACCTCAAACGCAGACATTTCAAAATAAAAGCTTACTCTTATTTACCAAGACTTTTACGTTTTGCCATTTTTATAATTATTTAATTAAAGAGTTGTATGTCCTCTTATACATTTTCTTACACTGTTTGAGTAAAGGTGGTTAGGTGACAGAGGGCATTCTTGTGTAACTGCTACATAGGACACTGTTTAAAGAACTATATATTTTTTGCAACAGTTTCCGTCTTCAGGAGTCAGATGACTGACATTTACAACATGTCAGAATGGTTAAATGTCAAACCCGAAGCAGTCACTTGATTCGCTGAGGGAACAAAGCAGTGTTTGCTTTGGGCGTCATCATTCACGTGATTATTTCCATAGCAAAGCACCCTCTGACGGAGCAGCTCGGGTGAAATGGTTTTTGATGAGTTGGAATGAACCTTCAGTGTTAGACATAACTTAATTAGTTATCTTTCACATTTCGTTTTCCGTCACTCGACCGCCTACTTGACGAGGGTGGGGGGGGGGTGTTCTTTCTCTACGTAGACACACACACATGCTCCCAAAGATGCACCATCTCTGTATTAAACCCCTATAGTAGGCCATCACTGTGGTGTTGTTGACAAGTTATTGATTGGTTTAGCCCTGTAGCCAGTGTTACTGTCAAACTGAGAAAGAATGACGCAGCAGAAAATGGCGACAGTGTGAGTGCTGTTACTTCGCGGAAGCTGGAAGTCTGACTGCCTGCAGGGATGGCAACAAGAATCTCAAACTAACAGGTCAGGGCTTGCAGGGTAATTACTGATCTGCTGTTGGTCCTGCTGTGAAGTGTGGCCGGCCATGACAGAATCAGATCATAGCTGGACCAGAAACATGATACCAACACTTATGGATACAACGTTTTGTAGAGTTCATTGGGTATGAACTCTACAAAACGTCACACACATACACACACACACACACACACACACACATCTGTCCTTTCCTGTCTTGGATGGTACGGCAGTGCTGGATTGATCTGACTGCTGTGTCATATTGTGTTTGTTCCAATGTGTCAGGAATGCCACGAGGAGATGTTGTATGAAGTGTCATCGTGAGGCATCAAAGTTGGCAGTGTGCAGCAGTCCAGTTTAGCATGGAGCAGGGCTTGGGATGGGAGGGGTGTTTGAGTGCGCTATGCCATTAAATTTCAGCCAAGAATGGCAAGTTGTTACATGTTCCTGCCTCATTTATTGGATCACTAGGCATCTGTTGGGTTTCCACTATGACATGGAGCACAATTTGATGATCAGAAACAGGAATGCAGGAATCTTTTATCGCAAATCAGTTCGAGTTTTGTCCAAAAATTAAAAAAATATATATATATAAATAATACATTCGATTAAAATCTAAAAATACAAGTCTAAATCCATGTTAAGGGCTCACAGAGGCTGTACTGTTCATTACACCCGAATACAAATATGTTGGACTTTCCAACAGTTTTGCAGTTTTTAGAGCCTCATGTGTAGCGGTGCTAGTTTAAAGTCTTGAGGGGTTATGAAAGGCATTAAAGGGACATTAAAAATAAAACAGTGTATGCCCTGAGGAGTATGAATGTGCTCACCTAATACAAAATATCATGTGTGCAATGTTGAAATTGTATCCCAATGGTGGTTCAAGAGGAAAACTCACATTCATATTCTTGGCATTTCTTTGCAATCTGCCCAATAGACTTTGATATTTTATTTGTTCTAATTGAAGGTTTGGCCAGATGGCGACAGCAGACGAAAGGTCAGGGGTTTGCCAAAAACTTTAGGATTTGTCCTGCGAGTACAGTGATGCCATATTTCATTGCTAGTAATTCATACTGTATGATACAGTATCTTGCTGTGGATCAAAGTAGATGTGGCGACAGATGGACTGAGGCCAAGCCACTAGCACAGCAGAAAACCCAACAATTTACATTTGGTGCAGATTGGACATAGAGAGTAGTAGTCTTAGCCCACACTCTTACGGAGTCTGTATGAGTGATCAATTGGACTCATCTGTGCAGAGGAGCGAGCTCATCAGGCTCCGGACTCATAACGTACAGTCGGTTAGCAGGGAAAAGGAAAATCAATCTCCCTTTCTCATTTTCAGCCTGCTCACTTTCGCTGATCATATCACGGCTGTGGGCGTGTGAGAGAAAAGTCAACTCGTTTGTGCCAGAGTCCCCCCGGGGAGGACGACACACAGAGAGGGAGAGAGCCCTGCACTGCCTCAAGACCTGTGCTTCACAATGACAACCATCCACCTAGAAAGGCTCAGATAGTGACAGGCTGCAGACTTGTCGCCTAAGAGTGTTTAGTTTAACTTGTGCGAACAGAGATGGGTTCTTTCAGGCTATAGGAGGCAGTTGAGAAAGTACAAGTAAAAGTTGCCACGCTCAAGATTTCGTCCTCCTCCTCCTCCTCCTCCACCACATCTGTGTTATTTTAGCAGATGAGAGGCACTAGGTTTTCTTTTTTGTCTCCCCTCTTTTCATTAAAAAGTAAAGTACGTCTGAGCGCAGTCTGGCAGCGGACACAGATGGCGGCCGCATTTCATTGATCGCCGTCTCCATCGCGCTCTCTCCCTCCTTCTCTCTCTCTCTCTCTCATACTCTTTGCTGTTGTCTCTCCCACTTCTCTTTGTCTGTCTCTTTGTCTGTCCCCCCCCCCCCCCCCCGTTCTCTTCTGCCTTCAGACACTTCCACTGTGCCATCTCATCAATGGGCGAAGCCCCTGCCAAAATGCTAATCAGCTCATTATGTAGTTCAGTGGAGTGGACCAAGGTGCCGTAGAAAGGGGTTTCATCTAGATAAACTCCTTTGCACTGTATAGACTGTTAATAAGAGCCCAGACAAGAGGTAGAGAGAGACGGAGTTCAGGATTCAGAATTAATATCTCAAGATGTTTGATAAGCTCAGGGTTTCTTAACAAAATTGAAAAGTGATTCCAACCTGCAATTGTGGATTCATACAGATGCAGAAAAAAGAGGTTGTTGATGTGTCAGTGCAGGCGAGAAGCACTAACAAACACACACACACATACACACACAACAGATTCAAGCAGGTACTGTAGGTGCTTTACGTGCGTTAGGATACAATGCTTTTGATTCCAAAGAGTGCTGATGATGAAGGAACTGAAGAGCAGACCTAAGCAGCTCTTAACTGTGCAGGAAAAAATGCTTTTGAATCCCCACAAGAATAAAAAATGAGTATAAACAGTTGTGTTGTTTTGAATCCTATTGTCTTGCTTCGCTTTTGGAAGGGTGTGAATCCCTCCCTTCCCAGTGCTTGTCATGACTGGAAACTGCATTAGTGTTCAGTGCAATAGAGTGGGAAATAATGTCACATGCAGTTTCTTTTTGCTGGTGTATTAGGATTGTGTCCTGAATATGTCAGTGTAAGGCAACACACACAGATCAGTTAAAAATCTGACTGCAAGAACTGCATTGACGTATAGCAGGTTTCATTTATATTCATAACCTTTGCAAAACAAGTCATTCCAGCTGTGATGTAACCTGAGGTCGCTCAGATATAACAGAGGCTGGTGTCTGCCTGGGCTTTCCCCTCTGCACTCATTGTCTTGGGTTACTCTGGTGACCTTTTGAATGCTTGGAGAATTGGGCCATGTGGATTTGACAAGAGGAGAGGGCTCGTCACCTCGTTGAGGCAATGCTCAGCCCTTTAACTGAACGCTGTGCCTGTGAAGAACCAAAGCAACTAACTGAACCAGTTTCCAAGCGCTTAATTTGAGCTTAAGGTGTACAGAAAGAACAGAATAAGGTCAGGCTGCTCTCGGGAGAAAAACGCGTTCATCATCCTTCCATCCCTCGCCTGCTTGATTTGACAACTTGGCTCTGTGGATTTGCGTTATGGTGTGGGTGGATTTCTTCCAGTGCTAATGCAAAAGGCCATTCCTCAGATTGTTTGTGTTCAGTATCATTTAGCCGCCTGAAATATTCCTCCTCACTTAAAATTCCAATGATTAACCTCGTGGATGTTGGCAGTGAGGAAGTAGTGTGCTCTGGTGGTTACTAAATGAAACACATCTGCACTGTGTGGTGGCACCACAGGAACCTACATTTGGCTGCAGGGAGGAACTCCAACTTAACAAACTTCATTAGCCTTTTTGTCAGCCTTTGTGGAATAGGATGTGAAACTTTCAAAAATGCACTCTTAATGCTTTGAGAATAGTGAACTTGAGGAACTATTAATCACACTGCAGCACCAACAACAGCATGGATTATGATCATTTCTTGATTCTGGTTATATATAGAAACATACCCAGATATCAAACCTCAAACCAGCCAATACCCCAAAGAAAAGTTCAGTCTAGGTCAAATCATTGCAAGTAAATATAACGCTCTCTTCTAGGTCAATATTTATTAGCAGATGTTACAGTATTAAAGCCATGAAACTGGATGCAGTCGACCTACTTTGAGGCTACAGTATCTAAAACTTTCAGCTACCAACATGCAAACTCTGCTGTTTACAATATACGGTGCCTGACATGTGTATTTGCACGCTCACAAAAACACCTAAATGCCACTTCCCCTTCAAAATAAGACTCCCCGTAGCGTCTCACCACCGTCCCTGACCATTTTGTATGTGTGTTGTCGGGGAACTCAGTGAGACATTACCCATTTTTAGAGCGCTCATGCTAAGACAAACTGACAGTGCTGGATCTCCCTCCCTTTCTGCCGCTGTTACTCACTCTTATACACACTTTAACACACCTGTTATTTGTTATTGTCCAACATGTAAAATGGATTAGTGAGGTCTTTGTGAGCAGTTCCTCCTCCACACTGCGGGATCTTCAGTCATAATTGCCTTGCCTCGGTAGTGCTCGGCAGGGAAAATCGGACCAGAGAAAGTTACTGAGTAAGGCTCTCTCCTTGCACAGCTGTTACCGCCAAGGTGCACTTAACCCCTAATTGCTCCAGTGGAGCTGTGCAGTGATTGGCAGTACAATACTGTGCTGTACTGAGCAGCTCCTAAGTGTGAATGTATGTAATTGTGTGAATGTGAAGCAGCGTGTTATTTTAAAAGAAGTGCTTAGATCTTAGCTAGCTGCTTGGATGCTTTTTCTTGTCAGATCTTCTGTCCATCGGCCTTACCTACGAAATGTGAAAAGTGGCTTTTGGCAAGATGTGAAGGACCTGCAGTGCACCAGCAAAAAAAATAAACCTTCTCACTGTCTCACCTGTAAAACCTTTAACAGCATGTGAAACAAAATAAAATATACAATGCACAGATCTTTTGACACAAATACCGGCATGTGGTAATTCTTTTGTACTAACGTATCTATTATGTATCCCAAAAAGTAAATTATGCTCTTGTTCATGTGTCATTGTGTGTTTCCCATCAGTTTGTGGAGACCATCAGCAGTAAGCAGACTGAGCTGGACACCTTCATCGCTGAGGGATACAAGACAGCCTTGTCTGAGGAGCGCCGCAGGTACTGCTTCCTGGTGGACCGCCAATGTGCCGTGGCCAAGAACAGCAGCGCCTACCATGGCAAGGTAAGTCCAAGTGTCACTTGACCATCAAGAACATAAAAATGATTAAAAAAAAATTTTTGTTTTGTTTTTTGCTATCAAAGAATGATAAGGAGAGACTTGGACACCATAGAATTAGAATAAATGAGGATATATTCAGTGTTTACAGCTGAACGTTGTTGCAGGAAGTCATGGTTAACATTTAAACTTTTATATATCCATGACTAAATAAGCTAAAGTTAAAATTAATTTAAGAGTTTTCCACTCAGCTCTGCTTCATCAGGACTGTGTGGGTGTGGTTTGATTAGATTTGATTGACAGTGGTGGCAACACAAGCAAAAAACCCCACAACTGTCATCATATTTTGATTCATAAACTCTGATTGGTGCACAGAAAAACACAACAGCTGTGCCCCGCCCACTTATAATCGGTGAGAAAGGAAAGGACAAAAAGGTAAATATGGAAATCTCTCAGTTTAAATAAGCAAACCTGTCGAGCTTTGGCAGAACATAGTGCTGTCATGTGGGGCTTCATTGCTCATAGCAACAAGCTGATTTAGAAAATTGGTTTTCAGGGCCTTTAATAAAGGCACAGATATGAGTTTATGTTCAGAATTAGTGTTTCCTTGAATCATTTGTTCAGTCATCAAATACATTTGCAGTTGCACCTAAGTAACTAATGGAGCTTAGCCTGTTTTCAGTTCTTTTGATCTTCTTTTGTTCTGTCAACTAATCTGGAGCACATTTTCTGCCCATTATATTCAAAAAGGGATATGTGCAGAGCTTGTTAGATCAATTTATAAAACTTAGCTTATTCCCTTTGTGCTATGATGTTGATTCTAGCCAGCTACTCCCCATCTGTCATCTCTGTTTTATTTGAAACTCACCTGCTGTAGACCATTGTTCAGCAAAAAGGGAATACTAGGAGATATATAATTCAAAGTCGCATTAGCTTTGACCACTCATAGGGGCCTCTTCATTTTAAAAATTCATTAAGACTGTAGACAATGCCCTGCTGACAGACATATCTGAAGCTGTAATCCATCATTGCACCTTTGAGCGTCTGGCCACTTTTTTGTGTAGAGAACTGCCTCGCTTGTTCAATGAAAGACTTTAATAGGAAAAGACATCAAAACGCTGAATGTTGAGAAAGATAGATTGAAATCAAAGCTCAGTGCAATGTACAGGACAAGAGTTGCAATCTGTTTCTCACCCATATTGTTTAACAGTCACTAGAGAATATTATAATAACTGCTTGTTATTTTCACATTGCTGTTGACATTTGAAGCAAAGAACCTTTGAATCCAAACAGATTTCTCCGATATCATACCAATTAAAGGTAATGGAGTGTTATTAACCAGGATTTAGTCAATTTTATTTCTTTATGCTTGCTGTTGTGTGTACGTCTCTACATGTGTGCTACAAATGCATGCCTATCCATTATCCAAGAATTTGATATTCTTGGGTAATGGAGTACATCAGTCTCCTGGGATTACTGGTGGGTGTGAACTGACCGCCTGAAGATGTGGCTGGAGGAGGAGGACAGTGTGTGTGTGTGTGTGTGTGTGTGTGCGGACGCACGCATGTGGACTGTGCTGCCGCTTCTTTTTTTCAACATGGAGTCTAGTCATTAATCAGGATGGGGGTGTGCGTGGGAAGAGTTCACCTTCAGCAAACTGAAGAACCCTCTCCCAGAGGGTTCCTAGTGTGTGTTTGTCTGCGTGCAGGATCTGTGTATGTGTGTGTGTGAGAGAGAGAGAGAGAGAAAAGGAGATGATGAGAGCTACAAATTAGCACATACAAAGGGACAAAACTGTCTGTGTTTTGTATGTGTGTATACTTTACAGTCATACACATTTAATGTGCGTATGTCTGTCTGTCCATTAAACTCTTATTTCCATGGTTGTAGAGAGAACAGCCGTGTCCACAGGCTGTGAGATGCTGAAGTGGGCAGCTTGGTTGTATGTTAGTCTGTCCCACAGCCTCACCCACGCAGCACATTATCATAGCTGAGCAAAGGGCAGTGGTCAAGGATACAGAGTGAGAAAAACCTTTTGAGAACTGAATGTTTTTACAGAATAAGGAGGAAATTGAAGGTTTAGCAAAGAAAATGCTTGACTGAGCTTTTTTCTCTGGTCACATCGCAGCTACGTCAATATCTCTCTTCTACGATCTTTCCTTCCTCCTTCCTCCAGGGTAAAGACCTTCTGACCCAGAAGATCCCAGTGTGGCAACAGGCTTGCTCAGACCCCAACAAGCTGCCAGAGAGGGCCATGCTTCTGGCCCAGCAGATGGGCTCTGCCGCCCTTGGGGGCACAAGCCCACTGCATACCTCCAAATCCAACCTGGTCATCTCAGACCCTATCCCCGGGGCCCAGCCTCTTCCTGTGCCCCCAGAGCTGGCTGTCTTCATGAGCAGTGGCCTGGGACACCCAGCGGTGAGTTTAGAAAAATGAGTGGTTGCTGGAGGCTAAAAATATGTATCTATTTTACTTATTTATATTGTTATAGTTTTTCCAGTGGTCATAAGGCAATAGGGTTTTGGTGTTTTCTTTTTTGTGTCTTTTTTTTCTTTCTTATTAGTCAAAAGAAGAACATTAAGCCAAAGCAAATACCTAAAATGATTTTAATTTTGATGATATGCTATAGTCTTGGATGTGACATCACGGACTTAAAACTTAGTTTAAATGTGTCCTTTTTTTATTAAGAGAACTGAATTACTTAACTGGAATTACTTCACTTTAATTTACTCAGTAGTGCCTCTGTGAAGGAGCTATCAGTCCTATCCGAATATCAGCTTGTCTGCCTTTAGCCCTCCATAAAGATGCAAATCAGGCAAACATCTCTGTATTCTCACTTTAAAGATGGTACTCAAGTTAATGAGCTGTTTAGAGTCTACATGTCATGCTGGGCAGCAGCTGACAGACTAGTCTTAGATGAACTCTCAGTAGACTTCATTTCTCCAAAGTCAGCTCCAAAGTTATAATTTGTTTTTTTATAAAGATGAGTCAATATGAACTCAGCAGATGTTAATCATAACATATCATCACTTTGGTTTAATCTAAATATTTTATGAAGTATTTGCTACTGTAGAATTGCACAGGCAAATTTTACTTATTAAATCCATATGTCTGCTTGTTTATTCCAGAGGCTGATGGGCCCTGATGGTATGTCCATGGTCAATGGGACAACAGGCGTCCACGGGGAGGAATATTGGACGGATGGAGGGACCATGTCCGTGTCCCAAGTCAGGCCTTCATCCCCTCAGACCCAGGCGCAGGGTCAGTCCCAGGCTCAGCCCCAGAGACAGGTCAGCGATGTCTACTCCAACACCCTCCCTGTCCGCAGGCCTGCCCCCGCCAAGAATAAAAACCCCGTGGGTAAGATATCCGAGCAGTGCTAGAATTTAATGAGCAACGGCAGCACTGCAGCAAGAAACTCACAAGCTGAATATCTGACTGAGCCTCAAACTTATTCCTATCATTTTAACTAAAGGTAAACTGAGGAGCATTTTAACTAGGGCTGCAACTAACGATTATTTTCATTAACGATTAATCTGCCTGTTATTTTCTCGATAAATCCATTCATCATTTTGTCCATAAAATGTTAGGAAATAGTGAAAATGCCCTGCCTAATTTCCCAGAGCCCAAGGTGACGTCTTCAAATGTCATGTTTTGTCTGACCAACAGTCAAAAAATCCAAAGCTATTATGTGTGACAAAGAAAAATATAAAATTCTCACATTTAAGAAGCATGAAACCAGCAAAAGTTTGTGTTTTTTGCTTAAAAAAATGACTAAAATGATTATTCGATTATCAAAAAAGTTGCCAATTAATTTTCTGTCGATCTAATCGACTAATCGTTATAGCTCTAATTTTACCATCACATAGATAGTTGCAATCACAATAAGATTCATATTACCTACTAACTTCTATGCTAAATTACAATGTTGGCCGCTGCTCTTCAGTGTCACAAGGGAGGAGCAGGTACAAGTAGAAACATTCACTTAAGAAACCGTATTTATGAGAAATGTTGGCATGAGATAATCTACCAATCATCTTAACTATAGTCTCATTTGTTTGTGGTGATTATACCACGATCAGTTAATCTGGCAGTGATATATGGATGTTTTACAAATGCTATGCAAAAGCACATTTAAGAAATTGCTAAATTTAGAACATCTGCCCGGCTGCTGACTGTACCCAAAGAGACATAAATGTTACCTTCAGTTAGCGCTGCAGACTCCAGTTATTCAGAGCGTTTGTGGCTCTGAACGTTTAATGAATTTCATGTCTGACCATTGTCTCCGTCTGCAAACTCCTCAGGAGAGACACGGACCCTGCCCAGGTCCAGTTCCATGGCAGC
The DNA here is from genome assembly GCA_005408345.1 of Macquaria australasica. Taxonomy (NCBI): domain Eukaryota; kingdom Metazoa; phylum Chordata; class Actinopteri; order Centrarchiformes; family Percichthyidae; genus Macquaria; species Macquaria australasica. Next base: position 99,254 of record SEMN01000141.1, on the reverse strand, counting down.
AGGCCTGGAAAAGAACGGGCGCTCCCGTGTCCAGGCGATCTTCTCCCACGCTGCAGGTGACAACGGCACCCTGCTCAGCTTCTCTGAGGGAGATGTCATCACCCTGCTAGTGCCTGAAGCCCGCGATGGCTGGCACTATGGGGAGAATGAGAAGAACAAGATGTAAGTAATGTATTCATGTATTCTGTTTTGCCTGAATCCATACTGTGAGACTGGATATTTGTCCCACATGTAGTTACGGTGAAGTTTAACAAGGTCTTCACTTTTCTCAGGCGCGGCTGGTTCCCATTCTCCTACACACGTGTGCTGCCTGAGAGTGACAGTGAGAAGCTCAAAGTGAAGTATGTGGCATATTTCCATCATAAGCTGTGTGTCAACTAAATGAACCCAAATGAGCCCAAGTCTGAGGCATTTGTTTTCCTCCCTTCCCAGCCTGCACCATGGGAAAAGTAGCAGCACAGGGAACTTGTTGGAGAATGATGGATCGCTGCCCACACCTGACTACGGCCTGACTGCCCGACTGCTGGCACAGAGCCTAGCACAGACCCGCCCACGCCCCTACAGCATGGCAGGCTTTGGCACACAGGTAGGTAAAATTTAACATGTGTAGTATCCGTGAACAACACACAAACACTTGTTACTCTTGCTCAGTTAATTTGTAGCCCCCATCTGGTTTATTCTTGTGTTGCATAATTGGAAATGAGTAATCCTGCAGTAACTGGAAAGGAGATTTTTGCTCAGTTTCTGCTGCCACCTAGTGTTTGTATGCAAGTACAGCAGGTAGTTTAATCCTAGGTATACAAGCACAAAGTAAGAAATATTACTTTTATCTTTTCAGCCTGCTATTGAGGATTATGACGGCCGCTTTGCCACAAGGTAAGTGCCTTTTCTGCCCTGCCCTCTCAGTAATGACTGATGTGACTGCTGCTGCCATCTGAATTGTTTAGCTTGGATAGTTTTGAAATTAGTGACCTATCGGAAGAAGACATGAGAGCCAATCACCTTAGATAAAGCAGGTTTAGAGTATGTTGTGTAGTGGAAAAGTTAGTATAAAAAGGTTTGCATGCATACTGTATTCTCCAAAAAAAAAAATCGGTATGGATCCTAAAAAGTGCATCATTTTTTTGAGGGAGCTGTTGCTGTACACCATTCTCATATTGCAATGAACAAAGGAACTGGTGGAGCCAGTCACAGTTGCAAAACATTAAGACAAATTGTAGACAGTGGTGAGATAGAAGAAGAAACGAACAAGAAAAAAAAGGCACTAAATCTTTAGCAGAACGATTTGCTTTCATTCTGTGAATGAGGCATTTCAAAGTCACACTTTTGTCTGATGTCCGTTGGTACATATCGCATCATTTTGTGTTAGTTCAAAATGGTGAAGTACATTTACATAGTATAAGGAGTATTGTTATTGTTTGCTGCAGATTTTTTTTTTCAATTATTTGTTAAGTCTATACAATTTCAGAAAATATAGACTTATAAATGCCAATCACAATTTTCTAGAGCCTTCTTCAAATTACCTGTTTTGTTAAAACACAAATATATCCAATTTCCAATGATGTAAAATGTATATACTATTTGCTGCCAAGACTTACCATTTTATTAATATGTAATGCTTGTTATAATTGAAAAACCCCAATAAAATATTGTTTAAAAAAATATTTAGAATCTAGAAACCAGAGAATGTTTGGCTATTTTGCTTTGACAATAGATTCTACAAACCAAAATAGCCATTTGTTTTTTTGTCCATCGATTAATAGACTAATGGTTTCATACCTGGTGAGGAATATAATTTGGCTCAAGCAATAGATTTGATTTAGCTGTAGTGTTAAAATTCCCACCTTTATAAGATGTATGCATAGTGTTTTTTTGTTTTTTTTTACTGTCTTCTTTGTCCTTTCCTCTTTGCTCTTGCTTACTTTACTTCCTTTAATAGCTTTTTAAAGTAATGACTGCAGTCTAGCGGGGTCAGTGTCTCAGTTTATTGTCAGAGTGCTCGTGGCCCAGTATCTTTGCACTGTAATCCTATCAAGTCCTTTGCTGACTCACCAGGGTTGTGTGAGGTTAGGTTTAGGAATTATGCTGTGCCTGTTTCTGTCCAATCAGGGAGTACATCCTTGTGTACATGTGTATAAATGTGTGTGTTTGTGCGAGAGACAGAGTGTGCGTGAGAGAGAGAGATCAATGTGGCCTACAGTGTGCGTACACTCGTATTGGTGTGTGGTGGAGTACATGTTGTGACAGTAGACATCATGCTGACCTCATCTCAGTCATCACTGCTTGTCAGCCTGGGGCTTTGGGCACCAGTGTCAAGCTGTTTTACATACTCCTGTCTGCTCTGAATGTGTGTTTTTTTCTGTATCAGTATTTTGAGACAACACTGTCCTGCAGGGTGTATTCACCCCAACAGACTAATCTGACCCTACATCCCTCCAGCTAAGGAGATGACTTGATTTTCTCATCAACAGTAACTTTTGGGTTTTGTCGACTTTTCAGTTACGGACAAATATTCACTAAAACTGCTTGATCTGGGCAATAATATGTAAGCAGCAAACATATCTGGATAAAAAAAAGTGTTGATGAGGGAATTAGAAGTCCAATCTTCCTGATCACGGCAGGTGTGTTTGGAGTTGTAGCTGTAGGTGGGGGCGACGTAGATTTCCCGACCCCACCTACACTTCTCCGAAACTCTACCCTGCCTCCTTGTGCCTGTCTTGTCTTTCTCCATTTCTCTCTGAGTGTGTCCGACCTGGCAAGCTTCCTTCTCTCTTTGTTCCACAGTGACAGTCCTGATGGCAAATTGATTTCGACTGTGTGAGAACAGACATACAGACAGACACAGACAGCTCCGGATAGCACAGGGGCCTCTTCCTCCCCATCTTTCCCTCCTCTTAGCCTCCCTCCTGTCCACTTATCTCCACCTCTCCTCCTCCTCCTCTGCCTCCACACACACCCCTTCTCCAAGTGGAAGAGGCCAGTTTCATCCCTCCTTTCTGTCCTCTCTTCCTCCCCGGGTCCCTCCTTTCCTCCTTCCGTCCGTCCTGGGTGCTGCTGCTGGTGGTGTCGGTGTGGACAGTAGCGGTTGGTGGGTGGAGGATTGCGTTGAGCGAGAGAGCCAGAGCGGGGCCTACCTGCTCGGCATGCAGCGATATGGACTCTGAATACTCTATCTCTGATCACAGTCCACCATCACGGACTGATCTCTCAAGAGACTGCCTTTGCTACTGCTTGTCTTTCATGCATGTACATGGTTGTGTCATTTTGTCAAACTAAAGGACATGTTCATGTACTGTACAAGTGCCAAAAGACTTCAATGTCGTTGTTCTAAAGCCACTGGCTGAATGGCCTTTTTAAAGCACACGTGGGCCAAGTATTATCGAGTTCCCACCCAACACACACATGCTCAAAAAAAAGCTTTGTTCAAAGTAAGGCTGTGCAGCAGATTACTATGTTTCTGTTCTGAGAGATCCCGTAGGTCGAGCTGTGCTTCCTTGTGTCAGTGCTAGACTTGATTTTCCGTCCAGAGGGTGTGTGTCATATTTGCCTTACTTTGCTTCTTCTTTTTTTTTTTCTATTAAACACATACTTTATGTGCAATGAAGCAAAGTTTCAAATTGAGCTTCAAGAGTATACAGTATATATATATATATATATATATATATATATATATATATAAAATTGTTTCCATTGCAAAAACATGTTTTCTTATAAATTTTCAATCAAACTTTCGCCCCTCAGCCCCACACAAACTGTCTTTTTGCCATTCTTGGCTGAACTTGCCAGAAATGTCAGTTAAAATAAAACGCCTCACTCCAATAACTTTCAGTTTGGGCTTTTTTCTGAAGTTACAGTGAGTTTGGAGGGGTCTTTGATCTTCTGTTGAGTATCCTCAATAACAGCTGTGAATTAGTTTTAGGTTAAATGACAACCACGGCTTTTGCAGCTCTCAGTGTTATTTATGATTGTATTCCCTGAGTGGCTATGTAGTTTTTTGGTCTTTTCTTTTAAAAGAAATTATTGTCCTTGTAAAATAAAAACAACAAAATATTTCCAGAAACAATGAGAAACTACTGATTAGTTGAAGTGTTTATCTTATGCATGCTGTGGAGGGAAACCAGAAAATGTGATACTGAAAATTGACCTTGAATGTATGGTGACTTTTTACAAAGGTATTCTAAATAAAACATATCTCTATATATTAATAAACAGTCTGGTCTGACGAGAAATCTGTTCTGTCAGTGACAATGACATTCTCAGTTTTGTTGCACATTTTCCTTGTTTCAAAGTTATGGCTCTGAACTGATTTTTTTTCCCTTTAAAATTTTAAATTAATTCCTTCTTTTTTTTTTTTTTTTTTTCCAAAACTGCTACCCTTGTGTGAATCATTTCAAGCCACAACTGTGTCCCAAGCATGCAGTTTCATCCTTCCCCCTCCCCCAGTAGCACCCATAGCATCTGTGCTGCTCTGTGTCACTGTAAAAAACAAAAAGACTGTCAGTGTGTGTGGTGGTGTTGTGTACAGTATGCGTATTTTGATGATCTGAGCTCTGCCTGCCTGCTTATCTTCTTTTTTTTTGGTTGTATGTTATACTTTATACTTGTGTTTTGTGCTTGTGTTTGAGTTGTATTTGGGTGATAGAAATAATAATGCACACATTTTAGCAGACACACCTTCAGAACACCTGCCTGCTGATTGCACTGCATTAGCAGTAACGTTTACGTCCACTAAGGCGAGCCGCAGACACATTTCCTCACGTAGTTTAGGAGCATACACTATATGGCATGTTGAGCATGAAGTGTGTACTTCTGTTTTCCATCCCTCATTTCAGTTAGTTATTATTATCAACCTACAGTATGTTCATCTTGCACCAGACTAACCAGCAGTGTCGTTACAAAATGTGACCCATGCATGATCTGAGAGATGAGCCATTCAAACCCAAAGGTTCTCTTTACCTTCCAGTTTGGGTCCAGAATTGTCCCGGTTCTGAGGGAACAGGACCTCCGTAAGTCACCAGCTTCCATTGCCTTTCAGCCAACCAATCACTTTTCTCCTTCTCTCTATTTCTGCCTGGTTCTCTCTGCTGTCATTGGCTGTCTGGCTGCAGTAGGATGCTGGGAATCACTGGTCTTTTCTGTCCTTTGGCCTCCGTGGATGTGGCAGCATTTGGTTCTGTCAGTCCAGCAGGCCTTGGGTTGTAAAAGAATTACTTTGATTTTTTTGTGTGTGTGTATCACAATATCATACAGCGAAGACACTAACCCTGCATGCGTGCCTATTGCAAGCTGTTTTTAGTAATATTTTAACTTATGTTACTAGAGTTTTCTCACTACATGCTTGCTAAAACTCACAGTAGATACTGCAACTGTTTGCTCAACTTACTGTAACAAAAAACAAAAGGGAAGGGAGATTTCTTTTGGGTGTGGTTACATAGTTGACCATGTATCTTTCTAAATTTTGTCACGTGTTCAACCTAACTGTCACTGTTCCTTGTCTCACCCCTCCTCTCCCCACAGTGACCGTTCCCTGGAGGTCTACCTCCGGCCCACCTTCATTGATGACCGATCTGCACCCATCTTCTACTAGCGGCCTGCTGTCCCCCTTTGTCCACTAATGGGCCCTTTTTGAAAATGGCTCCCCATGTTTGAGTTGTATGATGATATCACAAGAGGGCCCAGGGTGGTGGTGGTGAGGGTGGTGGTGGTGGTGGTGGGGGATTTGGGCAAGGAACATGTTACACTAAGAATTTAGTTTCTCTGCCGTGGAAATTTGCTCAGAGAATTTCCAGTTAATCCTCGTGATGTTTTTGCAAAAGTTTCCACAAACAATGAATGTCTCAGACTGAACATTCAAGTGCAAGTGTGACAGTAGATTTTATTAGTTCTTTAGATCACACCAGTTGTGGATAAGGTGTGGCTAATAGGTTTTACAAGTGATGCCGTCACATTATAATTATTATTATTTATCTGCACTATGGGATTTATTTTGTTCTTCAACACTATACACTGTAAATTTCATTTGAGGATTATTTACATTATTGAGCAGTGAAGACACACTCTGCATTAGTCGTTTAAGTGAGGCTTGAGGGTGGATGTAAGATGGTCGGTAACAGTTTTCAGTGCATCACTGTAATATGCACTGAAGACAAAGTGTAGTTTGGATACCGCCACAGATAGCTAGATCTGGAAAGTTGGTGAGTAAACTATAATTCTGCTTTTGTTAAGTGATATAGTACTATATATTTACTAGCTGTGATACAGTATACCCATATGTTCAATGTGGGAGCTGTGCCTTCTACTTATGTATTTTTTTTTTTAAACATGCTTCGCGCAGCATTGACCCAATCATTCTGTAAACTGGTTTGAGGGCATATGCATCACCGTTCAACTTGTATTTTTTATATTCCTGAAAATAAGTGGGATTATTTCCCTTTTTGTTTTGTTTGCTTGTAATGTCAACACTATTTTTTTCATGTCTTTATTTTATTTTTTTGCTTAGCGAGCTCCAGTACAGTGCAATTGCAATTCCACCAAAATAATACAAGAATTGAACTGCTATTCTTTCCTTCTCTTTAAATTTCAGTAATATCTAAGCTGCCAGATAGCCATGAGATGAAATACAGTGCATACATAATGGGTCTTTTTTATATATATATATATATATATATATATAGCTTTGAGGGAGTGGTAGCTTATCAGATAAGGTACAGTATTATCATGGCTTTTGATCATTCATTCTCAGTATTATACACTCATCTGGGAGAAAAGCTTAGAGCAGAGGCATTTATCTGCAGAATGGTGTGTGGAGATAGAAGTGAAACTGTATGTGATGGGAAAGCAATAATGTGTATGGTTGTGTGAATGAGCTAAAATGCCTCTTAGACTGCAATAAATCAACAGTTACATCATGAAAAGTCAATTTGTTTTCCATGGATGAGTCCTTTACACTGAGTGGTATGATCAGGCTTTTATTACACAGCTCATTTGGGCAGCAAGTTTCAAATGCATTTTTTACTTTTATATAGCTTTCCATTTTGTCCATTTCTCACTTTTGTCCCTGTTTGTATTATATCTGTACTGTACAGAAAGTGCATATAAATTATCTTGTCCAAAATAAATCTAAATGGGCACAAACGTCATACTTTTATGTGTTTTGTTGTTTTATGTTTTCATGTTTTTTGTTTGTTTTGCAGACAGTTGCACTCCGTTGACATCAGTGCAGATAAATATATCACAGACACAAGAAGGGAAAAAAGTATTTGGATTTATTTGTTTGGGATAGTACAATAGCAATGAGTGAGGGGAAAAAAATGGAAACAGCAATGATGTTACTACCGGTGCACAGAACAACCCACCTCACCTTCTCCAAAGGTGTCTGCCACTTAAGCCAATAAGCTTTGTAATATCTCTTTGGCAAATTTGAGAGACTGTCATCCTGGATTGCATCTTTTCGAATCGTACAAAAATACTAGCGACGTTTTCTCTTGCAGAACTTAAAAGGCAAGGTGAGAGGAAACGGAATTGGCACTTTGAGCTACAGAAGGAGAGAGAGAGGGGGAGGGAGCTGTCCATACAGCAGTAGTAATTCAAGTCAAGCTACCTGCTACATGTTGATAAAACATTCATACAATATGTGAGATATGTCATATTATGAATGTCTTTTTTTGTACACCTCAGACCCGGGGTATTCAGCACAAATGTAATAGAATACATTATGTATGAGAATACAGACAATACGTAGACGTAGAAAAGATGCATAAAGATGATACTGACATTCAACATTTATGACGTGACACCGCTGAATTGTGTTGAAACACCTCTCTATCCCTTTGGTGTCATTCTATTGCTGATGAAATGTAAAATAAACAAAGCTAATATGCCACAAAGTAAAGTGAACCTGTAAGCTGGCACTGTGGACACAAATGGGGAACCTCACATTTTTAGATATTTCATTGCAGGATGGGGAGATGTAGAGCAACAAGGCCATCACTTCTACAAATAAAGACCCAGTTTGGCTATACAAAGTGCTTCAGACAGATATGGTAACTGTAGACATACAGTAAGTCATCATTAACCAGAGTGAGTGGTGGCGATAATAAGGGAGTGACAACACCTTGATTTCCTGTATTATGTTTCCATTAACATAGCACACTGAATCCACCGAGTCCCACCATCAGCATGATTTAGATATGACTTGGATTAAGGGGACAAATTAAGTTTCAGCACCTCCATCTTCAAACACCATCACCACCACCCACGACTGTTAAAAAGTCAGATTTTTGTGTTTGGAAATCCACCACAGCTTCTTATATGCAACAATCATCAAGCATTGTTCTCTGGCTCCAACAATGAGAGCTGTAACAGTCTTTAAAAATGCCAGATCAATGGTAAGCAGATGGGCCAAGGCAGCCAATGAGAGGAGCAGATATGAAGCCTGTCATTTCACTATTTTTTTTTCACCTTTTATTTTTATTTATTTTCTTTTAATTTCACAAATTTAAAGACCTGTTAGGGCACCAACAGAAATCGATGCTGCATTGAGCAAATAAGTTACTGTCATATACTGTATGTTAAAACTAATATACTGATGATTTCTATTTCTGCAAACAATATGATCCGATTTTGTATCCACTCTCCTGGTTGTATCAATCAGGTTGCCATACCAACAGCTATTGCTCTTTCTTCACAAAATAAAATAAAAAACAATGTGCAAATCATTGAGGGTCTTTCACTAGAATATGAGGCACTGTCTCATAAAGGGTCACCAGGGTCAGATGCCCCAAACATTGATAAAAATAAAACTCTGTAAAACATCTAGATATAATAATGCTGCTTTTCTGTGTTGAGAAGGACCAGGACTCATCCTCCTCCAGTCAGGGCCGAGGGACACTCAATCTTTTGGACTATCTTCACTGTTCCCTGTTGGAAATAATTGATTGGAAATGAGCATCGCAGCTTTCATTGGAAGAGAGACTAATCAAACAGCTTAAAGTAATACTCCACCCAAAATCAGTTTTTTTGTGTTGAATACTTACCTGCCTGTGTGCTTGAAAGGTAGCTTTTAACGATTAGTAGTTGTCTCTGAAAACTTGTTTCAGAGACAACAGATTCCAATGGTGACAAGTTTTCACAGCAGGAAAAAAGGTCATAGCAACTTCTCAAACCGCTTCTAATTCACTTCCACTCAACATCTTTACACTCAGTATGCTGCAAACTCCAAAATGTCTCTCAATACGTTGATTATGTATTGTGCTGTATGTATGGTGTTGTTTGTTGGCTCCACCAATGTTAGAAAGTCGCACACAAGCTACAAATGTTTGGGACACAACTTCCATCTTTTATCAGCCACATTTCAAACTTATAGAGGGTTGGTATTGTATGCTAAAAAGTGTGTTGGTGGAGTATCACTTAGACATTATGTGCACCGAATTTTAGACAAACTTATTAGAATTTACTCCAATTTTAAATTCCAACTGAAATCACATTTAGTCAAAAATAATGTCACTGTTAAATGTATTATTAATCATTTTTTATTATCAGCCATGGACAAAATGTGTGTTGTTAGCAGTGGTATTACAGAGCATCTAAACAGACCGTAGTGATATTTGCAGGTATATTTAAATGCTATTATGTTGGGCTGCGGTAGACCAGCTAATTAGCTATCTATCCTCCAGACCGATGTTAGCAGCACACTTTTCAACAATGTTTGCTTGGTCGTTTGTTCAACAAACTAAGGTGCAGGACAGGACATGTAACCATGTTTGTTAGTTAGATAAGAAGGAGACTTTAGCAGCAAAGCTAATGTGGGTTGTTGTTTGTGTTGTGTAGCAGGCTGCTGTCTGGCTCAGTGTCTGCTCTGCCAATGACAGAATGGTGACATTACTGCTTTATGCAAATATGATTTAAAATGAAGCGATCTGATTGGCCATTCGGAATCAATTTCTCAGCCTATGTATCGAGAGAACAGTATTCTGACAGAATAATGCAAAGATAGGGGACGCCATCAGGAATTCAAAAAATGTAATATTTCAAATCTCTCCCCTCTGGAATTTTGAGATTTTCTCAAAGGAGAACAGAGGGCATGTGATTTACAGATTAGACATGTATGCTGTATCAAAAAATTTAATAAATAATGAAATTTAATTTCAGTTGGACTTTAAAAATATTGGGTGGATTGTGAATTTGAGATAATATTTTCAGTGCAAATAAATTAACATTATACAACAGTCCAAACTGTGTATGAAAGACAATACAGACCTGCTGCTGAGCCCATGTGGGGGTCGGAGACGTGTGTGATAGAGAATCGTGAGACCATAAAACGGTTAAGTGCTACAGCTACAGGTTTAGGAGCCTCAGGACTGTTGGAGGTGGACGTGGGCGAGGACGGGGGCTCAGGGATGGTGTCAGGTGAAGACAGGCGGGGCTCAAATGAGAGGTCATCTTCCCATTCATAACCCCCACCTGAATGCAGACAGATACAATTACAGTTGTCCTGAACAACCCCAGATAAATGAACTAGGATTACTCTGTGTAGCATTTTATGTCCTTGACAAACTCACCTTCTTCTGAGTTGTTCCCATCCGTTTCTTCAGAAACACAGAATGTTTCACAGGATTGAGCTTCAAGTTCAGGGTCATGTTCCAGTTGGTGGTCAAAGGTTTTTTCCTCTGAAGATTCCTGCCCACTGGACTCTGAGAAGGTGTAGTCAGCCAGCTCCCCCGTGGGGCTCTCCTGGAAGTCATAAACAAAAATATTCCTCACATGCTCTAAATCATTTAATAATCTAATCGTTAACAGATGATACACATTGCACAACTTTGACCTATTAACGTGTCATACCTGGTCAAAAAGGAACACTGTAACATCATCAAAAAAGGACACCGCTTTTTTCTTCCTCTCCAACTCATCACAGAAGGACTGGGTGAGCAGGTTGGGCATCTTCAGGAGGCTGCGGAGGTGTCTGGCCCTGCTGCAGTCGCTTACCACCACTGGCACTGCACTGAAATCCTCCTCACTCTCCTCACTGTCGTCATCTTGGATGTTGTAGGTCCTCAACTCTTCATCAGACTCACTGTCATCTGAGTCATCTTCATCCTCCGCCTCCTCCAGCGGAGCTCTCACGCTTTCTCCGCACAGCTCCAACAATGACGAGGAAGAGGACAGGTCAACAGGACCGTTGGATTCTTCACATGAACTGTCCTGTGAGTCACATTCCTCTGCATCTATGTCCTCAAAATCTTCCTCATTTATTCTCACACCCTCCCTTCTGTCCTTTGTCTCTTCCTTGACATGATTGAATTCAGGCAGCTCCTCCTCCTCTGTGGATCCATCACCATTTTCATTTTCTTTGGGGGCCTCATCTCTGTAGTCAGTTATGGTGGAGTCAGAATGCAGAGACTGGACAGGGGAACAGTCTTCTGCTCTTCGGTTCCCCTCCTCATTGTTTCCTGAGGCCTCCTGGACTGTGGAAGAGGGTTCAGACCCAATGGAGGAGCTGAGCTCTGAGGGAGGCTCCTCTCCTGAGTGCTCTGTCTCCAACCCGAGATCATCATCTGCAGGGGCAGACTCTTTGGTCAAGCAGCCGCCCATCTGCGGAGGAAACGGTGACAGCATGGACATCCCAGGGGTGGGAAGGGGATGGGGTGAACTCGGGTCATCCTCTGAGAAATTCACCAAAACACAACTTTTGATGTGTCTCAAATTTGTTAAATGTTCCTCATTGTTGAATTGCCTTTTGACAGGTTCATCATCTCTGATAGAGCTTAATTTCTCAGCAGGGAAGTCACGGTTACTTGGACCTGCATAGAACTTGCTACCTTCATCTTGAGGGCTCCTCTCATTTTCAGCATCATAGTCTGAGAAATAGGCTGAGTCCCTGTATGGGTTCTTATCGGTCAGGCCCTTTAACTGCAGCTCCGACATGCTTGTGGAAGTGCAAACACCTTGGCCCAAACCCATCTGCAGAACTAGTTCAGGTTCTCCACCCAGCCTCGGGCTCCTCTCACCACCCCGGGGATCTCCAAGCTCTTTGAAGATAAACTCTGGAGATTCGTTGTTCTCTGTGTCATAGCCGCTGTCCAGAGATTTGGGTAGGACAGGGGTATTGAAGGGATCAGGGCTGAAGGCCTGATCACAGGTGCTTGCCATAGATGAGGACAGGTTAAAGGTGTCTACAGAGTCAGGAGTTCCCTCTGGATTCTTCAATGGGCTCAGCTCTTCCTCCTCTACCTCAGCATAGTCCAGGTTGAAGTTGGCAAAGATCCCCGACGTAATATCTGTGATGTCATCGTCATCATCCTCACTGTAGTCACCAAGCTCAATCAGGCTAATGCTGGAGTCTCTGACCCCCACTCCACTGTCCAACGCTTTGCTACTTTCTGATGTCTCTGGGTAGTTTAGCCTCTTGTCTCCCAGACCAACAGAGATTCCCGTTGAAACCCCCTCCCAGATGTTACCTCTCTGCTTGACTGATAAGGCTCCTGTTTGACCAGTCTGAAGCTCCTTGAAAGAGGATGGGGACTTTATATAGCTTGCCTCAGGTATCATCTTGGGCTCAGAGTACAGTCTCTCTCCATTAAGTAACAATTGCTTTTCATATTTTCCCTCCATTCTTCCACCCTCCGTACCTCTGGCATTAATACTTGAGCTGGTAAGAGAATCAATATTTCTTAGATTTTCTGCAGTTAAGTTCCTTTCCACTTGAGTGTCAGCTTCCTCTCTTTCTTTGTGACATAAGTGAATGTATGAACCTAATTCATAGGGCTTGCTATCAGCGTTACAACCAGAGACTCCTCCTTCTGCCTCCAAGGTGCCACAAGACCTGGAGCTGTGGAAGGTTCTGGTGGTGGCCTTGGTTAAAGACCATAATTCTGTTGTGTTAGAGTGAGCAGTATATTGAAGATCCAGATAGCTGTCATGCCCACTGCCTGTCTGCCTGCTGTCAAAGCTCAGGCTATTATTGTTTGCTGAATGGTTTGAGGTCCAATTAGTGGCCTCTCCTTCAGAGAAAAGGTCATCCTCAATGTCTTCACCTCTCTGCTGGCCCACCAGCAGGCCGTCGTCTGTCCCTACATCAATGCTAATGTGGTTAACAATGGGTAGTGTCTTTCTGAGGGGACCCATCATGTTATGGCAGCTTTCATTAACTGTGCTACGACCTGTGCTCGCTTCAAGGTAGGGATCGCAGAACCCTAAGCTGGGGCTGCTGACTGCTTGTGACAAACTGCGTGGGTTTTCTAAATGCCCCACTGGATGGACAAGGTTTGATCTGGACTCTGGCGATGTATCCAGTTCAGACAGACAGGATTGGCGACGTGTCTTGTATGCTGATGACTGTTCGCAGTAGACTGTGTCTCCCTGACTGGATGAGAAGCAGTTGTGGGAGAGGCCTAACTTTACAGGGCTGGTGCTGGATGCCTGTCTCAGCAGTGGCTCCATGGTTAGTTGGACAGTGGGGCTTGAATCAGAGTCATAGGCAGTAGATTTTGTGTTATCAGCAGTTGACCAGTAAGCACTGGGCTGTGCCATGGATGAACCAGTCCGACTCTCAGAGGACAGCCTGCTGCTGCTGGCCTCCAGTCCTGGGCTGTAGTCCACCATGCTGTCATCCAGGTTAATGTGACACTCTACTGGTTCCTCTATGCGAATGTAGTACTCACTGCTGACTGAGGGGCTGTGGGCACTCAACACTGGGACCACACCCGGGTGTTCAGGTTCATAGTAGGATGGGGATATGCTTGAGGTCAGGCTGTCAGTCTTGCAGCCCCCTGAGGTGCTTCCTTTACTTGAATAGTAGATATCCTGGTAATGTGGGTTCCCCTGGCCCAGTGGCCCACTGGTAAAGGAGGAGCAGTAGGGCTGCTCAGCTCGGGCCTGCTCCCACTTGTACTCAAAGTTGAGACCATGGCTGGTCTCTGTGACAGTCAGTAGGTCGTCCCCTGTGTCAGAGTGGAAGCTGTCAGAGAAGTGCTCCAGGAGGGGGAAGGAGGACGAGGCAGAGGAGGCCAGCTCCACTGCCTGAGTTTGGTCTGCACCGGGGACGTCAGCCGAGTCAGGTATAGGGGTCAGGACTAAGGCTGTGGACGTAGCTGTGTGGGAGGTGCTACCAAGCAGGTTGGGTCTCAAGGCATTCCAACGTTGTTCAAAGTCTTCCTCAGCCTCACTGGAGCCTTTGGCACACAGGTATGTGACAAGAAGGTGTACTTCCTCACTGCTGGGTCTCAGCTCTGGCTGTAGCCAGCAGAACTGCATCACCTCATACCTGGACAGAAATGACAGAAAGAGAAGAAAAGATCGGAGGCAAAAGAGATTATAAGTCAGAAGTTATACTTGTGTTGCTCTCCTTACATCTGCATATCAGCTCAGAAGAACTTAATATCTTAAGAATATTGTTTTTTACGTAAGGAGAGAAATAGGGAAAAGTTAAAGAATTAATTCTAGACTAACAACAAGTCAATATAAAAGAAAACATTTGAAGTCAGCACTCTCTAGCACACTTAGTACTTCTTCTTGACACTAGCCAAAGACATATAAAGTATATGAAGGAGGTGCAGTGCTGATGTAGTTAGAAGATGTTTACATTCCTCCTCATGTGTGTGTGTGTGTGTGTGTGTGTGTGTGTGTGTGTGTGTGTGTGGCCCCTCAGTGTTGGTACCAAGAGCGTTTAATTTAGTGAGGAACAATTTAGAAAAATAAATAAATAAACACAATATTTGGCTGGCTTCCCAGGTAAAGATGAATGAGGTGAATCAACTCTGGTCGATGCCAAGGGGCTCATAAAGAATAGGGAAAGTATTGATCATCTGCCCTTGCTAGCAAAGAAAAATGTTGCTACAGTGGACTGGTGCACCACCAGCAGAAACCGGTTTTAAAAACAGGACAAACTGACTTGTTTGAAATTAATTGGTCAGCGAGACCTAAAGGTTTAGTAACGTCTAAAATGTATCTTGTGTTTTATCAAGATATATAACATTCTGAGTGTCAGCCTGTGTATGAACAGTATGTCTCCCTGAGTGTGTGGGCATGCAACTATGTCTCACCAGCGCTCAGCGAGGGGGAAGTGGAGCTGGGGTTTGGGTAGTTTGAGCTGCTGCTCCTTCACAGCATACGTCAGCACCTGTCTGTCAGAGTAGTGTCTGTACGGCTGGTTTCCCAGCTCAAACAGCTCCCACACAGTCACCCCCAATGACCTGGAACAGGCAAAGAAATCATTAAGTGTGTTCACATATTCCGAGATATGGCCATGTTCCAAACAAGCTATTTATTTCATACTGTAACCTTCTTTATGTTATGTCACAAGTATTGTTGTGCTATAAATTAATGTTAGAGCATTTCGTTCCCATTGTTATACACACAAAGAAAAAAATAATCTATGTTAAACCATTTCTACATTTTGATAAAGGTATGGTATGGTAGTGCTATCTCATTAAACATGCAATAATATTTCCTGTTCATCACTCTTTAAATATCTCACCATATGTTGCTGGATTTTGTTTGGTCAACGACCAGCAGGTTTCCATGGACCTCGTCTATGAGCTCAGGAGCAATCCAGCGCAGGGGCACCCAAATCTGGTCTTGTGTTACATAATAGTCATCCTATAGAACAACGACCAAAAAAACATATGAGTATTGATAGGGCGTAAAGGTAAAAAGCAGTAGTGCAATAGTGACATTATCGAAAGACAGTCTGACCTTGTATCGGTTGTGAGAAAGGCCATAGTCTCCGATCTTAACTGACATTTCTGAAGTTAGCAGGCAGTTTCGCAAGGCCAGGTCACTGTCAAAACAAAGGAAACTGTCATCTAATACAGTACAACTAAGCTCCATTAACATACCCATATTTATTTATGTTCTTTAAATGCCCTGAAAACCTGTTTTTCTCAATCAGCTTCTTACTAGGCCCGATGAAATTGTATGTAAACACACAACTTTCTGCCAAAGTTAGAACAGTTTTAGGTTATTTCACTTTTCAATTTTTTGAGCTTTTTGTTCACACTGGTTTGAAGTGGGTGGAGCTCAATTGGGGAAAAAAAGTGATGTCACTTAATACCATGCACCAATTGGGATTTAGAAACATTTTAATCAAAGTGTGATGACATTTGTTCTGAACTTTAACTTTGATAGTTGCTTATTTAATCATAAATATTCAACGTTGTAGAGAAATACCAAGTTTTCAGGGACTTTAAAAGTATTGCGGAACATTTTACGAATAATACTTAATATAATCCTTTTTTTAAACCATTGTTACACCCTTGTCAGTATATTATCTGTTATCATGGGAGATTTTCTTATTCTGGGGTATCAGTGTTTGTTAAAACATATTGTATGTGACATATTGTCAGTGAATACGTCTCACTGCATTATGATTATTCTATGTGGCATGAAATGGGTACATGTAATGTTTCTTCTCACCTGACCATGTAAAGACACAGACTAAACTAAGACACTTTGTTTAATCTCACCTCCTCCACCAACAGGGAGCTCTCTCGCCTGGCAGCCACTAATTGGTTGCTATGGCAGCCTGCACATGGGTGAGTCAGAGCGATAGGGGTTCGCCCCCGGCAACAAAATCACTGATGCTGGAGTTTGTGACAACTACTCAGGCAGCACCAGGATGATGTTGCAGGAAGAGACCAGCAGAGGGCGCACTGAACATTCAAGTGGATTCTTCCTCTCTAGGACATTAATATTCAGGTTGATGAAGGTAAATAGAACTGGACTGACTGACATACTGTACCTGTGTATAAAGTTGTATTTGTGGAGGTGCAGAAGCCCTGAGGCAATGTCACACGCCATTCGCTGGAGGATCAAAGGGTCGGGAGTCTCGGAGTCAGCCACCCGACAACTGCGCAGGTAGCTCTTCAGATCACCCTGAGAGGAGAAAGGAAATGAGGTTGTGAGCTGCTCTGACCGTTATTGAATAATCCAAACAACAATGCACCAAGAAAGGGAATAATGAGGTTGGTGAGAAGGACTGAATAAACAGAAATTGATCATTAAAGTGTGTCCCACCAGAGGGCAAAATTCCATGACCAGCAGATAAGGAGTGACCTCTGAGCACTGTGCCAGGCACTGCAGGAGGGCAGGGTGCTGGAGGGTTCTGGTAGGGGAAATGCAGATTTGAGCAGGTATGAATGCACAAACACCGTACATACAATAAATCATTTACACGGTGCTATTCATGGGCTGAAGGGTTGGGCTGTGTGATGTCTGATGTTTCAGTGAACTGACCGGTATGGCTGCACCTCCTCCAGGAACTGCATCTGATCCTGGACACTGGCACTGGCCTTCAGCTCCTTTACCACCACCTGGGTGGTGCTGAGGCCTGCGTTGACCTCGCCCAGCAGAACCTGAGAAGTATACATAGGAGGAAAACATTTATACCAAACTCTAGGAATGCACACCAGAATTTACTACAAACAGCATCAACATGCAGTTACAGAGTGAGAATGTGTTAGAGAAAAACAAAAAACAAAAATAGGATGAGAATGGTGCGTGAGAAAATCTAGGAAGTGTTTACAGCAGCATGTACTGTACAGTAAATTGTGAGGAATTTACTGTGACTGTGAATTTCAACTCCTCTCCCATGGACTCAACACCCTGACACAAGTGCCAAAGATTAGCCTCGCTAGAGTGAGATCATCGTCACATTTCCCTCACATTCCACACAGAGTAGAAAGCACACTGGAGTACAGTTAGTACAGTAAGGACAGATGCAGCTGAAACAGTTAAAGCAAGTAATAATGAGTATAAAGGTGGTGTCCATGGACCCAAAAACACATACAGACTGTGTGATTGTGTGTATGTTTTAAGAACAAAAAAGCACGTTTTACCTTGCCAAACCAGCCATGTCCAATCTCCTTTAGATAGAGTAGACTATGGCGGCCAAGGTCTGATGACTTCAGCAGCTGGACTGGAAAGGAACAGTAAGAAAGACATAAGATTACTTCTAGACAGGAAAAAAAAGAGACTGCTATAGTTGGAAAGAAGTGAAGAGAAAAGAAACAACAGATATTTATGTAAAGAAATGTTTTCAACATAATGAGCAAAGTAAAATAGAACGGATCTGAATAGAAATGGAACCCCACAGGACAGGGAAAGATCAGACTTAAGAGTTAAGAAGAGAAAAAATAGAAACTCCTCTCAGCCAAACAATAAATGTGCATTTTCCTAAATAAAAAGCTGCATCAACTAAAGAGGAGAGATTGCCTGAAGGCAAATAAACCCAACTTTTAACTTCCCAGCTAGATTAAATAAGTATCTACAAGCACAAGGAAGCTTACAGCCATCACCCACAAATCACTGCAGAGACACACCACTATTCTGCAAATTATACTAAGTCGTGCACAAATTCAAATACCTCCATGGATCCTCATTTTTCTGGAATGGAGATGATGATGGCGAGGGGAAAGATGATGATGACGGAGCAGTGGAGCGGCCAGCCACAGGGACTGAGTCCGAGTCCCAGGCAGGGATGAAGTACTGGTTCAGAGTGTGAGAACCGAGAGCCTGTGGCCCCAGCCCCAACCCCAGGCGTCTTAGCCTCATTGTGTGTATTTGAGAAAGAGCCCACGGTCGCAGTGTGTGTGTGAGAGAGCCTCGGCAGGATTTAACCCTCCGAGCCCTCGCGCAGCTGAACAAGCTCGCCACGCTGCCTCTCCCAGTCTGCACCAGGCTCATCCTCCAACTGGGACACACACAAACACACATACTGTCCTCGTCTAGAGCTCTCCAGCTGTCGAGCAAACACCGAAATCCTGGGTTCCTATACAGACTACGTTTTAAATCTAAAGTAAACTGAGCGAGGTAGAAACTTCGAGTCAGTGAACCAATCTGCCGACGGTCCTGTGCAGGAGTTCTGAGGAGGATTTCTGCCCTTGGCGCTGAGATTTTCTGGTATCACGCCTGACGTGACCGTCATGCATGTTGGTAGTGTGCCGTTTGACGCGCCAGCTCTATGCGCAGCTTCAAGACACCCAGTAATGACATAAGGCCCACATAATGCCCCCCTGTCACCCAGGACAGCAGCATTCCTCAGCCAAGCAGGACACAAACACTGCTCTGTCAGATGCAGAAAAGACCTCTGTCATACACACTCACCACCCCTATCTCAAGCCTCCCCTCCCCACTCTTAGGTCCTGGTGCATGCCACCACCCTTCCCCTGTTCTCTCCTCATTCTTTCACAGACCCCTCACTGTATTCTGCCCATAATGCCAGTCCTCCACTAGTGCGTTCCACGGACGTTTCAGCTCGGCCTTATGCTCACCCACTGCCCGGCCGGCCTAAATCAGGGCCATTGTTTGGCTCGCTCACTCACACGCTCACACTGCGTCTCCTGGTACCCAGTGCACCAAACACACACACACACGGGCACGCAAACACTCATATGCAGACACACACAAGGCCCATTCTCCAGTGGAACGCTGGGCAGAGGTTGTCACGGTGATAACAGACCCACACTTCTCCACCCCAACCCCCCGAGCCTCCACGACCCCTCCCTGACAAGAGAGAGAGAAATTAAGAAGTAGTATTATTCCAAATGTGGAATGTGTGAGCGTGTGCGTGCATTCCCGTCCTACTCATGGCATTCCCAGAGAAGATGGTAGGGTCCAGTTAGACTGGAGGTCTCGGTTTGGCCCGTGGAATGATAGCACACACAATCGCTTCACACACACACTCGCTTTGATGCATCGAGCCTCTGTTGTGGGTTTGAAAGCTTTACATGACCTCTTGAATAAAAGATTAGAGCAACAAGTGAAAAGCAGGACTGTCAGATCAATGGCTAACGTTGTACTGTGTGTTCACACAGATGCATAAATGATGCTTGGCTCATACAGAACACACCATTCATAGTTCATAGAGTATAAACTATATTACTGGTGCTCTTGTTCTACATGAATTACTTGGCTCATTTTCATCGTGCACATGTCAGTGTGGGGGTGGATAATTTACGACATGTGCATGATGTTAATATGTATGGAGGAGCCTGTTCACTCCTTGACCTGTAGCTTATTGACGTAATACTTTTGAAAGATGAGATCATTCCTGCCATTTCCTTTTAACATTTTTGCATGCATATGCCAATTTGTCAGATATTAGCTAAGCAATGGAAAGGCTGCATAAAATTATACATTCCTAATACTTCCAATACCCAAGTGTGCACAATACGTACATGTAAAGAAGTTGATATAATAATAGAAAATGTTTTACTGTCTTTACATAAGAAAGGAGGAATGAGTAAGAGACCATTTTCTCTCTCTTTCACGATCTCGTCTCCTTTCGCCATGTATCCATTCCTCGCCCTGCAACACCTGGACCAATCATACAGCCGTAGCTATGGAGGACAGAGGAGAGGCTGGTGATTGGCTGCGAGCCTGAGGCTGCCTTGTCCAATCATTGCTGGAGCTCACATCCTAGGATGCTGAGCCCCAACTCACCTCCCTTCTGGCTGAGCACAGTGCAGCGCAGACAGCCAGTGAGTCATGCAGGGAGAGGCATTTCAAGCGCCCAGGATCTGGCTTACACTGGGATTCACACACACACACACCACATACATGTACATACACATTTTAACAGGCTGGGTTTGAGGCAGGATGACCTGAAGGAAAACAAACAGGCTGTGACGTTGCCGGAAAGGATCGTGGATATAGAATACAAATAAAACACACCAGTATAGTATGGATGTGTACTGATATTGGATTATGTCAGATTCAAGTGAAAAAAGGAACTAATGTCATATTAGATTAATGTTAATGTAATGTAGCTGGATTTACGAACACACACAGAACCCCAGAAGTAATGTACACTAAGGTTGGGTCAGATTCCTTCCTCTCCGGTGGGCTGTAGTTTTCACATACAGTACGCATCGCAGCACTGCAGTAGGTCGATTTCTAAATGCACAGTGGACAGATGTCTGTCCCTTGTTGAGAGAGAGGGCAAGAAAGAAGAGAGAGATAATACAAGATAACAAATGAAAGAGGCCATGTCTGTTCCAACTAAGGTTGACAAAATGTACTCAGTTGCATCTCAACCAAATCAATAGAGCGAGTAACATGTTCCATAATCCACTTGCGCTATGCTCCAGAGAAGTAACAACCTTTTTTTACTAGTCTGTTAGTGTGGCAGAAATTCTGGGAATTAATACTGACTATGGAGATAAGCAATACAGAAAAGAGTAAAGAGGTTAAAAAAAGAGAAAAGAAGAAATGAAAAAACATCAGGAAGCAAAGACAAAATAAACTGAACAGGTCATTAAAAGTCCAAGCAGGTATAACTTAGAGGTCTTATGTGTTGATGGTGTTGTGTAGTTTCTTACTGGATCTGCCAGGCTGTTTGGAGACAGGCAGGGAGACCTCAGTGAGGGGAAGGATGTAGACCTCGGGGCCATTCTGGGAGGAAGGCGAGGCCAGGGCGGAGAGATCTGCCTGGTACTCCTCTCCCT
The DNA here is from genome assembly GCA_005408345.1 of Macquaria australasica. NCBI lineage: Eukaryota > Metazoa > Chordata > Actinopteri > Centrarchiformes > Percichthyidae > Macquaria > Macquaria australasica. The sequence goes on along the minus strand of SEMN01000141.1, from coordinate 77,814 downwards.
CTGTGTTTTCAAACTCCTGGTGAAAAGACACACGCTGGAATTAGTCATCCACTTGCAGCCATCCTACCACCGAGACAGTGGGAGACAATGGTTCAACTGTGAAGGCATTCAAATGCACCAAGGCACGCCCACCTAGCCATATACATTAGTCATTGTGTGGGTCACTGCAAAGAAGCTGTAGGGGGATCACACTAATGTGCATGTTCAAACTGTATACACAAAGCCTTTCTTTCTTTCTTCATGCCTTTTCTTTCTTCCTCATATACACTCACATAAACAGACCAAGGTTCTTACAATGACAAAAAACTGCACTTTACATACTTCAAATACTGTAAATTAACAAAACAACATGCCTTCACATCCACAGATATAGTTTCTGTTTTTGTTTGCAGAGAGTAAAAAGTACAGTTTGGCATTTATTTTAACCAATGAGGTCTTCTTGCTCTCAAAGGATGTGCTAGTTTTGGTAGAAACATGTCAGAAACATCTGAGAGTGTCTTGATTATTTTGAGCTACATGATTTTAACTGTGCTGTTACATCTGCCAGTACATTGTGAGCCCAAGTTTTTCCATCTTCAAAGTTTTTAAGTTCTAGAAAAATACGATTTATTACCCGATAATGTTGCAAAAATATGCAAAATACCTGTTTTGGACTGTGATCAATAATAATCAATAGACCAGAACATTTCTGGTAAATGTTACTCACACCACCATGCAACTGCAAAATCCTGAACTGCAGCACTATAAAAAAAGATAACCAGAAATAACCTTTTCAATATAAAGGCTGAGTGTCCACACTACTTTCAAATAAGAGCAGGAGAGAGTGGGAACTATCATCAGCTATACAGAAAAAAAGTTTAGTCCCTTAACTGCAGATTCACCCCCCTCCTCCCTGCTAAGATGGATGAGGACGAGAGGGAGTGGAAAACAGTGACCCTCTCTCTCCATCCCTGTGCACCACATCCAACCCTAACCCTCATCCTCTGCTCTGTCTGTCTGCTTTACTACCCTTCTTTTTGCCCCCATCTGTTGTTGCTCAGTGTCCTTGCTCTCTAATTGCAGCAGTGTGTCCCTATAGCACTCTGTCTCTCAAAACCCCCATGCAGTACAGTATGTATTAGGAGTGCTGGTCTTAAATCAAAAGGTTTTTGCATTGTCCTTTCTGTTGGCTCTCCTTTTCCTCCTCCACACTGATCTGTCTCACCTCACCCAAGTAGCTGTCATTTAGTGCTTTTAACACATATACATGGATCAACCCTCTGGCTATAAATGATAAGAAAAAAACAGCAGAGTAGCGGAAGATGCACAGCCAAAGGAAACAGTATATTAACAGTAAACTAGACAAATTGCATAATCCGCAGCATGAGGCAGATCACAAGGTAGATTAGCAGAGTTTTGCCAGGGTGACTCAAGATGTATAAGAGTAAACAACTCCATGAGCTCATATGAGACCCAGCACTAAAGATGCTCATACACTCCCATACAGTCAACATATTAAAGGTGGTTTTAGAATAGGAGGAAAACAGAGGTGAAACAAATGATTCTTCATGATGGACGTGTTTTTTAGACTTCAAGACAGTGTACCAACAATTGTTGTTTTACTAAAAATATCGCATCATAATCAAAAATATGATACAATAATAACATTTGAAAATTAGAATAAATGCTGTTTTATGAATATCTTTGCGGTCCTGGCTCCGCAATGGTTGAACGAGCTCCCCATCGACAGCAGAAACTCTACACATCTTCTGTCGCAGACTGCAAACTCATCTGTTCAGATTGCACCTTGGCCCATTAAAAAAAGTCTTTATCTCTTATTGTTTCTAAATGCAGCACTTGAAGCAGTTCAGCATATTTGATTAAGTTGATATAATTTTTTGGTTGTATCCACATGGTTGAATGTACTCATTGTAAGTCACTTTGGATATAAGCGCCATCTAAGTAAATGTAATGTAAAAAAAATAAATAAATCTAACTTCATTTATTGCTAGAAATCCAGGTTTTCTTGTAAAAGACATCTGTAAAAGAAATTTAAAAAATCCCAGGAAAACCTCCATCCCTCTCTCTGAGTAATTAGCGGGCCACGGTTTCTCTTGAATTAATCTTCACACTTGGCAAGATAGTGTAACACACCGAACTTCACTCTCTTGTGGTTCACACAGACTCCCATTAGAGTCACAACTGTCCCTTGTGAGCAACAGCTGGTCAGAACACTCTCTACAATAATATTTATAGTAGTGCAGTAATAAATAACTATTGCAGGAAAAATAATAGAATTTCAATTTGCAACAAAATAATGAAGTAGGTTTATTCCAATTAAAAAGGTATATACCAAAGCTGTGAATAGAAACTTAAGTAACCAAGATCACATTAGCACTGCCACCAGTAACTGAAGTGCTTTAATTAGAATGATTTCCTTGTCTGAATCAGGGCCTCCCCTCTTTCCATTAAATCCATCAGGTCCTTAAGTCAAAGCCCCTCTTGATGCTGTCCTGGTCGTGTCCTACCACATGAAGCAACATCCCATAACAACTCAAGTCAATCTTGTTAGCAGTTTCTAAGACAGTGGCTGTGTTGGGAAACTGGGCTGGCAATAGTGCTCTGAACACAAGCACTGAGCCATCCACCCATCCATCCATCCATCCCCTGGCTAATGAACTGTTACCCATAACAAGCCTATCTCCCACTTGCAGCAACCACAGAGGTAAAGAAGGGAGAACACGTGAAGAGAAAACAGGAGGTAATGAGAAAGGAGAAGAGCATGGAGAGTGGGTTGCAGGCTGGATTAATATGAAATATTTGAATGGCTCATTGTGTATGTGTTTGTGTGTATTTACATGTGTCCTAAAACACAAGTGTGTGTGTGTGTGTGTGTGTGTGTGTGTGTGTGTGTGTGTGTGTGTGTGTGTAGGAATGTGTGTATGTGTGTTTCTCATTCAGGAGAACCATCTGCCACTCTCCTCAGAGCGAAGCGTGAAAGCGAGCACCTGGCTGTGAGTCAGCATTGCATAGCTCCCCAGAGAGCCTTCAGTTTAGAAAGCACTTAATACGCAGCCTCAAACTACGCGCTCCAGTAAGAGCACCATGATGGAGGGGAATAATGAAGCTTTTTGGACGGCGCAGCGGTGCGCTCCCGCAGTCCCACACGGATGCACACCTTACAAGTGAGCTGTTGAGTGACGAGCTGGCGCCAAAGAGAGGGAAAGAGAGTGGGAACCTTTTAACCATTATGTGATGTTTGCTGCCAAACTTAGAGAGCACGATGAAGATTTGATGCTTAAAGATTAAACTACATTGACCATTAAAGCGGCTTGTCTTGTCTGGAATTACAATGAACTATGATCAGGACAGCGAGAGTATGTTTTATTTACTAAAGTCACAATTTGTTGTTTTGTATTGTTCTAACATAATGCAAATAAATTAGAAAATTTTAAATGCAAATTGCCTGAGAACTGAAATGGTGTTCCTCTGACAGAGATGATTCCTTGTTAGCAACTGCAGTTACAATGTGCTTTCTTGTTATTGTAATCCTTTCATTGCCTTTTCCTCAAATGTCCACCACACTTACTGTTATGTTACCAATGACCGCCACCTTTGACTCCCATCTCAATAAACCTGCACTTGAATACACACATACTCACTGCCTTATACACAGAAACAGCTCAAATTAATGCTGTTGTTCAAGAAAATAAAACAATCTCAACCTATTATTTTGTACAACTTATGCATAACATTAAAGAGGACAGTGAGCTAATGAACTTAGCGTCTATAAAAGGAAACTCGTGTGTCTGCTACCTTTGTCCAATGATTTTTAGAGTGACCTGGCAAGATGCAGTGTCAAACGTGATTTTCTTAAACTATGCTCACCTCTTTTCTTATATATTTACAAACCCAGCACACAGTCAGGGTGGTATAGTGGTTCATAACTGTCACTCTGCCCTGCTTAAGTGTCCTTCAGCAAGACATTGGATATTTCCCAGCTCAAGGGCAGCTGTGTTGTAGCTCAACTTTCCCCCTGAACTCTCTGATGACAGGGTGAAAGACAATATCTCCGCAGGAATCAATAGTGTCATATCGGTATGTCAACCAGGTTTGAGGCATTTATCATGGTTGATCATGATAAAATGAAATTGTCCGATGCTGTTTTAGCAGCTGGAGCCATCCTTCTGTCATTAAGTCTTTTCACAGGCCAGTGGAAAGCAGACGCAGGCCTAGACTCCCACTGTTCCTGCAGGTTATTAAAATACAGTGACGTGGGCACACACACACACACACACATAAAAAAGTTGAGAAGTTGTTAATGGTCTCTCTTTGCTGTGCTCATTAGTGACACTGTTATCCCTGCAGCATCTACCTACCACAGGCTGTTTTCCCACTGTTCAGTAAGAACGCCGAAGCTCGGCCCTGACTCTCGCCACACACATAAACAAGAAACAAGCTGCTCTGCTCTCATCCTCTCTCCTGTCCTCTCCTCTGCTTTCTGCAGCTCTCTAATCAGCAACAAAAAGCCTTTTCATTCCTTCTATCCAATGTATATATATTGTTCCCAGCCACTCTACGGGGGCTGGGAACAAAATGATTTGCATAAGTAGTCTTAAAAGAAGACTCTGCAGTTCAGTCGGGGCTGTAATTTATCCATTCTCCAGCTAAAAGAGTTAGAAACATTAAAATGCACGACCAAAATGAAAATATATTTGGATGCTAATGCCATAACATGAGCAGAGAGTTAATGGGAAACTTGCAACGACAAGGAGCAGCCAGTGCAGCAGTTCTAGAGTTTCTCCTCCCTCTCCCTCTCCATATGCCCCCTGCCTGTGTCAGTCTCTGTTAGCCCCCATCAGCCCCTCAGTTCGGCGCTGATGTTTGACACAGCATGGCTGAGTCATGCTGGCAGCTGAATGCAACACAGAGACAATGTGTGCCAGCCTGGTAAGGGTACTTGGTTGCATCACTTGCATACAATGAGGCAATAGTTCTCAGCAAAAGACTTCATCATTTACAGTAAATGTAGATTAAGGAGTTTGACAGATCAGTACTGAAGTATGAACACAATCATGATCCTGATATCGCCTGAGAATCATTTCTAATGTAACTTATTAACATAGTAACAAGTGTTTTCTCCAACAAGTCAGCTGCAGTGATCGATAATTTGATCGACCGAATATTAATCTGCAACTGTTTTGATAATCATATAACCATTTTATAACCATTTTAGTCTTTTTTAAAGCAAAAATAAGCTTCCAGCTTCTCAAATGTGAAACTTTTATGTGTCAAACGTGAAAGCAGACTGAATATCTTTTGGACAGCTGATAGGACAAAACAAGACATATAAAGACCTATAAAGCACTTGGGAAATCTAAGAATCTAAGAAATCAGAGTGGGCATTTTTCACAGTTTTCTGACATTTTATAAACAAAGCGATCAATCAATTGATTGTGAAAATGATCTGCAGATGAATCCATAATGGAAATAATCCATTATGTTAGTAGCAGCCCTGCATTTTATTATTATTTTTTAATGAAATTGAATGCGTATCTCAAAAAAAAAAAGAAAACATCTTTCAATATACCGAGTGAACGACAGGAACTTTTTCTTTATTTTTAAAATGGCACTCAAACTTATTTTAGAGCTGAAACGGACAATCAATTAATTAGTTGATTGACAGGACAACAAAAAAAAAAAAAAAAAAAAACATTTAAGTAATTTAATCCAAAAAAAAAAGTTCCAGGATTTACTTTTGTCTGTTTATCCTTGTAAATTGAATATTTTTGAAACATTGACATTTGAAAACATCAGCCTGGGCTTTCAGAACTTTGTAGGGAATTTGTTATTTTTTTTGACAGTTCATTGACTAAACGATAAATCAGTATTGGTAAGTATTAGATCCTTTTCTGTTATTTTCTCTTTTGTTATTTATATTCCCTTCCTTCCTGTGGCATCCACCGTGCACACACAGTTAATGTGCTCTCCTCACCATTTCCAGAAAGGGGCAGCAGTGAGCTCACCTTGAAGCCTATGTCGCCCTTCTTGCAGCAGAGGCAGGCCAGCATGAGGAAGACGAAGGTAAAGAGGCCAGAGAAGGAGACAGCAACCACCGCCAGGGATGAAGGCCACGACAGCTCGCTCAGCGGAGCCCCGTCTGCAACATCAGAGCACAATGCCAGTGTTAAAAGGGTGGAACCGTACGGAAATCAGACGGGAAACATTCAGGAAATTAAAAACAAAATAGAGACAAAGGTGATTTGTTTATACGCAGATGATTTGTGACCATTTTATTGGCCGCTTGAAGAAAGAAGCATGTGACTCATAATTAGCATTCCCCTCTGCTTCCTATTCATCGCTAGGATCTGTGACTCTGAATAGGAAGCAGGACCCTGTGGCTTAATTACAGTAGTTATATGCACTCTGAGTCATGGAGGCTAAAAGTTTGATATCACCTATGAACACAATTACTGCCTCTGGATAATAATTAAATAAAAAACAGCGGCAGTGTAGATGTGGTGGCTCATTCTGTCTCAATGTAAACAATTGCGATGAATGAAAATGCTTATTGGGAATCGATCACCTACTTTTCATTTTCTGCAATGCCCTGCAAAACCGCCCTAAAAGCAACATTTATGATTCAAAATACAACCCAAAATGTATTTAACTGAAGTAACTGTTTTCCGGAACAATGCTCACAATGCTATGACTCTGTGGTGGCATCAGCCGTCTTGTATGGGGTGACCTGTTGGGCCAGTGGCATCTCTTCCAGGGATAGAAAGAGACTGGACAGACTGGTAAAGAAGGCCAGCTCTGTCCTTGGATGCCCTCTGGACCCAGTGGAGGTGGTGGGAGGCAGGAGAATGGTGGCCAAGCAATCATCACTACTGGAGAACACTTCCCACCCCCTACATGTCACTCTATCAGAACTGGGCAGCTCCTTCAGCGACCGGCTGCTCCACCCTCGGTGTCTGAGGGAGAGGTACCATAGGTCCTTCCTGCCTGCTGCTGTCAGACTCTATAATCAGTACAACTCCCGGTAATCTACACTTGACTGTCAGTGTGCAGACTATTCGCTACTATACTTCATCTGCTGCTGTGCATTATCTTCATACATATATTATATTCATGATGTTATCTACTTCATATGTTGCTGTGAAATATTTTCATGTACATGTATATTATATATGTGCAATATTTTTATCTTATCTATTTGTTCATACTTACAACTGCACTCAGTCACTATTATTTATTTCTGTCTATACTGTGTACAGGACTATTTTTTTCTATTTATTTTTATTGTATTTCTATATGACATTTTTGCTGGCTGCTGTAACGCTGAAAATTTCCCCGCTGTGGGACAATAAAGGCTTATCTTATCTTATCTTATCTTATCTTATTGAAGCCCGGCACACAATGAGATGTAGTTATGTTTAAGTGCGCAGTATTTTGAAAAAAGGTCTGATTCAACTGCAGTGTATCAATGTTTTGTTTTGTGTGGGTTTGTGACCAATAAACAGAAAGCAAACACATGCATGATGGGGATTTGTGTGTAATTATTTCCCCTTTGGACAAATTATTCGCGATCTGTCATTGTCTTCTGGTGTGCATATGTGCAGCACGCATGTGTCAGTTTGTCTTTCAGCCTGTAGTAGCTGAGGACAGGCCAGAGGGCCAGATGTCACAGTTTGGAGCACCTCCATATAATCTGATTTACAGTTTTAAACCTCCTGCCAGCACAGATGAAAGAGAGAGAGACACAGAGAGAAAGAGAGAGAGAGAGGAAAGCAGGAGAGAGGAAGAGATTGAAAGAGACTATGGGAGAGGTAAGGACAGACAAAAACATTCACAGACACAAAATACTAGTAATACCCATCAGTATTTTTATACCTGTCAAGACCTTCACTGAACACATTCATTCCCTAAATTATCCTGTCCTTGAAACTCAAATTTCAATACTCCATATCTACATGACTTTTCATTAATATCCACATCAAGGGCTACGGCATTCATCTTCAACCAACATGTGTCAACATTTGTACACCTGTAGCATTCAACAAATGGCTGAGGGACCTCAATCAATGAAGTGTTGGACAGTAAGTGGTTATTTTATTACATCACGTAACCACTGCCTGCATTAGCCATCCACTGGGAGCGATGAGGAAAGCTCTACTGTAGCCTTCACCTCACAGGACACCTCTGGAGAAAATATAACACGCACATATATCTGACCCTCTTTCATTTTTAATGCTTTAAAATGAGTTAATGGAGCAGCAGAGGGCGAGATATCCTGACGTTTAGTCCCTAGTACGGGTCAAGCTTCAAAAATGTGGCGTCCTACAGTTCCCACAATGCACCTCAATAAAATCTTTCATTAGATTCTCCCGGCTAAGTAAATGCCCATGTCTTTCAAACTCCATGACCCCAGTTTAAAACACAGGCTTTGTGTTAAAAGTTTTAAGTCTCACGACCAATGAAAATAACCCTGGTGACATCACTATAACATCATCAGGGTTATTTTCTCAAACTTTCGATGGCTGCCTCCAGAGCCACAGAAGACATTATATAACTGTTTTCACAGGATGAGTAAACTGATCTTCATGTGTTAAATCATTATTAAGGTTATTTTTTATAATATTACATTTGCACATTTTGGGGTTAGTTCCCCATATTAGGCTCACGCCACATTTTAAGAAATATTTTGGTGGTCGGAAATTCCTGGCTGAGAACTTTCCCTTTTTATAGACAGCAAATAGGTTATTTATAATTTTCCCATGTTGTTTATATGAATCGTATTTATGCATCTCTGTTCTCACTCTTAACAGTTTTTCTCACATGTATTCTTGTAAAAAATAGAAACCAAATATTTTGAACTCCTCTTTCATTGTACCCTCCATAAAGAAAGATTAAACCCATAGCTAAACTTAACAAGCCAACCACAGCAATCTGGCAGAACTCTCCCATCTGTCAGCATGCACCATTATACCAACATGTCTACTTTTGAAATGCCCATATCCCAGGTCTGCAGTTACCCATGTGGATGTCATGTTCACTCTTAAATAGTATAGTAGTAATAGTAAATCTGTCTACCATAGCCTGTTAAAGAAGAGGGTAAGCAATGTATACTCACAGCCAGGACTCCTTTTATTTCTCTATCCTTGTGAGGACAACACAAGCATGGCACTCCAGTGCCCACTGGGGAGTTGTGGTGTGTGACGCTTGTGTGTGGGTACTTTTCCAGCTCACTGACTGAGACCCAGCGGTCCTGACCCATTTGGCTGTGGGGAACACACTGTTCCAGCCCCGACAGCTCCTGCAGCACAAACAGCACTGTTCCAACCAAAGCTTGACCCTAAGGTCACGGCCACAAAGGCTATGCTCACACTTGTGCACACATGGGCAGACAATGAAAACCAACAGGGACAATGTATCCAGGTTCCTACTTGAAGCCTGGTTTAAGATCTACAGCACGTGTGTGTGTGTGTGTGTGGGCACTGACTTGCCAACGCATCACCATGGTAACAACCATCCTGGCCAACACATATTAGTTGATTGGCGTCTACGGTTCGGTAAAGCTCATGCCCCCACTTTATATCCTCACTTGGCACTCTCTCCTGTCTGTTTCCCTGTATTATGGTGTGACAGCTTGTGGTGATAGTGTGTGTGTGTGAGTGTGTATGTGAAAGTGTCTGTGAAGTGGAAAAGAAGGACATTACCAAGCTAAACCAAGCAGTGCCCTTTCTGGATCCACAACACACAGCCTGAGTGGGTGGTGACAGGACACATTGCGTAGAGGCTGACAGGGGAAATAAGGATGATGCTTTCCTTCAAATGTTCATATTCACAGTTTCTATACAGTCCTTTGAGTACTGATTATATCCTTTAAAAATTACAAACGTCTCTTCACATAAAAGTTTAAAACAACAATATGCAACTTTTCACCTTGAGTTAGGAAGTGTGCAATCTTGTCCACTTCCTCCTTAATTGGTCACATTCCCACTACAAAACCTCATTCATCTTGATAAGCTGTCTACCTTTAAAAGTTATCTAGCCTGAGGCTGAGGTAACTGGCAACCGTCAAGCCTCTACAGATGGTAAACACAGCGTTTTACTCTTTCACAGAAAATGGAGGAATCATGGAAATTGGCAATCCACTCTAAATTTGTTTTGCAAGTCCGGAGAAAGCAAATGAATGCATTTCCTGTAAAGTAGTAAGAGGGAGCCATTTGTCCTTCTACTTCTAAATTTTGAGCAAGAGCTGTGTTTGCTTTCATTCAGATTCACATGTACACTGGACTCTGACAAGGGTGTACCTCGCTACCTCTTCTATTTGAGACTCTACTAGACAAGATATCAAGGTGAAGCTGAGCTCTGAGGAGTGTCAGGTTTGGTGATGACGTGGTTGTATGTTTTTATGCCGGAACCATCTGCGTCGGGGCCCCTGCTGAGCCAACACAGAGGTCCCATTCAAATTATTAATGGGACTGCATTTTTCCATGCAGTGCTGTTGTCTGCCTGAAACCATGGCTCTCTTCTGGAAAAAAATGACAGATCACTCAATTCAGGTGAGGGGCAAGCAACTGCCCAAGTGGAGGAGTTCATATATTTAAAAGTTTATGAATAAGTAATGGAAAAATTAAAAAAAGATTATTCAGTTTCAGTAATGCCAGCGAAGCAGACAATGGCAGTGAAGAGGGAACTGAGATAATGAGGCGAAGCTCTCGACCTATTGGTCAAACTTCTTTTCAACCCTCACCCACAGCCAGAAGCTTTGGGCACTAGTGATTTGGGTAATACTGATACAAGCAGCTGAGATAAGGTTTTTCCCAGTAATTGCGACCTCAAGCCTCTGCTACTTTGAATCGAGGGGATACAAGTACCTTGTCAGTACCTTACAAGTGTGTATAAGTGAATGATTGGCTGGATGTAGACTCCAGGGCAGACAGAGCTTGGGGAATCCACCTGAAGATTTGGATGAAGTTGCAGAGACAAATGATGTTTGTGCTTCTCGTTTCACCAGCATGACTCTGCCCAGGAAATACGGTTTGAAAATGGATGGAAGACTGAAAATCCTCATCTGGCCCCTATTTAGCTTCACAGTTCTCTTGTTTCTTGGTGCATTATGCAATTGGTATACCTTTGATTTCCCTTTACTGTGGTAGCTTGACTCATAAAATGTATTTTTTTGCATGTTATAGTTTCAACTATAACATAGACCAACCTTTATTAAGTAATCCTTCATCACCAGAAACTCTAACATGGTCATCCAGAGGAAAATCAGTAGCGCTATTTTCATAAGTGCGACATTTGGAGAATCCATCTCCCTGCCTCTCTGAGGAACAGTGAGAGAGCGACGACCCAAGGTCCTCCATAAATATTTGAGAAGCACACATTACTTCGCCAGCTGCGTGGCGAAATGAAAATAAAGCACTTAAAGCCGGGCTCATACCCGCTTTATTAAAAAGCTCTCTTTAGGACTGGAGGAAGATGAGCAATGTCCTGACAGACGGGAGGGGAGAGCAATGGAGTCACCCTGCCACCCCCACAATTCAGGCTGACAATGAGGAGGACACAGTGGGATAAAGGGAGGTAGTAGGAAAAAGAAAATGAGTTGGTGTAAGGAGAATGAATAAACTAGGAGGCCATTGCTGTTGCTTTGTATTTCCCAAAAGTGAGACTTCAATAATAGTCTTGCTTCATTAAGCGTGACTTTGTACTCCCGCTCCGGATCGGTTTAACTCAACAAACCTGTGACTCCTTCAGTTGGGATTAACGAAATCTGGCTTGTGCTGTCAGATGATGGTCACACGGTTTAATATGAGGCTGAGTAGAGGGATGCACATTTCAAGTCATTAGTGGCAGAAAATGATTTGCGGTGTCCGTCACAGTCACAGAACAAGAGCTGATAACGCATGTTTCTAAACATACAACTAAATTATAGACATGAAATGCCTCTGCTGACCACATCAATGCAATAATAAGGTCTACAAATAGAGACGGAAGTGAACTGAAGTAACCATAGTAAGCCTGTCTTACTGTCAGAGATCTCTTCATGAAATACCAGACGCACTGACAGAAGTAATAAACTGTGAGAGAGAAATATAGAGAGATGAAGACCCAAGGAGGAAGCAGGAATGCTAACACAGTGTGTGTGTGTGTGTGTGTGTGTGTGTGTGTGTGTGTGCTCATGCGTGTATATGAGATGAGAACGTAGTGTGTTGAGCACAGCTACTTTGCTTTTCATGGTAGATCATAAATAAAGCATGCAGCAGTGAGGAATATAGCTTTCTGTTGCTGTGCAGCTGTAGCAGGCAGCTAAATCACATCAAACCTCAGGTCTACAGCTGCTGGGATATTTACTATGTGTAACTACCTGGTATACACGGTAGAGCTCATCATGCATTCAACAAATTTGCTCTAGGTGGCACACGTGACGGAGAGGGAGAGAGGACAAACAGGAAGGAAGGCTGTAGAGGCACATTACAATGCCTCCTCCCACACTCGTTTCAAGGCCAGGACCGAGCCGTGTGTTCGTATTCACACACAAGTGTAAGAACATGCACCCACACAGGAAGCCAAGTCAAGGTGTTGCACTGGGCTGCATGGGATAACTTTGGAGTTTCCGTGGTAACTGAGAGCAGTGGGCTGTTGTTTCTGCAAAGTCCATGAGGAGCAGCTCTAATCCACCGTAGATAATGTTGTATGCTTTGATACAGAAGTAAATGCCTCTCTCCATGTGACATGCTGCGTTCTCATCTCCCCTCTGGTCTGTCGCTTTTTGCTTCAGTTTTTCCTCTGTCTTGCCGGTATGGTTGCTATGCATGCACAAATGCACACACACACACACACTTTTTTTTGACCAAGAGACCAAGTAACGACAGTGCTGCAGGGCGGGCACTGTGCCAAACTACACACCACTGCAATCAAACTGGCTTGAGAAAGAGTGAGGGGGAGACAAAGAGGGGATAAAAGAGGGGATGAGATACAGTTTCAACTGCAGCTAGTATTCATTAGATTGGATACAAATAGGGACATACATTATGCAACGTTTGCGTTAAGTAAAAGTCTCCAGTTGATGTGTGGTCAGCGGCCACAGACTGTGCCCTGTGCTACGTTGGCCAGCATAATGAGGTTGTTCCAAACTTCCCATCCATCCAACAGCACATATCATGATGTAACATTTGTCTGACACTTTATTTAAGAGAGAGAACATTCAGTCCATATGGGAACACACTCAAATACTGCAGAACTTAGAAACATGTCTAGGTGGCACTAATGACCAAGCTGCATGGAATATACTGCCAAAAGACAGTGGGAAGTTTTAGGCTAGCTGCCGCCATTATTTAGCCACTTAACTGCCCTCCCACCTCCCCTCAATGCTGCTAATGGGTACACATAACACACAAAAAGAGAGCAGAAAAGCCCCAGATCTCTCTGAGCATGCGTTTACATTCAGGACAGTGCTGCAGGGGCAAACAAGCTCCTCCATCTGGCCTGCCTGAGCTGCACCGAGTGGCTTCCAGCAATAACACATACACTCACACACACACACACACACACACACACACACACACACACACTCACAAACACAACAGTGCTATAGGAATAATGGTGGAGAAGTGCTTAGGATACAGCAGACAGGATAGATAGAGGCAGGAGAGAAGTGTGGCCTTTAGGTTTAGATATACAGGTCAGTCAGGAGGCGGCAGGAGCAGAGCAGTTGATCTGAAGCAAAGAAGAATTTACACACAGTATATAAATGAACATACACACACATGCAGTAAACTTTCAGAGCTACAATGATATTTGACTATAAGCTGCTGGATGAGAGGTGCGGCCTACAACAGGCTTACAGTAGCTGAATAAGAACTCCAATTTCAGGTAATTGACAGAGAGCTGCCCTCCTGTATATAAACCAAGCTAAATATTGATCCTCCACTGCTTTTGTGCATGTGTAAATAAAATGCATAAGGACAATCGGTACTAATCAGTTGTTGGCTCAAGTGGTTAGCTCATCTTTGGTGTCAAGATGTAACTGTATGTATCAGTGTCAAGGGACGCAGAGCAGCTAGGGTTTGTCCTCCTCTTGTTTTCACGGTTGACAGCCACCAGGAGAGCTAGGGGGCTGCATTGAAGGAGAAGTCAGCTGTGCTCTGACACAGCCTGGCTTCCCAAGAGAGAAAATCAGCCGACAGCAACCCTCTGCTACAGGATGCATGAAGGGGGGAGAGATCATGAGTTAGGATGGAGGGAGGGAAAGAATATGCTCTGGAGAAAGAAGGAGAGCTAAAGCAGAAATTGTAAGATTGGAAAAAAAAGAGAAGTGCAGAGGAGGAAGCCGTCTGCAAATAAACACACACATGTGCACAGATATATCAGTGTTGGGAAGGGTTAACAGCAGAGGGAACAGCATGACATGATTAATGGCAGGGTGCGGTATCCTTCCCCGATTTACATCCTCTCTGCCGTTCTCTAGTCATGCTCTCTGTGAATGACTGCAGATGGCAGAGGGATGCGCTGGCCTGCAGAGAGCCATGATAACTGTCATTAACTGGGAGTGAGAGCCCAGGAGGACCACCATGGATCAGCATTACAGGCCTGTCATGTCTGTCCCCTGACAGCCCGGGCAAGGGCATGCTGGTGGAAAGAAAGGGTCTTAATATCAACTCTGCCTTTGATGTGCGGATCTTTTAAGTTAATTTCACAGATTGACTAACCAGGGCGCTGCATGTAAACGTGCTAGTTGTAGCATTTAACATCCATAACTCATTTATTTGAGACATCATGATGATCATTGCAGAGGAGACTGGCCTCTACTCTGCATTTGGCAGTGTGGGCCGTTGGGTCAAATTATGAAGGAAATCTGCTGAATTGGGTGATTATTATGCAGCACAAAAAGAATCAGAGCCACTGTTCCTTCTGCACAAGTGGAACAAAAGCTGTTCACAGTTTATCGCACTGGCAAACAGACAGCTGAATGAATGAATGGAATGGCAATATGTTTATCCTCTTGAGTCAAGCAGAGGAGGAAACTTGACTGAGGACTCAAGGATCCTCTTTGCAACAGGAAGCAACGCAGTTTATAGGACGAGGACCAGCACTAACAACCCTGTGAGATAGGTGCTACCAATCTTTTTAACCATTTTGAGATCAGCCGTTTAGGGTGACATATTAATCATCACAATTAATTTAACAATGGCAGAGAAATGCTACACATAACACCTCTAACAAACCAGATCAACCACTTGAAAAAGACATATTCATGTACTAGCAAAGGTTTTTATTTTCATACATGTTTCTTAATTGGACAAGATGGAATGGACAGGTAACACTGGGAAAAAGAAAACCCCAATGAAGGACACATATGTTAATGCTCTCTGTCTTCAGTTCTACTGTAGTAGTTTTCTCTCTTAACTGGATGCTAATTTTGAACCACAGACACACATTTCTACATATGCAACAGTGGAAAACTGCCCAAAGTTGGTAATGGAAATCATGTGCAGCTCTTAAAACACAGCCAAAAGGAATGATGCAGTCAATTAAATTGGTGGCGATCAAGGGTTTTCATGTGTATATGTGAACCACAAAATATCAGAAATATTTTGTTTACCATCTATTTATAATTTTGTCATCCTGATTGTGCATACTGTGATTTTACTATGTTGGTCTATTCTGTCTAAGGATAGAGGGTGTCGAATACCATTCAGATTTTAAAGCCCCTTGAGGTAAATTTGTGATATTCGTCTATGTAGATAAAATTGATTTGATTAGAGAACTTCCTCACCATTCAGTTACATGGACAGACAATAAATGATATTGAATTATTGCCCAGCCCAAGTTTAATTTAAGCTCTAACAACTCCTGATTCAACTGATTCAACAACAATCAGTTTGAACTTAAAATGTTAAGTTAATGTTTTGTTATTTGGCTTAGTAGTAATCTAAAGTATAAATGACTTATTGTACCTTATTGGTGATGACCTAACAATATACCACTGCTAACCAGGCTATGAGTCTGAGAAGGAGTCAATGCCTGGTGAAAACATTTTAATTCAGCTCACCAATGCTTTTCTTATGAATGAAGACGTTACTAGTATGAGATAAATTCTATTTTGTCATGTCCCATGTGCAAAAAAATGATACCATAAAGTCCAAGAAGCTAACAGAATTGTCATATTACAATATACAAAGCAACTAACTACATTACCCTTTTATAGAAATAAAGAACACAAAGTCAAGTTAATGAAACACACATGAGGCTCTATATAGTATAGAGAGCTGTATATAGTATCATCTATGACTAGAGCATTTGCACACAGACCTGACAGAACACAGCTCTGCACACACACTCCAGGAGGGAGTGATGGGGCCCTCGTGTGTTAAGGCCTCTGGCTGACAAGCACAAATTAGATGCATGTGCAAACAATATGCAGACATAGAAATGTGCACTTGAGATGACATTTCAGGCCGAGTCTCATGATGCAGACAAAGGCAGTGTGTGTAGGCCTGTACATTTGTGTGGAGATATCTATGTCTGTGCGTGTACGTGTGTGTGTGTGAGTGTGTGAAGAAAAACTGAAATACAAACATACCTGAGCTAAACAAGTTAGTGTGAGCTATGCAGGCATCCATGCACTCATTATTCCTCCCATATTTTTCTGTTTCCTGATGCTAGTGTTAGCACATACTCCCATTCTGACACATGTGCAGTGAATTCACACAGTCACACTTTTCACCCAAATGCCTTCTACCTGTCCAACCAATTTGAAGCAGTCCTTTTGAACACAAGAGCACACTTGAACGTGCTTTTCCTTCCTGTCATTTTATCGGCATCATAAAACATCCCTAAAAATCAGCCCGCCACACCTCAAACCTTTCTACTTCCATCCACCACCACGTGAGGTCCTGCTAAATGGCTCTCAGGGTGCTCTAGCATTTAAATTCAGCAACAAGAAACGATACTCGGTGACGAGTTAAATACTGCATGGATCCCTCTCTTAAAAAAATCAAGCAATTGCACACACACAAGCCTTCCACGAGCATGACACCAAGAAAACCCACTTCCCCCACATCATCACACAGAGAGCACATAGAGGAGACATAGATGGTTCCCCTTGACTGCTTAAATCCACTTCATTCTTATTCCAGTTCCCCCAGAGGCAGACTTATGTAACTAAAGTGGTGTTACACATGGAGAGATGAATAATCAAATAGTCAGGCTTGTACTGACCGAGTCAGTGGGAGGAGCTCCGAGATCGAGTCAAGATACCATTTTTAACATCTTTCTTTCCTCTCTGGTATCAGTACCACCTTAGCCTGCTGTGGCGTGTCCATGTGCGAGGGCACGTGTAAGCTTTCCGGCATGTGGAATGTGCATTATGCATTATGCTGTGGTGTGTGCGAGTGACAGAAAACGTGTGCCTTGTGACTACATTAAGATACCGTCCTTAACATGCACACTAGCTGCTACTGCCACCTCCAGGCATCAGAAGAGACTGCTGTGTCTCCCACAGTGCTGCATTGTCAGCTTGTTGGTGTATCAGTGCTGCTTTCCAGGTCAGTCTGTCTTCTGTTTGCCCTGACAGTAAAGTGATGCATATTAATTCTGTTCTTGGGATGCAGCCAGATATTCAAATAGTTACCCTTCAAACACACACACACACACACACACACACGCACATCTGCACATCTGCTCCCTCTCCTGATGGGAGAGCTCTCCGTGGTGCTGAAGCAGTAGTAAGCCAGGTGCAAGCTGCAGTTGTCACTGGTGCAGAATGCCACACATAATGGGCCACTTCCCCTCCTGGCCGCACACAAACCAAGCCCCGGCCCGGGCATGTGAAGGCCGATATAGTCAGGAGATCAAAAATCCAGCTACGGTGTGTCCGTCCCTGCTGACGTCTTACATAATGCTGTGCAATGTGACGACTGACCTGGCCCCATAGTTGTTTTCCTCTGTCTGGGTGTGTGTTTGCGAGTGTGTGCAGATGTAAATCACACTGTGTTTTCACATAGCCCGGGGCAAAGGGAGGAAGTGCAGCTACGGAGGGTGGCTTCAGGGGTGCTACAGTTCAAACGCTGTTTAATATAAGTGTGTTTCATTAATCTACTCCTTAGCCTCAAAGACAGCATATTCAGCAACTAGAGCTGATTGAATGCTGCATGTCCCTCCCTTTTAAGGGACTCTAGCACTTCTCTTTCCTTAGCACTGGCCATGAAAATGATTGGTTCCTCCTCACACGCCCCCCTCCATCGCCTAGACAACATTGATTTTCAGTCCGATTACTAGGAAGGAACAGGATCACTAGTGAGGTGCTGCTCTAATGAGAAATGTAGATCATTATGACAGGGGTGTGACGATCCAGACCCCATCCCTCCAGTCCAGCTACATACAAACTACATGTGCATGCCCACGCATGCCCCACCCTCCACCTGGAACTAACCAATCCCAATGCCTGTGCTGATTCCATCCTGACCCGTCACCGAGGCTCTTCACTCAGCTACCATCAGCCAAAGAAAGAAAATGAGACTGTTTCACTGCACATTCCTGAGGGGAAATTTTCAAAACCCGCGATCTGCTCCAGGAAGAAAATACCGAGACAATTCAATTAGAAGATGCCTCAGAAGAGCCACAGTTAGCAGGCATTTTACCCATAATTCACCTGGGACCAACCATTTATCTTGCTTCAAATTAAAAGATTACACTCCTCTAGGTTTGTATCATATTTCACTGCACAGAACCAGGGATAGCCAGCTCAGCAACAACTACAACCGTGCTTTTATCACGGTTTTCCAAATGTCTAAACACTAAACTGATCTCTGTTTCTCTTTGCAGTATATTTTAAAGCAGAGCAGAACATTATGTGGAACAGGTCAAGCATTATTTATGAACAAATCCTTCAAAGCTGTGGTATTGTATCAATGTACTATAGTCTTATATCTTCAGTGAGCTGGAGATGTATTTATTAATCTAAATGTTCTCTAAGTTTTGCGTCCAAAAACGCTCTTTGTGATGGTGAAAGCATCAGTCCTAAATATGACAATGTACTCGTATCACTTGTCTTGCTATGGTGCTTTACACAATACAACTGTATGTTTGTTGACAGTCAAAATGATCTCTTATTTCCTGCTATAATGTTGCACAATGTTGTCGCAATTGTGAGCACAGAAACTTCCCAAATGCACAGGGACAGCATACCTCCTATAAATAAGCTATTTGACTTTTAAATAGAGGCCCCTTTTAGTGTCACATTCTGAGGAACAACAGAGGAGAGATCCAAAGAATGAGAAGTGGGGAGTCATAGACGAGGGTGGAATAATTGGACAAAGAGGGACCAGAGATCACTGAGAGTGTGCAGTTTGGGGAGGACAGATAGAGCCTGAAACTCGAGAGCCCCTGGGCTCACCGTCATTTGTATGCTCAGCACACTGCGCTCAGTGCGGGGACTCTCTCAGTCCTGTTTACACTTGCACACGGTTATTTATTCTGCTCTAATTCAAGCCCTCACACAGGCTTGTAAGCACAGCCATCACTTCCTGCTCGGTGGTCCCGTAGCACTGCAGCAGCACCTGGGTTCTCCTTCGCCAAGGATCCCATCACCCCTGGCACCCAGGGGATGATTAAACACTGCATCCAAATGGGCACAGAGAACCGCAACCTCAAGCTGTCGGGCCGTACACCTCTGTCAGCAGGTTACCTCTGTAAGGTTGAAGTCAGTTACCACGCACACACCCTGATCATAGCACACACATACAGTACGCACATGCACACACTCAGCTGCAGGGACATATGTGTAGGACTATGCAGATCCTGTGCAGGCACGTTTAACCCTCTTGTCACCAAGGGACTGAATGTAAAACATATCTGAGTGTATTTCTTGAGGTTTAGGCTCACTGTGATGAATAAGATGATGATGATGATGATGATGATGGTGTTATGGCAATGATGCTGCTGCTGGTGACTAAGAAAATGATGTATACAAATGATTATAGCGCCAAGACACAGTGTATGGCCTTACATCAAACACCAGATTCAGAGAAGATCACTCAGCTTGATTATGATGAAACATAAAAATCACAAGCAGGTCTGCAGCAAATGGATAAACGCCCTCATTCAAGTCATTCGCCCGTTTGACCCTTACCTGTATCAAAGTGGGAGCTGAAGGCAAAACTGGGATTGAAAAACGCCGAAGACATGACAATCACATGTAGGGCAAAGACCATCCTCCTCGTTGCGTTGCAGAAGACAGCAAAAACCTAAACACGAACAGGTCAAGAATAAATTCCCGACTCAGGTGCGTTTAAGATTCAAGTAACCTGTAGTAGAAGCAGTAATGCGCAGCATTTTATTCCATCGCACTTCACAGAGAGCCCCCCGAAAATCCTGCTCCACCTTCAGCTCGAACAGATCTGGAGACAGATGTTGACATTTTACCACATCTGTTAGTTTACTTGCTTGACAACAAAATCCCGTCTCGCGCCTTCTTTCATTTGACTGTTCTGGACAGGTTTAGTGTACCCACTCGGTCACCCGGTGAATGGCTTATCCGTTATTTACACCGATTTTATACACTGTACAATCTTGATTGCTCCAAACATTTGGTAATCTCCCGTTTGTGTTCCTTTCAGAATAAACCTCTGGTTGCTCTTTGTCCCGTATTACATGTAAAATGCTCGTTTTTTTATGGAGAGCAGCTGGTTCGTTTTAAAAAGATGCGTCGGTCAGCGATGCGCATTTGGGTTTCAGCTTCGGTACAGAAAGACTGAGCGACATCTTGCACCAGTGTCAAGCGAAATAAAGTATAAAAGCACTTCCGTTTACAGCTTTCAAAATAAAAACGTATTCATGTATCAGAAGGCTAATGTTTTTATTTTATTTTGAAGACAAAATCGCGTAGTGCTCCGGGGCTTTCTCTGGCACACTTGACGCAGCCATTGCGAGAGGACTCCTGCTGGTGATCGTGCGTGCGCGCGCGCTGAAGTATGTGTGTGTTGGCTCGTTTTGAACAGGATATTTTACTGAAATACTTCCATATGTTTTAACTTAAGTTGGGGGTCCACAGGCATCACCATACCTCCTATCCTGACATCCCACCAGGTCTGTCCGGGCGGAGGCGAAGAAGGACACAGAGGGCCGGGCTCCGTATACAGACCAGCACACAAACAGCTGTCCGCAGGCCGGTTGCAAGGGCAACAGCATGGTTGGCTTCAGACACCCTGGAGCACTTGGCCAGTAAAAGAGTCTGGTGAGACCATCATGGCCAGATTGTTCTGTCGCTGTTAAATATCGCCGGCAGCATGAGTCACTTGCAGAGTTAAGTTTTATTTTTAAGCACATTGTTGAAATGCAGTAGGAAGGTTACTGGAAAAGACATGCAGGTTGACAGCTGTGTAGGAAAGTAGCTAATGGTCAGGTGACTGGCTGAACAGGGCGACTAGTGGACAGGTGAGGAATGGCAGGAAAGGCAGGCAGCACAGGCGTCACACGTCATTGTTAAGATAAGTCAATTTTATTTATATAGCCCAATATCACAAATCACAATTTGCCTCAAGGGGCTTTACAATCTGTACAGCATACAAATACCCTCTGTCCTTAGACCCTCGATAATCCCCCAAAAAAACCTTTTAGCAGAGAAAAAATGGAAGTGTGAAGTAGTGTGTTAAAAATGTGAAGGTTGAGAAGATGAAAAAAAGTTGACCCCAACAGTCATACTGTACTTTTTTAGCCAACATTACCCAGTTTAACAGCATTTAATAAAAAATAAAACTCCCCTCATTTAACAAGAGTTGGTAATATACCTAGTAGGCTATATTAAACTGATATGCCAAATCTACTCAGGCTAAAACCAGATTTGGCCTTCTGTTTAACAGTTTTCTACACAATCAGCCAGTGTCCTCATGTTTACTGTATGTGCACCTTTTCAAATGATGTAGAGGCTGGATGCATAAATATGCATGCCTGAGTGCAGACAAGTGTTCCTTTTGCTGTGGCCCAACTGACCTGGGATATTCCTCTGAATCATGTTGTTGGTTCTGTTGGACTTGACTGTTTATTCTGGCAGGTTTTCTGCTCTGTAGATTTGTGCAAACGATTTGTTGATTGCTCAAATTGACTCCAAATGCACAGACCCATCTCTCTCTCTCTCTCTCTCTCTCTCTCTCTCTCTCTCAATTCAATTCAATTCAGTTTGCTTTATTGGCATGAATGTAACAACGACAATATTGCCAAAGCATCAGGTAATAATGATATTAAAACAATAATAAGAATAATAAAAAATAAAAATAATAAAAATCATGAAAATAGCAAAAAACTTAAGTACACATTTGTGTGACTATGGAAGTGTGTGTGTGTCTCTCTCTCTGTCACACACACACACACACACACATTTATAATTGCTATTGACCCTCTGCTGGTTGTCAGCAGTAAAGCAGACAAAAGTCATTGTGTGAGACCACAGCAGGCTACCTCTCTCAAGCATCAAAGTAAAAAAAAAATCACATTTAACAAATGTTTATTACATTGCATTGTGCTATTTACTATTTCACTATGTATGTTTTGCATTATTTATATATTTAAATTGAAGACGCAATTGAATAAAATTACTCAAGTAGTCTTTAATACTTTCTTTGCACACATTTCTTTCAATAGATGAAACATTATTTGTTTGACTTTGTGTGGATTAATCTGCACAACCTTATCACAATAACTAAAGGGAAAATATACAGTACAGGCAGTTGTTGTTCTGTTGAATGCACACTAGAGAGCAGCACTGGATTACTATTATGAAGGCACAGAGGGCACTCTTACTGATTGAAACAGTTAAAAAGACACATACACACATGTACACACACACGCACAAAAAGAAAAATCTAGATTTCACCAGAAGTGAGGGCTCATTTTCAGCTCCTCTCTCTCATCAGCAGGATGCACCTGCAGGCCTCCTGCCTTTATTTAGCTTCATGTAAATTAAGAGGTTACGTGTCAGGTTTCTGTAAAACTGTCCTTAACTGGAAAGAAACTAATATTTTAATTATTGTCTTTTTTGCTTTTTACATATGTATTGGTATACATGTGTGCAGAGCCACAGCTTATATCCTGTAAGAGGTGTCTCCTTCTAACTTGTGAAAAGCTTGTGAATCAAATAAAGATGATATTTGAAAACTCCTACTAAAGCAAGGAAATATAAAAATTCAAAGATTATATAAACTTGGATCATGGCATGAATACCTATCATAAGGAACTGGACAATGTAACAATTCTATTGCAATAAAACTGGAGGAAATCTTTTCAGATCCTGATATTATAACATTTTTGGGGGGTCGAGGAAATCACCTACACTGATAATAATGATGACAAATAAAACAGTATGACAAATCATGCAGATTGAACCAAAGCTCCTCCTCCTGTCAGTCACTCTCAGTTTCAGTGTTGTATTAAATTGCTCCTCCAGCACCTCTCCTCATCCTCCAAACCCTCCAATCTGTCAGCAGTAAGCTCACTTTCCAAGTTACAAGGCCATTCTCAGCACACACTGACAACATGCTGGGGACCCTCTGCACTCTCATCACTGCTCTAACATGTAAGGAGGCTGACTTACTGCAGCTTTGACCTCATGTTGGATTCATCAGTCTGTGTGTTTCTCTTGACTCCATGTCATCTTGTTGTTTCCAGGTGTGAGTGGTGTGACGGTGGTGACACAGAAGCCTGTTGTGACGGTGAGGAAAGGAGAGACAGCCACCATGGACTGTAACCTGGGGACTGTTACTAACAATGAAGCTCGCTGGTACAAACAGATTCCTGGAGGAGTTCCTCAGTTTGTATTATATTTTTATCACAGCCATAGCTCTCCAACATATGGCTCTGGATTCTCCTCTCCAAAGTTCACATCTACTCATCAGTCAACATCAGATTATCGTTTGATCATCAACAATGTGGAGGAGGGAGACTCAGCAGTCTATTACTGTAAAACATGGGACACCTCTGTTAATGAGTACGCATCACAGTGATTTACACTGTGACAAAAACCTCCTCACTAACACTTCTGCTTTTTGACCTGCTGATGCATCTTGACTGGGAGTGAACCCATCAGCCAATGCTTTCTGTAACTTCTCCACATAAATATTTAAAATATATTTTCAAACTTCTAAACCCTTTTATTGGATTCTCAAAGAAATCCTCAGATCTTTCCTAGTGGTGGTTAAATATGGTATGTCATGTGTACATACTTTAATACAAAAACAGACAATTTGCTCAAAGTACATGTAAACCACTAAAACGCAAGTTATAATCTATGACACTGTTGTAAAAATCACTGTTTATAGTAAATATTATGTCTCTTTCTACTCATCATGAAAAAATCAAGTTATAGAAAGTTTGCAGCAGCTTCTCATTTGCTGATCTAAATTCAGATAATGTGATAAAATGTTCTTGATATAAATCCTCTGGTGCACATGTAGTGATGATTGTTACACAAATACTTGTATTAAATATTAATCTAGTTGCATTTTTCCTTCTTCATGAACAGGTCCAAAGATCATCAGGCAACCAAAAGTTACAAACACTAAAAGTCATGTAATGTGAAGCTCAAACACAATGAATGAAAATGCTACATTCACCTGACAACATGTCGTATAGATTTAGTGATTCATGATGTGTTTCCAATAAATTAAACACAGGAGTCGGAGCATGCTGCTTCAGTGAGAGCAAATTACTTGAAATGTGATAAAACAGAGACGAGAGATAAACAGTTACATAAACTCAACACCCTGTTTATTATATAACACTGTTTACACATACTGTAATATACAACTGGAAGAAAACATGAACCTTAGAACAGATGAAATTATATTTTGTTTGTGATCATCTCCACTTGATTTCTCATTAACATTATAACAGCATGTTTAACAGAAAATGAATTTATACAACCTCTGGAGTTAATAATATTCATGAGAAGGACATCAACATTATTCAAAAGACAACAGGAACAACAGAAATATTACTTACTTACACAAATATGACAAAAACAGTCTGTTCTTTCCCACAAAGCTGAACAATGATCAAATAAAAATACTACATTGACCTGACAGATCATCTATAGTCTGAGGTTTATGATGTTTGCAGAACAATATGAAAACGTGTTTGTGAACAACAGAAGATATGAAAAATGTTTTTGAAATGATCCAAGTTCATAAAGTGAAACTCACAAACATGATGTAGTTGATTAATGAATGGAAACAGTGTTGAAACTCCTCCTCCTCCTCTTCTCCTCTCGTCAGTGTCTTTATAAGCTTCAGTCTCTCTTCTCCTCACACTCCAACCCTGCTCACCTCTCAGCTGGACAGTAAGGGACGTTTACACCACACACTGACAACATGCTGGGGACACTCTGCACTCTCATCACTGCTCTAACATGTAAGATATTCTTCTGGTTCCTTTTATAGCCCATATTTTCACTCAGAAACCTTTCACTCATGTATCTTTCTGTGTGTGTTGACAGATGTTGATGCAGTGATCGTGCTGACCCAGACGCCTGCTGTCCACACAGTTTCTACAGGACAAGAGGTTGTTCTCAAATGCAACATTGAGAGATATGACGGAAATTATGTCAGTTGGTATAAACAGGTTCCTGGTGAAGCTCCTCAGTATGTTCTGGCATTTCACCATGAGTACAGTTCACTCGACTTTGGATCAGGATTCGCCTCAGACCGATTCAACTCTAAATCCTCATCAGACATAGATTACCAGTTCATCATTAAGCGGGCAAAGGAAGGAGACTCTGCTCAGTATTTCTGTCAGACATGGGACGACTCTGCAGATGCAGCTGTATCACAGGGATTTACACTGTGACAAAAACCTCAATGAGAGACTCACTACAGCTTTTATCAATTCTGAGAGCATTTTCACAATTGTTAATCTCAGTTTGATGATGATATTTGGACTTTAACAAAACCATGAAAACAACATGATGCAACAGAAGATCCAGAGTCAGTCCTCAAGTCCAGCAGTGTTTTGGAATATAAGCAGACTGATGAAGGGAATGAGATGCTGACAGTGAAAGTTGGTCTCAACAGGATGTTTCAGTTCCACTCCCCTCATTAGTGAGAGTCAGGAGGTTTTTGTACAGCCATGTGTACAAACTGAATCACTGTGGTATTCGGACAAGGCACCAAGCTGATTGTGACAAGTAAGTACTTTTTAACTGATCATACAACAAGAAAGATTTTCTGTTTCTGATTCATATTAAGAAGAAAATAATCAACTTATATGTTGCTAATTGTTTAAAATATTTAACACGTTGTTCAGTGAGTAATAGATTGATTTTTTTTACATCTGCTTTGATATCACACTGTCTCTGAAGACAATTGAAAGATTTGCAAATGATCACAACATTTTACATAATTTCTAGAAACATTCAAGCAAAGTTTTTTAATGGCTGAAGTATTTTCAACTGTTGGGCAAAATTTACAAGATTGTGCTTATTTATTTTGACAACTTATGACTAGTTTTAATATTGCAAAACCCTATGTTAAATAACCTGTCAAGAATATTTTACATTGTGATATCAATTCTACATTACTGTGCTTGTAATGTTCATTTACTACTTTTCTATTCTTTTGAATTTTTCTAAATTATATATTGGCTGACTTTTTTTCTATTTAAATAGAAACCACTAGAGCAAAGTTACTACCTTTATTTCTCAAAGTGACTGAAATGATTATACTTGAATTCAAATACCATTTTGTAAGACACAGAAGGTGACTTCATGGATGTTTTAATCATCAATGTCTTTGTCATTATATTTTAAGTTTGTGATTTGTAGGTTTTATTAAACAAAATCAACTCTGCTCATATTTTAGGTGATGATTTAAAATGTTTTACTTCAACATATTTGTTATATTGTCAACACAACAAATTTAGGAATCTGTTACTGTGATGCTTTGTATTAAAGACTTCACTCCTAGTTATTTGATGAATGTCCTTCATGTATTTTCAGGCTCCAGCCTCCCTCCTCCTGTCCTGACAGTCTTCCCTCCGTCCAGTGCTGAGCTCCAGTCCAACAAAGCCACTCTGGTCTGTCTGTCCAGTCAGTCTGTGCCTTTTGCAGATGTGACCTGGTTGGCTGGTGGGAGTCCAGTGAGCAGTGGGATCTCTACCAGCACCGCTGTTCGGCAACCAGACCAGACTTTCCAAATCAGCAGCTATCTGGCCATCCAGACGTCAGACTGGAACCTGGATAAGGTTTACACATGTAAAGTGTCTTTGGGCTCCCAGCCTTCAGAGAAAAACATCAACAAGTCAGACTGTCCCACTGGAGAATAGTAGAGGAGCAGAATGACCATTTCAAATCTGCTTCTTTACTGTTTGTGCTGTTTGCTCATTACAAGGTTTACATGTTAGAAAAGACGTGTCTGCATGCTTGTAATAAATGTTGTGACAGTTAGGTGGAGGTGTTGTATCAGCTTTGCAATTGCTGCATTTTTCAAGACTCATTCAATAAAACAAACAAAAAACTGAATAAAAATGTGCTTGTGTTTATTTGTTTTCATGAAAACATCATTTACAATAAAAATCTTCTTTTGTTACGTTCACTAGATTTTGTTTTTCTCCTGATGTTCATCTCACTGATAATTACAGTTAATCCAGGACACATAGATAACAGACATTTCTGTTTAAGTCTTACTTGAATATGCATATTTAAATTCAGAAAGCTACATTGTTATTAGGTGTTAATTTGGAATAAAAGCACAACAGAGAGATTAATATTACTTTGCCTGGTTTTAGTTACTTGCAGTAGTTAAGACGTTAGAAAAATCAGATAAAATGAGCAAATGAAACTGAGTTTTCATCCTCCGTCAGTGAAGCATCACCTCTCTACTCCTCCCTCTCTTCCTTCCCAGGATGCACCTGCAGGCCTCCTCTCCTTATTTATAGCTCCATGTAAATGAAGAGGTCAAGTGTCAGCTCTCTGTAAAATCAGAGGGAACTGTCTCTGACTGGAAACACACTGATGTTTAATTACTGTCATTTGATCAATTAGAGACAGTTTATCTCTAATATATGTGAATTATGTTCATGTGTGCCGAGCCAAAGCTTATATCCTGTAATAGATGTTGTCAAAATGTCAAAAACCTATGAATCAGATATGAAAATAGAAGATAAGAGACCAACAAATGTGACAAGCCATGCAGATTGAACCAAAGCTCCTCCTCCTGTCAGTCACTCTCAGTTTCAGTGTTGTATTAAATTGCTCCTCCAGCACCTCCTCTCCTCATCCTCCAAACCCTCCAATCTGTCAGCAGTAAGCTCACTTTCCAAGTTACAAGGCCATTCTCAGCACACACTGTCAACATGCTGGGGACCCTCTGCACTCTCATCACTGCTCTAACATGTAAGGAGGCTGACTTACTGCAGCTTTGACCTCATGTTGGATTCATCAGTCTGTGTGTTTCTCTTGACTCCATGTCATCTTGTTGTTTCCAGGTGTGAGTGGTGTGACGGTGGTGACACAGAAGCCTGTTGTGACGGTGAGGAAAGGAGAGACAGCCACCATGGACTGTAACCTGGGGACTGTTACTGGCAGTGCTGCTCGCTGGTATAAACAGATTCCTGGAGGAGTTCCTCAGTATGTACTGAGGTTTTATCACAGCTGGAGCTCTGTAAAGTATGGCTCTGAATTCTCCTCTCCCAAGTTCACATCTACTCATCAGTCAACATCAGATTATCGTTTGATCATCAACAATGTGGAGGAGGGAGACTCAGCAGTCTATTACTGTCAAACATGGGACGACTCTGCTAAAGAGCACGTATCACAGTGATTGACACTGTGACAAAAACCTCCTCACTAACTCCACTCACTTCTGCTTTCTGAAGTCTGTTATAAAATTATAAAAGTAATACTCAAACCGGAAAAAAAGTCCAAATGTTTATACTGTAGAATGTTTTTGCTGCATAAACCACTTCTCTGATGTACAACAGCATCTCATAATCACCACAGTGTTGCTAAAATTGTATGTTACTTCTACAAGAACTTTCATTTAGTTGACTTGTGCACATAATTTAACATCCATGTTGTATCCCATAATTCAACTGCACCATTTGATTATTGATCACTTAGATTTTTATGTTTCAGGTTTAACACTATATTAAATTTATGATTTTCTCTGTGTTCAAGAAGAAGTTTAAAAATGATTGAACTCAAAGTGCTTTTCAGACAGTCAAACCAAACACTTCTTAAAGCCCTTTTAACTGCAAACATTTCTGTGGTCTATCAATAATAACTGACTGACTTATTTAAATAATTTCTGTTTAGTGTAACGTGAGATATTTAACAGCAAGAACTGATGTCACTGTGATCATCCCGTCTGCTTCTTTTGATGACTGATGATCATGTTGGCATTTATTTTTATGAATAAGTGATGTGACTATGGAGACAAAACATCGTGTATTGACATTATACATTTCACATCATTGGAACTGATTATTGTTGAATATGAAGGTGCTACTATAACTTAACATATTCAATCTGACACCAGATATATTCTGTATGTTCATGAACTACAACAGTAAAAGTTTTGTTATGAAATGACTTGCACATGTGATGTGAAACCCACAACCATGATGTTACGTCCCCTTTGGAAACTAGGGGTGGACGGAGACGACAACACGACAATAAAGGAGTCTCAGAGACAGAGTAGAGGTGAAACAGGAAAGCTAGTTTAATGTCAGGATTTCTCATAACAAATGCTTAACATGTGGATGAGGACGGGACACAATGGTTGCTCCAAATTAACTGAAATCAACGTAACAAAACCAGGCCTGGCTATATCCTAACTTTGAAAAAGAACAACAAACAAAAAGCCTAGCTGGCTTGACTAAAGAAAAAGGAAATTCACCAAATAACAGTACAAAGGTTGCACCAACCACTAGCCTAGTGTTTCTAACAAAAAGACACTACATGTGTTCAGTGTAAAGGGTACCCCCAACTTACCTAGTTCTCTAACCTCCCACCACAGACCTTTCTCTAGTAATTTCACAAGGTCTCTCACAAGAAACAATAGCTCAGGAAGGCCAAGAGCAGAGAAAAAAAATGAAAACAGTGAGTTTCTATGATGAGCTCCTTTAATTGAGGTCCCCGAGTGGTGATAGGCCAGCCTGAAGTCTGAGGGAACTAACGGTAACTCAACCGGACTGCACATGTGGAAATCAATCAGTGAGATAGCACCAGGAGAGAAGTCAGATTGGGGGGGGGGGGTCAAAACACACCTGCCCCTGTCTGGCACATAACAATGATGCAGCTAATTTATGAATGGAAACAGTGTTGAGTGTTGAAACTCCTCCTCCTCCTCTTCTCCTCTCCTCAGTGTCTTTATAAGCTTCAGTCTCTCTTCTCCTCACACTCCAACCCTGCTCACCTCTCAGCTGGACAGTAAAGGACGTTTACACCACACACTGACAACATGCTGGGGACCCTCTGCACTCTCATCACTGCTCTAACATGTAAGGAGGCTGACTTACTGCAGCTTTGACCTCATGTTGGATTCATCAGTCTGTGTGTTTCTCTTGACTCCATGTCATCTTGTTGTTTCCAGGTGTGAGTGGTGTGACGGTGGTGACACAGAAGCCTGTTGTGACGGTGAGGAAAGGAGAGACAGCCACCATGGACTGTAACCTGGGGACTGTTACTGGCAGTGCTGCTCGCTGGTATAAACAGTTTCCTGGAGGAGTTCCTCAGTATGTACTGAGGTTTTATCACAGCTGGAGCTCTGTAAAGTATGGCTCTGAATTCTCCTCTCCCAAGTTCACATCTACTCATCAGTCAACATCAGATTATCGATTGATCATCAACAATGTGGAGGAGGGAGACTCAGCAGTCTATTACTGTCAAACATGGGACACCTCTGTTAAAGAGCACGTATCACAGTGATTTACACTGTGACAAAAACCTCCTCACTAACTACTTCTGCTTTTTGAGACTCTGACACTTGTCAGCTGACAAAAGAGCCATCAAACAAGCTCAGTGTAAGAACAAACTATGTACAATAAAAACTATATCTTAAATTGCAATTTGCACACACTTAACTATAACAAAGAATAAGCACCAGTACACCAGCTTTGTGCATAATATCTGAGTTTGACATAGAAAACAGGCTTTAAATGCTACTGTGTCTTTCCACTTAGCACGTTTTACACATAGAAAGTGATAAATATTTTTGAGGTAGGTAGTGATGATTGTTACAGTTCCAGATTATGTAAATCTGACAGTAATCTAACAACATTAATCAAGTTTCATAGGCAGACCTCAAGCCAAACAGTTTATTAATGTGCAGCTAAAACACAAGCAAATAAAATTAACCTGCCTTCAGGTCATGTAGATACAGACATTTGTTATTAGTTTTTAATGGTATTATTCAGAACCATCTGTATTAATAGCAAACATGTTTACCTGCTGAGAGGAATATTTATGAGAATAAAAACACTGAGATGAGAAGTAAATTTTTACACTCTGCTGTTTATCTACATAATAAACAACTCTGTGAGGTCTTTATAAGACAAACATAAAAGCCAATGACAATATATTTATCCCATATTTTATATGATTAATTAACAAATAACATAGAAAGATAAACCGAATTGAATCTGATATTACCATTTTTCGGATACATTTTTATGAACAATAAACGTTGTGGTGGAAATTGGGTATTTCCTTTTGAAGAAGTGAGCAAATAAAATTAAGATCCAATAAGCCATGTTTTTTGTATATTTAATTAAAGGTTGGGTAGGCAGTTTTCTTTTGGCGTCATTGGCAATATTAACCAGTGCAGCATATTGTAATTCAAGTGGTCTGAGAGCAGACCTCTACTTCAGCCCCCCCTCTTGCCTCTGTTTTCAGGCTTCAGAATATCTATCCCGTGACGGGAGACTTTAGCCTATCACAGGTTATTTCAGAGAGACTGTGTGTTTGTATTGGCTAAGCTACAAGAGCAGATGTGTGTACATGTGGTGAAAGTCTTATTGAATGGTGGAAAATCCTGCCGAAAATCCTGCCGAAAATCCTGAAACTTTAGATAAATTTCCACTACCTCTTTTGCCTACAGCAGTGTATAGTACAAAACAACATGTCCCGGCTCCACATGGAGCTTCAGGCTCATTACGTTCAATGCCATGACGCTCATAACGATGAGTGGCAAAGAGACATGATGACAAACAGTGGGGAATAACTTTTGATGGGGGACAGTGGTGTGTGTGTGCGGTGTACTAGCCTCTCATCCCGCTGCTGGACGGCGTTGCAGCTGCCTCTGAATCCTGTGACGCTCTGCTCTGCAGTCGCGAAGCGCTGGAGGGGCGTCTTTGAGAAAACAGGTCTCACGGTTTCACGGGGAGCCAGCTCCTTCTGCTGCCGGTCGAAGTTGTGGGTTTGGTGGGAGGGGCTTAGCGGAGTGATACGAGGCAGCAGAGAGAGAGGCGAAAGGTTTTGAATAGGTTGCACAGATTTTGCCTACCCCAGCTTTAAGCAAAGAATAAAACAATCAAATAAAACGGTAAATACGAATAAAAGTAAATAAAAGGAGGAGCAAGAAAGCACACAGAGTCAATCCTATTTCAGCTGAAAGGACAGAGATCATACACCAAGATGCATATGAAGAGTCTCACTGCGAAGGGAAGATGTAGTCACATATTTATAACCTCACAATACATAGTAGACAAAAGAAAGGCAAGGGTACCAGAATAACCTCTATCCCACATCATGTCTGTCTCTAGCTAAGTGTTCTCACCCAAGGATGAGAACACAGGGCAGACTGTTCTCCTAACACGCCAAACAAGTTGTCCTTCAGTAATCAAACACAAACAAGATACCAATGTACCTGACGACAGAGATGAACCAAGACAGAAATTATCAAAGTATCTAGAGTGCAGACAGAATAACTAAAAAGCAAGTTATTACTTAAAAACATATCTAGTAATAGGAAAGGAGAAATGTTGCCCTTACAGAAGTTATCAAAACGAAAAAAATATTTAATGTGGAACTGCATGCATGCTATGAATGGAAACAGTGTTGAAACTCCTCCTCCTCCTCTTCTCCTCTCCTCGGTGTCTTTATAAGCTTCAGTCTCTCTTCTCCTCACACTCCAACCCTGCTCACCTCTCAGTTGGACGGTAAAGGACGTTTACACCACACACTGACAACATGCTGGGGACCCTCTGCACTCTCATCACTGCTCTAACATGTAAGGAAACTGACTTACTGCAGCTTTGACCTCATGTTGGATTCATCAGTCTGTGTGTTTCTTTTGACTCCATGTCATCTTGTTGTTTCCAGGTGTGAGTGGTGTGACGGTGGTGACACAGAAGCCTGTTGTGACGGTGAGGAAAGGAGAGACAGCCACCATGGACTGTAACCTGGGGACTGTTACTGGCAGAGTAGCAGTCTGGTATAAACAGATTCCTGGAGGAGTTCCTCAGTTTGTATTATATTTTTATCACAGCCATAGCTCTCCAACATATGGCTCTGGATTCTCCTCTCCAAAGTTCACATCTACTCATCAGTCAACATCAGATTATCGTTTGATCATCAACAATGTGGAGGAGGGAGACTCAGCAGTCTATTACTGTAAAACATTGGACGACTCTGTTAATGAGTACGCATCACAGTGATTTACACTGTGACAAAAACCTCCTCACTAACACTTCTGCTTTTTGACCTGCTGATACATCTTGACTGCAAGTGAAGTTATCAGCCAATGCTTTCTGTAACTTCTCCACTTATATATTCAAAATATATTTTCAAACCCTTTTACTGTATTCTCAAATAAATCCTCAGATCTTTCCTAGTGGTGGTTAAATACAGTATGTCACCTGTACATGCTTTAAATATAAATGTCTCTTGTTACTTATCATAAAAAAATCAAGTTATAGAAAGTTTACAGCAGCTTCTCATTTACTGATCAAAATTCAGATAATGTGATAAAATGTTCTCGATATAAATCCTCTGGTGCACATGTAGTGATGATTGTTACACAAATACTGGTATCAAATATTAATCTAGTTGCATTTTTCCTTCTTCATGAACAGGTCCAAAGATCATCTGACAACCAAAAGTTACAAACACTAAAAGTCATGTAATGTGAAGCTCAAACACAATGAATGAAAATGCTACATTCACCTGACAACATGTCGTATAGATTTAGTGATTCATGATGTGTTTCCAATAAATTAAACACAGGAGTCGGAGCATGCTGCTTCAGTGAGAGCAAGTTACTGGAAATGTGATAAAACAGAGACGAGAGATAAACAGTTACATAAATACACCCTGTTTATTATATAACACTGTTTTCACATACTGTAATATACAACTGGAAGCAAACATGAACCTTAGGACAGATGAAATAATATTTATTTTGAGATCATCTCCACTTGATTTTTTGCTAATGTTAAAACAGCACATTTAACAGAAAATGAATTGATTCAACTTCTGGAGTTAATAATATTCATGAGAAGGACATCAACATTATTTAAAAGACAACAGGAACAATGGACATATTACTTACTTACACAAATATGACAAAAACAGTCTGTTCTTTCACACAAAGCTGAACAATGATCAAATAAAAATACTACATTGACCTGACAGATCATCTATAGTCTGAGGTTTATGATGTTTGCAGAACAATATGAAGACGTGTTTGTGAACAACAGAAGTTATGATAAAGGTTTTTGAAATGATCCAAGTTTATAAAGTGAAACTCACAAACATGATGTAGTTGATTAATGAATGGAAACAGTGTTGAAACTCCTCCTCCTCCTCTTCTCCTCTCGTCAGTGTCTTTATAAGCTTCAGTCTCTCTTCTCCTCACACTCCAACCCTGCTCACCTCTCAGCTGGACAGTAAGGGACGTTTACACCACACACTGACAACATGCTGGGGACCCTCTGCACTCTCATCACTGCTCTAACATGTAAGATATTCTTCTGGTTCCTTTTATAGCCCATATTTTTACTCAGGAACCTTTCACTCATGTATCTTTCTGTGTGTGTTGACAGATGTTGATGCAGTGATCGTGCTGACCCAGACGCCTGCTGTCCACACAGTTTCTACAGGACAAGAGGTTGTTCTCAAGTGTCAAAATCATTCTGGAAATTATGTCAATTGGTATAAACAGGTTCCTGGTGAAGCTCCTCAGTATGTTCTGAGTTTTGTGTATTCTGATCATTCACCCAGCTTTGGCTCAGGATTCTCCTCAGACCGATTCAACTCTAAAGTCTCATCAAACATAGATTACCAGTTTATCATTAAACGGGCAGAGGCAGGAGACTCTGCTCAGTATTTCTGTGCTACATGGGATAGCTCTGCTTCTACAGTTGTATCACAGTGATTCACACTGTGACAAAAACCCCAGTGAGAGACTCACTACAGTTTTTATGAATTCTGAATCAAATTCAAAGAAAACAAATCAGAAGACCTGGAACAAAACAATGAACGATACTGCTCCAATTTCTCCAAAGAGACAAAAGTGTTTGAAACAAGTCCAGCAGTGTTTTGGAATATAAGCAGACTGACGAAGGAAATGAGATGTTGACAGTGAAAGTTGGTCTCAACAGGATGTTTCAGTTCCACTCCCCTCATTAGTGAGAGTCAGGAGGTTTTTGTACAGCCATGTGTACAAACTGAATCACTGTGGTATTCGGACAAGGCACCAAGCTGATTGTGACAAGTAAGTACTTTTTAACTGATCATACAACAAGACAGATTTTCTGTTTCTGATTTATTTTAAGAGAAAATAGTCAACTTATATGTTGCTAATTGTTTAAAATAATTAACGTGTTGTTCAGTGAATAATAGATTGACTTTTTTACATCTGCTTTAATACCAGACTGTGTCTCTGAAGGCAAAGGAAAGATCTGCAAATGATCACAATATTTTACATAATTTCTACAAAAACTTTAAAGATTGTTGATGGCTGAGGAATTGATTGTAAGATTGTACTTATTTATTATCACAAATCACAATTTCTGACAAGTTTTACATTACAAATACCTATGTTAAATAATCTGTCAAAAGTATTTTACATTGTGATATCAATACTAAATTACTGTGCTTGTAGTGTTCATTTACTAATCTTCTAAAGTTTAGGGATACTTTTGAATTTACATGAATATCATTTTGGCTGTTTACATTTTTTTTTCCTTGGTGGTCAGATAGACATCACAAAAGAAAAGTAACTGCTGATACACTGTCATTTGTCACAGTGACTGAAATAATAATATTAGAATTGAAATACCATTTTGTAAGACACAGAAGGTGACTTCATGGATGTTTTAATCATCAATGTCTTTGTCATTATATTTCTAAGTTTGTGATTTGTAGGTTTTATTAAAAAAAATCAACTGCTCATATTTCAGGTGATGATTTAAAATGCTTTACTTCAACGTATTTGTTATATTGTGAATACAACAAATTTAGGAATCTGTTACTGTCATGCTTTGTATTGATGAATTGATTCCTAGTTATTTGATGAATGTCCTTTGTGTATTTTCAGGCTCCAGCCTCCCTCCTCCTGTCCTGACAGTCTTCCCTCCGTCCAGTGCTGAGCTCCAGTCCAACAAAGCCACTCTGGTCTGTCTGTCCAGTCAGTCTGTGCCTTTTGCAGATGTGACCTGGTTGGCTGGTGGGAGTCCAGTGAGCAGTGGGATCTCTACCAGCACCGCTGTTCGGCAACCAGACCAGACTTTCCAAATCAGCAGCTATCTGGCCATCCAGACGTCAGACTGGAACCTGGATAAGGTTTACACATGTAAAGTGTCTTTGGGCTCCCAGCCTTTAGAGAAAAACATCAACAAGTCAGACTGTCCCACTGGAGAATAGTAGAGGAGCAGAATGACCATTTCAAATCTGCTTCTTTACTGTTTGTGCTGTTTGCTCATTACAAGGTTTACATGTTAGAAAAGACGTGTCTGCATGCTTGTAATAAATGTTGTGACAGTTAGGTGGAGGTGTTGTATCAGCTTTGCAATTGCTGCATTTTTCAAGACTCATTCAATAAAAATAAAAAACAAACTGTGAACAAAAATGTGCTTGTGTTTATTTGTTCTCATGAAAACATCATTTACAATAAAAATCTTCTTTTGTAACATTCAATAGATTTTGTTTTTCTCCTGATGTTCATCTCACTGATAATTACAGTTAATCCAGGACACATAGATAACAGACATATTTCTGTTTAAGTCTTACTTGAATAAGCATATTTAAATTCAGAAAGCTACATTATTATTAGGTGTTAATTTGGAATAAAAACACAACAGAGAGATTAATATTACTTTGCCTGGTTTTAGTTACTTGCAGTAGTTAAGACGTTAGAAAAATCAGATAAAATGAGCAAATGAAACTGAGTTTTCATCCTCCGTCAGTGAAGCATCACCTCTCTACTCCTCCCTCTCTTCCTTCCCAGGATGCACCTGCAGGCCTCCTCTCCTTATTTATAGCTCCATGTAAATGAAGAGGTCAAGTGTCAGCTCTCTGTAAAATCAGAGGGAACTGTCTCTGACTGGAAACACACTGATGTTTAATTACTGTCATTTGGTCAGTTAGAGACAGTTTATCTCTAATATGTGTGAATTATGTTCATGTGTGCAGAGCCAGTAATAGATGTTGTCAAAATGTCGAAAACCTGTAAATCAGATATGAAAATAGAAGATACTAGACCAGCAAATGTGACAAACCATGCAGATTGAACCAAAGCTCCTCCTCCTGTCAGTCACTCTCAGTTTCAGTGTTGTATAAAATTGCTCCTCCAGCACCTCCTCTCCTCATCCTCCAAACCCTCCAATCTGTCAGCAGTAAGCTCACTTTCCAAGTTACAAGGCCATTCTCATCACACACTGACAACATGCTGGGGACCCTCTGCACTCTCATCACTGCTCTAACATGTAAGGAGGCTGACTTAATGCAACTTTGACCTCATGTTGGATTCATCAGTCTGTGTGTTTCTCTTGACTCCATGTCATCTTGTTGTTTCCAGGTGTGAGTGGTGTGACGGTGGTGACACAGAAGCCTGTTGTGACGGTGAGGAAAGGAGAGACAGCCACCATGGACTGTAACCTGGGGACTGTTACTGGCAGTGCTGCTTGCTGGTATAAACAGATTCCTGGAGGAGTTCCTCAGTATGTACTGAGGTTTTATCACAGCTGGAGCTCTGTAGAATATGGCTCTGGTTTCTCCTCTCCAAAGTTCACATCTACTCATCAGTCAACATCAGATTATCGTTTGATCATCAACAACGTGGAGGAGGGAGACTCAGCAGTCTATTACTGTCAAACATGGGACACCTCTGCTAAAGAGTACGCATCACAGTGATTTACACTGTGACAAAAACCTCCTCACTAACACTTCTGCTTTTTGAGACTCTGACACTTGTCAGTTGACAAAAGAGCCATCAAACAAGCTCAGTGTAACAAGACACTATGTACAATAAAAACTATATGTTAAATTGCACGTTTCACACACTTAATGAACTAAAACAAAGAATAAGCACCAGTACACCAGCTTTGTGCATAATATCTGACTTTGACATAGAAAACAGGCTTTAAATGCTACTGTGTCTTTCCACTTAACATGTTTTAGACATAGAGAGTTTGCACAAGCTGTTCTGAAAACGAAAATGTGATAAATATTTTTGAGGTAGGTAGTGATGATTGTTACACTTCCAGATGATGTAAATCTGACAGTAACCTAACTACATTAATCAAGTTTCATAGGCAGACCTCAAGCCAAACAGTTCATTAATGTGCAGCTAAAACACAAGCAAATAAAAATAACCTGCCTACAGGTCATGTAGATACAGACATTTGTTATGAGTATTTAACAGTATTATTCAGAACCATCTGGATTAATAGCAAACATGTTTACCTGCTGAGAGGAATATTTATGAGAATAAAAACACTGAGATGAGAAGTACATAACATAATATAACATAATAAAAACTCCGTGAGATTGTTATAACACAATCTTAAGAGCCAATGACAATATATTCATCCTGCGGTCTATATGATTATTTACCACATAACATAAAAAGATAAACAAACGAATCTGATATAACCATTGGAGTAGATAAGACATGTAAAAATCATCAACGGCTATCAAATACGTTTTTCGGATACGTTTTTATGAGCAATAGAAGTTATCAAAACAAATAAATTATTTAATGTGGAACTGCATGCGCAATATTAATGGTAACAGTGTTGAAACTCCTCCTCCTCCTCTTCTCCTCTCCTCAGTGTCTTTATAAGCTTCAGTCTCTCTTCTCCTCACACTCCAACCCTGCTCACCTCTCAGCTGGACAGTAAGGGACGTTTACACCACACACTGACAACATGCTGGGGACCCTCTGCACTCTCATCACTGCTCTAACATGTAAGATATTCTTCTGGTTCCTTTTATAGCCCATATTTTCACTCAGAAACCTTTCACTCATATATCTTTCTGTGTGTGTTGACAGATGTTGATGCAGTGATCGTGCTGACCCAGACGCCTGCTGTCCACACAGTTTCTACAGGACAAGAGGTTGTTCTCAAATGCAACATTGAAAGAGATGATGATGCTTCTGTCAGTTGGTATAAACAGGTTCCTGGTGAAGCTCCTCAGTATGTTTTGAGATTTTACCATTCACACAGTTCACCCAGCTTTGGATCAGGATTCTCCTCAGGCCGATTCAACTCTAAATCCTCATCAAACATAGATTACCAGTTCATCATTAAGCGGGCAGAGGCAGGAGACTCTGCTCAGTATTTCTGTCACACATGGGACAACTCTGCTAAGGAGCATGTATCACAGTGATTTACACTGTGACAAAAACCTCCTCAATAAATATTTCTGCTTTTTGAGTCTCTAACACACTAATGCTCTCTAAAACTACTCTACATGAGACTTTAAAATTATTACAAACCAGTTTCCTCAATTTATTCTTAAAAGATCAGTATCATATAAAAGTATCTCATCACTGAACATGAAGAAATAATAAAATTCAATGTTTGTTGTTTTCTGCTTTTCATTTTGTTTCTTTCATTTGCACTCGACAGTGAAAAAACACCAATGATAAATAAAGATATGCATATGTTACACATGCAAGAATGATGCGAAGCTCACTCTGGTGCGACACACTTAATTTCTGTTGAAAATATGGAAATACAGTGCAGGTCAGAAGCGCTTTCTGTTGTGTGTATACTGGAACTCACTCATCACGTACTGACGGCTACTACTACTCTACTGGCGTTTACTTTCTACTTAGTGCCTTATTCTTCTACACCATAAGCAAATATAACTAATAATAATAAACATTTAAATGCCATTGACAACTCATACAAAATGCCATAAACACACATTACTATCAATACTCATCTGAACTCTCTTTTCACAGACAGGTAAGCAATAGACAACTTGTGTTTACATGAAAACACAGGTAAGTATTTAACACTGTTTTAGTACATGACTTGTCTTGTCACCACTTTTAAACCTGTTTGAATTATACTTACATGAATTAACATCATCTAACTTAACAGTATTCTGTACCAAAAACATCGGTCGCTGTAATTCTCTTTCCCAGTGTACTTGCAGGAATTACAATAAAAGCATAAACAGTGAATATTGTGTGAACTCTTATTTTGAAAACCTCATGCCTTCAAACACCATTTTTAACCCAATGACTGTGACGGGATATTAAAGGAATAACATGGGCTGTAACATTAACATGCTAGCAGCGATTAGCATTAGCATATAACCGTTAGCTCTCCTTTCTGCTTGACACACACTACTAAACTACGCTGCTATAAACGTTCCCACAATTTAGCCGTATTTTACACAGTCTATCACCGAACATCAATCTCTACAACTGATAACTGTTCATTCAAACTATCTTTAGCTCATGCAGAAAGGTACCGGACTGTCTTTTAGTTTAGCTTGATGCGATTCAGGGAGAATGTCCAAAAGGGGGTTCTCTGTCATAATCCTCTGAATCTGATACTGTACAATTTATAAAGACAACACAGATAGCAATCTTACCTAGCAATTGCAAGCATCTTTCATCGATGCATTGCTTTGGTCTGGCTTTACTCTTCACCGATTGGTTACAAAAACTCAGGATTTACTGGCTATGTAAAACAGGAGGAAGGGCTCATTACCATACAGGAAAACGGCGTAAATAACGTGCATCTTGGACAAGTTGTAATGCGCGTAAAAAGCGGTGTTTAATGTACCTCACTAGAGCACCATAAAACATTAGAAAAATCAAATAAAATGAGCAAATGAAACTGAGTTTTCATCCTCCGTCAGTGAAGCATCACCTCTCTACTCCTCCCTCTTTTCTTCCCAGGATGCACCTGCAGGCCTCCTCTCCTTATTTATAGCTCCATGTAAATGAAGAGGTCAAGTGTCAGCTCTCTGTAAAATCAGAGGGAACTGTCTCTGACTGGAAACACACTGATGTTTAATTACTGTCATTTGATCAATTAGAGACAGTTTACCTCTAATATCTGTGAATTATGTTCATGTGTGCCGAGCCAGTAATAGACGTTGTCAAAATGTCGAAAACTTGTAAATCAGATATGAAAATAGAAGATAAGAGACCAACAAATGTGACAAACCATGCAGATTGAACCAAAGCTCCTCCTCCTGTCAGTCACTCTCAGTTTCAGTGTTGTATAAAATTGCTCCTCCAGCACCTCCTCTCCTCATCCTCCAAACCCTCCAATCTGTCAGCAGTAAGCTCACTTTCCAAGTTACAAGGCCATTCTCATCACACACTGACAACATGCTGGGGACCCTCTGCACTCTCATCACTGCTCTAACATGTAAGGAGGCTGACTTACTGCAGCTTTGACCTCATGTTGGATTCATCAGTCTGTGTGTTTCTCTTGACTCCATGTCATCTTGTTGTTTCCAGGTGTGAGTGGTGTGACGGTGGTGACACAGAAGCCTGTTGTGACGGTGAGGAAAGGAGAGACAGCCACCATGGACTGTAACCTGGGGACTGTTACTGGCAGTGGTGCTCGCTGGTATAAACAGATTCCTGGAGGAGTTCCTCAGTATGTACTGAGGTTTTATCACAGCTGGAGCTCTGTAAAGTATGGCTCTGGATTCTCCTCTCCCAAGTTCACATCTACTCATCAGTCAACATCAGATTATCGTTTGATCATCAACAACGTGGAGGAGGGAGACTCAGCAGTCTATTACTGTCAAACATGGGACAGCTCTGCTAAAGAGCACGTATCACAGTGATTGACACTGTGACAAAAACCTCCTCACTAACTCCACTCACTTCTGCTTTCTGAAGTCTGTTATAAAATTATAAAAGTAATACTCAAACCGGAAAAAAGTCCAAATGTTTATACTGTAGAATGTTTATGCTGCATAAACCACTTCTCTGATGTACAACAGCATCTCATAATCACCACAGTGTTGCTAAAATTTTATGTTACTTCTAGCAGAACTTTCATTTAGTTGACTTGTGCACATAATGTAACATCCATTTTGTATCCCATAATTCAACTGCACCATTTGATTATTGATCACTTAGATTTTTATCTTTCAGGTTTAACACTATATTAAATTTATGATTTTCTCTGTGTTCAAGAAGAAGTTTAAAAATGATTGAACTCAAAGTGCTTTTCAGACAGTCAAACCAAACACTTCTTAAAGCCCTTTTAACTGCAAACATTTCTGTGGTCTATCAATGATAACTGACTGACTTATTTAAATAATTTCTGTTTAGTGTAACGTGAGATATTTAACAGCAACAACTGATGTCAAGGTGATCATCCCGTCTGCTTCTTCTGATGACTGATGATCATGTTGGCATTTATTTTTATGAATAAGTGATGTGACTATGGAGACAAAACATCTTGTATTGACATTATACATTTCACATCATTGGAACTGATTATTGTTAAACATGAAGAGGCTACTATAACTTAACATATTCAATCTGACACCAGATATCTTCTATATGTTCATGAACTACAACAGTAAAAGTTTTGTTATGAAATGACTTGCACATGTGATGTGAAACCCACAACCATGATGTTACGTCCCCTTTGGAAACTAGGGGTGGACGGAGACGACAACACGACAAGAGTGTCAGAGTCAGAGTAGAGGTGAAACAGGAAAGCTAGTTTAATGCCAGGTTTTCTCATAACAAATGCTTAACATGTGAGGGAGGACGGGACACAATGGTTGCACCAAATAAACTGAAATCAATGTAACAAAACCAGGCCTGGCTATATCCTAACTTTGAAAAAGAACAACAAACAAAAGGCCTAGCTGGCTTGACTAAAGAAAAAGTTAATTCACCAAATAACAGCACAAAGGTGGCACCAACCACTAGCCTAGTGTCTCTAAAAGAAATATACTACGTGTTCAGTGTAAAGGGTACCCCCAACTTACCTAGTCCTCTAACCTCCCACCACAGACCTTTCTCTAGTAATTTCACAAGGTCTCTCACA
Source organism: Macquaria australasica (assembly GCA_005408345.1). Taxonomy (NCBI): domain Eukaryota; kingdom Metazoa; phylum Chordata; class Actinopteri; order Centrarchiformes; family Percichthyidae; genus Macquaria; species Macquaria australasica. The sequence goes on along the minus strand of SEMN01000141.1, from coordinate 34,347 downwards.
AGAAGGAAACTCCTCCTCCTCCTCAGTGTCTTTATAAGCTTCAGTCTCTCTTCTCCTCACGCTCCAACCCTGCTCACCTCTCAGCTGGACAGTAAGGGACGTTTACACCACACACTGACAACATGCTGGGGACCCTCTGCACTCTCATCACTGCTCTAACATGTAAGATATTCTTCTGGTTCCTTTTATCGCCCATATTTTCACTCAGAAACCTTTCACTCATGTATCTTTCTCTGTGTGTTGACAGATGTTGATGCAGTGATCGTGCTGACCCAGACGCCTGCTGTCCACACAGTTTCTACAGGACAAGAGGTTGTTCTCAAATGCAACATTGAGAGAGATGATAGATATTATATCAGATGGTATAAACAGGTTCCTGGTGAAGCTCCTCAGTATGTTCTGAGATTTCACCATTCACAAAGTTCACCCAGCTTTGGATCAGGATTCTCCTCAGAACGATTCAACTCTAAATCCTCATCAAACATAGATTACCAGTTCATCATTAAGCGAGCAGAGGCAGGAGACTCTGCAGTCTATCACTGTAATACATGGGACAACTCTACTATGGTGTATGTATCACAGTGATTCACACTGTGACAAAAACCTCCTCACTAACTACTTCTGCTTTTTGAGTCTCTCACACAGTAATGCTCTCTAAAACTACTTTACGTGAGACTTTAAAATGACTACAAACCAGTTCCCTCAATCTATTCTTTAAAGATTAATTTCATATAAAAGTTTACTTTCTAATCTCTCATCACTGAACATGAAGAAATAGTTCACGTTTATATTTAATGTCTACATAAGTTTATGTTATTGTTATTGGAATAGTTTGTTCATAAGAGGTCTAACAGGGAGTTTGACCTCTCTGGAGTTTAACTGACCTCAAACATAACAAATGTCATCATGTGGCAGAACATACTGCACATTTCTTTGCCTATGAATGATTTTTGGCAAACAAAATAATATAAAGCTATTCATGTACAGCCCATTGTCACAAATCCATCAGACTCTTAAGCACTTCCTGTTTTATTTTGACAGTCGTGTGTGGTTTTCATTGTCTGATTTACTTCCTGTCTTTGTTCTTTTTCCCGCCAATTTTCCCCAGTCACCTGTGTCTCATTACCTATCAGCTCCCTGTGTATATATACCAGTCCTCTTCCCTTTGTCCATTGCCAGATTGTTTTGTTCCCTAGTGTCAAGCTCTCCAGCGTATTAATGCCTTTTTGTGATCTCCTGTGTGTTTTGAACCTCTGCTTGTTACCCTCGGTTTTCGCCTTTGCCCTTTGGATTTGGTTGCCTGCCTCTAGTGTTTTGAACCCTGTGACTGTTTTTTGGACTCTCCTTTGCCTACCCCCTGTCTGCACCTCTGCCTTGTTTACTGTTCTACCTGTGTATGACTTAGGATCTACAAGTAAAGGCCTCCCTTTGTATTCTATTCTTTCCTGTGTGGTTCCTGCGCTTGGGTCTTACTCAGTGTTTGGGCTGTCACAGCCATATAACAAATAAAACATAATATGTATTTATTTGGTATGAAAAAAAGGCTTTATGGTCATTTTTGTAATTTATGGGCGACATCAATGTTTGAGCCCAATTTGTGGCAAAGTGGAGGGTTACCACTTATGCTTTCCTACATTTTAGGAATTAATCAGGCCATAACAAAAAAAAAACAAAAACAAAGAAAAAAGTTATATTTTGACATTAATATTATTTTGGGCTGATTTACACAGAGCAGCCGGGCAAAATACACAGCCTGAGGAGTCCACTGTAGCATGAGCCATCTTTCTGTGTAATCACTTCTTTAACATTATATCAGTTGGTTTGATGAAGTTTGAAGATGACTTTTGGCTGCAGCAAGTTAAACATAAAAGTACTCTTACACCATCTCTGCAGTCAATAACAAACCATGCAAGTTTAGCCGAGTTAATAACAATAATAATAATAATAAATTATAGAGCATTTTTTCCCACATTAAAGTGCTTTACAAGGACAGCAAAATAAAACATTCAAGTCATAAAATCAAGAAAGCAGATACCACTACAGGAGAAAAACATTTAAAGGAAATAAGACAGTCCTAAGAAAAATTGAAGTCACATAAAATCAGTAAAATAAGACAGTTCAGAAAATTTAAAACACATAAAAACAGGGATGGCTCTTCAATAAAAGTATTTTTTAAGAAGGGATTTAAAGATGATCACTGACTCAGCCGACCTGATTTCCTCAGGCAGATTGTTCCAGATCCTCGGGGCCATGACTGCAAACGCTCTGTCCCCTTTAGTTTTCAGCCGGGCCTCTGGAACAGACAAAAGACCTCTGTCCGAGGATCTCAAAGTACGTACTGGTGCGTACGGTACCAACAGGTCAGAGATACAGCAGGGAGAGAGGCTATGAAGAGCTTTAAAAGTAATCAGTAAAATCTTAAAATGTATTCAAAAACATACAGGGAGCCAATGTATGATAGCTAAAACAGGAGTGATGTGGTCACGTTTCTTGGTTCTGGTTAAAAGCCTGGCTGCTGAGTTTTGTACAGGCTGGAGTCGATCGATAGATTTTTGGTTCAGACAGGAGATGTCACGGTTTGCCATTTCAGGCAGCAGGGAGAGGACCCAATAGCAGACAGGCGAGGAGGCAGGGAGACTGAAGTAAGTCTGATTTATTAACCCAAAAACAAAACTCACACAAACTCAGGAACAGACACACAGGGAACCACAAAGAATCATAAGAAAAACACTGAGTCCAGGAATCACAGGGAAACACAACCAAAATGAACCAACAAGGAACAAAGGAAAGGGACCGGTATATATAGAGAGGGAGCTGATTGGTAATGAGGCACAGGTGACTGGGGAAAATTGGCGGGAAAAATAACAAAGACAGGAAGTAAAAGGCACACAAGAACACAAGACCAGGGATTTCAAAATAAAACAGGAAACACAAGAGCAACAACACAGTCCATACAAGAGTCCTTGGGATCATGACAGGAGAAAAGGCTGCTGCAGTAATCCAGGTGTGATGAGATGAAAGCATGTAAAATGGTCTCTGTATCTTTAAAAGTTAAGACGTGGCATATTTTTGAAATATTTCTATGATAAAAACATGATTGCACAAGCTTTGTGGTGTGCTGCTCAAAACTTAAATTACTATCAAACCAGACACCAAGATTCCTTGTAACAGGCTTGATAGGACCCAAAAGGGAACCAGCAGATGGCAGAAATGTATTTGACATCCAGTTTTTGACCTCATTAAGGCAGTCGGTAAGTGAACTCAACGTTCCAGGGTTTGTGGATCTAACAGGAAAGTACAACTGCATGTCATCAGCATAGAAATGAAAAGAGACACCATGTCCGTGAATGATGTGCCCAAGGGGAAGCATGTATAATGAAAATAAAATTTGTCCCAAAACCGACCCCTGAGGCACACCGTACTTAACAGACAAAAATGAAGAGACATGGTTGTTCACAGATATCCCCACCCAGCGCCTCAGTCTGTCCAACAAGATGCTGTGATCGATTGTGTCAAAGGCTGCGCTAAGGTCCAGGAGTGCAAGGACTGAGCACATGCCATCATCAGCAGCCATTAAGAGGTCGTTGGTAACCTTGAGCAGGGCAGTCTCAGTGCTGTGGTACTTCCAGAAACCAGATTGAAACTTTTCAAAAACTTTGTTGTTTTCCAGTGTAGAGAGAAATTGCTTAGATATGATTTTTTGATATGAAAGGTAACTGGTTGGTCTATAATTTTGAGGGAGGGAGGGATCCAGTCCAGGTTTTTTTTTAGCAATGGGTTCACACAAGCAGTTTTAAAATGATCAGGGACACAACCATTAGACAAGGAACTGTTCAAAACAAAAAGTAAAAACGGCCCGACAGAATCCATTACTTTTAGTAAAAACTTTGTTGGCATCACATCAAGAGGGCTGGAAGACACTCTCATATGTGATACTGTTTCTAAAAGTTCAGACAAGGTAATGTGATAAAACTAGTTACAACTGTCTTGTTGCGAGTGCAGGACATCGGAGTAGGAGGCATTGGGGGTAATAGAGGCTCTAATTGACTCCACTTTATCAGTAAAATAAGATAAAAACACTTCACATTCAGCAAATGGAATTGAAACGGTTGGCCAGATCATTGGTGTGGGAATATTGAGACAGGTGCAGGCTATGACTATCAAACAGTGCGCAGAACTTTGAGACGCTTTGCTCATTAAAGATGCGAGTGCACGAGGAGCGGGTTGTGACAGTACTGACAACAGGTGATTCACAGCTTAAAACTATACATTTGTGTTTAGATACAGCCATATCCAGTAATTCCACAGTGCATATTTTTACACCCACGGTAAAAACAAGGTCCAAGGTATGGCCACGGTTATGTGTTTGACTGCACACATACTGTTTAAACTTATATGAAGTAGTAATGTTTAAAAAATAAGTAGCATGAACATTGGGGTCATCTCCATCTACATGACAATGAATTGATACAACCTCTGGAGTGAAAAAAAATCATGAAAAGGACATCAACTTGATTCAAAAGAAAACAGGAACAACAGAAATATTACTTACTTACACAAAAATGACAAAAACAATGATCAGTTAAATACACTGTATTGACCTGACAGATAATCTGTAGTCTGAGATTTATGATGCTTGCTACAATGTGAAGACGTGTTTAAAGGAGCCAGTTCATCATTAAGCGGGCAGAGGCAGGAGACTCTGCTCAGTATTTCTGTGCTACATGGCACGACTCTGCTGATGCAGCTGTATTACAGTGATTCACACCGTGACAAAAAGCTCAATGAGAGACTCACTACAGCTTTTATGAATTCTGACCAAATTAAAACAAAGATAACAAGAAAACCTGGAAAAAAACAAGGAAGGATGCCGAACGAACTTCGAAAGAGAAAAAGGTGTTTGAAACAAGTCCAGCAGTGTTTTGGAATATAAGATGAAGGGAATGAGATGCTGACAGTGAAAGTTGGTCTCAACAGGATGTTTCAGTTCCACTCCCCTCATTAGTGAGAGTCAGGAGGTTTTTGTACAGCCATGTGTACAAACTGAATCACTGTGGTATTCGGACAAGGCACCAAGCTGATTGTGACAAGTAAGTACTTTTTAACTGATCATAAAACAAGAAAGATTTTCTGTTTCTGATTCAAATTAAGAGAAAATAATCAACTTATATGTTGCTAATTGTTTAAAATATGTAACATGTTGTTCAGTGAGTAATAGATTGACTTTTTTACATCTGCTTTGATATCACACTGTCTCTGAAGACAATTGAAAGATTTGCAAATGATCACAACATTTTACATAATTTCTAGAAACATTCAAGCAAAGTTTTTTAATGGCTGAAGTATTTTCAACTGTTGGGCAAAATTTACAAGATTGTGCTTATTTATTTTGACAACTTATGACTAGTTTTAATATTGCAAAACCCTATGTTAAATAACCTGTCAAGAATATTTTACATTGTGATATCAATTCTACATTACTGTGCTTGTAATGTTCATTTACTACTTTTCTATTCTTTTGAATTTTTCTAAATTATATATTGGCTGACTTTTTTTCTATTTAAATAGAAACCACTAGAGCAAAGTTACTACCCTTATTTCTCAAAGTGACTGAAATGATTATACTTGAATTCAAATACCATTTTGTAAGACACAGAAGGTGACTTCATGATTGTTTTAATCATCAGTGTCTTTGTCATTATATTTTAAGTTTGTGATTTGTAGGTTTTATTAAACAAAATCAACTCTGCTCATATTTTAGGTGATGATTTAAAATGTTTTACTTCAACATATTTGTTATATTATCAACACAACAAATTTAGGAATCTGTTACTGTGATGCTTTGTATTAATGACTTCACTCCTAGTTATCTGATGAATGTCCTTTGTGTATTTTCAGGCTCCAGCCTCCCTCCTCCTGTCCTGACAGTCTTCCCTCCGTCCAGTGCTGAGCTCCAGTCCAACAAAGCCACTCTGGTCTGTCTGTCCAGTCAGTCTGTGCCTTTTGCAGATGTGACCTGGTTGGCTGGTGGGAGTCCAGTGAGCAGTGGGATCTCTACCAGCACCGCTGTTCGGCAACCAGACCAGACTTTCCAAATCAGCAGCTATCTGGCCATCCAGACGTCAGACTGGAACCTGGATAAGGTTTACACATGTAAAGTGTCTTTGGGCTCCCAGCCTTCAGAGAAAAACATCAACAAGTCAGACTGTTCCCATGGAGAATAATAGAGGAGCAGAATGACCATTTCAAATCTGCTTCTTTACTGTTTGTGCTGTTTGCTCATTACAAAGTTTACATGTTAGAAAAGACGTGTCTGCATGCTTGTAATAAATGTTTTGACAGTTAGGTGGAGGTGTTGTATCAGCTTTGCAATTGCTGCATTTTTCAAGACTCATTCAATAAAAACACAAAAACAAACTGTGAACAAAAATGTGCTTGTGTTTATTTGTTCTCATGAAAAATATCATTTAAAATAAAAATCTTCTTTTGTAACCTTCACTAGATTTTATTTTTCTCCTGATGTTCATCTCACTCATAATTACAGTTAATCCAGGACACATAGATAACAGACATATTTCTGTTTAAGTCTTACTTGAATATGTATATTTAAATTCAGAAAGCTACATTGTTATTAGGTGTTAATTTGGAATAAAAGCACAACAGAGAGATTAATATTACTTTGCCTGGTTTTAGTTACTTGCAGTAGTTAAGACGTTAGAAAAATCAGATAAAATGAGCAAATGAAACTGAGTTTTCATCCTCCGTCAGTGAAGCATCACCTCTTTACTCCTCCCTCTCTTCCTTCCCAGGATGCACCTGCAGGCCTCCTCTCTTTATTTATAGCTCCATGTAAATGAAGAGGTCAAGTGTCAGCTGTATGTAAAATCAAAAGGAACTGTCTCTGACTGGAAACACACTGATGTTTAATTACTGTCATTTGGTCAGTTAGAGACAGTTTATCTCTAATATGTGTGAATTATGTTCATGTGTGCAGAGCCAGTAATAGATGTTGTCAAAATGTTGAAAACTTGTAAATCAGATATGAAAATAGAAGATACTAGACCAACAAATGTGACAAACCATGCAGATTAAACCAAAGCTCCTCCTCCTGTCAGTCACTCTCAGTTTCAGTGTTGTATTAAATTGCTCCTCCAGCACCTCCTCTCCTCATCCTCCAAACCCTCCAATCTGTCAGCAGTAAGCTCACTTTCCAAGTTACAAGGCCATTCTCAGCACACACTGACAACATGCTGGGGACCCTCTGCACTCTCATCACTGCTCTAACATGTAAGGAGGCTGACTTACTGCAGCTTTGACCTCATGTTGGATTCATCAGTCTGTGTGTTTCTTTTGACTCCATGTCATCTTGTTGTTTCCAGGTGTGAGTGGTGTGACGGTGGTGACACAGAAGCCTGTTGTGACGGTGAGGAAAGGAGAGACAGCCACCATGGACTGTAACCTGGGGACTGTTACTGGCAGTGGTGCTCGCTGGTATAAACAGATTCCTGGAGGAGTTCCTCAGTTTGTGCTGGTTTACTATCATGGGTGGTGGTCTGTAACTTATGGCTCCGGATTCTCCTCTTCGAAACACACATCTAATTATCAAAGTGAATCAGAGTATCGTTTGATCATCAACAATGTGGAGGAGGGAGACTCAGCAGTCTATTACTGTAAAACATGGGACGGCTCTGTTGCTGTATCACAGTGATTTACACTGTGACAAAAACCTCCTCACTAACACTTCTGCTTTTTGAGACTCTGACACTTGTCAACTGACAAAAGAGCCATCAAACAAGCTCAGTGTAACAACACACTATGTTGTTAGAATAAGCACCAGTACACCAGCTTTGTGCATAATATCTGAGTTTGACATAGAAAACAGGCTTTAAATGCTATTCTGTCTTTCCACTTAGCATGTTTTAGACATAGAGAGTTTACAGAAGCTGTTCTGAAAACCAAAATGTGAGAAATATTTTTGAGGTAGGTAGTGATGATTGTTACACTTCCAGATGATGTAAATATGACAGTAATCTAACAACATTAATCACGTTTCAGTTTATTAATGTGCAGCTAAAACACAAGCAAATAAAAACAATCTGCCTACAGGTCATGTAGATACAGACATTTGTTATGAGTTTTTAACAGTATTATTCAGAACCATCTGGATTAATAACAAACATGTTTACCTGCTGAGAGGAATATTTATGAGAATAAAAACATTGAGATGAGAAGTACATTTCTACACTTATTATTTATTATTTATTTACATAATAAAAACTCTGTGAGATCTTTATAAGACAAACGTAAAAGCCAATGACAATATATTTATCCCATATTTTATATGATTAATTAACAAATAACATAGAAAGATAAACCGAATTGAATCTGATATTACCATTTTTCGGATACATTTTTATGAACAATAAAATTTGTGGTGGAAATTGTGTATTTCCTTTTTAAGAAGTGAACAAATAAAATAAAGATCCAACATGCCGTTGTTTTTTGTATAATTAATTAAAGGTTGGGTAGGCAGTTTTCTATTGGTGTCATTGGGCAAAAATGCAATATTAACCAGTGCAGCATAATGTAATTCAAGTGGTCTGAGAGCAGACCTCTACTTCAGCCCCCCCTCTTGCCTCTGTTTTCAGGCTATAGAAAATCTATCCCGTGACAGTAGACTTTAGCCTATCACAGGTTATTTCAGAGAGACTGTGTGTTTGTATTGGCTAAGCTACAAGAGCAGATGTGTGTACATGTGGTGAAAGCCTTATTGAATGGTGGAAAATCCTGCTGAAAATCCTGCAATATGTGATAAATTTCCAAAACCTCCTTTGCCTGCAGCGGTGTATAGTACAAAACAACACACGGAGCTTCAGGCTCATTACGTTCAATGCCATGGCGCTTGTAACGATGAGTGGCAAAGAGACATGATGACAAACAGTGGGGAATAACTTTTGATGGGGGACAGTGGTGTGTGTGTGTGGTGTACTAGCCTCTCTTCCCGCTGCTGGACGGCGTTGCAGCTGCCTCTGAAGCCTGTGATGCTCTGCTCTGCGGTCGTGAAGCGCTGGAGGGGAGTCTTTGAGAAAACAAGTCGCGGTGGGAAGGACCGCGGTCTCAGTGAGGCTCACGCCGTGGAGAGCGAGCCCTACAAGGGATACGGTTTCGCAGGGAACCGACTCCTTCTGCTGCCGGTCGAAGATGTGGGTTTGGTGGGAGGGGCTTAGCGGAGTGATACGAGGTAGCAGAGAGAGAGGCGGAATGTTTGCCTACCCCAGCTTTAAGCAAAGAATGAAACAATCAAATAAAATGGTAAATACGAATAAAAGTAAATAAAAGGAGGAGCAAGAAAGCACACAGAGTCAATCCTATTTCAGCTGAAAGGATAGAGATCGTACACCAAGATGCATATGAAGAGTCTCACTGCGAAGGGAAGATGTAGTCACCCATTTATAACCTCACAATACATAGTAGACAAAAGAAAGGCAAGGGTACCACAATAACCTCTATCCCACATCATGTCTCTAGCTAAGTGTTCTCACCCAAGGATGAGAACACAGGGCAGACTGTTCTCCTAACACGCCAAACAAGTTGTCCTTCAGTAATCAAACACAAACAAGATACCAATGTACCTGACGACAGAGATGAACCAAGACAGAAATTATCAAAGTATCTAGAGTGCAGACAGAATAACTAAAAAGCAAGTTATTACTTAAAAACATATCTAGTAATAGGAAAGGAGAAATGTTGCCCTTACAGAAGTTATCAAAATGAAGAAATGACTTAATGTGGAACTGCATGTACGCTATGAATGGAAACAGTGTTGAAACTCCTCCTCCTCCTCTTCTCCTCTCCTCAGTGTCTTTATAAGCTTCAGTCTCTCTTCTCCTCACACTCCAACCCTGCTCACCTCTCAGCTGGACAGTAAGGGACGTTTACACCACACACTGACAACATGCTGGGGACCCTCTGCACTCTCATCACTGCTCTAACATGTAAGGAAACTGACTCACTGCAGCTTTGACCTCATGTTGGATTCATCAGTCTGTGTGTTTCTCTTGACTCCATGTCATCTTGTTGTTTCCAGGTGTGAGTGGTGTGACGGTGGTGACACAGAAGCCTGTTGTGACGGTGAGGAAAGGAGAGACAGCCACCATGGACTGTAACCTGGGGAAAGTTACTGGCGGTGCTGCTCGCTGGTATAAACAGATTCCTGGAGGAGTTCCTCAGTTTGTAATTTATTTTTATCACAGCTCGAGCTCTCCAACATATGGCTCTGCTTTTTCATCTCCAAAGTTCACATCTAATCATCAGTCAACATCAGATTATCGTTTGATCATCAACAACGTGGAGGAGGGAGACTCAGCAGTCTATTACTGTAAAACATGGGACGACTCTGTTAATGAATACGTATCACAGTGATTGACACTGTGACAAAAACCTCCTCACTAACTCCACTCACTTCTGCTTTCTGAAGTCTGTTATAAAATTATAAAAGTAATACTCAAACCGGAAAAAAAGTCCAAATGTTTATACTGTAGAATGTTTATGCTGCATAAACCACTTCTCTGATGTCCAACAGCATCTCATAATCACCACAGTGTTGCTAAAATTTTATGTTACTTCTAGCAGAACTTTCATTTAGTTGACTTGTGCACATAATGTAACATCCATTTTGTATCCCATAATTCAACTGCACCATTTGATTATTGATCACTTAGATTTTTATTTTTCAGGTTTAACACTATATTAAATTTATGATTTTCTCTGTGTTCAAGAAGAAGTTTAAAAATGATTGAACTCAAAGTGCTTTTCAGACAGTCAAACCAAACACTTCTTAAAGCCCTTTTAACTGCAAACATTTCTGTGGTCTATCAATGATAACTGACTGACTTATTTAAATAATTTCTGTTTAGTGTAACGTGAGATATTTAACAGCAACAACTGATGTCAAGGTGATCATCCCGTCTGCTTCTTTTGATGACTGATGATCATGTTGGCATTTATTTTTATGAATAGGTGATGTGACTATGGAGACAAAACATCTTGTATTGACATTATACATTTCACATCATTGGAACTGATTATTGTTGAATATGAAGAGGCTACTATAACTTAACATATTCAATCTGACACCAGATATCTTCTTTATGTTCATGAACTACAACAGTAAAAGTTTTGTTATGAAATGACTTGCAGATGTGATGTGAAACCCACAACCATGATGTTACGTCCCCTTTGGAAACTAGGGGTGGACGGAGACGACAACACGACAATCAAGGAATGTCAGAGTCAGAGTAGAGGTGAAACAGGAAAGCTAGTTTAATGTCAGGATTTCTCATAACAAATGCTTAACATGTGGGGGAGGACGGGACACAATGGTTGCACCAAATTAACTGAAATCAATGTAACAAAACCAGGCCTGGCTATATCCTAACTTTGAAAAAGAACAACAAACAAAAGGCCTAGCTGGCTTGTCTAAAGAAAAAGTTAATTCACCAAATAACAGCACAAAGGTGGCACCAACCACTAGCCTAGTGTCTCTAAAAGAAATATACTACGTGTTCAGTGTAAAGGGTACCCCCAACTTACCTAGTCCTCTAACCTCCCACCACAGACCTTTCTCTAGTAATTTCACAAGGTCTCTCACAAGAAGGACAAAACACACCTGTCCCTGCCCGGCACGTAACAATGATGTAGCTGATTTATGAATGGAAACAGCGTTGAGTGTTGAACATGTAAGATATTCTTCTGGTTCCTTTTATAGCCCATATTTTCACTCAGAAACCTTTCACTCGTGTATCTTTCTGTGTGTGTTGACAGATGTTGATGCAGTGATCGTGCTGACCCAGACGCCTGCTGTCCACACAGTTTCTACAGGACAAGAGGTTGTTCTCAAATGCAACATTGAGAGAGATGATGGAAATAATGTCAGATGGTATAAACAGGTTCCTGGTGAAGCTCCTCAGTATGTTTTGAGGTTTTACCATTCACACAGTTCACCCAGCTTTGGATCAGGATTCTCCTCAGAACGATTCAACTCTAAATCCTCATCAAACATAGATTACCAGTTCATCATTAAGCGGGCAGAGGCAGGAGACTCTGCTCAGTATTTCTGTCAGACATGGGACAACTCTGCTTCTGCAGCTGTATCACTGTGATTCACACTGTGACAAAAAACACCTCACTAACTACTTCTGCTTTTCGAGTCTGTAACACATCAGGTAATGCTTTAAAAATGTCTACAAACCAGTTTCCTCAATCTATTCTTTAAAGATTAATTTCATATAAAAGTTTACTTTCTAATGTCTCTCATCACTGAACTTGAAGAAATAATTATATTAATGTTTATCGTTTCTTGCTTTTCATTTTGTTCCTTTCATTTGCACTCGACAGTGAAAAAACACTAATGAGTGACGAACAAAGATAAGCATAGAGATTCATTCTTGACCTTTAGTACAAATACATGTAGTAAATAATTATTTGTATTGATCAGTAAGTGGACCTTGAGGTAAAAATATTAAACACATTTCAACAAAGATGAGTCCAAAAACACGTCATCTCATGTTTTTATACTTTAAAATCATCATCGAGTAAATCCACAGAATCACAAAGGTTACAGAATAAATATTAATTTAGATTAAAACTCACTTTGCTACCTTTGTGACTAGAGAGAATTCAGAGAACAACAAGAGATAAACATTTGTGTTCACACTATGACTTGCTTCTAATTTAACACTAATGTTGGAGCCCCCGGGCTCTTTAACAGCTCATAAAACACATTGAACTTTGTTTCATCAGGTTGTTACTTCATGACTTTCCCTAATTTCATGAAAATTGCTGATAAACATGATTTTGACCTGATGACACGTTTCAGAAGTTCACCACAGAAAATGACTCATTACTTCTGTTTGGGGTCTCAGAGACGCCGTCTGTAAAACGAGATTAAATACAATGGATTTTAAACAGCTCTGTATGTGTGATTGGTGTTGTCAGCACTTTTAATGCAGCACTACTCCTCCCAAACACCAAATAAGTCTACATAAGTTTATGTTGTTGGAGTTTTCTAACAGTTTGTTCATTAGAGGTCTAACAGGGAGTTTGACCTCTCTGGAGTTTAACTGACCTCAAACATAACAAACGTCACCATGTGGCTGAACATACTGCACATTTCTTTGCCTATGAAGGATTTTTGGCAAACAAAAGGAATATAAAGCTGTTCATGTACAGCCCATATAACATATAAAACATGAAATATGTCATTATTTGGTGTGATAACAAAGCTTTATGGTAATTTCTGTATTTTATCGGCAACATGAAATGTTTGAGCCCAGTTTGTGGCAAAGGGGAGGGTTACCACTTCTATACTTTTCTACATATTGGGAATTAATCAGGCCATAACAGAAAGAAAATTATATTTTATTTTGAAGTAAATATTATTATTATTTTGGGCTTATTTACACACAGAGCAGTGGGGTCTGTGGGAGATGTTGACAGTGAAAGTTGGTCTCAACAGGATGTTTCAGTTCCACTCCCCTCATTAGTGAGAGTCAGGAGGTTTTTGTACAGCCATGTGTACAAACTGAATCACTGTGGTATTCGGACAAGGCACCAAGCTGATTGTGACAAGTAAGTACTTTTTAACTGATCATACAACAAGACAGATTTTCTGTTTCTGATTTATTTTAAGAGAAAATAGTCAACTTATATGTTGCTAATTGTTTAAAATAATTAACGTGTTGTTCAGTGAATAATAGATTGACTTTTTTACATCTGCTTTAATACCAGACTGTGTCTCTGAAGGCAAAGGAAAGATCTGCAAATGATCACAATATTTTACATAATTTCTACAAAAACTTTAAAGATTGTTGATGGCTAAAAGATTTTTAACAGTTGGGCAAAATTTACAAGATTGTACTTATTTATTATCACAAATCACAATTTCTGACAAGTTTTACATTACAAATACCTATGTTAAATAATCTGTCAAAAGTATTTTACATTGTGATATCAATACTAAATTACTGTGCTTGTAGTGTTCATTTACTAATCTTCTAAAGTTTAGGGATACTTTTGAATTTACATGAATATCATTTTGGCTGTTTACATTTTTTTTTCCTTGGTGGTCAGATAGACATCACAAAAGAAAAGTAACTGCTGATACACTGTCATTTGTCACAGTGACTGAAATAATAATATTAGAATTGAAATACCATTTTGTAAGACACAGAAGGTGACTTCATGGATGTTTTAATCATCAATGTCTTTGTCATTATATTTCTAAGTTTGTGATTTGTAGGTTTTATTAAAAAAAATCAACTGCTCATATTTCAGGTGATGATTTAAAATGCTTTACTTCAACGTATTTGTTATATTGTGAATACAACAAATTTAGGAATCTGTTACTGTCATGCTTTGTATTGATGAATTGATTCCTAGTTATTTGATGAATGTCCTTTGTGTATTTTCAGGCTCCAGCCTCCCTCCTCCTGTCCTGACAGTCTTCCCTCCGTCCAGTGCTGAGCTCCAGTCCAACAAAGCCACTCTGGTCTGTCTGTCCAGTCAGTCTGTGCCTTTTGCAGATGTGACCTGGTTGGCTGGTGGCAGTCCAGTGAGCAGTGGGATCTCTACCAGCACCGCTGTTCAGCAACCAGACCAGACTTTCCAAATCAGCAGCTATCTGGCCATCCAGACGTCAGACTGGAACCTGGATAAGGTTTACACATGTAAAGTGTCTTTGGGCTCCCAGCCTTCAGAGAAAAACATCAACAAGTCAGACTGTCCCACTGGAGAATAGTAGAGGAGCAGAATGACCATTTCAAATCTGCTTCTTTACTGTTTGTGCTGTTTGCTCATTACAAGGTTTACATGTTAGAAAAGACGTGTCTGCATGCTTGTAATAAATGTTGTGACAGTTAGGTGGAGGTGTTGTATCAGCTTTGCAATTGCTGCATTTTTCAAGACTCATTCAATAAAAATAAAAAACAAACTGTGAACAAAAAAGTGCTTGTGTTTATTTGTCCTCATGAAAACATTATTTACAATAAAAATCTTCTTTTGTTACGTTCACTAGATTTTGTTTTTCTCCTGATGTTCATCTCACTGATAATTACAGTTAATCCAGGACACATAGATAACAGACATATTTCTGTTTAAGTCTTACTTGAATATGCATATTTAAATTCAGAAAGCTACATTGTTATTAGGTGTTAATTTGGAATAAAAACACAACAGAGAGATTAATATTACTTTGCCTGGTTTTAGTTACTTGCAGTAGTTAAGACGTTAGACAAATCAGATAAAATGAGCAAATGAAACTGAGTTTTCATCCTTTGTCAGTGAAGCATCACCTCTCTACTCCTCCCTCTCTTCCTTCCCAGGATGCACCTGCAGGCTTCCTCTCTTTATTTATAGCTCCATGTAAATGAAGAGGTCAAGTGTCAGCTCTGTGTAAAATCAGAGGGAACTGTCTCTGACTGGAAACACACTGATGTTTAATTACTGTCATTTGATCAATTAGAGACAGTTTACCTCTAATATATGTGAATTATGTTCATGTGTGCCGAGCCAAAGCTTATATCCTGTAATAGATGACTGTTGTTGACTGAAGAAAATCTTGTAAATTAGACGATGATGGTCTTTTTAACTAACTAAATGAACGAAAATGATTAAAAAAATACTTACATTTCATGCATCCATCCATTAGGTGCCTAAACTCGTAAGAAATCCATATAAACTGCAGGCTGTTTTGACATCATGACTTCATTGTATTTTGTAAATTAAAGTGATTATATTTATTGACAATAATGGAAACAGAAAATCCTTTTTCCTTCAAAGAATATATTAGACCAGCAAATGTGACAAACCATGCAGACTGAACCACAGCTCCTCCTCCTGTCAGTCACTCTCAGTTTCAGTGTTAAATATAAGTAGTTTTCTGTTTCTGATTCATATTAATAGAAAATTATCAACTTATATGTTGCTAATTGTTTAAAATATGTAACATGTTGTTGAGTGAATAATAGATTGACTTTTTTACATCTGCTTTGATGCCAGACTGTGTCTTTGAAAACAAAGGAAAGATCTGCAAATGATCATAATATTTAAAATATTTTTTACAAAAACTTTAAAAATTCTTGATAGCTGAGTAATTTTTAACTGTTCAGCAACATTTACAAGACTGTACTAATTTATTTTCACTATTTAGGCCAAGTTTTAACTTTGTAATATCCTATGTTATTTAATCTGTCAACAGTATTTTACATTGCGATATCAAAACTAAATTACTGTGTTTATAATGTTTATTCATTAATCTTCTAAAGTTTAGCGATCATTTTTAATCTACCTGAATATCATTTTGGCTGTTTGAAATTATTTATTTGTTATTTCTTTGGTGGTCAGATAGACATCCTCACTGAGGCAAAGTGACTACTGATACACCGTCATTTCTCACAGTGACTGATATAATTATTTTGTAATTCAAATTCAATTTTGTAAGGCACAGAAGGTGACTTCAGTAAGCAAAACATTTTTAAATTTGTGACTGATGGATTGTGTTTTAAAAATACATTCTAGACAGATTTTCAGTGATGGTTTCTAGATGTTTATGATGTTTCAAAATGTTACTTCTTCAACTGTATTGTGAACACAACTAATAAATTAATTTGGTACTGTCATGCTTTGTATTCATGACTTCACTCCTAGTTATTTGATGAATGTCCTTCATGTATTTTCAGGCTCCAGCCTCCCTCCTCCTGTCCTGACAGTCTTCCCTCCGTCCAGTGCTGAGCTCCAGTCCAACAAAGCCACTCTGGCATGTCTCGCTGTTCTGCCCAGTGAGTCTAAAGGTTTTGCAGATGTGACCTGGTTGGGTGACGGGTGTCCAGTGAGCAGTGGGATCTCTACCAGCACCGCTGTTCAGCAAACAGACCAGACTTTCCAAATCAGCAGCTACTTGTCCATTAAACCCTCACATTGGAACATGGACAAAGTCTACACATGTAAAGTGTCTTTGGGTTCCCAGATCTCACAGAAAAACGTGACAATGTCTGACTGCCACATAGAATAGAAGGTGACTAGATTTATCTGCATCTTTCATGCTTGTGCTGTTCCACCTTTACAAGTTTTACAAATTTAGAAATGCTGATGTTAGTTGGTGGAAATATTTTAGCTCTGCTGCATTTTTTGTTTTAATAAAAGCATTTTGTTTTTGAAAAAAGGTACTGCTTTTGCCTTGATTTCTTCATGTGAAAACCAAAGGAAATCTGTTTTGTGAGATTTAGATAATTTATATATATATAAATTATATATATAAATAGATCAAGCAAATATGAAGCCCTAAGTTAATTCACAGCAATTAAGTGCAACAGTCAATTTTCATTCATGGATTCTTATTTAATTTAAACATTGCTCATGACTGTAATGGAGTTTCTCATTTGATGAGATAAATTGGGAGGTGCCTCCCCCTTGTGGTTCAAAGTGATTTTGTGGAAACCTGTATTTATTTATTTTATTTTTTTAACCGCAAACGTGCACTTATACCACTTGTATCGTGATTTTGCTCTGCTGCACATTATTTTGGGCAGTTCATACTGTGTATTTCCCGCTGTACTGTGTGGGGGGTGGACACTTCACGGCTGGCACATTGGAGTGCAGACTTATTTTGAAAGTCCTTGGCCGGATGTCGCAGGTAGTGTCGTGCCTGGCCGCTGCTGCTTCTCTGCGGATGATGGTTAAAATGTCCAACGTCAGTTTCGACAAACCACCACATGCATCGAAGATCTGGATCGCCCTGAGACGGCTTGACAAAAACGGTTCGTAAGTTTGTCGACTTTACAGTCAGTGATGCGCTGATGGTGGTCTGTGCGTCTGTGTCCATGGCAACCAGCCTCTTTAACCCACTGAAGACTAAATAGAGATTATGCGCTCATCCTTTTCTCAGACCATGATATAAATCCAACATTCAAACGTTATTCTTACATGAAGTTTTTTTTTTTACTTCAGTAAATGATCAGGTGTAGCTAGCGAAGCTTATTGTCCATAAATGGTCAAAGAGGAGAACAGCAGCTGTATTTGACTGCTGAGTGTTGTTACCTCTCTGGACCTCAGTCAAGAGGGAATGAAAAACCTATTTAATCTGAATTTAAACAAAATGATTAATGCTAGCTCCCTGTCTGGTGTGTGTGTTTGTGATTGTATGTGATGGCTTTTTTTTATTGGTAAATAAATAATTTACTAATGCTTTATAGATCAGTTATAAACCCTTAATAAGAACAACCTTTGGGTTGTCATGTTGTGAAAAATGCTCAAGTCTGCAGATATAAATGTTAATTAGTCTTTAACAAAGGGTAATAGACTATCAGTTCTGCATGTACTGTATAGGCTACATGTAAATAAAGTCATTCAACAAAGGTCATGAGTTTCAGTCATCAGCGTGCAAATGTTAAGGGATTGATAAAGGGTTTTTATAATAATCCATCAAGTCTACAGATGTAAATGTTTAAAATCCCCTTTCAGACACATTTTAAGACATGTAAAAATACTCTGCTTTGAATAATAATTTGTGTCTGATGTGATATTTCCCACAAAAAAAAAGTTCCATAACCTTGGTTATTGATTAATAAAATTACATCAACTCCTTCTCCCTCATCGAAAAATCCAGGACCAATGAATGTGAAATATCATCTTTTTCCAGAAGGTCAGGGGTCAAGCTGTCCATCGGAGGGGTCGTAGAAAACGGTAACATCTCATGTTGTATCTGTTGCAGATGACAGAGTGGTGGCTCTTCGAGAAGTGTCCATTCCTCCAGCAGCTGAGGTCACCATGATCATACAGGTGTGCAAGCAGATTTGTCAAGATTTTGATGGGCAATGACCATTGCATTTGTTGTAATTCTTACTAATTATTGGCCAGCATTTGGGACCCTTACAAAACATTTTTTTTTGTCTGTTTATTTTGGCACCTATCACTGTGAATGTGTTAGCCACACGCAGATTACATGAAACTATGGATTTTTTTTAGTTCACCTACTGAATGATTAAAACAAATATTAAAAATGAAAATGTATTTTTTTTTAAAATAACAAACTGTATGTTGTATATTCTCGTTTCAGATTATCACCACTACCTTTGGGCTGAATTCTTCCGATGTCATATTGAAGGTACAACAGCTCACTTGCCCTCATGTTAGACATTAGCAGGCCCATTTCTGAATGTTTGTATGTCTACAGAATATTGCTGAAAAGAAAGAAAAATCAGTTTTTGGTTGTAGCTGAAACTGTCAATATGGGGTCAGAATTCTTCATAACACAGGGAGCTGGATCACTTTCGTCTGTTTGCAGATAAGGAACCACCGTAGCTGTCTGATCCCGCTGAACAGCTCGCTGCCTGCTAACAGCAAGCACATGTAAGGAGGCTTGACTGCGGACATTAAGTTCCACATTTCTATACATCTATTCAGTGCATACTCCATTTATCAAGCACCTATAGATGTGACATGTCTTTTTCACCACAGGCCATATGTGCTTGAGGTAGCCAAGATCTTTCAGCACGGTAAGAGCGGACTCACCTTTTGTTCTCTTTGAGAGTGTTTTCTTAAACTGAGGGTCAAGTTTCTGAACAGGGGCCTGTTATTTTGGCTTCTACATTACACCACACTGATAATAGAACAGTATGATATTTTGGGAAACACGCTTAGCATTTGCTTCCTTGACAAAAGTTTGATTAAAATATATCTATAGTGATGCCGTTAAATATGAAGCTACAGCCAGCAGCTGCTTAGCTTAGCATAAGGACTGGAAACGGGGGGAAACAGCTAGCCTGCCTCTGTCTGAAGCTAACAAAACACGTCTGTAACGGTTGTGATTTTTCTGTTCCCAGTGCGTCCCAAGCAAAGAACCATTCCCATGACTGTAATCAACAAGAGCATGAAGGCCAGGCCACAGGCTATTGAAAGGAGGGTAAGACACAGTAACCACATAGCGGTAATACAGCACTGGTGCATTTATTCAGCAGTTCTGGCCCACAATAAAAGCACCATCTGTGGAGGAGAAAATGTTTAGCTCCACTTAGCAATTTAGTGTGTTTTAAAGTGTCAACGAGGAGATGAAGATGCAGAAAAACACCAACAAAATTAAATACATTTTCTCTGGTGAGGTGGACGTCTGTCCTTTTCCTTCAGTCAAGTGAGAAATGAACGTAGCAATCGTGTTAATCATTTTGTGGTATTGTTGATTTTGATTTGACTTTGTGCAATACATATAAACACTGAATTTGGAGCAGATACAAAAAAACAATGTGCACCAAAAGAGAACATCTAAAGTCTCCCAAGAATAAGCGGAGCTTTTCTGGTTAAAGGTTTAGACTCTTCTTTCATCAAAGATTGATAGTGCAGCGTGTTGTGGCCGGCACAGGTTCAGGTTTGCCTGTTTGACTGTAAATATATTCATTTCTACTTTAACAATTTACTATTTCTTTATGCCATTTTAATTTTGCCTGGATCATGAAGCGTTTTTGTCGCTTACCAGAACACGAGTTTAGATTCCATGTTTTATTACAGATTGAGAGACTGGAGGAGCTTCTGCTTCAGATCAAACTCAGGCGCAATGAAAAACTGAGCGAGGTATTTTAACTTTCCTCTGATCCTTCTACCACAACACAGCCATGTTTATGAGTGTAACCCTGGACACTTACTCACGTATTAGATTTTTTTGTGAAAATGTGACAATATGAATGGGATAGTTTGTGCTATGATTAAACTACTATAAAGATTCATGTTCATCGCTACGTCCACCTGACCATGGCCTCTCTGTCCTGTCTCAGGAGATCGAATGTCTCAACCAGCAGTTGAAGTTTCTTCATAAGAGAATGCAGGTGAGTCATTCTGATCAAATATAATGAACATCCAACTTCTGCTCGGATTATCTTAGATCGATGCACCGGGGGGGTAAACAAAGTAACAGAGTAACTTAATCACAATTACAGACACTGCTACAGTGGCAAGACAAAGTACAGTAAGGCGAATCCCAACTAGCAGCATTGTATTTGCTGTATATACTCTATACCATAGTGACATGGCGCTGAGCTAATAAAATCTAATATGGCACACAATTAGTGCATTTTTCTATCGATGTAGTTATGATTTTAGTTTTTTGTGTGGCCCCTGTCTCTTGACATGATTTTGTGGTTCAGTGCATTTATAAATGAATACCTTCCTACGACACAGCTGCAACCTTGCGTAGGATTTTACTTGTAAAGCTGAGGTCTTCCAAAACAGCACTTTTAATTTGTAAGCTAACAAACCTTGCATATTGCCATTTTTCAGAACTTATATTTGAGAATTTAGCTTCCAAGGAATGTGTTCATGTATTCTCCAAGTCTCTGCAGTCTTAGTGTTTCTCGCATGTCATTATTGTTCAGTTTCATGTTTTGCACACGCTGTCCTGCTCTGTTGCAGGTGGCAGATTCTCGCAACTGGAAGGGGATGCTGACCAGAGCCCCTCTGTGGTAAAATGTTTGGCTGTTTAAGAAGACACATGTGGGACTATTATCACACTCATCATTCACTGCAGATTTGATCATGTCACCAATATATATATATAATTTTTTTTATGTCTGTAATTGTAATGTCTCCCCTCTGACTCTGCCATAGATTTGTTTCTCACTTCCAAATAAAAGGGATTCACCAATCCAATTGTGTATAGTTTTTGAATTGTTATATTTGCTTGATTTTTAGTTTTAAGAGAAATAATTTTCGTTCATGATCGTTCATTTTAACAACAGACATCTATTACAGGATATAAGCTTTAGCTCTGCACACATGAACATAATTCACACAAATAAGAAGTAAACTGTCTCTAATTGATCAAATAACAGTAATTAAACATCAGTGTGTTTCCAGTCAGAGACAGTTCCCTCTGATTTTACAGAGAGCTGACACTTGACCTCTTCATTTACATGGAGCTATAAATAAAGAGAGGAGGCCTGCAGGTGCATCCTGGGAAGGAAGAGAGGGAGGAGTAGAGAGGTGATGCTTCACTGATGGAGGATGAAAACTCAGTTTCATTTGCTCATTTCATCAGATTTTTCTAACGTCTTAACTACTGCAAGCAGCTAAAACTAAGTTTTAAAGTAATATTAATCTCTCTGTTGTGCTTTTTATGTAGCTTTCAATGTAGCTTTCTGAATTTAAATATGCATATTCAAGTAAGAATTAAACAGAAATATGTCTGTTATCTATGTGTCCTGGATTAACTGTGATTATCAGTGAGATGAACATCAGGAGAAAAATAAAATCTAGTGAATGTTACAAAAGAAGATTTTTATTGTAAATTATGTTTTCATGAGAACAAATAAACACAAGCACATTTCTGTTCAGTTTTTTGTTTGTTTTATTGAATGAGTCTTGAAAAATACAGCAATTGCAAAGCTGATACAACACCTCCACCTAACTGTCACAACATTTATTACAAGCATGCAGACACGTCTTTTCTAACATGTAAACCTTGTAATGAGCAAACAGCACAAACAGTAAAGAAGCAGATTTGAAATGGCCATTCTGCTCCTCTACTATTCTCCAGTGGGACAGTCTGACTTGTTGATGTTTTTCTCTGAAGGCTGGGAGCCCAAAGACACTTTACATGTGTAAACCTTATCCAGGTTCCAGTCTGACGTCTGGATGGCCAGATAGCTGCTGATTTGGAAAGTCTGGTCTGGTTGCCGAACAGCGGTGCTGGTAGAGATCCCACTGCTCACTGGACTCCCACCAGCCAACCAGGTCACATCTGCAAAAGGCACAGACTGACTGGACAGACAGACCAGAGTGGCTTTGTTGGACTGGAGCTCAGCACTGGACGGAGGGAAGACTGTCAGGACAGGAGGAGGGAGGCTGGAGCCTGAAAATACATGAAGGACATTCATCAAATAACTAGGAGTGAAGTCATTAATACAAAGCATCACAGTAACAGATTAATCTAGTAGTTGTGTTGACAATATAACAAACACTCTGAAGAATTAAAGCATTTTAAATCGGCGACAACATTTAGAAATCATCACCTAAAACTTCAGCAGTGTTCCTCTTTAAAACAAAATCTAACAATCACTAATTTGGAAATGTTTTGATTCCTTCAGTATAATTTTCATGTTGGAAACAAATTCATAAAGTCACCTTCTGTGTCTTACAAAATGGTATTTCAATTCTAATATTATTATTTCAGTCACTGACAAATTACAGTGTATCAGCAATTACTTTTCTTTTGTGATGTCTATCTGACCACCAAAGGAAACAAAGAAATTCAAATTATTCCTTGAAATTCAAAAGTATCCCTAAACTTTAGAAGATTAGTAAATGAACATTACAAGCACAGCAATTTAGTATCGATATCACAATGTAATATACTTTTTACATTAACATAGGGTTTTGTAATGTAAAACTTGTCATAAATTGTGATTCACGATTGTAAAGTTTTTAAACGTATTTGTAAGAAATATTTAAAATATTGTGATCATTTGCAGATCTTTTCTTTGCCTTCAGAGACACAGTCTGGTATCAAAGCAGACGTAAAAAAGTCAATGTATTATTCACTGAACAACATGTTAATTGTTTTAAACAATTAGCAATTGATTATTTTCACTTAATATGAATCAGAAACAGAAAATCTTTCTTGTTTCATGATCAGTTAAAAAGTACTTACTTGTCACAATCAGCTTGGTGCCTTGTCCGAATACCACAGTGATTCAGTTTGTACACATGGCTGTACAAAAACCTCCTGACTCTCACTAATGAGGGGAGTGGAACTGAAACCAACTTTCACTGTCAACATCTCATTCCCTTCATCAGTCTGCTTATATTCCAAAACACTGCTGGACTTGAGGACTGACTCTGGATCTTCTGTGGCATCATGTTGTTTTCATGGTTTAAATGTTAAAAGTCCAGATATCATCAGTGAATTCAGTCTAATGTTAACGATGAAACTGTTTTCCTTCAAAAGAGCATCATTCAGACAACACAGCTAAACTTGCATGGTTTGTTATTGACTGCAGGGATGGTATAAGAGTACTTTTATGTTTAACTTGCTGCAGCCAAAAGTCATTTTCAGACAATCAAATTTCATCAAACCAACTGATATAATGTTAAAGAAGTAATTACACAGAAAGATGGTTCATGCTATAGTGGAGTCCTCAGGCTGTTTATTTTGTCCTGTTGCTCTGTGTGTAAATCAGCCCAAAATAATAATCATATTAACTTCAAAATATAACATATTTTTTCCTCATTTGTTTTCTCTCAACCTCATTAATTCCCAATATGTAGAAAAGTATAGAAGTGGTAACCCTCCCTTTTTCCACAAACTGTGCTCGAACACTTGATGTCGCTGATAAAATACAGAAATGAACATAAAGCTTTGTTATCACATCAAATAAAGACATATGTCATGTTTTATATGTTATATGGGCTGTACATGAACAGCTTTATATTCCTTTTGTTTGCCAAAAATCATTCATAGGCAAAGAAATGTGCAGGAAACATGGTGACGTTTGTTATGTTTGAGGTCAGTTAAACTCCAGAGAGGTCAAACTCCCTGTTAGACCTCTAATGAACAAACTGTTAGAAAACTCCAACAACATAAACTTATGTAGACTTATTTGGTATTTGGGAGGAGTAGTGCTGCAGAAAAAGTGCTGACAACACCAATCACACATACAGAGCTGTTTAAAATCCATTGTATTTAATCATGTTTTACAGACGGCGTCTCTGAGACCCCAAACAGAAGTAATGAGTCATTTTCTGTGGTGAACTTCTGAAACGTGTCATCAGGTCAAAATCATGTTTTTCAGCAATTTTCATGAAATTAGGGAAAGTCATGAAGTAACAACCTGATGAAACAAAGTTCAATGTGTTTTATGAGCTGTTAAAGAGGCCTGGGGCTCCAACATTAGTGTTAAATTAGAAGCAAGTCATAGTGTGAACACAAATGTTTAACTCTTGTTGTTCTCTGAATTCTCTAATCACAAAGGTAGCAAAGTGAGTTTTAATCTAAATTAATATTTATTTTGTAACCTTTGTGATTCTATGGATTTACTCAATGATGATTTTAAAGTATAAAAACATGAGATGGCGTGTTTTTGGACTCATCTTTGTTTTTTTATGTGTAATATTCTTACCTCAAAGTCCACTTACTGATCAATACAAATAATTATTTACTACATGTATTTGTACTAAAGGTCAAGAATGAATCTCTATGCTTATCTTTGTTCATCACTCATTAGTGTTTTTTCACTGTCGAGTGCAAATGAAAGGAACAAAATGAAAAGCAAGAAACGATAAACAATTATTTAATTATTTCTTCATGTTCAGTGATGAGAGACATTAGAAAGTAAATTTTTATATGAAATTAATCTTCAAAGAATAGATTGAGGAAACTGGTTTGTAGACATTTTTAAAGTCTCATTGTAAAGACTATTAGCTGATGTGTTAGAGACTCGAAAAGCAGAAGTAGTTAGTGAGGAGGTTTTTGTCACAGTGTGAATCACTGTGATACAGCTGCAGAAGCAGAGTCGTCCCATGTAGCACAGAAATACTGAGCAGAGTCTCCTGCCTCTGCCCGCTTAATGATGAACTGGTAATCTATGTTTGATGAGGATTTAGAGTTGAATCGGTCTGAGGCGAATCCTGATCCAAAGCTGAGTGAGCTGTCACCATGGCGAAATCTCAAAACATATTGAGGAGCTTCACCAGGAACCTGTTTATACCAACTGACATAATTTCCGTCATATCTCTCAATGTTGCATTTGAGAACAACCTCTTGTCCTGTAGAAACTGTGTGGACAGCAGGCGTCTGGGTCAGCACGATCACTGCATCAACATCTGTCAACACACACAGAAAGATACATGAGTGAAAGGTTTCTGAGTGAAAATATGGGCTATAAAAGGAACCAGAAGAATATCTTACATGTTAGAGCAGTGATGAGAGTGCAGAGGGTCCCCAGCATGTTGTCAGTGTGTGGTGTAAACGTCCTTTACTATCCAGCTGAGAGGTGAGCAGGGTTGGAGTGTGAGGAGAAGAGAGACTGAAGCTTATAAAGACACTGAGGAGAGGAGAAGAGGAGGAGGAGGAGTTTCAACACTCAACACTGTTTCCATTCATCAGTCAACTACATCATGTTTGTGGGTTTCACTTTATAAACTTGGATCATTTCAAAAACCTTTTTCATATCTTCTGTTGTTCACAAACACGTTTTCATATTGTTCTACAAACATCATAAATCTCAGACTATAGTTGATCTGAAAAGAACAAAGAACAAACTGTTTTTGTCATATTTGTGTAAGTAATTTCTGTTGTTCCTGTTGTCTTTTGAAAAATGTTTATGTTCTTCTCATGAATATTATTGTTGTATCAATTCATTTTCTGTTAAACTTGCTGTTCTAACATTAGCAAGAAATCAAGTGGAGATGATCACAAACTAAATATAATTTCATCTGTTCTAAGGTTCATGTTTTCTTCCAGTTGTATATTACAGTATGTGTAAACAGTGTTATATAATAAACAGGGTGTTGAGTTTATGTAACTGTTTATGTCTCGTCTCTGTTTTATCACATTTCCAGTAACTTGCTCTCACTGAAGCAGCATGCTCCGACTCCTGTGTTTAATTTATTGGAAACATATCGTGAATCACTAAATCTATACGACATGTTGTCAGGTGAATGTAGCATTTTCATTCATTGTGTTTGAGCTTCACATGACATAACTTTTAGTGTTTGTAACTTTTGGTTGCCTGATGATCTTTGGACCTGTTCATGAAGAAGGAAAAATGCAACTAGATTAATATTTAATACCAGTATTTGTGTAACAATCATCACTACATGTGCACCAGAGGATTTATATCGAGAATGTTTTATCACATTATCTGAATTTAGATCAGCAAATGAGAAGCTGCTGCAAACTTTCTATAACTTGATTTTTTCATGATGAGTAGAAAGAGACATAATATTTACTATAAACAGTGATTTTTACAACAGTGTCATAGATTATAACTTGCGTTTTAGTGGTTTACATGTACTTTGAGCAAATTGTCTGTTTTTGTATTAAAGTATGTACACATGACATACCATATTTAACCACCACTAGGAAAGATCTGAGGATTTCTTTGAGAATCCAATAAAAGGGTTTAGAAGTTTGAAAATATATTTTAAATATTTATGTGGAGAAGTTACAGAAAGCATTGGCTGATGGGTTCACTCCCAGTCAAGATGCATCAGCAGGTCAAAAAGCAGAAGTGTTAGTGAGGAGGTTTTTGTCACAGTGTAAATCACTGTGATGCGTACTCATTAACAGAGGTGTCCCATGTTTTACAGTAATAGACTGCTGAGTCTCCCTCCTCCACATTGTTGATGATCAAACGATAATCTGATGTTGACTGATGAGTAGATGTGAACTTTGGAGAGGAGAATCCAGAGCCATATGTTGGAGAGCTATGGCTGTGATAAAAATATAATACAAACTGAGGAACTCCTCCAGGAATCTGTTTGTACCAGCGAGCTTCATTGTTAGTAACAGTCCCCAGGTTACAGTCCATGGTGGCTGTCTCTCCTTTCCTCACCGTCACAACAGGCTTCTGTGTCACCACCGTCACACCACTCACACCTGGAAACAACAAGATGACATGGAGTCAAGAGAAACACACAGACTGATGAATCCAACATGAGGTCAAAGCTGCAGTAAGTCAGCCTCCTTACATGTTAGAGCAGTGATGAGAGTGCAGAGGGTCCCCAGCATGTTGTCAGTGTGTGCTGAGAATGGCCTTGTAACTTGGAAAGTGAGCTTACTGCTGACAGATTGGAGGGTTTGGAGGATGAGGAGAGGTGCTGGAGGAGCAATTTAATACAACACTGAAACTGAGAGTGACTGACAGGAGGAGGAGCTTTGGTTCAATCTGCATGATTTGTCATACTGTTTTATTTGTCATCATTATTATCAGTGTAGGTGATTTCCTCGACCCCCCAAAAATGTTATAATATCAGGATCTGAAAAGATTTCCTCCAGTTTTATTGCAATAGAATTGTTACATTGTCCAGTTCCTTATGATAGGTATTCATGCCATGATCCAAGTTTATATAATCTTTGAATTTTTATATTTCCTTGCTTTAGTAGGAGTTTTCAAATATCATCTTTATTTGATTCACAAGCTTTTCACAAGTTAGAAGGAGACACCTCTTACAGGATATAAGCTGTGGCTCTGCACACATGTATACCAATACATATGTAAAAAGCAAAAAAGACAATAATTAAAATATTAGTTTCTTTCCAGTTAAGGACAGTTTTACAGAAACCTGACACGTAACCTCTTAATTTACATGAAGCTAAATAAAGGCAGGAGGCCTGCAGGTGCATCCTGCTGATGAGAGAGAGGAGCTGAAAATGAGCCCTCACTTCTGGTGAAATCTAGATTTTTCTTTTTGTGTGTGTGTGTGTACATGTGTGTATGTGTCTTTTTAACTGTTTCAATCAGTAAGAGTGCCCTCTGTGCCTTCATAATAGTAATCCAGTGCTGCTCTCTAGTGTGCATTCAACAGAACAACAACTGCCTGTACTGTATATTTTCCCTTTAGTTATTGTGATAAGGTTGTGCAGATTAATCCACACAAAGTCAAACAAATAATGTTTCATCTATTGAAAGAAATGTGTGCAAAGAAAGTATTAAAGACTACTTGAGTAATTTTATTCAATTGCGTCTTCAATTTAAATATATAAATAATGCAAAACATACATAGTGAAATAGTAAATAGCACAATGCAATGTAATAAACATTTGTTAAATGTGATTTTTTTTTTACTTTGATGCTTGAGAGAGGTAGCCTGCTGTGGTCTCACACAATGACTTTTGTCTGCTTTACTGCTGACAACCAGCAGAGGGTCAATAGCAATTATAAATGTGTGTGTGTGTGTGTGTGTGACAGAGAGAGAGACACACACACACTTCCATAGTCACACAAATGTGTACTTAAGTTTTTTGCTATTTTCATGATTTTTATTATTTTTATTTTTTATTATTCTTATTATTGTTTTAATATCATTATTACCTGATGCTTTGGCAATATTGTCGTTGTTACATTCATGCCAATAAAGCAAACTGAATTGAATTGAATTGAGAGAGAGAGAGAGAGAGAGAGAGAGAGAGAGAGATGGGTCTGTGCATTTGGAGTCAATTTGAGCAATCAACAAATCGTTTGCACAAATCTACAGAGCAGAAAACCTGCCAGAATAAACAGTCAAGTCCAACAGAACCAACAACATGATTCAGAGGAATATCCCAGGTCAGTTGGGCCACAGCAAAAGGAACACTTGTCTGCACTCAGGCATGCATATTTATGCATCCAGCCTCTACATCATTTGAAAAGGTGCACATACAGTAAACATGAGGACACTGGCTGATTGTGTAGAAAACTGTTAAACAGAAGGCCAAATCTGGTTTTAGCCTGAGTAGATTTGGCATATCAGTTTAATATAGCCTACTAGGTATATTACCAACTCTTGTTAAATGAGGGGAGTTTTATTTTTTATTAAATGCTGTTAAACTGGGTAATGTTGGCTAAAAAAGTACAGTATGACTGTTGGGGTCAACTTTTTTTCATCTTCTCAACCTTCACATTTTTAACACACTACTTCACACTTCCATTTTTTCTCTGCTAAAAGGTTTTTTTGGGGGATTATCGAGGGTCTAAGGACAGAGGGTATTTGTATGCTGTACAGATTGTAAAGCCCCTTGAGGCAAATTGTGATTTGTGATATTGGGCTATATAAATAAAATTGACTTATCTTAACAATGACGTGTGACGCCTGTGCTGCCTGCCTTTCCTGCCATTCCTCACCTGTCCACTAGTCGCCCTGTTCAGCCAGTCACCTGACCATTAGCTACTTTCCTACACAGCTGTCAACCTGCATGTCTTTTCCAGTAACCTTCCTACTGCATTTCAACAATGTGCTTAAAAATAAAACTTAACTCTGCAAGTGACTCATGCTGCCGGCGATATTTAACAGCGACAGAACAATCTGGCCATGATGGTCTCACCAGACTCTTTTACTGGCCAAGTGCTCCAGGGTGTCTGAAGCCAACCATGCTGTTGCCCTTGCAACCGGCCTGCGGACAGCTGTTTGTGTGCTGGTCTGTATACGGAGCCCGGCCCTCTGTGTCCTTCTTCGCCTCCGCCCGGACAGACCTGGTGGGATGTCAGGATAGGAGGTATGGTGATGCCTGTGGACCCCCAACTTAAGTTAAAACATATGGAAGTATTTCAGTAAAATATCCTGTTCAAAACGAGCCAACACACACATACTTAAGCGCGCGCGCACGCACGATCACCAGCAGGAGTCCTCTCGCAATGGCTGCGTCAAGTGTGCCAGAGAAAGCCCCGGAGCACTACGCGATTTTGTCTTCAAAATAAAATAAAAACATTAGCCTTCTGATACATGAATACGTTTTTATTTTGAAAGCTGTAAACGGAAGTGCTTTTATACTTTATTTCGCTTGACACTGGTGCAAGATGTCGCTCAGTCTTTCTGTACCGAAGCTGAAACCCAAATGCGCATCGCTGACCGACGCATCTTTTTAAAACGAACCAGCTGCTCTCCATAAAAAAACGAGCATTTTACATGTAATACGGGACAAAGAGCAACCAGAGGTTTATTCTGAAAGGAACACAAACGGGAGATTACCAAATGTTTGGAGCAATCAAGATTGTACAGTGTATAAAATCGGTGTAAATAACGGATAAGCCATTCACCGGGTGACCGAGTGGGTACACTAAACCTGTCCAGAACAGTCAAATGAAAGAAGGCGCGAGACGGGATTTTGTTGTCAAGCAAGTAAACTAACAGATGTGGTAAAATGTCAACATCTGTCTCCAGATCTGTTCGAGCTGAAGGTGGAGCAGGATTTTCGGGGGGCTCTCTGTGAAGTGCGATGGAATAAAATGCTGCGCATTACTGCTTCTACTACAGGTTACTTGAATCTTAAACGCACCTGAGTCGGGAATTTATTCTTGACCTGTTCGTGTTTAGGTTTTTGCTGTCTTCTGCAACGCAACGAGGAGGATGGTCTTTGCCCTACATGTGATTGTCATGTCTTCGGCGTTTTTCAATCCCAGTTTTGCCTTCAGCTCCCACTTTGATACAGGTAAGGGTCAAACGGGCGAATGACTTGAATGAGGGCGTTTATCCATTTGCTGCAGACCTGCTTGTGATTTTTATGTTTCATCATAATCAAGCTGAGTGATCTTCTCTGAATCTGGTGTTTGATGTAAGGCCATACACTGTGTCTTGGCGCTATAATCATTTGTATACATCATTTTCTTAGTCACCAGCAGCAGCATCATTGCCATAACACCATCATCATCATCATCATCATCATCATCTTATTCATCACAGTGAGCCTAAACCTCAAGAAATACACTCAGATATGTTTTACATTCAGTCCCTTGGTGACAAGAGGGTTAAACGTGCCTGCACAGGATCTGCATAGTCCTACACATATGTCCCTGCAGCTGAGTGTGTGCATGTGTGTGTGTGTGTGCTATGATCAGGGTGTGTGCGTGGTAACTGACTTCAACCTTACAGAGGTAACCTGCTGACAGAGGTGTACGGCCCGACAGCTTGAGGTTGCGGTTCTCTGTGCCCATTTGGATGCAGTGTTTAATCATCCCCTGGGTGCCAGGGGTGATGGGATCCTTGGCGAAGGAGAACCCAGGTGCTGCTGCAGTGCTACGGGACCACCGAGCAGGAAGTGATGGCTGTGCTTACAAGCCTGTGTGAGGGCTTGAATTAGAGCAGAATAAATAACCGTGTGCAAGTGTAAACAGGACTGAGAGAGTCCCCGCACTGAGCGCAGTGTGCTGAGCATACAAATGACGGTGAGCCCAGGGGCTCTCGAGTTTCAGGCTCTATCTGTCCTCCCCAAACTGCACACTCTCAGTGATCTCTGGTCCCTCTTTGTCCAATTATTCCACCCTCGTCTATGACTCCCCACTTCTCATTCTTTGGATCTCTCCTCTGTTGTTCCTCAGAATGTGACACTAAAAGGGGCCTCTATTTAAAAGTCAAATAGCTTATTTATAGGAGGTATGCTGTCCCTGTGCATTTGGGAAGTTTCTGTGCTCACAATTGCGACAACATTGTGCAACATTATAGCAGGAAATAAGAGATCATTTTGACTGTCAACAAACATACAGTTGTATTGTGTAAAGCACCATAGCAAGACAAGTGATACGAGTACATTGTCATATTTAGGACTGATGCTTTCACCATCACAAAGAGCGTTTTTGGACGCAAAACTTAGAGAACATTTAGATTAATAAATACATCTCCAGCTCACTGAAGATATAAGACTATAGTACATTGATACAATACCACAGCTTTGAAGGATTTGTTCATAAATAATGCTTGACCTGTTCCACATAATGTTCTGCTCTGCTTTAAAATATACTGCAAAGAGAAACAGAGATCAGTTTAGTGTTTAGACATTTGGAAAACCGTGATAAAAGCACGGTTGTAGTTGTTGCTGAGCTGGCTATCCCTGGTTCTGTGCAGTGAAATATGATACAAACCTAGAGGAGTGTAATCTTTTAATTTGAAGCAAGATAAATGGTTGGTCCCAGGTGAATTATGGGTAAAATGCCTGCTAACTGTGGCTCTTCTGAGGCATCTTCTAATTGAATTGTCTCGGTATTTTCTTCCTGGAGCAGATCGCGGGTTTTGAAAATTTCCCCTCAGGAATGTGCAGTGAAACAGTCTCATTTTCTTTCTTTGGCTGATGGTAGCTGAGTGAAGAGCCTCGGTGACGGGTCAGGATGGAATCAGCACAGGCATTGGGATTGGTTAGTTCCAGGTGGAGGGTGGGGCATGCGTGGGCATGCACATGTAGTTTGTATGTAGCTGGACTGGAGGGATGGGGTCTGGATCGTCACACCCCTGTCATAATGATCTACATTTCTCATTAGAGCAGCACCTCACTAGTGATCCTGTTCCTTCCTAGTAATCGGACTGAAAATCAATGTTGTCTAGGCGATGGAGGGGGGCGTGTGAGGAGGAACCAATCATTTTCATGGCCAGTGCTAAGGAAAGAGAAGTGCTAGAGTCCCTTAAAAGGGAGGGACATGCAGCATTCAATCAGCTCTAGTTGCTGAATATGCTGTCTTTGAGGCTAAGGAGTAGATTAATGAAACACACTTATATTAAACAGCGTTTGAACTGTAGCACCCCTGAAGCCACCCTCCGTAGCTGCACTTCCTCCCTTTGCCCCGGGCTATGTGAAAACACAGTGTGATTTACATCTGCACACACTCGCAAACACACACCCAGACAGAGGAAAACAACTATGGGGCCAGGTCAGTCGTCACATTGCACAGCATTATGTAAGACGTCAGCAGGGACGGACACACCGTAGCTGGATTTTTGATCTCCTGACTATATCGGCCTTCACATGCCCGGGCCGGGGCTTGGTTTGTGTGCGGCCAGGAGGGGAAGTGGCCCATTATGTGTGGCATTCTGCACCAGTGACAACTGCAGCTTGCACCTGGCTTACTACTGCTTCAGCACCACGGAGAGCTCTCCCATCAGGAGAGGGAGCAGATGTGCAGATGTGCGTGTGTGTGTGTGTGTGTGTGTGTGTTTGAAGGGTAACTATTTGAATATCTGGCTGCATCCCAAGAACAGAATTAATATGCATCACTTTACTGTCAGGGCAAACAGAAGACAGACTGACCTGGAAAGCAGCACTGATACACCAACAAGCTGACAATGCAGCACTGTGGGAGACACAGCAGTCTCTTCTGATGCCTGGAGGTGGCAGTAGCAGCTAGTGTGCATGTTAAGGACGGTATCTTAATGTAGTCACAAGGCACACGTTTTCTGTCACTCGCACACACCACAGCATAATGCATAATGCACATTCCACATGCCGGAAAGCTTACACGTGCCCTCGCACATGGACACGCCACAGCAGGCTAAGGTGGTACTGATACCAGAGAGGAAAGAAAGATGTTAAAAATGGTATCTTGACTCGATCTCGGAGCTCCTCCCACTGACTCGGTCAGTACAAGCCTGACTATTTGATTATTCATCTCTCCATGTGTAACACCACTTTAGTTACATAAGTCTGCCTCTGGGGGAACTGGAATAAGAATGAAGTGGATTTAAGCAGTCAAGGGGAACCATCTATGTCTCCTCTATGTGCTCTCTGTGTGATGATGTGGGGGAAGTGGGTTTTCTTGGTGTCATGCTCGTGGAAGGCTTGTGTGTGTGCAATTGCTTGATTTTTTTAAGAGAGGGATCCATGCAGTATTTAACTCGTCACCGAGTATC